>CM043702.1:74110819-74710819 GCA_023935145.1 Bretschneidera sinensis | reverse complement strand
AAAGACGACGAGTTGGTTCCAACTCGAGTGCAGTCAAGATGGAGAAAGTGTCTAGACTACCGTAAATTGAATGCTGCCACTAGGCCTGATCATTTTCCATTCCCATTTATTGATCAGATGGTGGAGTGCTTAGTTGGGCATGTTTACTAATGTTGGGTCTGGCTGAAGACGTTAAACTTAGCGCTCATGGGAGGCACCCCACAGCTTATCTTTTCTATTTATTTATTATTTCGCATTTTTATGATTAATGTTTGTTTCCAGTATTTTTTGTTTTCCAGTTTTTTTTATTTTTCAAGGACAATGCGTACTTCAGTTCAAATTTGGGGGTATGTTATGAGCCATACCAGTCCAGATAGTTCTCCATATCTCAGGTCAGCTCTTTCCATATTAGTCACACATTGGGATCAATGTGTAATTTAAGTTTGGGGGTATGGGAGACACATCACACACTTTGTCCTAATTTGTTGTCTTTTCGTCGTAAAGGTAAATGCATGCTCATGTTATTTTGAAATTTTGGTTGATCTAAAACATTTTCTGTGATGTGATGTCATTGGTGAGCTTAAAATTTTGAACACATGATCTGGTGATAAAGTTTTAAAATTTAGTTACTTACTTTAGGCATTTGAGAATTCACATGTTTGATCTTATCTAACACGAGCATATTAGCACAAATTGTGTGAGGTATGACATGTGATTTTAATGTGTACGTTTCCTTATCTTAACTGAAACTGGATGACTTGTTGGATAAACACTTGGGCATAGAAAAGCATAAAAAAGAAGAGAAAAATATATATAATAATAATACTACTAATGATCATCATCAATAAACTTTCCACTGAGTAACAGGACCTCTTGCCTCAGTAAGCAGTGAGTGTTCACGTCAAAAGATGAAAATTTTGTTTGGTAGCATTAAGGTCAGTTTAGTTTCGTAGCCTTTTTGACTCGAGTTAGTAAGTCCTTAGGGGTGTCTTTACACCTAATGCCCTAAAACCATCTGGTTTGGGAGTCATTGACTCAACATTCGCTACATGGGTCAATTAGAAAGCTTAAGGGAATTAAACATAGTAGAGCCTTTTATATAAAATAAAAAATAAAAAAAGATAAAAACTATGCCATTTTTGTTCATTCTGATGGAAAATTTGGTGAATCTTGAGACATTGAGACCTTACACATTGGAGTTATTTGGAAGCTTCATTTTTATATGCTAATTCACTTTACACAGTGTCAGACTTGTGATGCCTTAACCTGCCTTTTGTAAGTAATTAGATTTTAACATTTCTATTCATTATGAAGATGGGTTTATCTTTTTAAGCTTGCTCATGTATGAATATCATGGTGATGTGTGCTCCTTAAATTTTTGGATAACATGAGTGATGAACTTATCTTTATGTTCTTTGTTTTTTTTTATTTTGTTTTGCTAAGGGACTAGCAAAATGTAAGTTTGTGGGTATTTAAACACAAGAGAGACTCATTCAAGAGAGGCTGGTTGTTTAGAGGGAGAGTAGTCTAGATTGGGGATTCAAAGGCTTTGTAATTGGAATTTTCTTTGGGAAAATTCCAGGGAAACACTTAGTTTTTATCACTTTCTTTTGCTCTTCTTTCGTTCTTCAAGAACAAGAGGGTTCTTGAAGAGGTGTTGCTGTAATTGTAAGAACTCCATGGATTTAATGCAGAGAGCTCGGATGAGCTCACAGGGACGTAGGCACATTGTCGAACCTCGATAACAATTGCTTGTGTCCTTTCTTTGATTGTTTGATTTATGTTCTGTTTTATTACAAGTCATTCTAGACTTGGGTGTTTGGAAAGATCACAACTTGGGATTCCGCAAGAAGGTGATTTTCCAACCTAATCCATGCAACTACAAAGAGAATACATTGTCCCTTGTGACAAAGATGAGGCAAGTTGTCCTTTAAGTTTAATAATCACATTCATCATGTAATTAATGGAAGGATAATCCATGGTATAAAGTGTGTAGAAAGAAATTTTTCAATAGGCTCTAAGGGTCAGTAAGAGAATTTTTGTAGAATGATGAAAGGGATATCAAGAAAAATGACTTATTTTCATTTCAATTACTTAGTCTTTCCAATACAAAACTTGCATATAGGAAGATTCCTAAAACTTGATTTAAGTGAAGTATCTTGAAGTCTTGACTTTTTAATTCTTTGTAGCTTAAAATATTATGGGAATGTGAACAACGCCATCGTAACAATTCAAGAGATCTATTCAATAGAGTATGTTTGTTTTAGGAGAATGAGAACAAATAACTTTACTTCTTTGAAAAATTATCTTTAGTACAAAACCAATATTGATAGTTTCAAGTGAATTAGGTCATATCATCAAAGATATTCTTTCCTTTCAAAACAAATCAAGTACTATTAAATGCAAGGAGCAATGCAATAAAATACCAAAAAACCAATTTTATTATGAAGGGGTAGAGAACATTTGTGGACACAAAGACAAATTAATATACTTGACATGAAAACAAAGACTTTGACTCAAAAAGACTACAAGAAAGTTGAAATAGCTCTACCACAAAATCAAAGAAAAAGAGAGTCAACTTTCGAAATTGAAGTTAACAAGAAACGAAAACAAACAAAATAACATCCTCGCATGATCAATCTTTTCTGTGTTGCCTCTATTCTCCATCTTCATTTAGAAAGCATTCTACAAGTAATACCTTAATTTTATGTTTGGTTAATGAAATTGTTGGATTGAGATTAAAGTGAGATAAGAATTTTAAGTACCAAAATACATTAGTACTATTCATTATCCTTAATAATCTAGTACTATTCATTATCCTTAATAATCTATAATTTCTTCACAAACCCTAAAACTTAATTATTATTATTATAATTATTAGAATTTTACTATTATAATAATCATAAATTATGGTTATTAATATTATAATCATTATAATTATAATATAATAATAAGATTATTATCAGTATTATTATAATTATGATAATCATAATTATTAACATTATTATTAATAAATTATTATAAATTTAATAATAATTATCAATATTATAATTATAATTATTACTATTTAATTATGTTATTATCATCGTCATTAAAAGTATTATTACATTTAACATCATAATAATGATTTTATTTTTATTATTATAATATTAATAAATAATATTTATTATTAAATTATTATTTTCATCATCCTAATTATAATAATTATGAATTTAATATTATTATAATTATAAAAATATTAATATGTAATTATTAAAATTATTACTATAATATTATTAAAATTATAATAATTATTATTATGATTTTTTGAAAAATATTATAATAATAATATTATTTTTAATAATATTATTAATATAATAATAACAATAATAATAATAATCATTATTATTATAGTTATTATATTTATTATTATTATAATAATATTATTAATTATTATTTTTATTATTATAATATAATAATTATTTTTATTTTTGTTATCATTATAATTATAATTATAATTATTTTTTAATTTTATTATCATTATTATATGAAAAAGTTATTTTAATAATATTATAATTATTATAATAATTACTATTATTCAAAAGTAAAAGAGATAATTTTTTTTAATCTTACATAATGAAATAGATTCGATCACATCCACATGAATATTAAATTTTTCTAAATAAATGAAAGAAAACTATTCACTTGAGTTTAAAATAATAACCAACCAAACAAGCACATATAGGAGAGGTTATCATCGGGGTAAAGCCTTCGTGGCAAAATGGTACTTGTTTAAACGAAGAAAGAAAACTTTAATTTATTTCATATTAGAAGAATGTTAGTAACAGGCTTTCTTTGAGCATGAAAATTTGATTCCGTTGAACGGCAAAAGTTTATTCCGTACCCGTTCACCCACAAATCTTGATGACCCACCCATACTTGACCCGGCCAGCTCATTAACTGAAAAAGAATGACCCATTTGTCTCGGGAAGAAAAACATAGAAAAAGAAAATCAAGTCGGCATTAATCTGATATTCATTCGTTGTGGCCTGCAGCAAATTAGCTCGCTCGATCTCTTGGAAGTGTAAAAATGGGAAGCGATAGGAAGTCGAAGGAGAAGAAAAAAGGCAAGAAGAGAAGTTATTCATCTGGGTCCGGAGGTTGTGTTAGTTTTCTCTCTCCTTTTCTCTTTGTTTCCCGAGAAAACTTAGGGAAAACAAATTTTGATTATTTTTTTGTTCGAGTTTCTCATTAGATGGAAAAGTCACCTCAATTAAGCAACGTATTTGTGTCAGTCTCTTTGTTTTCTATAGATCTCAAATAGTGTAAGTTTGATTTCACAATTTTGTTTTCCTTTTTTTTGTCAAACTTTCTTGAAAACCAAAATAGCTACATATTTTTTTCTCGCTAATTTCATGATTACTAAGGTTATCGTGCTTTTTGGTATCTGGGTTGCTCAGAAAGTCGAAGAGAGAGAAAGGCAAATAAAATGACTTACCTTTTTTTATTTTAAATTTTATTCTAAATTACCTCGTCTCTGTTTATGTTTAAGTTTCAAATTTTATTCTCTTTGCGTTTCCTTCATTTTTGTAGAGCATAAGATCAGTATTATTGATGATTTTGTTGTGAATAGTAATTAGTTCTTATGAATGAATAGATGAAGGAAAAAGCAAAAGGCAAAGAATAGTAGAAGAGGAACGGAAGAACAGAAAAAGTGACAAGAAAGAGAAGAGAATGGACAGGAAATCTCACAAGCACCGGTCTGATAAAGGTATATTGTATTTTTTTTTTGGTTTATATAGTTCTTCTAATGTTGATACTGGAACTGGGCTGGTTCCTCTCTTACTTAAACAAGTTTTCAGAGCTGGTAAGGAGGATTAATGTTGTCATTGATGGAGATGATTGCATTGTAAACTGTTTAAATGTGCTTTCGAGTTGACAAATTGATTTAGTGTCTCTGATAAAATTCCAAATAGCTGCCATGGAATGGGTGGGTATGTGGGTTCCTGTTGTGTTTTCTTCATCCGTTCTTTAAATTTATAGAGGGTAAGTCTATTTATTTTATGTATGTGCTCGGTTTTATTTCGTTTTCATTTATTTTCCGTTGAAAGGAAACCCAAGTGCATAAGAGGCCCGATTCAGTTGATATTTTTTTTATAAGTGATTCAGGTGGTATTTTTTTTATAAGTGATTTAGTTGGTATTATGAGTCATTGTTTTTTGAATATTCTTTAGGTTGTGTTGTTTTGTTGTGAAGCTTCCTGTCTTGTCTCTATGTTGTGAAAGAGGAATCTATGGTTGTTTTCATATGGTAAGGGTAGGTTGAACAAGATTGAGCCAGAGTGGATTCCATCACAGAGTGGGTTGCCATGGACATGGGTTGATGAACTGTTCATGTTTTTCACTAAGTCTATAGATGGCCTTGAGCTGATGTTCTTCATTTACTTCTAGTATTTAATATATTGATTTGGTTCATTACTATAACTGGAAGTTGGGGAATATATGCTTAATTAGGATGAATTTCTATGTTAGTAGCTCGATATTGATTGAAATTATTGGACAAACAATTGCGATATTTTGTATTTTCCGTTGCGTCTATGATTAAAATTCTAGGTTCATGATGAAGAGACCAAAAAAGAGAGTGAGAGTATATGGTGCTAAAGGTTGAAGGCTTTGTTTACTCTTATGATTCTTGTATTTGTGATTCAAATAATTCAATTATGATAATGTCATATTTCAATTCAATAGTCATAGTAAAGCATCAATCTTTCTCTTCAAATTCCCTTTGATTGGTATCTTCTCTTTTGAATATTTTATCATGAATCGATATATGGAAATTTATATTGAAGATTGACCAAGTCTTAGCAGTGATCTTTCTCTGATTTATGTTTGAGAAATGCAATTGGTTTCATTGCTCAAATCCCACATTTGCGCGAAAGAATTATATCATATTGACATGCTTTTATTGACTCAGAAAAGAAGTCAAAGGATAAACTCCAAAGTAAACATCACAAGGCTGACCGCGATTCAGTGAGTTCTATTATTCTCCAATATTTAATTAACCTTTAATATTTCTCATGTTTTATTTTTAAGCTGGGGTTTCTATTTACGGCTGCCACAAGTGTCACTTTGAATATTGAATCATTTTTAGGGAATTAATTTTCATTTTACACCATTGTAGTTAGGTAATGTTTCTATTTGCAACGTGGACTTCTGGACTTTTAATTGATGCTGTCGCCCCTACCCGTTGCTAATGTGCCTAATTATTTCCTTTGTTTGTAATGACACCAATAATTAGAATACCGTTTTTGCCTCTTTAGGAACATCAAAATTTCAAAATTGCCATGCTTATAAGTTTACTTAAAACCCACGAAGAAAGAAATTTTGAACACAAATCATAAGACAAAAGTGGAATGTTTTTTGGTAAGACAAAAAGGGAATGTTAACAGCATATAAAATTCCTTTGTCTTATTGATTTCTCTATCTAATAGGACAGTCTTCAAATTTTGAAAAAGGGAAAACAAAATATTATGCTATTACCACTAGTGCAGCCACATTTATCTATCACTCAATCTCTTTTCTGAAAAGTATGCTTTCTTGAACTTCTTTTATTCATTTCTTCCCTTCAGTAGTGGTTTTTCAACGATCGAATAACCATGCTATCGTTTTTGGGTGAATTGAATATGATATTTTCATTATGCAGTAAGCATCACATATTTTTGTCTAGCCATGACGAGATAGAGATATGAATAAAGATCTATAAAGGTTCTAAAATCATGGTTGAGAGCTGACTAGCTACGGTGTAGGGATTTAGGGAGAAAAATTTGAGAGTGAGAGAGCTAGGGCCTGATGACCAACGAGTTATGTAACTATGGAGGAAAAATTTAAGAGAGAAAGTTGGCAGCGTGGTAAGATGTTGACATTCTTTTATGCCATCAAAGCTTAAGTTTGTTAGAGGGAGACAAAGGAAAATCTTGTTTTAGTGCTAAATCTGGTAGACCCTAAGGGTATGTTTGGATCTAAGAAAAAATGAGGGAAAAATTAGGAAAATTAGCTTTTCATGCTTGGTTACGATGGAAAAAATAAGAGAAAAAATACAACTAGTGAAATTTTGTGAGTAAATTTTGTACTATAAATTTTCCCTTAAAAAACCAAAGGAAAACTTGCATAATTTTGTGAAAGTTTTATCGTGGGCTCAAAATCATCTTCACCCTAATTAAACTCTCGATAGCACTGAGTTGCATCGCGAACAACCTGCATCTCCAAAGTTTTCGATCTCTTTCACTGTCTCTCTCTACTGGCCAGGCTGCCAGACAGTGTGCATCAATATCATCAACATAATTAAAGATTGAGATGAGAAGCTCTCCATCTCTCTCATTGCTTGTCTCTACTTGCTGTCACGATCATTGATTTCTCATCGCTCATTATTAGACCAACAACCAGAAAACTCTCCTTTGCACTTTGCACTTTGCAGTTCTGCGTATTTTAGTCACAAAGAGGATTTGAGATGAGAGAAAACTCCTTTGACAATCTTCTTTGGCGATGTTTGGGGTAGATTTAAGCAAGCTTAAATCTCTTCCAAGGCAAAAATTACTTTGATCAGATTTAAGCAATCTGACCCAAAACAATGTTTCCTCATTTTGGTCGTACTCTTTTCTTTTTTTTTTCCTTCTATTTTTCAATTATTCTACGTATAGCCACCTAGGACTTGGGTTGGTAGTAGATTACATTTTATTTTCATAATGTTGACACCTTTTCTGCTACGGTCTAAGAAAATAATTGATTTTATTGAGCTCAAGTATGAGCCCTTAAATATCTTAAATTAGGTTTAATTATAGTGGATCCAAAAAAAGTTATTGGGCTTAACCATAATTTTTTTTCTTTAGTAAAATTGTATGAAAAGAGCACAAAGGGAGTGCAACCCATTTACGAAATTATCTACACGATAGAAGCTTGACAAATCAAGTAGGTCTACTTCATTAAAAAAAATTACCCTTAAATAGAAAATGTAGGTATTAAGCCATCTATCTCTAGGCCTCTCTTCTCCAACAAAGTCATTCTATTTCTTTTATTTCAAACAAGCCAAAAAATAGGGAGATGAACCAAAGAGAAAGCATTCTTTAGCTCTTTAGGAGCACAAATACCAGCGCACCCTTATTCTACCTCGGAGCCGGCAACTACACAATAAATCTCCAAACACTATAAGCCATTTCCCATAAGCTCTTAGCCAACTAGCACTCCACCAAAAGATGAAACATGAGCTAGGCAAAAACTTTCCAAATCTAACACCTATTAACAAACACTTTCCTCCTTGTTTGAAGATTAGCAATAGTAAGAGTTTTCTCCCAAGAGGCTTTCCACGCAAAGAAGCTATTTTTTTTTGGGGGAAAAAGAAGTCCAAATAGCTTTCCAAGGAAAGTTGGGAGATCCTGAAAGAAAGAATTTGAAGGAAAACCATCCAAGAGGGCCTTAAAGAAAGACTTTACCACAAAACCCTTCTCCAGGTGAAGCTTCCAACTAGCCACATCTATACAAAACTTCCAAAAACATTCTAACCATCTCGAGCTCCCAATCATGGAACCATAATTAATTTAGGAAGATATTTAGGCCTTTCAAATCGGGCTTAATTGTGATGGGTCTTGTTGACACTTAAAACCAATAAAAAAATCAAAGTGTGCTAGAATCTTACTAAAAAATATGGCCAATTTAAGACCCATTAAGATCTCTTGGTGGGGTGCAAACCAAAGCTACAAAAAAATATGGTCAAAGTGTGCTAGAATCTTACTAAGTTGGGCTTAACAAATCAAATGGAAGAGTTAGAAGAATGGGCTATATTCACAAATCAAGCAAGCCGAGCCCACTGGCCTTGCCTTTTTTGGACATGGATCGTGGGTGTGCTAGGATCAAAGCATTAAGCACAAATATGAATAAGCAATTAGGAGCCTCCCGTCAAAATGGTGAAGTGGGGTATGGATAAGATTGTGATTGAATATTATCTTCGAAGAAAGAGATAAAATATCAATAATTAAATGGAGCTAAATACTTGCTTTGGAGATTATCTCTTGGATAGTCCAATCAAAGTCTCCTAATGAACTTGGATGGAATTGTGGCCAAATTTGTTTCTAAAGAGATGAATTTTCAATCGTAGATGAAATGATTTGATTGGTTGATGAAGATACAACTCCATCACAACTCTTTCGAGGCTCCCGTATATATATATATATATATATATATATATATATATATATATATATACGGGAAGACTCATTCAACAATGGGAGAAGAATAAGGCTCTGAAACATTGCCAAATTAGTACTAGATAGGAATTTTGATGGAGTTTTGTATAAATATAGAAATTTTGTATATTACTTCAACGGAGATCAGGTAAGGATTTAGTTCATTCTATTTGGTTACTCAATAAAAAATTCTTATGTATAATTATTAATTCTTCAATGTAAATTTCAAACCCTAGAAAAAGAGGGATATGAATGAAATTGCTTCTTTCTTGTTATTATTACTCTTTATTTAGTTGGAGGTTACTTATTTTTAGTGTTACTAATGATCAAATATTTTTTCTTGATTGGGAGTACAGTTTCCACTAAAATTCCTAGAATTTTCAAATTCTTTTTCATGAAATAAAAAATCATGTTTACAAATTTTAAATTTGTAAACATGATTTTTGTTTTAAAGGAGTAAATAATTTTGGAAATTCTAAGGATTTAATGGAAACTACCCCTAATTAAGGAAAACCTTTGATTGTTAATCACACAAGTTTTTTTTTTATAATTAATTAATTACAAAAAATTCTGAAACCTCCGATTAAATAAGGAGAAAAAGAATAAAAGAAGCAATTATAGCCAAAATTTTGTTCACATGTCCTTTTGCTAGGGCTTGAAATTTACTTTGGAGATTAAATAAATATACATATGATTTTGTAACGAAGGAACAAATAGAAGAATTAAATCAAGTATACCTGTTTTCCTTTCTCTTGAAGCTTAATACAAAATTTCTATCTAATATAAATTTGGCAGAGCTTCAAAGCCATTTTTTTTTCCTTTTCCTCATGTTGATTGAGCCTTCCCCTAGGGGAGGCACAGAAGAGTTGTGATGGATTAGTATTTTCTTCAACCCAATCAAATCATTTCATCAGCAGTTGAAATTCTCTTTTTAAAAGATAAAACTTTAGCCTCAATTTTGTCTAGATCCATTAGAAGAGTTAAAATGGATTTACATTTTCTTTCTTCATGAAATAACCTTCAATTCAAGTATTTATCTTTGGTTAACTGCTTGGAATTTTATCTTTCTTTAGGAGATAACCTTCAATTTTGCAACTTTATCTTTATCCAACTACTCCTTTTTGGTCGAAGCTTCATATTTCTTGTGGATTGTGGGAGACCTCCGTAGCTTTGATCCATGTCCTAGAAAGTTACCCATCTTGCTTGGTGCGTGTGTATGGCCAAATCCACTTCTAACTCTTCCATTTGAGTAGTTGTTAAAATTCAATTTTTAATAAGAGTGTTAAGGTTTGAGGGCATTTATGTACTTTGCTTTACTAGATATGTAGGGTCTCTATATATATGATTACTAACCTTAGGGTTAGTAACCTGTTTGCTGTTTACTATCTTTCTACTCCTTCCTTCTGTCTAAACCCTAATCTATGTCTTAACCCTAAACATAAACTATAACATGGTATCAGAGCTCATGGTTTGGGACCACCTTTTGAAATTAAAAGAAAAAAAGAAAAAGAAAAAGAAAACAAAAAAGAGGCTTAGATTTTGTTTTTTGGCCACCTAGTCTTCTCCACTGGTAGGATGTATTCTTTCTTCTTTGACTTAACCTAGTCCTTTACCTTCTCCGGCAAGCTTCATAACTTCGGTGAGCTTTGTTTCTCGTCATCATCACGAGCTTTCGTTGAGCTTCCTCCAGTGCAGCATGTCACCGTTGCTGTCGCAAGCTTATGTCCAGTCCGACGCCGACCTTGTCCAATAATCTTCGGCCAACCCATGACGAGTTGCAGCTGCTTCCTCAAGCTGGATTTCTCATAGTCTTCGAGTTTGGTTTGAGATTTCTCAAACCCATTTTTCCTTTTAAAGGTGCAATCCAGTGACCTTGACCCAACTCCATCATCCTTCTAGTATAGGTTTGTTGGCCCGACCCATATCAAACCCGAATGTTGATTTGTGATGTTAAAGAAGGTCCAATCTGACCTGGTTCGTGAATTTGACCCACGTGAAGCAACTTGTTCTAATTGTATTGTGGATACTGTTGATCTAGTGTCCATGGATCTTATTGATCCACTGTGGTTTGGTCATGTTGATGTAAGTGTTGTGGGTCTGTTGACTCGGTGCTGATATGGGTTTTGTTGTATTTAGGGTTTTATCTATTTGTAGCAAATTGGATGAGTCTACTTTTATAACAAGTTGGTGCATTTATATGCTTCAATTTAAGGGGGAGTGTTAGGTTTGAGGATATTTATCTACTTTGACATTGTTAGGTTCTATATATATATGAGACTACTAATCTTAGGATTAGTAGCCTCTCTCTCTATGTCTAAATCCTAATCTATGTCCTAACCCTAAACACAAACTATAACAAGGAAAATAACATATCCTTGTAGCATTGATTTGGGTCCAACCAAGAGACTTTAATGGGTCTCATTTAGGTTTTATTTTTTATTTTTTTGGCTTAAATATGCTAGCCACTTAAAGCCTGCCACTCTTGATATTTATCGGTTCAAGTGTCAACAAAGTTCATCACAATTAAACCCAATTCAAAAGGCCTAAATATATTGTTGAATTAATTATAATTAAATCCAATTTTAAAGATTTAAGTGGGTAAATCTTGAGCCCAATGAAAGCAATTATTTTCTTTGCCCAACACCACACCTTTTTAAGTCAAAGCCCATTTCAAAGGTGTCAAGACATATTATAATCATGAGTTGGTTACTTGCATATACTCCAATAAAATGTCTTTGTACCACTAATTAAGCGTTAAGGCCTAAGGGCAGATTATTCAAAAGTTTACTATTTCTTTCTCCTTTTTGTAAAAAAAATTCTATCTCTCTAGTGACTTGGTGAGAGTTGTATGTGCTGTTGCCAATGATTGGGTGCGAGAGGCCCTAGACATTTTTGGAGAGAGAGAAGATATAGATATCTGATATCTATGAAAAATATTTCCTTCGTTTCCTTGCATTTCCAAACAGTAATAAAAATTTATTTTTCTTTTCATTTTTTGTTTCTTTCACTTTTTCTTTCCCTCCCAAGATCCAAACATAGCCAAACTTCTAAAGGCTAAAATTTTAATATCAATAGAAATCGTCTAATATAGAGTCTTTTCATAAGTCTTACTCCCTTTGTCCCATAATTTTAGTCACTTATCATTTTTTTAACTTAAGTTTGACTTTAATTATTTAATATATATATATATATATTATTTTAAAAATACAAAAAAAAATATTTTTTAGAAAATTTTAAACTCTATTTATGTATATATGAAAAAATTAAGTTTTCTTAATGATTTAACAATAGAAAAAAAATTATTCATTTAATTGGCTAAATAGTAAACGTGACAAAAATTATGGGACAGAGGGAGTATCATTTATAAGAAAAAAACCCTTGAACCTTGATCTTAATTAAATTGTACCCCTTAAAAGAAGTCTAATTTCAACGGTCCAAAACCAAACGAAGGAAGGAACTTTAAAAGACACGAGAACCCTCAAGACAGAATTCTGCTACAGTATAGTGACAGTAGCATGAACACTATTTGTACTATAGAGAGGGAGAGATGGAGAGATTCTACTAACGGTGGAAGAGGTATTTTAATTGACTTCTTTTAGAAGAATGGCAAATTTAGATGGAAAGTGCAATTGGGCGTAATATAGAAGTATGATGGTGACATTGCTTCCATTAAACAACCAGTGTACAAATCCATATTTTAGGTGTATTGGTGTCATTTGCTAGCATAGTTGTCATAATGATGCAAATCATAAATGGACCCTAATAGATTCGAATCACAAGGGTGGATCGAAAGCTAGCCTGAATCGCAGACGAATCGACGTTTCGGTGAAGCAAATCGTAGAATCGCATTGAATTGTCGATTCATCAACGATTCAAGAACAACAAAATACATGGGTCGGGTCTATCGAACCCAGTTCAGAAAAAAAACCTAAATAAATTGCTTTTTAAACGAAAATTTTGGACAAATTCTTGTGGAGATCGATTAGGTTTTCTGAGCAAAACCCATAATCACCCACACAAAATCGCAGACTCTGCCGTCTCTTGCAGTGCCGATTGCAGACTTCTCTTTGGTCTGAAGGTAATCTCTTTCTCTACCTCTCTCATCTCTTATAGCGCTGTTGCAGACTCTCAGTGTCCCTCTGTCTAGCTTACTGGAGCCTTCTTTCTTTCCCCCTCTCAACCTTTCTTACGTATCTTCTCTCTTTTTGGAAGATATGCTCTCTTTTTTTAATGCGTATGGTCCCTGCCGATTTGAAAGAAAGACTTATATGCTGTTTGTTTTAAAGATCTGTTATTTTATTTTATTTTATTTTTTTGTTTCAAGATCAGCTGTTTTTTATGCTTAATGTGGTCCCTGCCCTTTTTTATAAGTGTAGCTGCCATTTTGTTGTTTTTTTTTAAGACCTGACTGTTTTCTTTTTTAAAGACCTGCTGTTTTATTAAAGATATGTTGTTTTCTTCATATGAAGGGGTAACTTAGATGATGATGATGATGATGATGATGGAGATGAGCTTAATGGTTTTTGTTGGTAAAGTTGTAAGAAAGCAAAGTATATTAATTAATGGAAGTATATTTTGCTATATGCAACATTAGAATGTTTTTTTTCTTCAATATATTTTATGTTTACATGTTTAAATATTATTTAATACATTTAAATAAATAAATAAATGAATCTTACGATTTGATTCACGATTCACAAAAATAAGATTTCGATTCACAATTTGACAACTATGTTTGCTAGTCATGTTGGAGCAGTTATATTCGGATAGAATCCGTTTTTCGGTGGTTCACTGTTTTAAACATAAAAGTATTTTGATGAGGGGAGAGTCGAGCTTAGAATATGCAGAAGTTTGAATAATAGAGAGATTTCAATGATACTCTCACTATACAATCAAGAACTTGTGGTCAATGCTAGATGTTGAAATAAGTAATATATAATAATTAATGCTGCATCTTCCTGTCCCCCCTTCCGCCTTTATGATAATAGATTAATGCTGCATCTTGATATACCTATATAGCAATTCGTTTGCAGAAATCATTTTTGTTAGGCAAAATGTTTTTTTATTTATTTTGATAGAGTTAGGCACAATATTTATTGGCGTGCTTATCTTACTGATGCTTTGCAATTAACCTCAATACTTCCCTACTTCCTAGTAGTAGTGATTCTAATGGTCTGTGGATAACCCTTGATGTAGTTTATTAATGGTATCTACCACCTAGACAACTGTGGCAGTTGAACAAAGTAACTGCTGCCAACTGAAAAGAAAGAAATACGGTAATTTAATAAGAAAATCAACCACTGTGAAGTATAAACTCGGAGTAGGACAATGATGTAATCCTGTTGGCAGTGACAAAATGGAAGTTGATAATGAAGTTCATCCTCTGGCTATTCGATTAAGACCATGTTTGTTCAAGGCAGATTGCATAATTTGATGGGTTCCTTTTAGGTTTTGTTAGCATGTAATGCTCTTAATTCTGTTTAGAGTCTATAGCCCAAAAAAAAGGGAGAAATTTTGGTATGTGTTAAACATAGTGTTGCTTGGTTAACGTTACAAACTATAATTCTTTATTATCACCAGCTAAACCAGGTTATAGATAGGTAGAATTTGACAAGTTAAGAGTAAGAGTTCATGCTGCTATATTTTGTTTACTTGATTATAAAACTCTCTTAGGGTGGTGATAATTTACAGATTTATTGATTGAGTTCGAAATACTAGTTTGTTGATGCTGAATTTTTTTTTTTTATAAGTACTTTGTTGATGATGATGTTTTGGTATAAACTTGTATTCCTTCAGAAGCATGAGTTCCAAGAGCTCTCCAGTGATGACTACTTCTCCAAGAATAATGAGTTTGCTACCTGGCTGAAAGAAGAAAAAAATGTGTTCTTCTCAGATCTTTCATCCGAGTCTGCACGTGAATTATTTTCAGACTTTATCAAGGCGTGGAACAAAGAAAAGCTTGATCCCCAATACTATGAGGGCATTGCAAGTGGACCCCGGACAGCCTATAACTGGAAAATCAAGTAGTTAAAAAGAACAGCATTATATTTAAATCCCAGCTTGTTTTGTTGTGTTATGTTTTGCTTTGCCTTTCTATACGTCGATTTGCAGCATTAAGCCTTTGGATTACTCGATGTAAATGGGAATAGTCACATAGATTTTGTTGGATATGTTCTCTTTCGTAGTTCTCTATGAAAATTGCTTAAGTCATAGAATGATTCAGAATAATGTCCAAAGAGATGCCTGCTTCTATCCTAATCTTTTTCAAATTTTAACTTAAGAATTCAATGAAGATTTTTTGACTTAACACCTTTGAAGATTTCAGCTTGTTACACGGCACGAGAATAGAAAAGGTTGTAAATTGTGCCTCTACAGAATCATTCTGAAAAATATGTTAGCATAGTTTGATTCAAAATTTCTCGGACCTGAAGTATAGTTTGTGACAAGGAAGAGCAAATTTGCAACAACCATGGTCAATTGTTAGGTCTAATAATTTAATTAAACATTTAAGTGAAATTTAATTTACTAAAGTAATGATTTTAACTTTTTTTCATTTGTCTGTAAATAAAATTATATATTTGATTTTTTATATTAAATTATAAAATTTAATTGAATTATTGTATTTAAAAATTTTGAAATAGATAAAGAATTCAAATTAGAAAAGAGAGGAAAAGAGGGAGGAGAGAGAATTTTATTTGAAAGTTTTTTACTATTTATTTTATGAAATTAATTTAAAATTTTAATTAATTTTGATAAAATTTATAAAGATGACTTTTAAATGAATTTATCAAAAAAAAATTCACTTGAAAATCAGATTCTAAAATTTATTAACTTTTAAAAAATATATGAATTTTATAAGACCATTATGGCAGAAACGGTCTCTCACTGTCGATCTCTTTCACTCGTTCCAAATCTTGTAGACCCCTCTCTCTCTCTCTCTCCAAGTCTCAAGCTCTCGGTCCTCTCCCTTCCTCTCTTCAACTCCAAACTCTCAAATCTCAGTTATCGTGCAGGTTCTCAACCTAAACTTTCTTCGTTCTCGACCTAACCTTGCTCATTGAACTGTCTTTAATATCTTATTTGGCTTTCAAAATGGAACTAAAACTGGGCCTCTCTGATGCAGAATCTCAAGGTAACTTTTCCTTGGAGAATCGCAAAGAGGTGTCAAATTCTTGATTTTCTTATCGTGTCAAAGCTATCCTTGTCTTTTCTTTGTACATTTCATGTTCGGTACAAGCAATTGTTTTTACTTGAAATGAAAAATTATTCCTGCTTTGGGCTGCTTGGATTGTGCTTTTGAATGATCTAGATGGAATAGGCTATTTGAGTCTAATTGGCATTTTCATATTTTAAGCAAAGAAATCAAGGGAATAGATTTTGAAAAGATAATAGATGCCATCTAGGATTGAGAGCTGAAATGGTATGCTAGAATATAGAATTTTAAAGTGTCTTACTAATTTATAGCACACCAAAGGTAGGTTGCTCGAATGATACGTGTGCTTAATGAAACTTTTATGAAATATCAAGCTCCCATGTCATATTTGTATGGGTATTCCTTTGAGCATGCAATGTGCTGAAATTTTATGATGCACTCTATTGGGAAATTGGAAAATATATCAAAATCACTTGTATAACAAGAAAAATCATTATATGGAAGGAATTCTACTCAAATCGTACCATTATTATCTTTGTATTTTTTCAAGAATATTTTCTTTAATTATTTGCTTGATGGTGCACACAGATGATTTGGTCAAGAGCAAAAGAATTTTCTGAGTTATACTAAAATTTCTACTATTCTTCGGAAGGTATGTGTTTTTGTATGCTTTTGACTGTACAATCTTCTCTGCTTTTCCTTACTTTTCTTTGTAGGGCATTTATATCAAAACTATTAGTGCCAAGAAAGAAAAAAGAATCACTGATACTGGTATTTTTTTTGTATCGACTGATCTTGAGATAATTTTGGATTTAATGTCCTTTGTTTTTCATGCATTTCCACATAACAAATAGAGAATAAGATTAGTTTAGAGCAGTATACTATCCTATGGAAGAAAGAAAGCCGATAATATAGATATACTATCCTATGCTCTTATTCTTATATTATTTAATCCACATCAATCCACGGTGTTGGAGATTGTTTTCAGTGTTTTTTTATTTTCTATTTTTTTTTATTTAGGTGTATACTGGTTTCTTTCTCAAATTGATGGGGCTTCTGCATTTAAGAACTTTTTCTTTTGGCTAGAATGCTCATATAACGTGTCCATTTTGATTCTTCCAGTCAGCTTTTTTTTTTTTTTTTTTGTAAGATAAATAGCTTTCATCTTAAATTTTTGGTAAACATTTTAATAAATAAGCAATGAAGTTCATGAAAAACTTTTAGTTGGATGGCTGTGTAGCTTTCTATCAATGAATACAAAAACCTCTCCTTCTCATCTGCTTTCTCACGTACACAGAGGAGATCACTTTAAAGGGGTGATTTATTCAGCAGTTGGTGTTCGAGACTACAAAACCAGAGGTGCTATGAAAAGCAGCCAAACAACTATCTTACCATTTGCAAAGAAATGCATCTCTCTTTAGTCAGTAATGTGTCTTTAATCAGATTGTTAACTTTAATTATGTTCTTTTCTGAATATACTCGTCTCAAATTTCCAAGCCCAACTCACTACTATCGCACTGTATGCTAAAAAAAGGCACATAGCTAGGCTCTTTTGGTTCAACACATGATTGTAAAATAATGTGTAAAATTTGCATTGAGATTTGACACCCTTCAGACAATAGGTTTTACTTGATTATGTGTGTGCTGAAAATCCCTTTGAAATGTTGATGAAAATGACCTTCGATTGGAACATGATTGCAGCATGATTTTGCCAAGTGCCGAAGTATCTATGATTGTATAGTTTCTCTTTAAAATAAGAACGTAAAGAATTTTTTGTTTCATTGATTAATTAGAATACAATTCAACAGTGCAACATATAAACTCATGAATATTAAATCAATAGGATTATGATACAATGACTAGATAAGATAAATATAATCTAGGCCTACTACGACACATGATAAGATTCTTATTAGAATTCTCAATATTCACCCTCAAGTTGGAACTTAGATATCAACTTGTTACAAATATATCTAACTCAAGAACCATCTAATGGTCTAGTAAATAAATCTGCTAACTGATCTGTTGACTCTACATGTCTGATTACATTTTCTAGAAGTTTTTCTCGAACAACATGACAATCAACTTCATTATGTTTAGTTCTCTCATTAAACACTGGATTATTTGCAATATGAATAGTTGCTTGATTGTCATGCACCAAGCTCATAGGACTTAACTGGTTGATCCCAAGTTTCGCTAACAACTGTTTTAGCCAAACCATCTCATAGGTAGTATGCGTCATTTCTCTGTATCGGACTCAACACTCGATCTAGCCACCATAGTTTGCTTCTTATTCTTCCATGATACTAACTTATCTCCAAAAAACACACAATATCTAGTAGTGGACCTCCTATCAGATGGAAAGCTTACCCAATCTGCATCAGTATAACCCTCAACTTGAGTATGACTATGGTTTTGATAAAGTAAACCACGATTAGGAGCATTCTTAAGATATATCAGAATTCGAATAACAGCATTCCAATGACTAATTTGTAGAGCATCGAGAAATTGACTAACTGCACTTGTTGCAAATGAAATATCAGATCTAGTAACAATCAAGAACATATTTACGTTGAGAAAAAAAAATACCATGATGAGATCTAGCTACCTCGATACCCAAGAAATACCTTAATTGTCCTAAATACTTTGTTTGAAATTTAGTACTCAATAATTGTTTCAGTGTTAGAATTCCTTCGTTGTCATCTCCTGTGATTATAATATCATCCACATATACAACCAACAATATCCTACCTGCTTTACTATGTTTATAAAATACAGAATGATCGACATCATATCTACTGAGGCCAAAATCAATAACTACTTCACTGAACCGGCCAAACCACGCTTTAGGAGATTGTTTCAATCTATATAGAGACTTCTTCAATTGACATACTAACCTAGACTCCACCTGCATAACAAACCCGAGAGGTTGCTCCATGTACACATCTTCTTGCAAATCACCATTTAGAAAAGCATTTTTCATATCCAACTGATGTAGTGGCCACTGAAATGTAGCTGCTAAAGAGATAAGCACACAAACCGATGTAATCTTAGCCACTGGGGAGAATATCTCAGCATAGTTAATACTATATACTTGTGTATACCTTTTTGCTACTAGGCAGGCTTTTAATCTGTCAATAGAACCATTATAATGAACTTTTACGGTATAGACCCAACGATAGGAAACTCCAGACAGAAGAGGAACCAAATCCCATGTATTATTAGTACTCAAGAAATGTATTTCTTCATCCATAGCTGCTTTCCACCTAGAACGAGATAAAGCTTCTATAATGGACTTAGGAATAGAAATAGTAGAGATCGAAGCAACAAACGAAGTATATGAAAGAGATAAATGATCATAAGACACAAAATTAGCAATTGGATGAGCAGTACATAAACGTTTACCTTTACGAAGAGCAATAAGACGATTATCCTCATAAAATGAAGTGAAAGAAGGATCGAGATCTGTCAACAAGGGAGCAATTGGTAGAGCAGCAGGGGTGGAAAGTCTTGTACGACTGGAGTAAACTTGCAACAGCGGAGTGGACGAAGGAGGAGGATCTGATTGTGACTATGTAAGGGGCATTGTAACACGGAATGGACAAGGAAATGTATCAGCCAGATTAGAGATAGAATGAGACTTGGAGTAATATAGGGTAGACTCAAAGAATGTAACATCGGCACAAACAAAGTACGTTTGTAGTGGTGGACTATAACACCGATAATCTTTCTGTGTACGAGAATTGCCTAAGAAAATACATTTGATAGAGTGTGGGTCAAGTTTTTCAACTCTTGGATGGAGCTGATGAACAAAACAAATGGATCCAAAAATACAAGGAGGTAAGTGGAAGTTAAACATCTCAAGGAAAGAGCACGGAGTGGGGGGATTGGCCATCAAGAATAGAGGATGGCATACGGTTAATTAAGTAACATGCAGTGAGAACGACCTCACTCCAAAACAGTTTAGGGACATGTATACGAAATAAGAAAATATGAATAGTATCCACAATAGGATGATTTTTTTGGTCTGCAATCCCATTTTGTTGGGATGTGTGAGAACAAGAGGACCAATGAATAATGCTAGACTTAGTCATGAAAGTTGTAAAAGGTTAAAAAAAAATACTCACGAACATTGTCACAACAAAAAAATCTTAACAAGTAAGTCAAATTTGGTTTTTATCTCATCACAAAAAGCACAAAAAATATAAAACAACTCAGAATGGTTTTTCATTAATTAAAGCCAGGTAAGCCTAGAATAATCATCCACAAATGTAACAAAATACTGAAATCCAAGTTTGGAAGTCACACTACTTGGACCCCAAATATCAGAATATACTAACATAAAAGGACTAAAGATACATTTATTAATTCGGGAAGCAAATGACATACGATGATGTTTACCTAATTGACACAACTCACATTCTAAAGGTGAAACTTGACTCAAATTAGGAACTAACTTTTTTAGCTTCTCTAAGGATGGATAACCAAAACGACAACGTATCTAAAGTGAAGACACGTCAATTGCGCAAGCAATGGGTGATGAGATAGGATCAAAGTAATACAGATTGTCTGATTCATGCCCTCCACCAATACCCTTCCTTGTTTTCAAATCCTGCATAAGAACAAAATCAGGAAGAAAGGTAACAGAAAAATTGAGATGTTTTGTAAGATGACTAACAGATATCAAATTATATAGAGAAACATAAATGACATATGATAAAGACATATAAGAACTAGGGTGAATAGTGCCAATGCCACTAGTAGTGGTTTTAGATCCATCTGCAAGAGTAACATCAGGCAAAGACGAAAAGTGATAAAAACTAGAGAAAACAATAGTTGTACCTGAAAAAGATCACTAGCTTGTAGATTCAAGGACCCAAGGTCTAGATGAAGGGTTACTAGATGATGGACAAGCTTTTAGCGTACTAGTCTGGGTGAAAAAAACAGTCAAGGAATATGTTTGGTTTGCTGCCTTATATTATAAGAACTAATCATACTCATTTGGAAATCATCATAGAAATTGAAGGCATGAAATATGAGGTAGGTCCACACTCAACAGAATCAGAAGTTATAACATTAGCAACTATGGGACGGCCAACTAACTTCCAACACGTCTCTTGAGTATGCCCGGAATGATGGTAGTACATACACTGACGAAGTGAACCTCGACCACCACCACGACCAACAAAATTACCACCACGACTAAATGAAGTGCTATTACAATCACTACCACGACCTCCTCTACCACCACGACTACTATCAGAACCATGACATCTATTATTATTATTACCATCCGCTTAACCACCTTGTCAAGCTTGAGTAACTAAGGCAAATTTATCAACCAAACATCCATTGTCACTAGTTTGAGAAACTGCACGTAGCACACAAGCATAAGTCTCATACTATGTAAGAAGCTTTACCTCTCCAAGTATATGGGATCGAACTGGTTCATACTCAGGTTTTAGACCAGCCAGGAATGTGAGTACCTCGACTTGGTCCTGGTGTTTTTGCATGGCCTGAACATCAGCTGAAATAAGCATCAAAATACGCAATTCTAAAGATATCCTCTTCATATCAGCAAAATATTCAGTAACATGCCAATCACCTTGCTGACTATGGAAGAACTTGACATTCACATCATACATCCAATTAAGATTGCTAAAATATAATAGACAGAAATACTCCCAAACTTCCTTATAGATTTCAAGATGTGTACATAAGTCGACAATTTAGAGTTCCATTGAATTCCATAACAAAACGATGAGTAAGGAATCATCTTGTTCTAATGTATCAAACAATTTCAGATCAGTAGGTGGAGAAGTCTTCGATTGCCCTGAGCAGTGACATACTTATACACTGCCTTGTACCATTGAACGTAATTACTACTGTTCAACTTTCGAGTAATAATAATATGAGGACTTGGATGGGAAGAAACACTGGAGATAATCTTGGATTCCACTGTGAATTCCTAAAAAAAAAGAGAACAGAAA
Organism: Bretschneidera sinensis; assembly: GCA_023935145.1. NCBI lineage: Eukaryota > Viridiplantae > Streptophyta > Magnoliopsida > Brassicales > Akaniaceae > Bretschneidera > Bretschneidera sinensis. The sequence goes on along the minus strand of CM043702.1, from coordinate 74,688,483 downwards.
AAAGAATTCCTCCACACATGGAAGATAAAATTAGGATAAAAGAGAGTGGAACATAAGGTTTTTTTAACTGCTGCCTTTTTTTTGACAATCTTTTTATTACTTTCTTTTTTCGTATGAATCTATCAAACTTTTTTTACTATAGTACCCGAAAATAGTGCGGTGAACAGTACCGAACAGTATCATGAACAGTAACTAATAACTTTTTTGGAGAAGAAAGAAGAACAAAAAAAATTATTCAAGATCTCAAAATAGATCTTGCTTTGATACCATGTTAAAAATAATAGCTGAAAGAATTATGTGTTTTATTAATTAATTAGAATATAATTCAACAATCCAATATATAGACTCATGAATACTAAATTGTAACGACCCATCTCGGGTTAGCCACCCCCAAGACGGTGTTGTCACATTTTGAAAATCCCAGCACGACATATATATGCAACAATAAAAATAACACCAACTGCGATTATTATATCAATCTTCAACCCTCAATAGGGGAGATACATCATTTAGATATTGACTTAAACATTATATACAATGAAATATGCATGAATATTTACAAATATTTTTTTCCCATTAGTCTGAGGATGTGGACATGCACGTGGCTTACAGATAATGACTTCGTCTGAATCTCAACTCACCAAACTATCTGTCCTGCCTGCTACCTGAAATCATTGTACAATGAAGAATGAGCTTCACAAGCTCAGTGAATTAAATTTACTAGAAGAATTCGATTATATACTCCCAGTTACATCTTATAATTCAATTACTTATGAAAAAATCTTCCAATATTCATTTATCTTTTTCCTCAAATAATTCAATAACAATATTCTGTAATCACTAATCAATTTCATAATTTCCCTATTACATAATCTATTCTTAAATTACTCATCAAACATATCAATCTTTCAATCATATATTTAATAATCTCTAAATTCTCAATTCAACATTATCATTTACCTCATTATGAGGTTCACAACATATAATAACTCACTCAACTATTCTCATCATATCGTATTTCAATATTTTTTCCTTAGCATAATTGTCTCTCTATGAGACTTATTCATCTATCATTAATTTTACAATCATGAATAACACTTTAATATCTTAAGCAATAACAATAAACATTTAAAGCAAATGCAATGCATGAATTTAAATGTTATTCTTATTGGGAACGTCTTCCCACATGTCGACATGTTTTTATCTTAGACCGACTGTCTTCCCAGTTCTTTCATTCTCATTTAGATCGGCTGCCTTCTCGATTATTTTATTCTCATTTAGACCAGCTGCCCGGTTATTTTATTTCCAACATATACCGGCTATCACGGTTTTCATTTAGACCGGTTGCCTTCCCGGTTCTTTTATTTTCATGCATATGCATATGAATAATGATATGAAATATGCATATGAACAATAATATATAAACAAGCATGTCTTCAAACATTAAAATTAGTTATCCTGATTATTATCAAATTATTCTTTAAAAAATTTCACTAAATTCATCTTCTCATAAATCATATCAATTCATTAATCATAGCTTGCCAAGAACTTCATTTATTACCTTTATTATTAAATAGACTTATTATTCTAATAATATTATTTCTCATAAAATAATTCTCTACAAATCCACTATTCCTATCGTACCTATCAACCAACTTTTCATCTACCACTAAAGCATAAGCTAATAATATATTATAATATTATCACTATATATTTCATATTTATCTTGATTACTTAAAGTAAATCTAACTCACCACGTAGCACTTAGAGCTACTCGTGGATTACCTCATTGCCTTTCTTGTTCCTTTCAGTAATTTCCACCGATTACTAATCGTCAACACCTAATATAATATTTATACTAAATATCTAATTTATTCTTAAATTCCTCCGTAATTCACATCCTTTGAAAATGTCCACATTAAATTTCGGGAATTTGATGTATGCTAAATTTCAAAAATAAACTTCACATTATTACCTTATGTTTTTCTTAGAGCTTCTCGTGACTTTCTATAAAATTCTCCCGTAAATCCTTTCAAATTTTTTTTCTTTCAATCCCCAAGTGTTTAAAGAAATAGAGTTGTTTGAATTGAGAAAAGGAGAAAAGCAAAAAAGATTTGGTAAGTAATGAATAAATAAATAAAAACTAAATATATATGTAAAACTTTATATCACTGCCTCTGTTGCCTTCCTAAATGTGAGATTAGTGTCCATGTGCCAGGTGTTGCACACCCAATTTTTTTTCTTTTGTTTTCTTTTTCTTTTTTTTTCCTTCTTATCCCTCCTTGCTATCTTGGACGCATTTTTTTTATTTTTTCTTTTTTTTTCTTATCCCTCCACGTTGTCCTAGACACGTTTTTTTTCTTTTTCTTTGTATCCACGCCATCACGCATCCAGTTGTTTTTTTTTAAAATTTTTTCAAAAGAATTATTTTATTCAAATAATAAACCTTTCACGTATGTATTATGTTATTGTAATTCCATATCATATTTATCAAATTACTTCTTTACCTATACTTTAAGAACACGAGTATTACAATTCTACCCACTTTATAAAAATTTCGTCCTCGAAATTTCCTTACCTAACTCAAGAAACAATTGTGAATAATATTTCTTCATAGTTGCCTCATGCTCTCATGAAATCTCTTCAATATATTTATTCCGTCACAGAACTTGAATTAATAGAATTACTTTATTACACAAGACTTGTTCTTTTCTATCTAAATTTCTCATTGGTACTTGTTTAAAAGCCAAACTTTCCTTAATTTCTACAGCTTGGCTCGAAATATTATGAGATTCATCATGTAAACACTTTCTCAAAATTGAAACATGAAACACATTGTGTAACTGCTTCAACATTGGAGGCAATTCCAAGCTATACACGACTAGCCCAACTTTCTCAACAACCTCACATACCTCGAACTCAACTTTCCTTTCCTGTTTAAATCTCAATACACTTTTTTCATGGAGATATTTTTAAATACACCCTGACTTATTATCAGCATAGCTATTCGGTCTACTCTTTGCTACTTTATGATACTCTCTAACCAGTTTGATCCTCTCAGTTGTTAACTCAATAATTTATGGACCAAATATATTTCTCTCTCCTATTTCTTCCCAACATATAGGAGTTCTACACCTCCTACCATACAATGTCTCAATTGTTGTCATTCCATTACTAAATTGATGTTGATTATTATAAGATGATTCCATCAATGGCAAGTAAGCATCCCAACTTACTGAGAAATTCATCACATTTGCCCTTAGTATATCTTCTAGTACTCTAATAATCATTTTTGTTTGCTCAACTGTTTGAGGATTAAAAGTTGTAATAAACTGCAACTGTGTACACATGGCTTTCTGAAAGCCTCTCCAAAACCAAGATGTAAATCTAGCATCTCTAAATGACACTATAATTAATAGTACTCCATATCACCTCACAATCTTAGCTACATACAGTTCAGCCAACCTTTTAGGATTCCAATTAGTTTTAATTGGAAGAAATTGGAATGACTTAAAAAGTCTATCTACTATCACTTACACTGTATCGTGACGTCTCTAAGTATGGGAAAATCCATAAATAAAATCCATACATTTTTTTCTATGGTCATTCAAACACAAGAAGATGTTGCAGTAAGCCTCCTGGATGTTTATTCTCTAACTTCACTTAAGGACAAACCAAACATCTAGAAATATATTAAGCTACATCCCTCATTGGTCTTGACCACCAGTAATTCTGTCTCAATCCTCTATACATCTTATTGTTACTCGGGTGCATCGAATATACATTATCATGTATCTCTCTCAATATCTTATTTCTCAACTCCGCATCAATGGGAAAACAAATCCTATGTTCCAATACCAAAATACCTTCATTTCAAATTTTGAACTCATATTGCTTTCTACTTAGCACTTCATACTTAATCTTCTCTATCTCCTCATATCTACCTTGCATCTCTAACAAGCATTTTACTATGGGTGACTGTACAACCATATTTGTTAATAATGATCATCTATCACTGATATTCAACTTCATTCTTATCTCTCTTAATCTATCATCAATTACACATCATGACTTTCAATAGCAGCCAATCTTCTTGTAGATTTTCTACTCAGTGCATCAGCTACCACCTTCGTCTTTTGTAGTTGATAGTGAATTGTACAATCATAGTCACTAATCAACTCCATCCACCATATTTGCCTCAAATTCAACTCTATCTAAGTAGGTAAGTATGTCAAATTCTTATAATCAATGAATATCTCACAAGTGGCTCCATACAGATGATGTCTCCAATCTTTAAAGTAAACACTATGGTAGCTAACTCTAAGTCATGGGTAGGGTAATTTCTCTAATGATTCCTTAATTGCCTTGAAGTATAGGCTACGGCTTTCCCATGTTACATCAACACACATCCCAACCACTGATGCGACGTATCACTATGCACCATAAATCCTTCATCACCAATATTAGAGCTGTAGTCAATTTCTCCTTTAGTAATTGGAAATTTTTCTCACACTTGCCACACCATATAAATCTCACATCTTTCCTGGCCAGTCTAGTAAACAGTACTACAATAATAGAAAAATTATGAAAGAATCTTATATAATAACCAGCTAACCCCAAGAAGATTTTAATCTCAGTCACATTAGTTAGTCTCTCCAAACTTAACATTTCCTCTACCTTTTTTTGTGGATCAACTGTTATGCCATTTCTAGATATTATATATCCCAAGAAAGTTATCTTATTCAATCAAAATTCACATTTAGAAAATTATAGCATACAATCTCTCTTTCATCAAAATCTCCAACACAATTTCTAAATGTTTTACATGCTCTTACTTAGTCTTAAAATACACCAAGATGTTATAAATGAACACAACCACAAGATTATCAAGAAATGGTTTAAGTATTTTATTCATCAAGTCCATGAATGTTGCTGGAGCATTAGTCAACCCAAATGGCATCACAAGAAACTTATGACCATAACGTGTCCAAAAAACAGTCCTAAGCATGTCTCCCTCCTTTATCCTTAACTGGTGATAGCCTGATCTCATGTTTATCTTAGAAAACACTCTCACTCCTTGCAATAGTTCAAACAAATCATGCATCCTTGGAAAAAGATAATTTTTCTTAATGGTTATTTTATTCAATTGTCTGTAATCTATACATAACCTTATCGTTCCATCTTTCTTCTTCACAAACAATACAAAGGCTCCCCATGGTGACACACTTGATTGAATAAATTATTTCTCTTAACAATTCTCAAAGTTGAACCTTCAGTTCTCTCAATTTAATAGGTTTTATTCTGTAGAGTGCTATTAAAATAGGTTCAGAAACCAGAATCACATCCATGAAAAACTTAATCTCTCTACTATGAGGTAAATTGGACAACTCATCAAGAAATACATTAGAACAATCTTTCACCACTAAAGTTTCTTCTAACTTCCTATTTTTCTTTTTAGAATCCATTATGTATGCCAAATACTCATCACAATCCTTCTTCAATCATCTACTAGTAGTCAAAGCAAAATAAGATAGTTCAAGAGTATCTTATGTTCTCATTGAAAGTTAAACTCCTCATGTCCATATCTTGAACACTATATTCTTTCTAAAATAATCAACCATATTCAAAGATAATAAATCAGCTTCAGGTTCTCTATCACTGATACGAATCACACAAACCTTGTAAACATTTATGATTATCACTCTATCTCTAGTGGGAACTTCAACAAAAATATTATGTATCAAAGGATTAATACATGCATAAATAGACTTCATAAATACATTAGATACAAAAGAATGGGTTGCACCAAGATCAACCAACATCGATATGTCCACATTTTCTATATATAAAGCACCTCAAATTAGAACAAGTATGTGATAAATATCTTATCGGATTACATCAATAACACGTTCTAGTATTTTTATCACGTTATCACATCCTCTAGGTAGTACACTCCCACATATATCATAACTTACAGCTCCCATAACTTATCTCTCAAATCTATGGGTCCCACCAATATTACTTTGAGCTATAAAAACAACAGATCCTGCTTGCCTCTGACTCTGTACTATAGTTCTTTGTGACAAAGAACACCCCATCTGGGATGGTCTTTCACCCTGTACACTCATACTACCACTACCTCTAGAACCTTCATATCTAAGCCTCTTTATCCACTCTTTCTCTTTCCCTTAAACTCCATAAGATCCTTCCCAATCTGATGTTCTATATCCACTAACCTGACATAATTCATATGCCTAATGTAAGATAGTTTCGATCAAATCTTAAAACCTAGTTCATCTTTGAACCTCTTACATTTCTTCTTCTCTAGGTCTACCATTTCCAGTACAACTGTTGTGAGTTTTAAATTACTCGCAAGCGCACGAATCGTTTGCAATATAGTGTTGTGCAAGTTTGAGGTCGAATCCATAGGGAATGCGTTGTGAAAATAGCTTTTTATCTAAACTAACCTTATTTTAACCTAGTTCCGAATTGTGAATTATATTTTTGCAAAACAAATATAAACTAAACTAAACTAAATTGATTTAATAGCTAATGATGAAAACACTAAGGTTTCAGAATCCACCCAACCAAAGTAAAGCATATATCTTCATGTTCTATATAAAAAATAATCTATCTAACATTCAATGAATCCAACAAAAAAAAACGAATATCCTAATTAAACCAAAAGCATCCAATGTATCTGCTTTTAACAAATCACAAAGGAAATCCAATTTAATCGAAAAAGATTCGATGTATCAATCGGATGAAACACGCAGAATATCCAACAGAACAATTAAAAACTATCAATCGTAAGAATTTACTCAAACAATTGAAATAGAACATTTAAACTAAACATATCAGAATTGTATAAACATATCTGAAAATATAATGCTAAACAATGGCGAGGCTTCATCTTCAACCTTAGCTGAAGATTTTAGCCACCCATTATCATGAAACTAAATTTCACAATAAAAAGTGCTAAGCATTAAAAACTGGAAAAGAATTAAAACTGACTGTACGTTGGGAGAAATTCCACATGCTGTTGGGCAGCACTTCCCCCGGTGGTGGCAAAAGCCCTTAGGAGATCTACTAGAATGCTAGTAGAAATCCACCAGACTGCCACTGAATAATGAGGTGGGATAGTGTTTATATAAGGGAATTCTCGGAGTACAATGAGCTGTAAATTCGATGTGGGATACTGCCTCTTTGCGATCGATCGCAAATCTGGTGTGATCGATTGCAGCATGGTGCGATGCAATGCGTCTGACGCGCTGTAAGTGCTTCCTATCCGATGTGGGATGTGCGAGTCAACTGTGATCGATCGCAGCCTTGTTGCGCTCGAGCGCATCACAGTGCGCTGCAATATATATGCAGTATCAAAAGTTTCCTTTCCAATGTGGGATGTGCGAGTCACTTGCGATCGATCGCAAGTCTTGTGCACTCGAGCGCAGGTACGATTAATCTCATGTCGTGTGCGCACGATCGCAGGTGCGATCGATCGCACGTCCTATGCGCTCGATTGCACTAGGCATCCTCAGCTTTTGCTCTTTAAGCTCTGAAGTTTCCACATTGCTTCATTTTATTCCAAAACCTATAAAAACACAGAAAACACAGAAAATAGATAAAATAGCACAAAATAACATAATTAAGAACTCAACAAATGTAAACTAAGGAGCTAAAACATGTAATATTTAGCACTAATCAAACCCCCAAACTTACATATTGCTAGTCCCATAGCAATACGAAACTAAAAACTAAATGAAAAAAAAAAGAATATAAAGATAAACTCATAACTCATGGTATCCAAAGATTTTAGGAGCACACACCATCATGATAATGATTCATGAGCAAGCTTAAAAAGATAAACCCATCTTCGCAATGAATAGAAATGTTAAAATCTAATTACTTACAAAAGGCAGGCTAATGCATCATAAGTCTGACTCAGTGTAAAGTGAATTAGCAAATAAAAATGAAGTTTCCGAATGAGTCCAACGTGTAAGGTCTCTAGGTCTCAAGATTCACCGCATTTCCCATAAGAATGAACGAAAATGGCATAGTTTTTATTTTCTTCTCTTTTTGTAAGGCTATGTTATGTTTAGTTTCCTTAAGCTTTCTAATTGACCCATGTAGCGAGTGTTGAGTCAATGACTCCCAAACCATATCGTTTTAGGGTATTAGGTGTACAGACACCCCTTAGGACTTACTAAGTCGAGTAAAAAAGGCTACGAAATTAAACTGGCCTTAATACTATTAAACAAAAATCCAACCTTGTGAACACTCACTGTTTACTGAGGCAAGAGGTCCAGTTACTCAGTGGAAAGTTTATTTATGATCATTATTTTCACTCATATATATATATATATATATATACCAAAGTGTTAATCCAACAAGTCATCCAGTTTCAGTTAAGACAGAAACGTCCACATTAAAATCACATGTCATCCCTCACATAATGCGCACTAATGTGCTCGTGTTAGATTCGAGATCAAACATGTAAATTCTCAAATGCCTCAAGTAAGAAACTAAATTTTAAAACTTTATCAACAGATCATGTGTTCCAAAATTTAAGCTCACCAATGAATCACTTCACAGAAATTTTTTAGATCAACCAAAATTTCAAAATAACATGAGCATGCATTAAAAAAAACAACAACAAATTAGGACAAAGTGTGTGTAACGTGTCTCCCATACCCCCAAACTTAAATTACATATTGACTCCAATGTGTGAATAATATGGAAAGAGTTGACTTGGGATATGGAGAACTATCTGGACTGGTATGACTCATAGCATACCCCCAAACTTGATCTGCAGTACACGTTGTCCCTGAAAAATAAAAACTAGAAAACAATAAAAACTGGAAACAAACATTAAGCATAAATATGTAAAATAATAAACAAATAAAAAGATAAGCTGTGGGGTACCTCCCATGAGCGCTAAGTTTAAAGTCTTTAGCCAGACTCTCCTTAGTAGATGACCCTTAATCAGAGTAAATAGGATCCGTCAACAATATTGTCTCAATGTTCGGACTCCTCAACTCTAAGAATGGTTTTAGCCTGTGCCCATTTACCTTGAAAGTGTTACCATTCTTTGGATCCTCAATCTCAATGGCCCCGTGAGGAAAAACTAACCGAATAATAAAGGGGCCGGTCCATCGAGACTTGAGCTTGCCTGGGAAAGGATACAGGCGTGAGTTGTAAAGAAGAACTTTTTGACCCGGCTCAAAAGCTTGTCTCAAAATGTTTTGGTCATGAGTCTTCTTCATTTGTGCTTTGTATGACCGTGCACACTCATATGCATCATTTCGCAGCTCCTCTAATTCATTGAGTTGGAGGTTTCTTTGGGATCCAGCCTTCAAAAGATTAAAGTTCAGTTGTTTGATAGCCCAATAGGCTCTATGCTCTAATTCGACTGGAAGGTGACAGGCTTTTCCGTACACAATACGGTATGGAGACATGCCAATTGGCGTCTTGAATGTTGTTCGATATGCCCACAGTGCATCAGTCAATCACAAAGACCAGTCATTTCTATTAGGGTTCACAGTTTTCTCCAAAATGTGCTTAATCTCGCGATTGAAAATTTCCACTTGTCCACTCGTCTGTGGGTGATACGGGGTGGCAACTTTGTGTGTGATGAAATACTTCTTCATCAACTGCTCAAAAATCCTGTTGCAAAAATGCTTACCTCCATCACTTATAATTGCTCGAGGCGTACCAAAACGAGCAAAGATATTGTTCTTCAAAAATTGGACCACAACTTTATGGTCATTGGTCTTGCATGCAACTGCTTCCACCCATTTGGACAGATAGTCCACAGCAACTAGAATGTACAGATAGCCAAAGGAGTTTGGGAAAGGTCCCATAAAATCAATGCCCCACACATCAAAAATCTCAACAATCAGAATGGGGTTGAGGGGCATCATATTCCTCCTAGAAATACTCCCTAGCTTTTGGCAACGCTCACAAGATACACAGTAAGTGTGAGAGTTTCGGAATACGGTAGGCCAATAGAATCCGCACTGCAAAATCTTTGCAGCGGTCTTTTTAGCACTGAAATGGCCTCCACAAGCATGATCATGACAGAAGGCGATGACATTAGATTGGTCATGCTCAGGAATACACCTTCTGATGATCTGATCGGGACAATACTTGAACAAGTAAGGATCATCCCAGAAAAAATGTTTTACCATGGTCAAAAACTTTAATTTATCTTGTCACCCCCAATGCAAAGGCATTTGACCGGTGACAAGATAGTTCACTATATCAGCAAACCATGGCGCGGGATTGTGAGCAATATGCATCAATTGCTCATCAGGAAAGATCTCGGAAATGGGAGTGACGGCCTCAGTGAAATCCACAATCAATCTAGACAAATGGTCTGCCACCACATTTTTGGAACCTTTCTTATCCCGAATCTCTATGTCGAACTCTTGAAGTAGCAAGATCCATCGGATAAGACAAGATTTAGCATCTTTTTTAGAGAAAAGATACTTCAACGCTGCATGGTCCGAGTAGATAATGACTTTAGATCCTAACAAGTAGGATCTGAACTTGTCTAATGCAAAAACGACTGCTAGCAACTCCTTCTCAGTGGTAGAGTAATTGAGTTGTGCGTCGTTTAGAGTTCGACTTGCATAATAGATAACATGGGGAAGTTTGTCAACACACTACCCCAAAACAACTCCAACAGCATAGTCTGATGCGTCACACATAATTTCAAAAGGCACACCCCAGTTGGGTGGCTGAATAATGGGTGTGGAACTCAGAATCTTCTTCAGATCCCCAAATACTTTCTTACAATCTTCATCAAACACAAATGGGGCATCCTTCATTAATAACTTGCACAAGAGCCGGGCGATCTTGCTGAAATTTTGGATAAATCGCCTGTAGAATCTTGCATGGCCCAGGAAAGATCGAACCTCTTTCACTGTACGTGGGGGTGGAAGGTTGGAAATCAGGTCCACCTTCGCTTTGTCTACCTCAATCCCCCGATGGGATATGACGTGCCCCAGTACAATACCTTGCTTGACCATAAAATGGCACTTCTCCCAATTAAGCACCAGGTTCTTCTCCTTGCACCGCACTAAAACCAAAGTGAGATGGTGCAGACACTCCTCAAATGATGAACCGAAGACGGAGAAGTCATCCATGAAAATCTCTAAAGAATGCTCCACCATGTCAGAGAATATGCTGACCATGCACCATTGAAAAGTAGCAGGTGCATTGCATAACCCAAAGAGCATGCGACGGTAGGCGAATGTCCCAAAAAGACAGGTAAATGTTGTCTTCTCCTAATCTTCGAGGTCCACAGGGACCTGGTTATATCCAGAATAACCATCCAAAAAGCAATAATACTCGTGCCCAACCGAACGCTCCACTATCTGATCAATAAATGAGAGTGGAAAATGATCATTCCTTGTGGCAGCATTCAGTTTACGGTAGTCTATACACAATCTCCACCCTGACTGAACACTAGTTGGCACCAACTCGTCGTCTTTATTCTTTACTACCGTTAATCTAGCTCGCTTGGGCACGACATGAATCGGGCTCACCCACTTGCTATCAGAGATGGGATAAATGATCCCTACATCTAACAGCTTAATAACTTCTGTCCTCACACCTCTTGCATAGCTGGGTTGAGCCTTCTTTGTGGCTCCCTTGATGGCTTGGCATTCTCCTCCAAATGTATCTTGTGCATTACCAACGAGGGGTTGATTCCTTTAATATCCTCAATGGTCCACCCTATAGCTTCTTTGTGTTCTCTCAACACATCTAATAATTTCTCCTCTTGAGTCTCAACCAAATCTGAAGCTATAATCACAGGCAAAGACTCTGCTGGACCTAGGAGCTTATACTGAAGATTGTCTGGTAAAGGTTTAAGTTCCTTCTTAAGAGGCTCAAGTTCTTTAGTCTCTTCCTTTTCGCTACTCTCCGTAGGAGTAAACTCTAAAATGGCATTTGCTTGCTCAAATAACTTATCCAAATCCAGATCCTCTCCAAACTGAGCAAAGCATGCCTCCAGGGGGTCCTCCATGCTTGATTCATCCACCGTATCTTCAATAATTTCCTTTATTAAGCATATATTTCTCACTTCAGTAAATTCCAGTGGTTGCTTAGTGATATCAAAAATATTCAACTCTACTGTCATATTTCCGAAGGAAATCTACATCACCCCTGTCCTACAATTGATTAGGGCGTTAGCCGTGGCTAAAAATGGTCGCCCTAGAATCACCGGTATCTGAATCCCTATATTCTGGACCAGCTCTGTATCTAGCACAATAAAATCCACGGGGAAATAAAACTGATCTATCTTTATCAAAACGTCCTCAACTATTCCCCGTGGTATTTTCACTGACCTGTCAGCCAATTGAAGTGTTGTTGATGTGGGCTTCAATTCTCCTAACCCTAACTGCAAATAGACTGAATAGGGTAGAAGATTCACACTGGCTCCTAAATCCAATAGAGCCCTCTCAATCTAGCTGACTCCTATCATACAAGAGATGGTAGGACACCCTGGGTCCTTATACTTGATTGCAGCTTGCACTGAAGGATTGAGGTAACCTGCTCGGTCAAAAATGCCTTCTTCGGGACATTCGTCCTCCTCTTGATAGTGATCAAGTCCTTTATGAACTTGGCATATGATGGTACTTGCTCGATGGCGTCCAAAAGTGGAATATTGATTTGGACTCGCTTAAACACCTCAAGAATTTCTTCAAACTTCCCTCCTTTCTTGGGCCCTTGTAATCTCTCAGGGTAAGGTGTTTTAGGTACAAACGACCTAGGAGGGTCATTCACAGTAGGAGTGGCTGTAGATGGCTCAACATCTCTCTTCTCCTTGTTGCCACTTTCTTGCCCTTGCTGCATAGCAGAGCTATCTTTTACTCGATTGTCCACTTGTTTCCCAGATCTTAATGTGATAATCGATTGCACTTGTTCCTCCCCGTGCATAGAAGTTGATGAATTTCCAATCACAAATTGTCTCTTCGGGTTGGTCACGGGCTGACTGGGATACTTTCCCTTTTCTCTTTCACCCAAGTGACTTACGATTTGCCCCATTTGACTCTCTAGATTGGCAATCGCTTGGGTGTTTACTATTGTCGCACTCCTCACTTCGCTGATGGATTGGTCGGCCATCTTCATGAACTCTTTGAAGGTGTCCTCCAATGGCTGTGAAACCAGCATTGGCACTTGAGTGGGAGTATGGTAAGCAGATGCTAGTGCTGGATGGACTGAGCGACCATGACTTTGAATTGGTGGAGGCAATCCAGGAGGGTATTGATTGTGAGCATGATGAGGGGCTTCTCCCTGATTAAGCGATTGGTTCTGCTTCCATGAAAAATTAGGGTGGTTCTGCCACCCTGGATTGTAAGTCTCAGAGTAGGATCCACCTGATTACCTCTTATAGTCATTGAAAGCGTTTATGTGTTTCGTGGCACACTCGGCAAAAGCCAGCATAGATGGACAATTCTGTGCTAAATGTATAGGACTAGCACAGATGGAACAACAATCATCATTAATTGTATTGGCAGCATTGATGGACTTGCCCATAGTGAGAGCGTCAATTTTCTTGGTGAGAGCATCTATCTTTATCTTCAAATCAGTCTCCTCCTTAATCTCATAGATGCCTCCTTTCTTAGGAGCACGAATGGACTTGTCCCGACAGCTTGAAAAATCCCACTGCTACGAATTATCGGACAACTTGTCCAATGCCTTGTATGCTTCATCCCCTGTCAGACTTAAGAATGCCCCCCATTCATAGACGCGATCATGCTACAGTTGCGTTGAGTCAACCCTTGGTAGAAGAACTGAACAAGTCTCCACTTCTCATATCCATGTGGAGGGCATCTAATCAGTAACTCTTTAAAACGCTCCTAACTCTCAGAAAACTTCTCATCCTCCTCCTGAGTGAAAGAACTAATCTTCTTTCAGTACTCATTCACTCTAGACATTGGGAAAAATTTATTATAGAATTTACTCAGCAGATTTTCCCAAGATGTTATAGACCCGGACGTGTTGGAATCCAACCATGCCTTAGCTCCATCATGAAGAGAAAAAGGGAAAAGTCTAAGATGGACTGACTCCTCAGAGAAGTTCTGGAACTTGAATGTGGCACAAATATCTTTGAACTTCTTTACATGGTTGTAAGGATTTTCAAGATCTAAGCCATGAAATGAGGGTAGGAGTTGGATGACATGTGACTTTAAATCAAAATGGGTAGCATTGATGGGTGGCAACACGATGCAGGAAGATGAGTTAGTCGCAACTTGTGCGAACAAATCTCTCAAGGACATGGTGGAGTCCACGTTCCATGCTCCAGGTTGCTCTTGGTTCCTCAAGTTTTCTCCCATCTCAATTGTCTCTTGTTCAGCAAGTGACTCTTCTGTCTCCTAAGAGTTCTTTCTAAATCGGGATCTAAAGGTGTCAATTCTAAATTCAGGGATCTCCGACCAAGCATACACCAAACAGAAAACAGTAAAACAAACTAACTAGCAGAAGCAGCGAAATAAAATAAAACAAAAATGCTAACTAAACTAGTAGAAAAATAAAATCAATTTAGACAAAAATTTCACAAACAAAAACATTCCCCGGTAACAGTGCCAAAAACTTGTTGTGAGTTTTAAATTACTCGCAAGCACACGAATCGTTTGCAATACAGTGTTGTGCAAGTGCGAGGTCGAATCCACAGGGAATGCGTTGTGAAAATAGCTTTTTATCTAAACTAACCTTATTTTAACCTAGTTTCGAATTGTGAATTATATTTTTGCAAAACAAATATAAACTAAACTAAACTAAATTGATTTAATAGCTAATGATGAAAACACTAAGGTTTCAGAATCCACCCAACCAAAGTAAAACATATATCTTCATGTTCTATATAAAAATTAATCTATCTAACATTCCATGAATCCAACAAAAAACAAGGAATATCCCAATTAAACCAAAAGCATCCAATGTATCCACTTTTAACAAATCACAAAGAAAATCCAATTTAATCGAAAAGGATTCGATGTATCCATCGGATGAAACATGCAGAATATCCAACAGAACAATTAAAAACTATCAATCGTAAGAATTTACTCAAACAATTGAAATAGAACATTTAAACTAAACATATCAGAATTGTATAAACATATATGAAAATATAATGCTAAACAATGGCGAGGCTTCATCTTCAACCTTAGCTGAAGATTTTAGCCACCCATTATCATGAAACTAAATTTCATAATAAAGAGTGCTAAGCATTAAAAACTGAAAAAGAATTAAAACTGACTGTACATTGGGAGAAATTTCACACGCTGTTGGGCAGCACTTCCCCCAGTGGTGGCAAAAGCCCTTAGGAGATCTACTAGAATGCTAGTAGAAATCCACCAGACTGCCACTGAATAATGAGGTGGGATAGTGTTTATATAAGGGAATTCTCGGAGTACAATGAGCTGTAAATTCGATGTGGGATACTGCCTCTTTGCGATCGATCGCAAGTCTGGTGCGATCGATCGCAGCATGGTGCAATGCAATGCGTCTGGCGCGTTGTAAGTGCTTCCTATCCGATGTGGGATGTGCGAGTCAACTGCGATCGATCGCAGCCTTGTTGCGCTCGAGCGCATCACAGTGCGCTACAATATATATGCAGTATCAAAAGTTTCCTTTCCAATGTGGGATGTGCGAGTCACTTGCAATCGATCGCAAGTCTTGTGCGCTCGAGCGCAGGTGCGATTGATCTCATGCCGTGTGCGCACGATCGCAGGTGCGATCGATCGCACTTCTTGTGCGCTCGATTGCACTAGGCATCCTCAGCTTTTGCTCTTTAAGCCCTGAAGTTTCCACATTGCTTCATTTTATTCCAAAACCTATAAAAACACAGAAAATAGATAAAATAGCACAAAATAACATATTTAAGAACTCAACAAATGTAAACTAAGGGGCTAAAACATGTAATATTTAGCACTCATCACAACCATTGACAATACCAAAAATCTGCTATCATACTGAGCCACAGTCAACACATTTTTACCTCAAATAAATGAAATCTCTCTTATGTTGGGCTTTGAAAGTATATGAGCAATATTTATAAAAGAACAAGCCTCTTTAAACTTATTCCAAGTTAAGGGTCTATCAACATATACACTTACCCTGGGAAGAGTATCCTCCCACCACCATTCTAAAGCTTATCTTTTTAACTTAAATGAAGCAAAAGTGACCCTCTGCCTGCCAGTCACTGGTAAAGTACCAAATAATCTCTCTACATGTTTAACCCATAGCTCGGGCTCAAAAGGATTCATAGATCCTTTAAACAACAAAGCATTCAACTTAACATATCTAACAAAACATTCTCCCTGCATCTCATGCATAAACTCACATTTCCCCCTTTTGAACGTCCACTATTACTGGATTTACAACTACCTCAGGCACCACTCCAGCCTGTTTATCAAGTCCATGCTATAGACTATCAATTCTACCATCTGTTACATCTATTTTCTCAAGAGCTTATCTTAACTCATCTCTTTCAATTTCAAATTCTCTCACACCTCTACTAATATCAATTATACTATCAACAGGTTTCCTTCTAGGAACCACAGATTCAGACTCAACCTTGACTTATCAAAATATTGGGGGCCTACCACACCCTCTCAAATCAACAATTCTAACTCTAGCTCTAGTATGTCCACGTGTCATCCTCACACTATTCATTAGAATATAATTTGTTTTAATCTTCCACTTTCTTTCTTTTTATGCAGTCTACAGAATCATAAAACCTAATGCTCTGATACCAAAATTGTAACGACCCATCCCGGTTTGATCACCCCGAGACACTATTGTCACATTTTGAAAACCCCAACATGACACATATATGCAATAATAAAAATAACACCAACTGCGATTATTACATCAATCCTCAACCCTCAACATGGGAGATACATCATTCATATCTTGACATAAACATTATATACAACGAAATATGCATGAATATTTACAAATATTTTTTTTCCATTAGTCTGAGGATGTGGACATGCACGTGACTTACAGATAATGACTTCGTCTGAATCTTAACTCACCAAACTATTTGTCCTACTTGCTACTTGAAATCATTGTACAATAAGGAGTGAGCTTCACAAGCTCAAAAAATTAAATTTACTAGAAGTATTCGATTATATACTCCCAGTTACTTCTTATAATTCAATTACTTCTAAAAAATCTTCCGATATTCATTCAACTTTTTTCTCAAATAATTCAATAACAATATTCTGTAATCACTAATCAATTTCATAATTCTCTTATTACACAATCTCTTTTTAAATTACTCATCAAACATATCAATCTTTTAATCATATATTTAATCATCTCTAAATTCTCAATTCAACATGATCATTTACCTCATTATGAGGTTCACAACAAATAATAACTCACTTAATTATTCTCATCATATTATATTTCAGTATTTCTTCATTAGCATAATTGTCTCTTTGTGAGACTCATTCATCTATCAATAAATTACAATCATGAATAGCACTTTAATATCTTAAGCAATAACAATCAAAATTTAAAGCAAACGCAATGCGTGAATTTAAATGTTATTCTTATTGGGAACGTCTTCCCACATGTCGACATGTTTTTATCTTAGATTGACTATCTTCCCAGTTCTTTCATTCTCATTTAGACCGACTGCCTTCCTGTTTTTTTCATTCTCATTTAGATCGGCTGTCTTCCCGGTTCTTTTATTCTCATTTAGACCGACTGCCTCCCAGTTATTTTATTTTCATTTAGACCAGCTGTCTTCCTGATTCTTTTATTTTCATTTAGACCGGCTATTTTCCCGGTTCTTTTATTTTCATGTATATGCATATGAATAATGATATAAAATATGCATATGAACAATATAGAAACAAGCATGTCTTCAAATATTCAAATTAGTTATCTTGATTATTCTCAAATTATTATTTGAAAATTTCCACTAAATTCTTCTCCACATAAATCATATCAATTCATCAACCATAGCTCGTCAAGAACTTCATTTATCACATTTATTATTAAATCAACTCATTATTCCAATAATATTATTTCTCATAAAATAATTCTCTACACATCCACTATTCCTATCATACCTATCAACTAACTTTTCATATGCCACCAAAGTATAAGTTAATAATTTATTCTAATATTATCACTATATATTTCATATTTATCTTGATTACTTAAAGTATATTTAACTCACCACGTAGCACTTAGAGTTACTCATGGATCACCTCCTTGTCTTTCCTGTTCCTTTCAGCAATTTTCACCGATTGTTGATCGTCAACACCAGATATAATATTTATATTAAATTTCTAATTTATTCTTCAATTCCTCCATAATTCACATCCTTTGAAAATGCTCATATTGAATTTCGAGAATTTCATGTATGCTAAATTTCAAAAACAAACTTCACGTTATTACCTTCTGTTTTTCTTAGAGCTTCCCGCGACTCTCTATAAAATTCTCCCGTAAACCTCTTCAAAATTTTACTCTTTCAATCTTTCTTTCAGTCCCCAAGTGTTTAAAGAAATAGAGTAGTTTGAATAGAGAAAAGGAAAAACCAAACAGGATTTGATAAGTAATGAATAAATAATAAAAAAACTAAATATATATATGTAAAACTTTATATCACCGCCTCTGTTACCTTTCAGTGTTGCAAGCTCAATTTTTTTTTTCCTTTTTATCCCTCCACATTGTCCTGGACGTGTTTTTTTTCTTTTTTTTTTTGTATCCACACCATAATACATCCAATTTTTTTTAAAAGAATTATTTTATTCAAATAATAAACCTTTAACGTATATATTATTTTATTTAATTCCATATTATATTTATTAAATTACATTTTTACCCATACTTTAAGAACGCAAGTATTATATAAATATAATAAGACTAAGATACAATGATTACATAAAATAAATATAATCTAGACCTATTAAAACACATAATAAGAATCCTATTAAGATTCTCAACATTTTCGTATGTACACTTTCTGTGATATTGCCAAAGAAAAAAATGAGACATAGTGCAAGCATTTATAATATATTACACGACTTTGTTTAAAAAAATATAATTTCATTTTAACAATGTGATTTGAAAATTCATTCTTACTACATTTTCGTATATATCATGTACCGTTTTGGGTGTATGAAAAAAATGCTTGCACAACTTTTAGGTGCTCATGCTTGATTAATTTAATTTTTATGAAGTTGATTTACGTAATTTTCTATTATTCGATGATTTATGTGGGCTGTTTCGTTTTAATGTTGCAGGTAGTAGCTCTTCAAAAATTGAGATTCAAATGTAAACATTGAGAAAGAAACATGAGGATTCTTGGAGCAGTGGTAGGGTTAAAGGTTCTTCCTCCATGTACTTAGCATTAAGAGTGACATTCAAATGTATTTAGCATTTTGGTACTCTAAGAAGCTTGATAATTTCCTTCGGCCCGGAGCAATGCGCAAGTTGGGTGCAAGTATACACTAAAATCTAAAAGATCATTAGAAGAGCTGGCTATTTGCTATAGAAAACTGTCGTCCCTCAAACTCAGACGCCCACTACCGACTCCTCTTGCATTTTTTTCCCGCCAATCCCACTTCAAGCCGCAACCAATCTCAGCAATCCAATGGCCAGAAGAAGAACCCATAAAGCATGGCTGTTTTTTCCTCTCAAACCACCCGAACCCCGAAATCTCCTGCTTTCGTCAAAAGGGATTTTCCCAGATCACCAGAGAAACCACTGGCAAAGCGCTACATGCACTCTGCCTAAAGGGTTTGGTTCATCTAAGTATATTATACACAAATACGTTGATTAACATGTACTCAAAATTTGGCCGTATAAGGCATGCCTGTTACCTGTTCGAAAAAATGCATGCAAGAAATGAGGCTTCTTGGAATACCATGATGTCGGGTCTTGTTCGAGTGGGATTGTATCATGAAGTGGCTGGTTTCTTTTGTGGAATGTGGGATTATGGCGTTAAGCCAAGTGGGTTCGTGATTGCAAGTTTGGTTACCGCGTGTGATAGGTCGGGGTGTATGGTTAGAGAGGGGATTCAAGTTCATGGTTTTGTTGTTAAGTATGGTTTGCTATGTGATGTTTTTGTGGGCACTTCTCTTTTGCATTTTTATGGGACGTACAGGTTAGTTTCTAGTGCACAGATGCTCTTCGAGGAGATGGCGGATAGAAATGTAGTTTCTTGGACTTCATTGATGCTTGGTTATTCAGATAATGGAGATCCAAAGGAAGTTATAAATATATATAAACGTATGCGGTATGAAGAGGTTAGCTGTAATGAGAACACTTTGGCTATGGTGATTAGTTCCTGTGGGCTGCTTGAGGATGATTTCTTGGGTCATCAAGTAATTGGACATGCTGTAAAGTTCGGACTCACGACCAATGTTTCTGTGGCAAACTCACTCATAGCCATGTTTGGTAGTTTAGGTAGAATGGAGAAGGCCAACTATATCTTTGGTCACATGGGTGAACGTGACACAATCTCTTGGAATTCAATGATTTCAGCAAACACACATAATGGCCTTTGTGAAGAATCATTAATATGTTTTTATCTGATGCGTCATGTTCATAACGAATTAAATTCTATTACACTTTCAACTTTGTTATCAGTGTGTGGTTCAGTAGATAATTTGAAGTGGGGTAGGGGAATCCATGGTCTAGTATTTAAAATGGGACTGGACTTAGAAATTTGTGTATGTAATACTCTTCTAAGCATGTATTCTGAGGCTGGAAGATCCGAGGACGCAGAGTTGGTATTCCAAGGAATGCCAGAGAGGGATATGATCTCATGGAATTCCAGGATAGCCTGCTATGTTCAGGATGGGAAGAGCGTAGATGCCTTACAAATTTTTGTTGCAATGATACATATGAGAAAAGTAATGAACTATGTGACTTTTACGAGTGCATTGGCTGCATGTTCAAATCCTGAATTTCTTGTTGAAGGCAAGATTCTTCATGCCCTTGTAATAGTTTCTGGACTATTTGACAATTTGATTGTTGGTAATGCATTGGTTACCATGTATGTGAAGTCTGATATGATGGCTGAAGCTAGAAGTGTATCACAAACAATGCCCAAACGTGAAGAAGTAACTTGGAATGCACTCATTGGTGGTCATGCTGAGAATGCAGAAGCAGATGAGGCAATAAAAGCTTTTCAACTGATGAGAGAAGAAGGCATACCTGCAAATTACATAACAATTGCAAATGTTCTTGGTGCTTTCGTGACTCCTGATGATTTACTGAAATGTGGGATGCCCATCCATGCACATATAGTTTTGACCGGATTTGAATCAGATAAATATGTGCAAAATTCACTTATCACAATGTATGCCAAGTGTGCTGATCTCAATTCAAGTAATTTCATCTTTGATGGATTGGCTCATAAGAACTCTATCACATGGAATGCAATTATTGCTGCAAATGCTCATCATGGCCATGGAGAAGAGGTTTTAAAACTTATTGTGAAGATGAGAAGTTCTGGAGTAGATTTAGACCAGTTCAGCTTCTCGGAAGGCCTTACTGCTACTGCTAAGTTGGCCATATTGGAGGAAGGCCAACAGCTTCATGGTTTGGCAGTAAAACTTGGGTTTGAATCAGATTCTTTTGTTACAAATACTGCCATGGATATGTATGGTAAATGTGGAGAAATGGATGATGTGTTAAGAATACTTCCCCCACCTGTCAGTCGGTCACGGTTAACTTGGAACATACTGATATCAGCTTTTGCCAGACATGGGTATTTCCAGAAAGCTAGGGAAACTTTTCATGAAATGCTAAATATGGGGCTGACGCCTGACCATGTTACCTTTGTCTCTCTTCTTTCTGCATGCAGTCATGGGGGACTAGTAGATGAGGGGCTTGCATACTACACTACAATGACTAAAGAATATGGTGTCCTGCCAGGCATAGAGCATTGTGTATGTGTAATTGATCTTCTTGGACGATCAGGAAGGCTTGCTGAGGCTGAAACTTTTGTTACTGAAATGCCTATTCTGCCAAATGATCTTGTCTGGCGAAGCTTGTTAGCTGCATGTAAACTGCATGGCAATTTGGATATTGGGAGAAAAGCTGCTGAATGTCTCTTAGAGTTGGACCCATCAGATGATTCTGCTTATGTTCTTTATTCAAATGTCTGTGCAACTACTGGAAGATGGGATGACGTAGAGCATGTCAGGAAGCAAATGGGATCAAATAACATAAAGAAGAAACCTGCATGCAGTTGGGTCAAATTGAAGGACAAGGTGAGTTCGTTCGGGATTGGGGACCAGACACATCCACAGACCAAGGAGATAAATGAAAAACTCGGAGAGCTTAAGAAAATGATTAAAGAAGCTGGTTATGTCCCTGATACAAGCTATGCATTGCAAGATACAGATGAAGAACAAAAGGAGCACAATCTTTGGAATCATAGCGAGAGACTTGCCCTTGCTTTCGGGTTGATCAATACTCCAGAAGGTTCAACTGTTAGAATTTTCAAGAACCTTCGTGTCTGTGGTGATTGCCACTCTGTTTACAAGTTTGTTAGTGGAATTATCAGGCGAAAAATTGTATTGAGGGATCCTTACCGCTTTCACCATTTTAGTGGTGGTGAGTGTTCCTGTTCTGATTATTGGTGAGAGAAGATATTTATTAGCATAAAGAATAACGTAGAATTTTACTGGGCTGCCATGCATGATCAGGGTCGACGAGTTGTTATTTTGGGGTGTAGAATTCGTAAGTCTGCAATCCCATAGCTGACGCTGAACTCAAATTAAAAGGAAAGAAGTTTCTTATCTCTAGTATTTGTACCGGTCTAATATATTGATTGACAAAATTTTTTTGAAATGGATTTTTTTTTTTGTTGTTCTATCCATCCAAGTTAACAGAACATAAATTATTATTTTTTTAATTGACTGAAGTATATTCTGCCGACCATGTCTTATTTGATTTTAGTAGATTATTACATTGCGTTGGGCGTTACGAGACTGAGATTTGAAATTGAAATTGGAGTGAAATTTTGTTTTTTTCAATAATTTTCATTTTGAAGAAAATATTATTCCATTTTAATTTCTCTACATTTGTTTATTTAGGATTAAAGCATAAAATTAGAATTTAAATAAAATCATACATTTTTTAATATTAAAATAATTAAAAAAAATCATGTTTCCATTTTGATTCCAAATATAATTTGTTGATCGCAAGTACTTTTCTCATCAGCAGCCAAGGTCTTTTTAGGCTTGTTGGCAATGAGAACGATTATTATCATAAGAAGTTTATTAGATTTTCCTTTCGCTGTTAGTTTCTTTTTCTTTTTTCCAATAATTTTCAGTTTCCTATATATTGTTGGTTATCATGCCGCGTTGTTTGCATTTTATTTTTTCATTGTGCTTCAATGATGATGACTCTTCTGAAATTGTTATTATTCTTTTTCCTGTCTTTTGATGCAGGTAGTGTGTGTTTTTGTTTATTGAAAGGTGAGATAGATTGGAGCTTAAGATTTGATTTGATTTTCTTTCTACTCATTTTCTTCAAACCAAACACTGGAGACGTGTTGTGATATATTCATTTACACACACTTATACTCGCACATGTATATCACTTTTAATTGCAATAATAGATTTGTGGATCTTGCGTTTTAGATCAAAATTTTTAATCAAATTGATTCCATGGGTGATATATCCGTTTTATAGTTATTAAGGGTATGTTTGGGAACAATTTTTAAAAGTTATTTTTTATTTTTAAAATTTGAAAACAGTTTCTAAACTTTAAGAGATGTTTGGGTTACTGTTTTTCAAAACATATTTTTAAAAATTGGTTTCAAAAACATATTTTAAACATCAAATTTAAAAAATTACTATGAGGTGTTTTCACTTTTTGAAAACTATTTTGTAAAACTTAAGAAAATGACAAAGCAACTGTCTTTTATCTCCAAAACTCGATCGATATATGACTTGAGTGATTTAGGTCCCAAAAGACCCAAGTCCTGAGCGATCCGAGACCCAAGCGACTTGAGATTAGCAACCAAAAACTAGTACGACCTCGTTCTTGAGCGACTAGGTTCTCAAGTGCCTTAGGACCCGAGCATCTCGAGAATTGAGCGTCACCCGAGTGATTGAAGACCCAAGCGACTGAAAACACGTGCGACTTGAGTCCTGAGCGACCTAAGACCTGAGTGATCCAAGAACCGAGTGACTTGAGACCCGAGCGCACTGAGACCTGACTGTCTTGAGACTTGTACAGTTATCGAAATATGTTTTTTTTATAAAAAAAATTTGAAAATAGTTTTCTATTATCATTTTCAAAAACAATTTCGGAAAAAAAAAACAGAAAACGTTTCCAAACATGCCTAAATTTTTCTATTTTTTGTTTTCCTGGTCCTCGGCTCTACTGTTATATTGATATGATTATAGTTTTGTTTTATTTATTTCTTGTTCCTGATTTTAAGTAATTATGCAACCCGTTTGCACATAATGTGGTCTCTTAGTTATAATTCTAGTTGTATGCCGCAACGTACTCGTAGTAATAAATACTTAATTCACAAGACGATGGAGTTCAAGGAAGGGTCCAAGAAAATGATTCCTGGTATATAATTATATCCTATGCTATCTTTGGGAAAATTGTATAGTTCATCTGGGAAGCAATTCCCTGCACAAGTATTGGTATGTAAGTTCATTTCTTATTTTAGTTGGTTTTTTTCTTTATTTATTGCCTTCTCTCGTTATTTTTATAGGCCTAAATATGGAAGTGTCAACCATCATGGGAAAAGATGATTCTCAATCGTTGGCATCTAGAGGGTTGTGTATATGCTTATGGCCCTGAAGGTCCTTGTTTGGAAACAGTTACAATTCAGAGTCGGCCATCTACATCTGGAGATAAGTTAGACGCTTCCCATAATGACCTTGGAGATTTTGAACCCCCAAGAGGAAATAAATCCTTAATGAACAGTCAAATCTTCCATAAACCCTATGTACCTAACCTGACTAGTGCAAGTTTTCGATGCTTCAATTCTGGACAATGGAACTCTCTGGAGCTCTTCCTTTCTCAACTAAATGAGGGTACATATGGTTTAAAATCTTTATTCTTAAACTTGTAAAAACAAACAATGATTTGTGTGTCAAAGGTCTTTATTCTGATACTAATTAAAAATAAGAGAACTTGTCGCTTGAATTTTTCTTCAAAATTAATGTATTTCAGAGGAAAGAAATTAGGATAGTATAAATCAATCGAATAAATTAGTGTACAGAAAAAAGATAATTGATGTAACAACGAAAAAGTTAGTGTGTATGGTGATGTCGAAATTTTGCCAGGCAGCTAAACTGTCAAGATGCGGTACCTGTACACGCAAAGACAAAAGAAACTCTAATGAGTCGGAGGAGGACCTGAGGGGTTCTGCCTATGGGGGACTATCAGATGCTTAAGTCAGTAAACTGAAAGCGTAATAAAGTAGGGAGCAAGAGAGCTGGAGGATTTTTGAATAAAAATTAAGTGTGTACCAGTGATAATGAGAGCCCCCTTTATATAGTGTTTAGAGGTAGAATTCGATTAAGAAAGTGATTACTGTTGAGTATTATGATAGGATCAGAACTCCCATAGGTTAGAAGAATTTCCATAGGCTAGAGTGTCTTAATAAGATTAAGATTCGGGTGTGAGATTATTGCTTTACTTTTTTGTCATGTGTAGCCATTTGATTGGTTACTTTATCTTCTGAAATTACTTTTTCTCCTTTGGAGGGTGCCACGTGTCATTATGTTACTAGTTAAGGAATTTTTTCCTACATTTAATGCCCCCCACTTCCTTGAGCATAGTTATGCGGTTAAGGAAGTAGATTGTCAAAATGCGTGCAAGAGAAAGTTTTGAAATTGTTCTTTATATGTTTTGGGTTTTGATTTCGCCCAAAGAGTAATGCGGTAGTTGTAGCACAACTTTGGGGTGTTGATTCCACAGGGAAACAAGTTAATTACAAAAGAAGGTGTGAACCTTAACACAATCGATAAAAGATTAAATGGAAGAATCTGAGTTGTGAGCAAATTGTGTAAATAGATTGAAGAATATGATGGATAGATATAACAAGGTTCCGGGAATCCTCCCTAGGTTCATTGCCTTATTCCAATCTTGATTCAATTATTTTTATCTCGATTGCAAGTTTCACATCATAAACAGGCAATCGAAAAATATTCAATTAGGCACAAGTAAACTCTAATGTAATTGTTATGAAGTACTCTTTACTTTCAAGCACACATGACCTAACTTATAAATTATCAAGAAACAACAATATATCATAATGACAATACTGCAGTAATGGACAAATCTATAAGAGAAATCTATCGGACTCAATCACACCTGATTACACCCAAAGTATACCGCGGTAGTTGTAGCACAGCTTTGGGATGTCGATTCCACAGGGAAACAAGTTAATTACAAGAGAAGATGAAATCCTTAACACGAACGATAAAAGTTTAACGAGAGTATTTGAATAATAAAGTAAAGTGATATGAGAATTGTGTAATTGTAATGAAAACTATAATGGAAGCAACAAGGTTCCGGGAATCTTTCCTAGGTTTGTTGCCTTGTTTCAATCTCAATTCAGTTGTTTTTATCTCAATTGCAAGTTTCACATCCCAAACAAGCAATCGACAAATATTCAATCAAAGCACATATATAAACCATAATGCAATTGTTATAAAATACTCTTTACTTTCAAGCACACAAGACCTAACTTATAGATTATCAAGAAATGACAATATACCATAATGACAATACTGCAGTAATGGACAAATCTAGAAGAGAGATCTACCAGACTCAATCACACCTCAACAACATCACATAAGAAGAGCATGACTAGACTTATATAGGGAAGAAAGATGCAATCACCAGATTAAGGGGAAATCTTCTAATTAGATAAAAAAGTAAATCATAACAATGTTTAATGAAAATAAATCCACACTACAACTGAATCAAGAAAAGAAAATAAGAACAACTACACTTAGGGATTCACCCCTTTGCCTTGCTTGGAGGTTAGCTGGCCATGGAGCTCATGCTTCCTTGAGTTGCCTCTGGCCTCTCAGTGATCTCCCCCTTGGTAGCAAAGCTTTGGAGATTCCTCAGCTTTCCCTCCAAAAGTTCTTCGGATTGCTCCTAAAGGCCCTCTGGATCTGATCCCAGTTGATTCCCAAAGCTAAAGTGGAGTAAGGCTTTTATAGGGAAACTCCCGGAGTGCTATGTGTTTTCTATCCGATGTGAGATACTGCCCGAGTGTGCTCGAGCGCACTATGGTGCACTGCAAGGTATTTCTAACCGATGTGGGATGTCGTGAGTGCACACTTGCGATTGATCGCAAGCCTAGTGCGCTCATCGATCGCAGGCCTGGTGCGCTCGAGCGCACTAGGCATATTCCAGCTTGATCTTCGTCTACTAAAACTGCCATAACGTTCTCTAGAAAAATCATTTTTACGAGCCATAAAATTCTCCAGAAAATAGACTTCCGGATCTTTCTAAGAATATATGGATCATCTCCTGGTTCTTCTTGCATCAATACAGTTTTAATTTACAAAAATGATTGATCTGTACGGGCAATTCTGGCAAGTTAGTGAAACTCCTTTCCAAGTGCTTGTGAACCTTCACTCCGGTGTTCATCGAGTCATTGTACTAAAAGTAATGATAGCTTTTCCATCTCTTTTGAACTTAAAGTACCTCAAAATGCATCGAAATAGATCAATGATCCAAGAATGACACTTTCGAGTTGTTAAGGTATAAAAGTGCAATTCAAACCTAGATCAACCCTAAAATGTTAACAATTAAGTACTGTTAAGGTGCATTTTATGACTCTCATCACAACCCCCAACTAGCTTATTGCTAGTCCCTAGCAATTCAAGCGAAAACGAGAAATGAATTCTATGGTAGGAATCAAAACATGGTAAAGCAATGCTAGTGTTAAACAAGGAGCAATTCACATTTTCTGTCTTAGAAATTGCACATAATACGCAGCACATAGAATCATTAAATATCACTTAAGTCCAAAAGTAATCCAAGCATCAATCTTAAAATCATTATTGACTCTTATCATCCGTCTTACCACAATTCATTAATCCGAATACCCGGATGACTTTATGCATAACATTCATGAATACAAGTCTTGGCCTCTAAGAACATAATAAATTGCATGACATCAATCACAAAAATAAGCTCCATAGGCTCACTTTTCAAATCACTCTCCACTATTGTAGAAAAATCACACTACATTGGATCAATAGGTCTTTAATAAGCTTGTAACGTTACTCTAAGGTAAAAGCTAAGAAAGAACGAGAAGGATTCACAAGTAAAAGAATTCAATCTCTTAGTTTTAAACACAACCACTTTAAGCACTTGATAACCTTGCTTCAACATCCAACTCTTTCAACCATTTTTTTATAAGAGCATATCTCTCAATAAGTCACAACTTTTCTTTTCTTTTCTTCTTTCTTTGCCATAATTCACTTCTCTTTTTCTTTTCTTTTGTATTTTGGCATAAGACCATTCACGTCCTTTTTCATTTTTTTTTCTTTTCTTTTCTTTTCCACAACCCCCAACTTATCTCCTTTAATGTACTTGGGTTGTGGTAGTGATATATATATATATATTTTTTCATATTTCCATCCTTACTCCTTTTAAGTGCTTCTCAACAAATGTGTATAACTAAGGTCTTTTAAAAGAAAGGTAAGGATAAAATATTTTTAGGCTCATGAATGTAAGTGAATGGGCTATTGAAAGAAACAAGGCTCAAATTCTTTTTCAAGAAAAAGCTCAAATAGGTGACTAGCGATAAATGTAGCAATGGTAGGTTTGAAAGGCCCAAAAAGTTCAAAAATAGCCTATATCATGTCCTAAGTAATGTGCATTCTAGGAATTTGCCTCAAGTGATTATCAAATAAGTTCTAGAGCTTTTCGAGACCACAAAAATATTCACAAAGTAATCACACATAAAACTTCTCTAAATGTTTTAGACTAATCATACAATCTTATCGTAAACTAAAGTCTCAAACAAAATGAAGATTGATGCTTAAATTATTTTCAAACTGAAGCAAGATTTAATTTCTTCTAAATGCTATATGCTATCTCAATTAAGCTCATATCATTGACATGTGAATAAACTTTAAGGCTAACACCAAACATGCTAAAAACAAACA
Source organism: Bretschneidera sinensis (assembly GCA_023935145.1). Lineage (NCBI taxonomy): Eukaryota > Viridiplantae > Streptophyta > Magnoliopsida > Brassicales > Akaniaceae > Bretschneidera > Bretschneidera sinensis. Next base: position 74,659,327 of record CM043702.1, on the reverse strand, counting down.
AAAAGGGAAAATGACACCAAGTAGTTCAATGGTATGCAATAAGAAATGTGTTTCCTCCACCCCCAACTTAAGATAAACCTTGTCCTCAATGTAAAAGAAAAAATTAAGGAAACTCTCTTTTTAACCAAAGGTGTGTGGAGCTGAAAATTGTGCACGACCAATTGAACTGATGCGCATGTTTGTCCCTGAAAAAAAATACAAAAGTAAAACTGGAAAACTGCAAAATAATAATAATAAACAAGAAAAAGAAATATGAAGAATAGTAAAAATAAAAGGATATGTTGTGGGTTGCCTCCCATGAGTGCTAAGTTTTACATCTACAGCCAGATGCTCTTATTCCCTCCTAGAAAAACATAGGTTGAATGCACCAGCCACTACTTCACTGCCAAATTCAGTGCTTGTATGCTTTGGAGAGACCTCAAGGATGTCATCAGTAACATCCGTAAATTCTGGCTTGATATATGCTCTTGTGAGGCCATGGGTGAGGGTGGACTCCAATGGATTAAGGTGCTGGACCTTTTCCATGAATGAGTCAATCATGTATGCTTGGTGGCTTTCGTCCACATCCTCTGATTTTTTCATTGTTGGGATGTGTAATAACTTACCACTTAGTGTCTCAATGGCATTCACCTCCTTTAAATTCATTTGAGCCAAGTGTTGATTATGGGGTGTGGAATGAGCTTGGGAAGGGAGCTTACCTTGCTCATTCATGCTCAAGGAGCTCATTAATCTAGACACTTGGCTCTTTAAATCCTTATGTTCTTTAACAACCTGCGTAATCAAAGATTCAATTCTTTGATTAATCTTACCCTGTACCTCAATAAAAGCATGCAAAGTTTCTTCTAAAGGACTCCTAGAAGGTGCATGTACATGATATGGTGTAGGATATGATCCAGGGGATTGTGCAAGCTACTGGTTTTCAGACTTCCAGCTGAAATTAGGGTGATTGCGCCACTCCGAATTATAGGTATCAGAGAAGGGTGACAGAGACTTCTTGTACATACCTAAGGCGTTACATTGTTCCTCATACATCCCTCTCACCTCCGCAAATGTGGGACACTCTTTGGCGAGATGATCTACCCTGCCACACACAAAACACAGTCTAAAAGACCTTGCATGATTAGCTATGTGTGTGGGCTGTAAGCTCTTAGTTTTTAACGCATCTAGTTCCCTAGTGAGCATCTCAACTTTAGCTTTTAGGTTGTCCTCTTCCCTAAGCTGGTAAATTCCACCACCATTTTGGTTTCCTACAGGTCATGACCTATTTATGCTTTCAGTAGCACTAGGTCCAGTCCAAGTGTGAGCTTTTTCAGCAAGCTCATTGAGGTACTCTATGGCCTCATCAGGATCCTTTCGTAAAAATTCACCACTGCACATCATCTCTACAAATTGGCACTCTTTATATGTAATTCTCTCATAAAAATAGCTCACTAAACGTCAATTCTCATACCCATGGTGAGGGCACATACTCAACAACTCCTTAAATCTCTCCAAAGATTGATACAAAGTCTCACTGTCCTTTTGTGCAAAGGTGGAGATTTGCCTTTTTAAAGCATTGGTCTTATGTTGGGAAAAGTATTTATTAAAGAAGACCCGAGTCATCTCAGTCCACGACCCAATAGATCGTGGTCTTAGTGAGTATAGCCAACTCTTAGCTCTATCTTTCAAAGAGAAAGGAAAGAACTTAAGTCTCACAATGTCATCAGTTTCATTTTGACTATGAAAAGTCGCAACTACTTCCTCAAACTCTCTAATGTGCACATATGGGTTTTCATTTTCCAAGCCATGAAATGTAGGGAGTAATTGTATCATCCCTGTTTTAAAATCCAGTTGTCGAGTATTGGCTGGAAACATGATGCATGATGGTGTGGCTATGCGTGTAGGGTAGAGGTAATCTTGAAGGGTCCTAGTGGGTTGATCTCCGTGTTCACTCATTTCTTCAGGACTAGATGGATTATCAAATAAAAGATTTAAAAAGTTTGATTCTGACTCTAACACAGGCCAACAAGCAAATCTACCCAAAGTGTCTCTAAATCTGAGCATGCAAGGTCATAAAATAATAAAAGTACTATAAAAAGAAAGAATAAAATAAAATAAAATTAATGCAGCAAGCTAAAGAGGTGTAACGACCCATCCCGGGTTGGCCACCCTAAAACAGTGTCATCACATTTTGAGAATCCCAACACAACACATATATGCAACAATAAAAATAAATATCACAAAAAGAACTTTACATCAATTCGATCTTTAAGCATTCTATACAACATAAAATGCATGAAGATTTACAAATAAATTTTTCATTTTATTTTCTCATTAGTCTGAGGATGATGACACGTACGCGGCTTACAAAAAATGATTTCTTATGAACCTCAACTCACCAAACTATTTACCAAGCCTGCTACCTGAAAATCATTGTACAATGAGGGGTGAGCTTCACAAGCTCAGTGAATTTAATTTACTAAAAGTATTCCAAAATTTCATAAATAGTCCTTTAATATTTAATATTTTATTTTTTCCACATAACCTGATGACAACTTTCTATTATCATTACACATGTCATACGATTCATTCACTATCAATATTTTTTTCTCAATCATTGGTCCACCTTAAGACCATCAATTATCTCATAATTACCTCGTAATGAGGTTCTCATAACAAAGTCCATCATTTAGATGGTTCTTATCATTCTTTGCTTTTTGCTTACCATAATTGTCTCTCTCTGTGAGACCAAATCATCTATAAACAATTTCAAAATAACATTCCACACATCAGCACTATCATCATAAATGTCTCTTTATGTGAGATTCAATCATCTATAATTATATTCACAATGATACATCACACCTCAGCATTTCAATAATATTTTCATCATAACTATCTCTTTCTGTGAGACTCAATCATTTATAATTATATTCACGATGATACATCACACCTCATCATTTCAATAATGCAGCAATAATTAAAACAGATGCAAATGCATGAATGCTTATGATGGGAACGTCTTCCCACCTGTCGACAGGTTGTTATTATCTTAGACCGGTTGTCTTTCCGGTTCTTTCATTCTCATTTAGATCGACTGCCTTTTCGGTTCTTTCATTCATATTTAGACCGACTGTCTTCCCGGTTCTTTCATTTTTCATTAGACCGGCTGCCTTCCTGGTTCTTTTCTTTTTCATTTAATGCATATGCATATGACCAATGATGTGAAATATGCATATAAACAATAATATAAAAATCATATGAAATCAAAATATTTAAATTGACTATCCTGATTTTTTCTCAAATTATATAAAAATTCTACTAAAATCCATTCATCCCAAATCACATCAATCATCCATTAAAGCTTGTCAAAATCCACTAAATTTCATCCCAAATCATATCAAATTATCCATCAAAGTTTGTCCAGATGCACTAAATTTCATTTCTAATCACATCAAATAATCTACAAAAACTTGTAAATATTCCCTAAAATTCATCTCCTCATAATTCGTGCTAAAACATCAATATAATTCATCAATAATTTATTTATCTATTTTATTCTCAAATAAACTTTTATTTCCAAAAATATTATTTCTCACCGAAAAATATTTCTACGTGTCCAAATTTCCTATCATACCTATAAATCAATTTTTTCATCTATCACCCAAGCATACATCAATAATTTATTTTAATATTATCACTAAATATTTCATTTTTATTTAGACTACTTAAAGTAAATCCAACTCACCACGTAGCTCTTAAAGCTACCTGTGGATCACCTCCTTACCTTTCCCGTTTCTCTCAAAAATTTCTTCGGTTGTAGCTCGTCAACACCTGACATCATATTTATATAAATTTTCCAATTTATTCTTCAATTCGATATAAACCACACACTTTGAAAGTTCCCACTTTGAACTTAAGGAAACTTCATAAATGTCAAAAATTCAAAAATAGACACTATGATATTACTTTCTGCTTTTCTAATAGCTATTCTTGATTCTCTATGAAATTCCGCAGAAAATTCCTTCAAAATTTTGCTCTTCCAACATTTCTTTGAGTCCCCAAATATTTAGAGAAAAATGAGAGATTGAAAGAGAGTATGTGAAATTTGTAAATAGATTTCACATAAGTGTATATATATACATGCCTCGCTACACAAAAATCTCGGCAGCCTCAATTTACTTACACTATCTGTCTTTAACCCCCCTGCACATTCTACGCTGTCTCCACGTTTCATGAAACGTGCAAGACTTGCAGAGTTTCATTTGAAACTCCACCTTTCCTTTGTTTTGCTTGGCAGCAGGTGGCCTGTTTCCACCTGCTGCCAACTTTTGTTAACTTTTCCTTTTTTTTTGAAATAAAAATTAATTAATTTAATTTTTTTTTCCTTTTCTTGCTTCTGGAGGTTCAGGTCCAAAGTTTTTTTTTTTACTTATTTTCTTTTAATGATGTCAACGTCCCGAATTTTTTTTTTAAAGAATTATTTTATTCAATGCTTAGTCCTTCGCGTAACTATATTATTTTAATTTCATGCCAAATTTAGTAAATTATTTATTTACCCTTACTTTACGAAAATGAGTATTACAAGAGGAAACGAAGTTACCGCCTTTACAGCTGCTGAAAAGAAAAACTATCTGCAATTCTTCTACTGTCTTATCAAAAGTTGACAATCTTCTTTGTACTTAAGCGCTTTTCCCAGGCAACGACGCCAAAATTTGATTACGCCCAAAGTATAACGCGGTAGTTGTAGCACAGCTTTGGGGTGTCGATTCCACAGGGAAACAAGTTAATTACAAGAGAAGATGGAATCCTTAACATGAACGATAAAAGTTTAACGAGAGAATTTGAATAATAAAGTAAAGTGATATGAGAATTGTGTAATTGTAATGAAAACTATAATAGAAGCAACAAGGTTCCGGGAATCCTCCCTAGGTTTTTTGCCTTATTCAAATATTAATTCAGTTGTTTTTATCTCAATTGCAAGTTTCACATCTCAAACAAGTAATCGAAAAATATTCAATCAAAGCACATATAAACCCTAATGCAATTGTTATGAAATACTCTTTACTTTCAAGCACACATGACCTAACTTATAGATTATCAAGAAACGACAATATACCATATTGACAATACTGCAGTAATGGACAAATCTGGAAGAGAGATCTACCAAACTCAATCACACCTCAACAACATCACATAAGAAGAGCATGACTAGACTTATATGGGCGAGAACACCGGATTAAGGAGAAATCTTCTAATTAGATAAAAAAGTAAATCATAACAATATTTAATGAAAATAAATCCATACTACAACTGAATTAAGAAAAGAAAATAAGAACAACTATACCTAGGGATTCACCTCTTTGCCTTGCTTGGAGGTTAGCTGGCCATGGAGCTCATGCTTCCTTGAGTTGCCTCCGGCCTCTCAATGATCTCCCCCTTGATAGCAAAGCTTCGGAGATTCCTCAGCTTACCCTCCAAAAGTTCTTCAGATTGCTCCTAAAGGTCCTCTGGATTGCTCCTAAAGGCCCTCTGGATCTGATCCCAGTTGATTCCCAAAGTTAAAGTGGAGTGGGGCTTTTATAGGGAAACTCCCGGAGTGCTATGTGTTTTCTATCCGATGTGGGATATTGCCCGAGTGCGCTCGATCATAGCTTGGTGCGCTACAAGGTATTTCTGACTGATGTGGGATGTCGTGAGTGCGCACTTGCGATCGATCGCAGGCCTAGTGCGCTCGAGCGCACTAAGCATCTTCCAGCTTGACCTTCATCTACTTAAATTGCCATAACTTTCTCTAGAAAAATTATTTTTACGAGCCATAAAATTTTCTAGAAAATAGACTTCTGGATCTTTCTAAGCATATATGGCTCATCTTCTGGTTCTTCTTGCATCAATACAGTTTTAATTTACAAAAATGATTGATCTGTACAGACAATTCTGGCAATTTAGTGAAACTCCTTTCCAAGTGCTTGTGAACCTTCACTCCGGTGTTCATCGAGTCATTGTCCTGAAAGTAATGATAGCTTTTTCATCTCTTTTGAACTTAAAGTACCTGAAAATGCGTCAAAATAGATCAATGATCCCAGAATGACACTTTAGAGTTGTTAAGGTATAAAAGTGCAATTCAAACCTAGATCAACCCTAAAATACTAACAATTAAGTACTTTTAAGGTGCATTTTATGACTCTCATCAACACCTCAACAACATCATATAGGAAGAGCATGACTAGACTTATATGGGGGAGAAAGATTCAATCACCAGATTAAGGGGAAATCTTCTAATTAGATAAAAAAGTAAATCATAACAATGTTTAATTAAAATAAATCCATACTAAAACTGAATCAAGAAAAGAAAATAAGAACAACTACACCTAGGGATTTACCCCTTTGCCTTGCTTGGAGATTAGCTGGCCATGGAGCTCATGCTTCCTTGAGTTGCCTCCGGCCTCTCAATGATCTCCCCCTTGGTAGCAAAGCTTTTTGTTGATTCCTCAGCTTGCCCTCTAAAAGTTCACTGGGTTCCTCTTAAAGGCCCTCTGGATTTTCTCCTAAAGGCCTTCTGGATCCGATCCCTGATGATTCCAAAAGATGAAGTGAAGTGGGGTTTTTATAGGGGAATTCCCGGAGTGCAATGTGTTTCCATTCCGATGTGGGATACTGCCCGTGTGCGCTTGATCGCAGCATGGTGCGCTCGATCGCATTTGGTGCTGCAAAGTACTTCTAGTCGATGTGGGATGGTGCGTATACGCTCAATCGCGGGATGTTGCGCTCGATCGAAAGTACGCTCGATCGCACTGCTTCTGCGCTCGATCGTAGTGTAGGCAACAACTTTTTGCTCTTTTAAGCCCAATAGCTTCCAAAGTGCTTCATTTTATTTAAAAACCTACAAAACATAGAAACCCTATAAAATACATAGAAGAAAGTGAAATAACATAACTAAGGACCTAACAAGTGTAAATTAAGGGGCTTAAATATGACTATTTAAGTACTTATCACACCCCCCAACTTACATATTGCTAGTCCCTTAGCAATAAAAAACTAAAACTAAATGGAAAACAAATAACACAAAGATGAATCCATCATTCATGGTATCCTAAAATTTTAGCATCACACAAAACCATGATATTCAGTCATGAGCAAACTTAAAATGTAAACCCATCTTCGCAATGAATAGGAATTTTAAAATATAATTACTTACAAAAGGTAGGCTAAGGTATCACAAGTCTGACTCAGTGTAAAGTGAATTAGCATAAAAAGATGAGGCTTCTAAATAATTTCAAAGTGTAATGTTTCTATGTCTCAAGATTCACAGAATTTCTCATCAGAATGAACAACAATGATATAGTTTTATTTTCTTTTCTCTTTTATTATAAGGCTCTGCTATGTTTAGTTCCCTTAAGTTTTCTAATTGACCCATGTAGCGAGTGTTGAGTCAATGACTCCTAAATCAGATGGTTTTAGGGCAATAGGTGTAAAGATACCCCTAAGAACTTACTAATTCGAGTAAAAAAGGCTACGAAACTAAACTGGCCTTAATGCTACGAAGCAAAATTCTCACCTTTTAATGTGAACGCTCACTGCTTACTGAGGTAAGAGGTCCAGTTGCTCAGCGAAAATTTTCTCAATGATCATATTGAATAAAATTCCCACCTTTTGACGTGAACGCTCACTGCTTACTAAGACAAGAGGTCTAGTTACTCAGTGAAAAGTTTATCAATGATCATCCTTAGCATTTTTTTTTTTTTATAATTTTTCTACTTTTGTATGCCCAAATGTTCATATAACGAGTCATCCAGTTTCAATTAAGCAATGGAAACATACACATTGAAATTATATATCATACCTCACATAGTTATGTGCTAATGTGCTCGTGTCAGATTAGATCAAACATGTGAATTCTCAAATGCCTAAAGTAAGTAACAAAATTTTAAAACTCTATCATCAAATCATGTGTTCAAGATTTTAAGCTCACCAATGACATCACATCACAGAATTGTTTAGATCAACCAAAATTTCAAAAACAACATGAACACGCATTTATCTTTTCTTTTAAACAAACTAGGACAAAGTGTGTGAATGTGTCTCCCATACCCCCAAACTTAAATTACACATTGTCCCCAATGTGTGAATAACATGGAAAGAGCTGACCTGGGAGATGGAGAACTAGCTGGAGTGGCATGGCTCATAGCATACCCCCAAACTTGAACTGATGCACACATTGTCCCTAAAAATTATTACTAAAATAATACTGGAAAACAAAAATAACTAAAAATAAATAGTAACAAGAAATAGGGAAAACAATAAAAATATAAAGGATAAGCTGTGGGGTGCCTCCCATGAGCGTTAAGTTTTACGTCTTCAGCCAGACACTCTTATTCCCTTATAGAAAAACATAGGTTGAATGCACCAGCCACTGCTTCACTGCTAAATTCAGTGCTTGTATGCTTTGGAGAGGCCTCAAGGATGTCATCAGTAATATCCGCAAATTATTGCTCGATATATGCTCTTGTAAGGCCATGGGTAAGGGTGGACTCCAATGGATTAAGGTGCTGGACCTTTTCCATGAATGAGTCAATCATGTATGCTTGGTGGCTTTCGTCCACATCTTCTGATTTTTTCATTGTTGGGATGTGTAATAACTTTTCACTTAGTGTCTCAATGGCATTCACCTCCTTAAAATTTGTTTAAGCCAGGTACTGACCATGGGATGTGGACTGAGCTTGAGAAGGGAACTTACTACGTTCAGTCACACTCAAGTAGCTCATTAACTTGGATACTTGGCTCTTTATCTCTTTATTTTCTTCAACAGCCTGCGTAATTAAAGATTCAAGTCTTTTATTAGTGTTACCCTGTGCCACAATAAAAGCATGTAAAGTGTCTTCTAAAGAACTCATAGAAGATACAAGTGCATGATATGGTTCAAGATATGGTGCAGGGTTTGTGCAAGCTGCTGGTTTTCAGACTTCCAGCTGAAGTTGGGGTGATTTCGCCATCCCAGATTATAGGTGTTAGAGAATGGTGCTGAAGGCTTCTTGTACATGCCTAAGGCATTACATTGTTCCTTATACATCCCTCTCACCTCAGCAAATGTGGGGCACTCTTGGGCGAGATGATCTACCCCGCTACACACAAAACATGGTTTCAAAGATGCTGCATGATTAGCTACTTGTGTTGGCTTTGAGCTTTTAGTCTTTAATACTTCTAGTTCCTTAGTGAGCATCTCGACCTTGGCTTTAAGGTTATCCTCTTCCCTAAGATGGTAAATTCCACCACCATTTGGGTGCCGTATAGGTCGTGACCTATTTGTGCTTTCAGTAGCACTAGGTCCAGTCCAAGTGTGAGCTTTTTCAGTAAGCTCATTGAGGTACTCTATGGCCTCATCAGGATCTTTCTCCAAGAATTCACCATTACACATCATCTCTACAAATTAACGCTCTTTATATGTAAGTCCCTCATAAAAATAGCTTACCAAGCGCCAACTCTCATACCCATGGTGAGGGCACATACTCAACAACTCCTTAAATCTCTCCCAAGACTGATACACAGTCTCGCTGTCCTTTTGTGCAAAGGTGGAGATTTGCCTTTTTAAAGCATTGGTCTTATATTGGGAAAAGTATTACTGAAAAAAACCCAAGTCATCTCAGTCCACGACCCAATAGATCGTGGTCTAAGTGAGTATAGCCAACTCTTAGCTCTATCCTTCAAAGCGAAAGGAAAGAACTTAAGTTTCACAATGTCATAAGTTTCATCTTGACTATGAAAAGTCGCAACTACTTCATCAAACTCTCTAATGTGCACATATGGATTTTCATTATCTAAGCCATGAAATGTAGGGAGTAACTGTATCATCCCTGTTTTAAACTCTAGGTGGCATGTATTGGCTGGAAACATGATGCATGATGGTGTGGCTGTGTGTGTAGGGTGGAGGTAATCCTGAAGTGTCCTAGCAACATTCTCATTAGGGTTATCGGCCACGTTAAAATCCTCTAAATTCTCTAATGGGGGTGCACTATGGTTTGATCTAGGTGAGGTTTCACTAACGGACGTGGAAGGAGAGGGTAATTCTATTTTCGGGTCCTCTAATGAATCTACCTCGCAAATCTCTTGGTCTAAGCATACACCACATGAATCAGAGAGGAAATTAATAAAACAGAGTAATAAAAAAAATCAGAAAATCAAAACTTAGAAAAAAGAAAAAAAACACTATAAAAAGAAAGAAGAGAAAAAAATAATGCAGCAAGCTAAAAGAACAAACGAAGTTACCGCCTTTACAGCTGCTGAAAAGAAAAGCTATTTACAATTCTTCTACTATCATGTCAAAAGTTGACAATCTTCCTTGTACTTAAGCGCGTTTCTCTGGAAACGGCGTTCGATTACGCCCAAAGAGTAATGTGATAGTTATAGCACAGCTTTGGGGTGTCGATTCCACAGAGAAACAAGTTAACTATAAAAGAAGGTGTGAACCTTAACATAAACGAAAAAAGATTAAATAGAAGAATCTGAGTTGTGAGCAAATTGTGTAAATAGATTGAAGAATATGATGGATAGATATAACAAGGTTCCGAGAATCCTCCCTAATTCATTGCCTTATTCCAATCTTGATTCAATTATTTTTATCTCGATTGCAAGTTTCACATCCCAAACAGGTAATCGGCAAATATTCAATTAAGCACAAGTAAACTCTAATTTAATTGTTATGAAGTACTCTTTACTTTCAGGCACACATGACCTAACTTATAAATTATCAAGAAACAACAATATATCATAATGACAATACTGCAGTCATGGACAAATCTATAAGATAAATCTACCAGACTCAATCACACCTCAACAGCATCACATAAGAAGAGCATGACTAGACTTATATAGGGGAGAAAGATGCAATCACCGGATTAAGGGGAAATCTTCTAATTAGATAAAAAAGTAAATCGTAACAATATTTAATGAAAATAAATCCATACTACAACTGAATCAAGAAAAGAAAATAAGAACAACTACACCTAGGGATTCACCCCTTTGCCTTGCTTGAAGATTAGCTGGCGATAGAGCTCATGCTTCCTTGAGTTGCCTCCGGCCTCTCAATGATCTCCCCCTTAGTGGCAAAGCTTCGGAGATTCCTCAGCTTGCCCTCCAAAAGTTCACTGGGTTCCTCCTAAAGGCCCTCTGGATTTGCTCCTAAAGGCCCTCTGGATCTGATCCCCGATGATTCCAAAAGATGAAGTGAAGTGGGGTTTTTATAGGGGAATTCCCGGAGTGCAATGTATTTCCATTCCAATGTGGGATACTGCCCATGTGCGCTCAATCGCAGTATGGTTCGCTCGATCACATTTGGTGCTGCAAAGTACTTCTAGTCGATGTGGGATGGCGTGTATGCGCTCGATCGCGGGATATTACGCTCGATCGCACTGCTTATGCGCTTGATCGCAGTGCAGGCAATAGATCTTTGCTTTTTTAAGCTCAACAGCTCCCAAAGTGCTTCCTTTTATTTAAAATCCTATAAAACATAGAAACCCCAGAAAATACATAAAATAAAGTGAAATAACACAACTAAAGACCTAACAACTGTAAATTAAGGGGTTTAAATATGACTATTTAAGCACTTATCAGGTTTCAAGAACCAGGTTGTCTAGGGACTCGGGGCTGGATATAAATGAGGCATCAAAAGACTCTAGACCTTGGGCTTGGACTTCTTGCGAAAAATGGCTAAAGTTCATAGGGACTCGCAACCCTATCCTCGGACTTCTTGAAAAAATGACTGAGGGTTGTAGGAACTCAAGGTACTCTCCTCGGATTTTTTTGGAAAAAAAATGAATGAGGGTCATAGTGACTCGAGTGCCCTCTCCTCATACTTTTGGAAAAAATAGTAGAGGGTCATAGGGACCTGGGACACTCTCCTCAGACTTTTTTGGAAAGAATAGTCGAGGGTTGTAGGGATTTTGGACCCTCTCCTCAGACTTTTTTGGAAAAAATAGTCGAGGGTTATAGGGACTCGAGGCCCTCTCCTCAGATTTTTCTTGAAATATGGTTAGGCATCTTCAACTTATAAGGAAATTGAGGTCCGTTTAGGTTGTGGGGAGAATTGACTATCGCAGTACCCTATCCTAGGTGCCTAGCATGGTTCTGGGTGTGTTCCTTCAAATTTTGTTTGAAATATGTTCGAGGAGATGAACAGTTTGGTACTCTCTCCTTAGACTTTGCCTAAAAATGACGGAGGAGGTGAAGAGTTTGATGCTCTCCCCTCAGACTTTGCTTGAAAATTAGCTGAGGAGGTGAAGAGTTTGATGCTCTCCCCCTCAGACTTTGCTTGAAAATTAGCTGAGGAGATGAAGAGTTCGACACTCTCTCCTCGAACTTTGCTTAAAAAATGGTCGAGAAGATGAAGAGTTTGACACTCTCTCCTCGAAACTTGCTTAAAAAATTGCTAAAGAGATGAAGAGCTTAGCAATCTCTCTTGGAACTTGCTTGAAAAATGGTCGAAGAGATGAAGAGTTCGACATTCTCTCCTCGGACCTTGCTTGAAAAATGGCCGAGGCTTACCAAATGTGTTGAATTTATATGTAGACTAAAGTTTGTTTGAGTTGTAAAGCCAGTTGACTAAGTCACCTAGGCGTCTAACACATCCTCAGACGCTTACTTAAGTGCCTAACACATCTTCAGGAACCTGATTAGGTGCTTAGTACCTTCCAAACAACTAGGCAGAAGCCTAGCATACTCTAAGCGCCTAGCTTCCTTTCAGTCATTTAATCAGACATCTAGTTTACTTCTAAGTGTCATTTTCCTCAGATTTTTCTTGAAAAATGGCCGAGAAGATGGAAATCTCAACACTCTCTCCTCAGACTTTTCATAAAAGAAGATCGAGGATGTTTACATAGTGTTTCTTCGTGAAGTTTTTTAGAGTGATGCATTCTCTTGGTCATAGGTTGAGCAACTATAGGAGTGATGGAACATTTTTTACTATAAGCTGGCTAGTTGTAGGTGTATTGGGTTCTTTGAGGCCATGGACTGGTCTTGTTCTTGGTGAAGTGGGCTGCATGGGCCTAATCTATTGTGTAGCTTCTGGAAAGTTATTTTATGGAAGTCTATTGGTCTCTACTTGTGATCATTGTCATGCCTCGGTATCTGAAGGGTCGTGATCTGAACCCTTGATTTGGATTGATCTAGGTCATCCAATTTCCTTTATAAGTACTTGAAGTCTTGGGGTGAAGGCATTTCATTTCACAATCTCTTATAAAAAATCCTTCTCAAAGCCCTTGGCTTTCTCAAGCTCTTCGGTATTAAGAAAAATTTCTCTTTTTGTCCTTGTTCTTTTAGAAATTTGGTGAGTTATTTATCTCCTATTTCTTTAAATATGTCTTCTCTTTCTCATAATGTCAATATTAATGGTAGTGTTTAAGAGTCTTTGTCCTCGTCTCTAGAGGATGAGTTGAATAACGCCTTGGCCGGCTTTGAGGAAAATAGGGAGATTGTCAAGGATGAGGTTGGGCCAGATAGTGTATTAGTTGTCTTTCAAAATAAATTGGCTAAGAACGTCAGGGATATCACTTATCAGGTCGAGCATTAGCCTAATGAGATGAGGAGTGGTATCATGGAGGAAATTAGGACTACGTATAGGATTTCTATTGAGTATTCTCTTAGAGAGGCCAAGGTTTGTGAAGGGGCCTGTGATGAGCCTCCCGAAGATCCCCCTTATGAGATGTGTGTATAACTAGACTCCCTTAAGGCATGGCTTAGGTTCTCTCTTCATCCTTTCATTCGTCAAGTGCTTAACTATTATCAAATTTCACTAGCTTAACTCGTTCCCAACTCTGTTCAACTTCTGGTTGGGTTCATCAATGTTTATAAGAATGTGGGAGGCATGATGACCACAGATCTTTATAAGAATCTTCTCTTCGCCAACTGTCATAGGGATAATAGCTAGGTTTATTTCAGTTAGAGGGAAAAGAAGCATGTCGTGAAGAAGAACTCATCCTCTATCAAAAAATGGAAGAATAAGTTCTTTGACGTTTAGAGTGACAAGGTCTTTGAAATCCCCAAGACGTGGGATTTATCTTGACAGAAGAAAAGTAGGCGTTCAGTTCTCAGCATCGAGGATGAGAGATCTATGAAAGATATGGTGGAAAAGGCTATCTTTGCCTTTGTGCTAGATGATAACCAAAACTTGGTTTGTTTTGGGTCTACCTTCATAAGGCTATAGGCTTGTTTTCTTCTACTTAATGTGCTTGTTTTTTTTTTTTTTTTTTTTTTTTTGTGACTAGTCTAATATCTGCACTTTGTTTTACAACTATGCCTCCTAACATGACTAGGATCTTGAGGGAGGCTAAGGCTACCAAGAAGAAGAAGCGTGTTGTTGGGGCCAATGAGGAGGGTCAAGGCACCGAGAAGATGAGGCACAAGACTCTAGAAACTCATGGGTTCAGTGGTGCTAGCTCTTTCTCAGCTCAAGACCCTTCTGCTTGGTCTTTGGATGAAGTGCCCCTTCTTCCCTCAACATCTATTGTTCTGGGGCTTGGATATCTTCTATCTGGGCACTCAAGGAATGACCCCTTTAACCCCAATTGGTTTGTAAAGATCAAGGATTCTATGATGGGCAATCCAAGGGTTGCTTGGGAACATCTGGTGTAAGTCATCCCACCTAGAGATAAGGTGGAGCTAGCTTCTCAAGCTCTAGAGAGCTTATCCCTACATTGCCGAGGAGCTGATTTCAAAGGTGCATAAACTTTTGCTGATCTTCCCTTATTATATTTCCTTTCTTTCTAAGTATTTTGACAAGGTTTTTGGTTTCTTTCTTCAGGCTAGGTATAGTGCGAGGGTGCTGTCTCAATGTCTCGTTGATGTCAACAAGTAGTTCGAAGAGTGCATTGCTCGGGTTGCTCAACTCGAGGATGTCTTTGTGGCCAAGGAGGATGAGGTGGCTATCCTAAAAGCCAAGCTTACGAACTCTAGAGAGGCCATTGAGGATTTTTAAGTTACGCTCAGAGATACTCGAAATAAGGCAGTGGTAGATTACCGAGCTTCTGAGGCGATGAGGCTGCTGGTGATAGAACCCTGTGCGAGTACAAGGTATCTCTTGATTTTGATAAATGCTTAACTGAAGAGGTCGGGAAATACTACCTTGATGGCTTCAAGGCTGCCAATGGTAAGGTTGCCAAGGCACATCTTTAGCTTGACCTGATTGAGATCGAGATTTCCAGGGATGAGACAACCCAAGTTGGTGATGTCCTAGGGCTCAAGTTTGGAGAGGAGGTTGAGGCCCAATAGAGGCATGATGGCACCGAGTAGACACTCCTATTGTTGTCTTTTGCTTTGTTTTTATTTTATGACTAGCTAATGCCCTCCATATATATTGAACCTTTATCATTGTTGAGATTCCTAATTAGGTTTCATATTATGTGTCATAGTAGGTTTCCTAAATCTTATCTATTTTGTCTATCTTATCTAGTTATGCCTTTTGGTCCTATTAAGTTTGATATTCATAAGTCTGTATATATGACTGTTGAATTGTATTCAGATCATCAATCAACAATACAATTTTTTTCAATTCTTAATTTCAATATGGTATCAGAGCAAGATCTCTCTTAGGACCTGATGAGTCTTAAATATTGCATATTTAAGACCCTTAATTTATATTTGTTATACTCTTAGTTAGTAGTATTTTACTTTATTTTATGTTTTTTTTTTATGTTTTGTGTATTTTTATAGGTTTGTGGAGAAAATGAAGCATTTCAGGAGATGTGAAGCTTCAGGAGCAATAGCGATCGATCGCACTATGCTGCGATCGAGCGCATTGTCAACAATCCCACATCGAAATGTTTGCAGTATAGTGCACTGCGATCGAGCGCACCAGACACGCAATCGAAGGCACATGCGATCGTGCGCACAAGACATATGATCGATCGCATTTGCGATCGATCGCATCATTCTGCGATCGAGCGCACTCGGGCAATATCCCACATCAAATTTATAACCCATGCTACTCCGGGACTCCCCCTATATAAACACCATATGACCTCATCATTCAGTGTACAATTCCTGGGCCACTTTGGTGTTAATCAGTGGACGTTTGCTAGCATTCTGGTGGATCCCGAAGGCTTTGCTACCACGAGGGGAAGTACCACCCATCAGCGAGTGGAATTTCTCCCATGTAAAGTTATTTATGTCTTTTTATTTAGTTGTTTTAGTTTAATATTTAGCACTTTTATTATGAATTGTAGTTTCATAGTTATGAGTGGCTAGAATCTTTAGCTAAGGTTGAAGATGAAGCCTCGCCGTTGTTTGGCATAGTAGTTCAGATTTGTTTATACAATTTTGACATTTTTTAGTATAAATGTTCTGTCAATTATTTGAGTAAATCTTGTGATTGATTGAGTTTAAATTGTTCTGTTGGATATTCCTTGTGTTTCATCTGATGGATACATCGAATTGTTTTCGATTAAATTGGATTTCCTTTGTGATTTGTTAAAAGCGGATACATTGGATGCTTTTGGTTTAATTGGGATATTCTTTGTTTTTTGTCGTAAGTTTGATTCATGGAATGTTTTGATAGGCTATGTTTTTAGGACATATATGCTTAAACTTTGGTGGGGTGGATTCGGAAACCTTAGTGTTTTTATTATTAGTTTTTAAAATCAATTTAGTTTAGTTTTAATTTATTTTCCAAAATATCATTCAAAATTCGGAACTAGGTTAAGATAAAGTTAGTTTAGATTAAATTATATTTTCACAACGCAATTCCCTGTGGATTCGACCTCGAACTTGCACAACGCTATATTGCAAACGACTCGTGCGTTTGCGAGTAAATTAAAACTCACAACAAGTTTTTGGCACCGTTGCTGGGGAATTGTTTTGTTTGTGAAATTTTTGTCTGAATTAATTCTATTTTTCTACTAGTTAGTTAGCATTATTTGTTTGACTTTTATGTTTGGCAATTTTATTTTATTTTATTTGTTTCTATTTGTTTATTAAAAAAAAAATTGTTAATTTTTGTGAGCAGTATGTTTGCTATTTTTGCTTTATTCTGTTGTTTGTGCTGGTTAGTAACTCATTGTTTTCTGTTGGTGTATGCTTGGTCGGAGAATATTGAACTTAGATTTGATACATTTAGATCCTGACGTAGAAAGAACTCTTAGGAGATAGAGAAGAGCACTAGTTGAGAGAGAGACTGTTGAGATGGAAGAGAATTTTAGGGATGCATATCATCCTGAACATGTAGAGCAACCTAAAGCTTGGAACATGGACTCCACTACATCCCTTAGGGATTTGTTCACACCCGTTGCGACTAACTCATCCTCTTGCATAGTGTTGCCACCTACTAATGCCACCCACTTTGACTTAAAGCCACATGTTATCCAACTCTTACCCTCATTCCATGGCTTAGATCTTGAAAATCCTTATAGTCATGTGAAGAAGTTCAAAGACATTTGTGCCACATTTAAATTCCAGAACTTTTCTGAGGAGTCAGTCCATCTTTGACTCTTCCCTTTTTCTCTTCACGATAGAGCTAGTGCGTGGTTGGATTCCAACACGCCCGGGTCTATTACATCTTGGAAAAACCTGATTAGCAAATTTTATCATAAGTTTTTCCCAATGTCTAGAGTGAATGAGTGCCGAAAGGAGATTAGCTCTTTCACTCAGGATGAGGATGAAAAATTTTCTGAGAGTTGGGAGTGCTTCAAAGAGCTACTAATCAGATGCCCTCCACATAGATATGAGAAGTGGAGACTCGTTCAGTTCTTCTACCAAGGGTTGACTCAACCCAACCGTAGCATGATGGAGTCTTTGAATAGGGTGGCATTCTTGAGTCTGACAAGAGATGAAGCATATATGGCGTTGGACAAGTTGTCCGACAACTCGCAGCAGTGGGATTTTTCAAGCTGTCGAGATAAGTCCATTCGTACTCCTAAGAGGGCAGGCATCTATAAGGTCAGGGAGGACGCTGATTTGAGGATAAAGTTAGATGCCCTCACTAAGAAGATTGACGCTCTCACTGGGAGCCAATCCATCAATGCTGCTAACACATTCAATGTTGAAAGTTGTTCCATCTGTGCTAGTCCCATGTATCTAGCACAGAATTGCCCATCAATGCCGGCTTGCGTCGAGTATCCTATGGAACAAGTAAATGCTTTCAATGACTATCGAAGGCAGTCAAATGGATCATACTCCGAGACGTACAATCCAGGGTGGCAGAACCACCCAAATTTTTCATGGAGGCAGAACCAACCAATGAATCAGGGAGGAGCCCCTCATAATGCTCAAAATTAATATCCTCCCGGATTTGCCCAACAAATTCCTGGTCATGGTTGTTCTGCCCATCTAGCACCATTACCTACTTACCAGGCTCCCACTCAAACACCAGCGCTAGTTTCACAGTCACTAGAGGACACCATTACGGAATACATGAAAATGAATAGCCAATCCATGAGCAACGTAAGGAGTGCAACAATGGTAAACACCCAAGCAATTGCCAAGCTGGAGAGTCAAATAGGGCAAATTGCAAGTCACTTAGGTGAGAGAGAGAAGGGGAAGTTCCCTAGTTAGCCCGTGCCCAACCCGAAAGGACAATTTATGGTTAGGAGTTCATCAACTCCTACGCACAGGGAGGAACAAGTACAGTCAATTGTCACACTGAGGTCTGGGAGACAAGTGGATAATCGAGTGGAAGAGAGCCCTACTATGCAGCAAGGGTAAGGGAGTGGCAACAAGGAGAAGAGAGATGCTGAGCCATCTACAGCCACACCTACTGTGAAGGACCCTCCTAGGTCATTTATACCTAAAGTGCCCTACCCCGAGAGATTATAGGCGCCTAAGAAAGGAGAGAAGTATTAGGAAATTTTGGAGGTATTCAAGCAAGTCCAAATCAATATCCCATTTTTGGATGCCATCCATCAAGCGCCATCATATGCCAAGTTTTTAAAGGACTTGGTCACTATCAAGAGGAGGATGAATGTCCCAAAGAAGGCATTTTTGATCGAGCAGGTCAGCTCAATCCTCCAGTGCAAGCTACCCATCAAGTATAAGGACCCGGGGTATCCTACCATCTCTTGCACGATAGGAGTCAGCCATATTAAGAGGGCTCTTTTGGATCTAGGGGCGAGTGTGAATCTTCTACCCTACTCAGTCTATTTGCAGTTGGGGTTAGGAGAATTGAAGCGCACATCCACGACGCTTCAATTGGCTGACAGGTCAGTGAAAAGACCACGGGGAATAGTTGAGGACATCTTGATAAAAGTGGATAAATTCTATTTCCCAGTGGATTTTATTGTGCTTGACACAGAGCCGGTCCAGAATGTAGGGATTCAAATACCGGTTATTCTAGGGTGACTATTCTTAGCCACGGCTAACGCCCTGATCAATTATAGGACAGGGGTAATGAAGATTTTCTTCGAAAATATGACAGTGGAGTTAAACATCTTTGATATCACTAGGCAACCACTGGAGTATGATGAAGTGAGAAATGTATGCTTGATAGAGGAGATTCTTGAGGAGACTGTGGACGAATCAAGCATTGAGGATCCCCTAGAGGCGTGTTTTGCTCACTTTGGAGAGGACTTGGGCTTAGATAAGCTACTCGAGGAAGTGAATGCCATTTTGGAGTCTGATCCTCAAGAAAGCAATGAGACAGAGGAAACCACAGCACTTGAACCCCCCAAGAAGGAACTTAAGCCTTTACCGGATAATCTTAAGTATAAGTTCCTAGGTCCAGCCAATTGTTTGCCTGTGATTATAGCTTCTGATTTGGGTGAGGCTCAAGAGGAGAAATTATTAGATGTTCTAAGAAAGCACAAGGAAGCTATCAGTTGGACCATTGAGGATATCAGGGGAATCAACCCCTCGGTGGTGATGCACAAGATACATTTGGAGGAGAATGCCAAGCCATCAAGGGAGCCACAAAGAAGGCTCAACCCAGCTATGTAGGAGGTTGCGAGGACATAAATAATTAAGCTGTTAGATGCAGGGATCATTTATCCCATCTCTGATAGCAAGTGGGTGAGCCCGATTCATGTCGTGCCCAAGCGAGCGGGATTGACGGTAGTAAAGAATAAGGACGACGAGTTGGTGCCAACTCGTGTTCAGTCAAGGTGGAGAGTGTGTATAGACTACCGTAAACTGAATGTTGCCACAAGGAAGGATCACTTTCCACTGCCATTTATTGATCAGATGGTGGAGCATTTGGCTGGGCACGAGTATTATTGTTTTTTGGATGGTTATTCTGGATATAACCAGGTCCCCGTAGACCCTGAAGATCAGGAGAAGATGACGTTTACCTGTCCTTTTGGGACATTCGCCTACCGTCGCATGCTCTTTGGGTTATGCAATGCACCCGCTACTTTTCAGCGATGCATGGTCAGTATATTCTCTGACATGGTAAAGCGGTTCTTAGAGATTTTCATGGACGACTTCTCCGTCTTCGGTTCAACCTTTGAAGAGTGCTTGCACCGTCTCGCTTTGGTTTTAGTGCAGTGCAAGGAGAAGAACCTAGTGCTTAATTGGGGGAAGTGCCATTTTATGGTTAAGGCATTGTACTGGGGCGTGTCGTATCTCATAAGGGGATTGAGGTCGACAAAGCGAAGGTGGGCCTGATTTCCAACCTTCCACCCCCACGTACAGTGAAGGAGGTTCGATCTTTTCTGGGCCATGCAGGTTTCTACAGGCGATTTATCCAGAATTTCA
Source organism: Bretschneidera sinensis (assembly GCA_023935145.1). Taxonomy (NCBI): domain Eukaryota; kingdom Viridiplantae; phylum Streptophyta; class Magnoliopsida; order Brassicales; family Akaniaceae; genus Bretschneidera; species Bretschneidera sinensis. The sequence goes on along the minus strand of CM043702.1, from coordinate 74,638,681 downwards.
GCAAAATCACGAGGCCCTTGTGCTAGTTATTACAAAAGGATGCCCCGTTTATATTTGATGAGGACTGTAAGAAAGCATTTAGGCATCTAAAGAAGATTCTGACGTCCACACCCATTATTCAGCCAGCCAACTGGGGTGTGCCTTTTGAGATTATGTGTGACGCATCAGATTATGCTGTTGGAGCTTTTTTAGGGTAGTGTGTTGATAAACTTCCCCATGTTATCTATTATGCAAGTCGAACTCTAAATGACGCACAACTTAATATCTCTACCACTGAGAAGGAGTTGTTAGTAGTTGTTTTTGTATTAGACAAGTTCAGATCCTACTTGTTAGGATCTAAGGTCATTATCTACTCGGATCATACAGCCTTGAAGTATATTTTCTCTAAAAAAAATGCTAAATCTCGTCTTATCCGATGGATCTTGCTACTTCAAGAGTTTGACATCGAGATTTGGGATAATAAAGGTTCTGAAAATGTGGTGACGGACCATTTATCTAGATTGATTGTGGATTTCACTGAGGCCATCACTCCCATTTCTGAGACCTTTCCTGATGAGCAATTAATGCTCATTGCTCAAAATCCCGCTCCATGGTTTGCTGATATAGTGAACTATCTTGTCACCGGACACATGCTTTTGCATTGGGGGCGACAAGATAAATCAAAGTTTTTAGCCATTGTAAAACATTTTTTCTGGGATGATCCTTATCTGTTTAAGTATTGTCTCGATCAGATCATCAGAAGGTCTATTCCTGAGCATGACCAATCTAATGTCATCGCCTTTTGTCATGATCATGCTTGTAGAGGCCATTTCAGTGCTAAAAAGACCGCTGCAAAGATTTTACAGTGTGGATTTTATTGGCATACCATGTTCCGAGACTCTCACACCTACTGTGTATCTTGTGAGCGTTGCAAAAAGCTAGGGAGTCTTTCTAGGAGGAATATGATGCCCCTCAACTCTATTCTGATTGTTGAGATTTTTGACGTGTGGGGCATTGATTTTATGGGACCGTTCCCAAACTTCTTTGGCAACTTGTACATTCTAGTTGCAGTGGACTATCTGTCCAAGTAGGTGGAGGCCATTTCATGCAAGACCAATGACCACAGAGTTGTGGTCCATTTTTTGAAGGACACTATTTTTGCTCGATTTGGTACGCCTCGAGCAATCATAAGTGATAGAGGTAAGCACTTTTGCAACAGGATTTTTGAGTTGTTGATGAAGAAGTATTTCATCACACACAAGGTTGCCACCCTATATCACCCGCAGACGAGTGGATAAGTGGAAATTTCTAACCGCGAGATCAAACACATTTTAGAGAAAACTGTGAACCCTAGTAGAAAGGATTGGTCTCTGCGATTGACTGATGCACTGTGGGCATATCGGACAGCCTTCAAGACGCTAATTGGCATATCTCCCTATCGTATTGTGTACGGAAAGGCATGTCACCTTCCGGTTGAATTAGAGCATAGATCCTATTGGGCTATCAAGCAGTTGAACTTCAATCTTTTGAAGGCTGGTACACAAAGGAAGCTCCAACTCAATGAATTAGAGGAGCTACGAAATGATGCATACGATTGTGCACGATCCTACAAGGCACAAATGAAGAAGACTCATGACCAACACATTTTGAGACGAGCTTTTGAGCCTGGTCAAAAAGTTCTTCTTTACAATTCACGCTTGCATCTTTTTCCAGGCAAGCTCAAATCTCGTTGGACAGGCCCATTTATTATTCGGTCAGTTTTTCCTCATGGGGCCATCGAGATTGAGGATCCCAAGAATGGTAACACTTTTAAGGTAAATGGACAAAGGCTAAAACCATTCTTGGAGTTGAGGAGTCCGGACATAGAGACGATATTATTAGAGGATCCTAGTTACTCTGATTGAGTGTCGTCTACTAAGGGGAGTCTGGCTGAAGACTTTAAACTTAGCACTCATGGGAGGCACCCCACAACTTATCTTTTTTGTTTGTTTATTTATTTATTTATTTTTACATATTTCTGATTAATGTGTGCTTCTAGTAATTTTTATTTTCCAGTCTTTATTTTTCAGGGACAATGCGTACTTCAGTTCAAGTTTGGGGGTTTGCTATGAGCCATACCAGTCCAGATAGTTCTCCATATCTCATGTTAGCTCTTTCCATATTAGTCACACATTGGGGTCAATGTGTAATTTAAGTTTGGGGGTATGGGAGACACATCACACACTTTGTCCTAATTTGTTGTCTTTTCATCATAAAGATAAATGCATGTTCATGTTCGTCTAAAAATTTTGGTTGTTTTGAAAAAATTGTGATGTGATTTCATTGGGTGAGTTTAAAACTTTGAACACATGATCTGATGATAGAGTTTAAACTTTAGTTACTTGGTTTAGGCATTTTCGAGAATTCACATGTTTGATCTAATCTCTCACGAGCACATTAGCACATATTTGTGTGAGGTATGACATGTGAATTGAATGTATACGTTTCCTTGTCTTAACTGAAACCGGATGACTTGTTGGATAAACACTTGGGCATATATATATAAAAAAAACTACTAATATTTATAATGATCATCATCAATAAACTTTCCACCGAGTAACTGGACCTCTTGCCTCAGTAAGCAGTGAGTGTTCACGTCAAAAGGTGGGAATTTTATTCATAATGATCATTGCGAAACTTTCCGCTAAGTAACTGGACCTCTTGCCTCAGTAAGCAGTGAGTGTTCACGTCAAAAGGTGGAAAATTTGTTTGGTAGTATTAGGCCAGTTTAATTTCGTAGCCTTTTTGACTCGAGTTAGTAAGTCCTTAGGGGTGCCTTTACACCTAATGCCCTAAAACCATCTGGTTTGGGAGACATTCACTCAATACTCGTTACATGGGTCAATTAGAAAGCTTAAAGGAACTAAACATAGCAAAGCCTTACATATAAAAAAAACAAAAAAAAAAACTACGCCATCGTTGTTCTTTCTAATGAGAAATTCTGTGGATCTTGAGACTTGAATTATCTTGTACATTGAAGTTATTTGGAAACCTCATATGTATATGCTAATTCACTTTATACTGATTCAAGCTTGTGATGTCTTACCATGCCTCTTGTAAGTAATTAGGTTTTAAATTCTTATTCATTATGAAGATGGGTTCGACTTATTTAAGCTTGCTCATGAATGAATCTCATGATTTTGTATGCTCCTTAAATTTTTGGATACCATGAATACTGAACTTATCTTTATAATCCTTGTTGTTCATTTAGTTTTTTTATTTTGTTTTGCTAAGGGACTAGCAAAATATAAGTTTGGGGGTATTTGATGAGTCTTAAATATTACATATTTAAGACCCTTAACTTATATTTGTTATGCTCTTAGTTAGTAGTATTTCACTTTATTTTATGTTTTTTTTTTTTGTGTTTTGTATATTTTTATAGGTTTGTTGAGAAAATAAAGCATTTTAGGAGATGTGAAGCTTCAGGAGCAATAGCGATCTATCGCACTATGCTGCGATCGAGTGCATGGTCAACAATCCCACATCGAAATGTTAGCAGTACAATGCACCTGCGATCGAGCGCACCAGACACGCGATCGAGTGCACATGCAATCGTGCGCACAAGATATACGATCGATCGCACTTGCGATCGATCGCATCATTCTGCGATCGAGCGCACTCGGGCAGTATCCCATATCGAATTTGCAACCCATGCTACTCCAGGACTCCCCCTATATAAACACCATCTGGCCTCATCATTCAGTGTACAATTCCTGAGCCACTTTGGTGTTAACTAGTGGACGTCTGCTAGCATTCTGGTGGATCCCGAAGGCTTTGCTACCATGAGAGGAAGCACCGCCCATCAGCGAGTGAAATTTCTCCCATGTAAAGTTATTTATTTCTTTTTATTTAGTTGTTTTAGTTTAATATTTAGCACTTTTATTATGAATTTTAGTTTTATAGTTATGAGTGGCTAAAATTTTCAGCTAAGGTTGAAGATGAAGCCTCGCCGTTGTTTGGCATAGTAGTTCAGATTTGTTTATACAATTCTGACATTTTTTAGTATAAATGTTCTGTCAATTATTTGAGTAAATCTTGTGATTGATTGAGTTTAAATTGTTCTGTTGGATATTCCTTGTGTTTCATCTGATGGATACATCGAATTGTTTTCGATTAAATTGGATTTTCTTTGTGATTTGTTAAAAGCAGATACATTGGATGCTTTTGGTTTAATTGAGATATTCTTTGTTTTTTGTCGTAAGTTGGATTCATGGAATGTTTTGATTGGCTATGTTTTTAGGACATATATGCTTAAACTTTGGTGGGGTGGATTCGGAAACCTTAGTGTTTTTATTATTAGTTTTTAAAATCAATTTAGTTTAGTTTTAATTTGTTTTCCAAAATATCATTCAAAATTCGGAACTAGGTTAAGATAAAGTTAGTTTAGATTAAATTATATTTTCACAATGCAATTCCCTGTGGATTCGACCTCGCACTTGCACAACGCTATATTGCAAACGACTCGTGCGCTTGCGAGTAAATTAAAACTCACAACAGGACCCTAAATAAAATTTTCTTTTTTCTTCTAAAAAAATTGTTCATAGGTGCTGTTGACGACACTGTTCTCAGGCACTGTTCTTAAGTACCGTTCACGACACTATTTTCGTTTCTTAAGTAGCAGAGAAAATTTGATAAATAGATTTGTACGAAAATAAAGAATGAAAAAAGTTATAGAAAAGTTGTAAAAAACATAATAGGCAGTAATTCTTAAAAATAAAAAAAAAAAGCAACAAAAAAAGGTTCCAGAAAAGGTCATTCCTATTACTTCAGATAAATCTACTTTGATGACTCAAGCTTGGCAAGGTGGTCGAGTTGATGTTAGTAGTAGTAGAGGACATTGTTTTAGTGATCTTAGCCATCGTAATGGCAGAAGTGGTCTTGAAATTGGTGGTAGTATAATTTTTGGTCATGGTGGTGATGGTCGGGGTTCAGTTCGTCAATGAACTCACAGTCACCATTATGGGCATACTAAGGAGATAAGTTGACACTTGGTTGGTCATCCCCTAGTTGCTAATGGTGTGACTTTTGATTTAGTTTAATGTGATCTTGTGTTTTTGACTTCTCTAACGAATTTCAAAGCTAAGTATAATGAGTTCTTACAGTATAAGATACCTCACCAGGCATTTTCCTTGGCTATTCTTTTAACCCAGAAAGGTACACCGGTTTCTTGTTTACCCTCTAGAAGTTTTTCATCTAAACCTTCAGTTCTTGATTATGTAGCCACTGATCATTTGTCAAGTACCATAAATGGTTTTTCTACCTTTTCTCAGTCATCATCCTTACCTGATGTTACTGTTACTGATGGATTTAAAATCACTACTAGTGGTATTGGCTCTGTGCATCCTAGTTCTTATGTGTTTTTATCATCTGTACTTTATGCTCATTTTTCTCAGTATAATTTACTATATTTTAGTCCGCTTACAAAAGATTTAAACTACTGTGTTATCTTTCTCCCTAATTTTGTTCTTATTCAGGATCTGGAAATGTAGAAGATAATTAGTGGAGGGCATGAATCCAACGATCTTTATTATTTTGATATTGTCCCATCACTTGTTCTTTACTCAGTTGACGCGTCTCCTTTCCAGCTTCATTGTCTTCTTGGTCATCCATCTTTGGAGAAATTGAAGAAGTTAGTCTCGGGTTTGATTCATGTTTCATCTTTGGAGTGTGAGTCGTGTCAGTTGGGTAGGCATCATCGTGTGTCATTTCCTTCATGCGTTAATAAAAGTGTGTCTAGTCCATTTATGTTAGTACATTATAATGTCTGGGGTTCGATTCGTGTGTTTTCTAAACTTGGATTTCATTATTTGTTACTTTTGTGGATGATTATTCTAGGCTCACTTGGATTTATTTATTGAAAGATTGTTTTAAGTTATTTCTATTTTTTGTACCTTTTGAGTTGAAGCGAAAACCCATTTTAGTTCATCTGTCAAAATTCTTCGTAGTGATAATGCTCATGAGTATGTTTCAAATCCTTTTACTACTTTTATGACCAAATCTAGCATCATCCATCAATCAACTTGCTCTCATATATCTCACCAAAATGGGGTTGTAGAGCGAAAAAATCGTCATATTTTAGATATTGCTCATACTCTTTTATATCATATGCATGTTCCTAAATTGTTTTGGAGTTATGCTATTCTTACTGCCTGTTACTTAATTAATCGTACATCGTCCTCTGTTCTTAATGCAAATCCCTGCACTTTGTGTTATTTCCTAACGATACACCTTTTCATTTACCTCTTTGTATGTTTTGGTCCATTTGTTTTGTTCATCAGCTAGTCCAGGCATTGACAAACTTGATACTCGCTCCATTAAATGTATTTTTTGGGTTATTCTCGCACACAATTAGGTTATCGGTGTTATAGTCCATCGTTAAAAGGTATTTTGTTTGTGTTGATGTTATATTCTTTGAGACTACCCCATTTTATTCCGAGTCTCACTCTGTATTTGATTTGGCTGATTCTTTTCCATTTCCATTACACATTCTAATTCCCCTTACACGGTCAGATCCTCCTACTATGGTTTCCCCTTAGTCAGTTTCTCTTAGGTCGGTATCTACACTACAAGTTTACACTAGTTGTTCAAAACCTCCAATCTTAGTTGCTCCACCAATTACTTTCTTGTTAATAGATTTGGATCCATCTTTAACTACCTCATCTGAGGATGATCTTACCATTGCTCTTTGAAAAGGTAAGTGTTTATCCATTGATTATCCTATTACTAATTTTGTGTATTTTGATCATTTATTTACTTCATACGCTTCATTTGTGGCTTCAGTGTCTACTATCTTTGTTCCTAAGTCTATTATAGAAGCTTTGTATCATTCTGCGTGGAAAGCATCCATGGAATAAGAGATGCATGCCTTAAGTACTAATGATACATGGGACTTGGTTCCTCTCCCGTTTTGGAAATCTGCTATTGGATATCGTTGGGTTTATACTATAAAAGTTCATCCTGATGGTATTGTTGATAGATTGAAAGCTTGTCTGGTAACAAAAGGATATATATATATATATATATATATATAGGTATATGGTATTGATTATGTTAAAACGTTCTCTCTTGTTGCTAAGATTACATCTGTTTATGTCTTTTATCTCTTTAGCGACTATGTTTAATTGGCCGCTACATCAGTTAGATGTCAAGAATGCCTTCCTCAATGGTTCTCTACAGTAGTAGGTTTATATGGAGTAACCTTTTAGATTTGTTGCTCAGGGGTAGTTTGGGTTAGTCTGTCGATTGAAGAAGTCCTTATATGGTTTGAAACAATCTCCTCGAGCATGGTTTGGAAAGTTTAATGAAGTAGTGATTGATTTTGGTCTAAGTGGATGTGGTATAAATCATTCCGTCTTTTATAAACATAGTCAAGTAGGTAGGATATTGTTGATTGTCTATGTGGATGATATTGTGATCACAGGAGACGACGAAGAGGGAATTCTAAAGCTAAAACAATTCCTATGTACTAAGTTTTAGACAAAGGATCTAGGACAACTGAGATATTTTTTGGATATTGAAATTGCTTGATCTCGTCATGGAATTTTTTTATCTCAGTGTAAATATGTTCTTGATTTGTTGAGTGATACTAGAATGTTGGGGTGTAAGCTTATAAACATGTTCTTGATATTGTCATGGTATTTCTTTATCTCAGCGTAAATATGTTCTTGATTTGTTGATTAAAGTGAATTATTATCTGATCTATGAAAGTATTAGACGATTGGTTAGGAAATTGAATTATTTGACTGTTACTAGACTAGATATTTCGTTTGCAATAAGTGTAGTTAGTTAGTTTCTGGATGCTCCATAGACTAGTCATTGGGATGCTGCTACTCGTATTTTGAGATATATGAAGAGTGCTCTTGGTCGTGGTTTACTTTATCAAAATCATGGTCATACATAAGTTGAGGGTTATACTGATTCAGATTGGGTAGGCTCTCCATCTAATAGGAGGTCTACAACTGGATATTATGTGTTTGTTAGAGGTAATCTGGTGTTGTGGAAGACTAAGAAGCAAATTGTGGTTGCTAGATCAAGTGTTGAGTCTGAATACAGAGCAATGGCGCACACTACTTGTGCGTTAGTTTGGCTGAAACAATTATTAGCAAAACTTGAGATTAAGCAATCAGGTCCTATGAGTTTTGTGTGTGACAATCAAGTAGCTAATTCATATTGCAAATAATCCAATGTTTCATGAAAGAACGAAATATATTGAAGTTGATTGTCATGTTTTTCGGGAAAAACTTATACAAAATGTGATCAGTACCAAACATATGAAGTCAGTGGATTTATTCACTAAACCATTGGTTGTTCTGCAAGTTAGATCTATTTGTACTATGTTGGCTACATATGGCATCTATGCTCCAACTTGAGGGGGAGTGTTGAGAGTCTTAATTAGGTTTCCTATTATGTGTCATAGTAGGTTTCCTAAATCTTATCTATTTTATTTCTATCTTATCTAATTATATCTCTATTAGGTTTGATATTGATAAATCTATATATATGACTGTTGAATTGTATTCAAATCATCAATCAATAATACAAAATCATTTTCAATTCTTAATTTCAATAATCATCAATGAAAATGAGCCTATTTTGTTTAAGTGTTAAAGATTTTTCTTTTTCATACTATATTTAAAAATATCTTGCTTGAAGTCAAGAATAATAAACACTCAGGGTGTCATCCTCGGGTTTTGATATGAGAAATGATCAAGGATGGTAAACACTTAGGGTGTTTTCCTCGAGCTTTATTGTTAAGACTACCTTAGAATATAAAGAGTTTGGCACTATCTCCTCGAACTTTTCTTTAAAAAATGGCCGAAGAGATGAATAGTTTGACCCTCTTTCCTCATTTTGCTTGAAAAATGACCAAAAAGATGAAGAGTTTTGCACTCTCTCCTCGGACTTTGCTTGAAAAATGTTGGAGGATGGTGAACACTTGGGGTGTTTTCCTTGGGCTTTATTATGAAAAATGGTCGACGATGGTAAACACTCGGGGTGCTTTTCCTCGAGCTTTGAACTGGGAGGATAGGCCACTTTTACTCTTAGACAGACCTAGGACTTACATACATCAAAGGCTGACGGTTTTTTATTGTGCCATAGGCTATCGACTTTCTTATGCACTTTTATAGAGAACTTAAAAATAACTGTTTTATTGATAGAAAATGCTAGAATTAAAAAATAAGTAAATATATAAGAGCGAAAGAATTATTGATAGAACTTGTGGAGGTTCTCGACATTCTAAGTCCAAGGTATTGGAGTTCCATTAAGGTTCGAATGTACTAGCTCGGCAAATTCTTTGAATGCAATAGGGGCCTTCCCAGTTTAGGATAAGTTTCCCTATTTTCCTTGGAAGGGAGACTTTCTTCTTTCTAAGCACTAGGTCATTAAGTCTGAACGTTCAGCCTTTGACTCGGGAATTGTAATAGCGGGCTACTCTCTTGTGGTAGACAACTAGTCTGATTTGGGCTTTGTCCCTAACTTTATCAATCATGTCGACGTTCATTTTAAGGGCCTCTTCATTGTCTTTAGAGTTAAAGTGTTGAACTCGTAGAGAAGGCGTCCCAATTTTGAAAGGAATGACCACCTCAGACCCATAGGCTAAAGAACAGGGCTTCACCTATGGGAGTCTAATTAGTCGTCCGGTAGGCCTAAAAGACATTAGGTAACTACTTGACCCATTATTTGTGGTTGTCTTTAAGTCCCTTCTTAATGCCTTATAGGAGAGTATTGTTTATGACTTCGACTTGTCCATTAGCTTGGGGATAACCTACCGAGGTCAATTAATGTTCAATTTCGAGATCTTGGCAAAAAAACTTAAATCGAGAGCTGTCGAATTTCTTTCTATTTTCAGTAACAAAGATCTTTGGTATCTTGAATCGACATACAATGGACTTCAACACAAACTCCCGTGTCTTGAAGTTAGTGATTTTGGCAAGTGGTTCAACCTCCGTCCACTTGGTGAAGTAGTCAATGGCTATTATTAAGTATTTTCTCTATCCATGAGCTTCAGGGAAATATCCGAGGATGTCCATCCCCTGCATGATGAAGAATGGGGCTTATGATTGATGTCAGTGGATTGGAAGGTCGATGTGATGTTGGACTTGACATCTCTTGCGTTTTTTTACCATGTAAGCAGCATATTGGGCCAGTAATATCCGTGCCGAAGGATTTTATTAGCTAGTGCTCTGCCCCCCAAATGATCCATATATGCCATCATGAACTTTTCAGAGGGCGTAACTTGCATCGGTAGGATTGAGCCACTTCAAGTAAATAGTGGTAAGTCCATTTTTATATAGTTAGACTTCGATGATGGCAAACTGTGAGGAGTGAAAGATGATTTTCTTTGCCTAATTTCTTTGTTTGGGTAGTTTTCCATCCTGCAAGTACTGGAGGATCGAGTCCATCCAGGTATTTTCTTCAATGACTAGTAAATCGATTGCTCATCGATGCTGGGTGCAACGAGTATTTCCAAATAGACCGTATGAGTAAGGTCAAATTTTCTAGAGGAGGTGAGTTGGGCTAAGGCATATGCCTTAGAATTTTGTTCTCGGGGCAATTGAGAGATTCAAAATTTCTTGAATGCCGTAGCTAGCTCTTAAACCTTTCTCAGAAACCTGATGATCTTTACCCCCTTTGTTTCATATTCATTTGTCATCTGGTTAACTACTAGCTGAGAGTCATTGTGGACCTCTAAAGCTTGAGCAGCCAATGTCCTTGTTAATTTCATACGTACAAGCAAGGCCTCATACTCCACATCATTGTTAGAAGCTTTGAATTCAAACCTGAGGGCGTATTCAATCGTGAAACCTTCAGAACTAGTAAGGATAGGTCAGCCCCACTACTAGTACTTTTGGAGGATTCGTCAACAAAAAGCGTTCGACTAGGTGTCTACTCAATATCTTTGGGTTGTTGACTCTCAAGGGGCGTTTTAAGGAGTATGCTTTCTATAATGAAATTAGATAGAGTTTCTCGATCAGTAGGTACCAAGTTTCCACGTCAAGAAAAAATCTATTGACATAGTAGATGGGTTTCTAGGCTCCATCATCTTTTTTGATTAACACATAGGCAATGATAGTTGGGCTCGCGGTGATGCAAAGGAAAAGCTCTTCTCATCCAATGGGCTTGGTTAGGAGAGGTGGTGAGCTGAATAGTCTTCGAGTTCTTCGAAAGGTATCTGATATTCTTCAGTCCATGCGAAGTCCTTGGCTTTTTTTCAATTCCTTGAAGAATGGCAGATATTTCTCGACGAACTTGGACATGAAGCCGCTGAGAGTGACAATGCGTCCCGTTAATCGTTGGACTTCTTTGATACTCCGAAGAGGACTCATGTCCAGGATTGCCATGATTTTCTCAAGTTTGGCTTTTATTCCGCGTTGGTTGGCTGATGAGTGCCAAATATTGCATATTTTGGCCCCTTAATTTACATTTGTTAGCTTAGGAATTTGTTACTTTGAGTTGGTTTTCGTTGTTTTATAGGTTTACAAGCTTGGAAAGGAGTTTTACAAAATGGCCAGAATTGCTCATACAAATCAACCATTTTTAAGGATTAAACTGTATTGATTCAGGAAGAACCAGGAGATGAGCAATATATGCTTGGAAAGATCTGGATGTCTATTTTCTGAGGAATTTTACGGCTCATAAAATGATTTTTCTAAAGAAAGTTATAGCAGTTTTAGTAGACAAAGGTCAAAGAGCAAAAACTGGAATCTGCAGTATCCCACATCGGATTGGAAACACATTGCACTCGTGATGTTTCCCTATATAAGCCCCTCTTCACTTCATCTTAAGTAAGCAATCTGGAGAGCCTCTTAAGGAATTCTAGAGGACTTCTACTAGCATTCTGGTGGATCTCTAAGGCTTTGCTACCAAAAGAGGAAGCGCTGCTCAACATCTGTGACTGGAATTTCTCTCAATGTATAGTCAGTTTTAATTTATTTCTTTTTGAGTTTTAATGCTTAGCACTTTAATTGTGAAATTTAGTTTCATAATCATGAGTGGCTAAAATATTCAGCTAAGGCTAAAGATGAAGCCTTTCCATTGTTTAGCATTATATTTTCAGACATGTTCGTAAAATTATGATATTTTTAGTATTAAATGTTCTATTTCAATTGTTTGAGTAAATTCTTACGATTGATAGTTTATAAATTGTTCAAATTGGATATTTTGTGTGTTTCATTTAACGGATACAGCGAATCATTCGAAGTTAAATTGGATATCCATTGTGAGTTGTACATTAAACGGATACATTGGATGGTTTTGGTTTAATTAGGGTATTTGTTGTGATTTGTTTATCATGGATTCATGGAATTATTTGATAAATCTATTTTATATAGAACATGAAGATATATGCTTTACTTTGGTGGGGTGGATTAAGAAGCCTTAGTATTTTTATCAATTTTTTTAAATCAATTTAGTTTAGTTTATATTTGTTTTGCAAAATACGATTCAAAATTCGAAACTAGGTTAAAATAGGGTTAGTTTAGATAAAAAGCTATTTCCACTACGCAATTCCCTGTGGATTCGACCTCGCACTTGCACACACTATATTGTAAACGACTCGTGCACTTGCAAGTAATTTAAAACTCACAACAAGGTTTTGGTGTCGTTGCCGGGGATTTGTTTTGTTTGTGAAAATTAAATTTTTGTCTAAATTAAATTTATTTTAATTTTTTTATTCTTTTGTTTCTGCTAGTTAGTTTATTTTATTGTTTTTTTTGTGTGGTGTATTCTTGGTCGGAGATCCCTGAATTTAGAATTGACACCTTTAGATCCCGACTTAGAAAGAACTCTTAGAAGACAGAAGAGAGCACTTGTTGAAATAGAGACAATTGAGATGGGAGACGATTTTAGGAATGCAAATCAACCAGAGAATGTAGAGCAACCTAGAGCTTGGAACATGGACTCCACTACATCCCTTAGAGATTTGTTCGCACCCGTTGCGACTAACTCATCTTCTTTCATAGTGTTGCCACCAACCAATGCTACCCATTTTGATTTAAAGCCTCATGTCACTCCTACCCTCATTTCATGGCTTAGATCTTGAAAATCCTTACAGCCATGTGAAGAAGTTCAAAGATATTTGTGCCACTTTCAAGTTCTAGAACTTCTCTAAGGAGTTCCATCTTCAACTTTTCCCTTTTTCTCTTCACGATAGAGCTAGGGTATGGTTGGATTCCAACACGCTCGGGTCTATTATATCTTGGGAAAATCTGTTGAGTAAATTCTATAATAAGTTTTTCTCAATGTCTAAAGTGAATGAGTACCGAAAGGAGATTAGTTCTTTCACTCAGGAAGAGGATGAGAAGTTTTCTGAGAGTTGGGAGCGTTTTAAAGAGTTACTGATTAGATGCCCTCCACATGGATATGAGAAGTGGAGACTCGTTCAATTCTTCTACCAAGGGTTGACTTAACCCAACCGTAGCATGACTGAGTCTATAAATGGGGGGGCATTCTTAAGTCTGACAGGGGATGAAGCATACAAAGAATTGGACAAGTTGTCCGACAACTCGCAGCTGTGGGATTTTTCAAGCCGTCGAGACAAGTCCAGTCGTTCTCCTAGGAAAGGAGGCATCTATAAGATTAAGGAGGATACTGACTTGAAGATAAAGATAAATGCTCTCACCAATAAGATTGACGCTCTCACTGTGGGCAAGTTCATCAATGCTGCCAATACATTCAATGTTGATAGCTGTTCCATCTGTGCTAGTCCTATGCATTTAGCACATAATTGTCCATCTATGCCAGCTTTTTCCAAGTGTCCTATGGAACAAGTAAATGCTTTCAATGACTATCGGAGGCAATAAAATGGATCTTACTCCGAGACTTACAATCCAGGGTGGCAGAACCACTCTAATTTTTCATGGAAGCAGAACCAATCGATGAATCAGGGAGGAGCCCCTCATCATGCTCATAATCAATACCCTCCCGGATTTCCTCCACCAATTCCAAGTCATGGTCGCTTAGTCCATCCAACACCATCATCTACTTACTAAGCTCCCACTCAAGCGCCAGCACTGGTTTTACAATCATTAGAGGACACCCTCAAGGAGTTCATGAAGATGATCGGCCAATCCATCAGCGAAGTGAAGAGTGTGACAATAATAAACACCCATGTGATTGCCAAGCTAGAGAGTCAAATGGGTCAAATCACAAGTCACTTGTGTGAAAAAGAGAAGGGAATGTTCCCCAGTCAACCTGTGCCCAACCTAAAGGGACAGTTTGCGGTTGGATATTCATCAAATCCTATGCATGGGCAGGAACAAGTGAAATCGATTATCACATTGAGGTCTGGGATACAAGTGGACAATCGAGTGGAAGAGAACCCTGTTATGCAGCAAGGGCAAGAAAGTGGAAACAAGGAGAAGAGAGATGCTAAGACATCTACAGCCACACCTACTATTAAGGATCCTCCTAGGTCGTTTGTACCTAAAGTGCCTTACCCTGAGAGATTACAAGCACCCAAGAAAGGAGGGAAGTTTGAGGAAATTCTTGAGGTGTTCAAGCAAGTCCAAATCAATATCCCACTTTTAGACACCATCCAGCAAGTGCCGTCATATGCCAAGTTCTTAAAGGAATTGATCACTGTCAAGAGGAGGACGAATGTCCTGAAGAAAACGTTTTTGACCGAGTAGGTTAGCTCAATCCTTCAGTGCAAGATGTCGATCAAGTATAAAGACCCAGGGTGTTCTACCATCTCTTGCATGATAGGAGTCAGCCAGATTGAGAGGGCTCTATTGGATCTAGGAGCAAGTGTGAATCTTCTGCCCTACTCAGTCTATTTGCAGTTGGGATTAGGGGAATTGAAGCCCACATCCACAACGCTTCAATTGGCTGATAGGTCAGTGAAAATACCACGGAGAGTAGTTGAGGACGTTTTGATAAAGGTGGATAAGTTTTATTTCCCCATGGATTTTATTGTGCTAGACACAGAACCGGTTCAGAATGTAGGGATTCAGATACCAGTGATTCTAGGGCGGCCATTCTTAGCCACAACTAATGCCCTGATAAATTGTAGGACAGAGGTGATGAAGATTTCTTTCGGAAATATGACAATGGAGTTGAATATCTTTGATATCACTAAGCAACCACTGGAATTTGATGAAGTGAGAAATATATGCTTGATAGAGGAGATTATTGAGGAGACTGTGGATGAATCAAGCATTAAGGACCTCCTAGAGGCATGCTTTGCTCAGTTTGGAGAGGATCCGGATTTGAATAAGTTACTTGAGTAAGCAAATGCTATTTTAGAGTCTACTCCTTAGGAGAGCAGTGAGAAGGAGGAGACCGTAGAACCTGAGCCCCCCAAGAAGGAACTTAAACCTTTACCAAACAATCTTAAGTATAAGTTCCTAGGTCCAGCAGATTCTTTGCCTGTGATTATAGCTTCAGATTTGGTTGAGGCTCAAGAGGAGAAATTATTAGATGTTTTAAGATAGCACAAAGAAGCTATTGGCTGGACTATTGAGGAGAATGCCAAGCCATCGAGAGAGCCACAGAGAAGGCTCAACCCAGCTATACAAGAGGTTGTGAGGACTAAAGTGATAAAGCTGTTGGATGCAGGGATCATTTATCCAATCTCTGATAGCAAGTGGGTAAGCCCGATTCATGTTGTGCCCAAGCGGGTTGGATTAACGGTAGTGAAGAATAAGGACGACGAGTTGGTGCCAACTTATGTTCAGTTAGGATGGAGAGTGTGTATAGACTACTGTAAGTTGAATGCTGCCACAAGGAAGGATCACTTTCCACTCCCATTTATTGATCAGATGGTGGAGTGCTTGGCTGGGCACGATTACTATTGCTTCTTGGATGTTTATTCTGGATATAACCAGGTCCCTGTGGACCCCGAAGATCAGGAGAAGACAACGTTTACCTGTCTTTTTGGGACGTTCGCTTACTGTTGCATGCCCTTTGGATTGCAATTCACCCGCTACTTTTCAGCGGTGCATAGTCAGCATATTCTCTAACATAGTAGAGTGTTCCTTAGAGATTTTCATAGATGACTTCTCCGTCTTCGGTTCATTATGTGAGGAGTGTCTACATCGTCTCACTTTGGTTTTAGTGCGGTGCAAGGAGAAGAACCTGGTGCTTAATTGGGAGAAGTTCCATTTTATGGTCGAGCAAGGTATTGTACTGGGGCACGTCATATCCCATCGGGGGATTGAGGTTGACAAAGCGAAGGTGGAGCTGGTTTCCAACCTTCCACCCCTACGTACGGTGAAGGAGGTTCGTTCTTTTCTGGGCCATGCAGGATTCTACAGGCGATTTATCCAGGATTTCAGCAAGATCGCCCAACCCTTGTGCAAGTTATTAATGAAATATGCCCCATTTGTATTTGATGAAGACTGTAATAAAGCATTTGGGGATCTGAAGAAGATTCTGATGTCCACACCCATTATTCAGCCACCTAACTAGGGTGTACCTTTTGAGATTATGTGTGATGCATCAGATTATGTTGTTGGAGTTATTTTGGGGCAGTGTGTTGATAAACTTCTCCACATCATCTACTATACAAGCAGAACTCTAAACGATGCACAAATCAATTACTCTACCACTGAAAAGGAGTTGCTAGCAGTCGTTTTTGCATTGGACAAGTTCAGATCCTACTTGTTAGGATCGAAAGTCATTATCTACTCGGATCATGTAACATTAAAGTATCTTTTCTCCAAAAAGGATGCTAAATCTCATCTTATCTGATGGATCTTATTACTTCAAGAGTTCGACATAGAGATTCGGGATAAGGAAGGTTCCGAATATGTGGTGGCGAACCATTTGTCTAGGTTGATAGTGGATTTCACTGAGGCCGCCATTCCCATTTCTGAGACCTTTCCTGATGAGCAATTGATGTACATTGCTCACAATCCCGCACCATGGTTTGCTGATATAGTGAACTATCTTGTCAACGGTCAAATGCCTTTACATTGGGGGGGACAAGACAAGTCCAAGTTTTTGGCCATGGTAAAGCCTTTTTTTTGGGATGATCCTTACCTGTTCAAGTGTTGTCCCGATCAGATCATTAGAAGGTGTATTCCTCAGCATGACCAATCTAATGTCATCACCTTTTGTCATGATCATGCTTATGGAGGCCATTTCAGTGCTAAGAAGACTGTTGCGAAGATTTTGCAGTGTGGATTCTATTGGCCTACCCTGTTCCGAGACTCTCACACTTACTGTGTATCTTGTAAGCGTTGCAAAAAGCTAGCGAGTATTTCTAGGAGGAATATGATGCCCCTCAACCCCATTCTGATTGTTGAGATTTTTGACGTGTAGGGCATTGATTTTATGGGACCTTTCCCAAACTCCTTTGGCTATCTGTACATTCTAGTTGATGTGGATTATCTGTCCAAATAGGTGGAGGCAGTTGCATGCAAGACCAATGACCACAGAGTTGTGGTCTAGTTTTTGAAAGACAATATCTTTGCTTGTTTTGGTACGCCTCGAGCAATCATAAGTGATGGAGGTAAGCACTTTTGCAACCGAATTTTTGAGCAGTTGATGAAGAAGTATTTCAAAACACTTCAAGGTTACCACCTCGTATCACCCACAGACGAGTGGATAAGTGGAAATTTCCAATCGCGAGATCAAGCACATTTTGGAGAAGACTGTGAACCATAATAGAAAGGATTGGTCTCTGCGATTGAATGATGCACTGTGGGCATATCAAACAGCATTCAAGACGCCAATTGGCATGTCTCCATATCATATTGTGTATGGAAAAGTCTGTCACCTTCCGGTGGAATTAGAGCATAGAGCCTATTGGGCTATCAAGCAGCTGAACTTCAATCTTTCGAAGGTTGGCTCACAAAGGAAACTCCAACTCAATGAATTAGAGGAGCTGTAGAATGATGCATATGATTGTGCACGGTTGTACAAAGCACAAATGAAGAAGACTCGTGACCAAAACATTTTGAGACGATCTTTTGAGCCTGGTCAAAAAGTTCATATTTATAATTCACGCTTGCATCATTTTTCAGGCAAGCTCAAATCTCGATGGACATCCCATTTATTATTAGATCGGTTTTTCCTCATGGGGCCATTGAGATTGAGGATCCAAAGAATGGTAACATTTTCAAGGTAAATGGACAGAGGCTAAAACCATTCTTGAAGTTGAGGAGTCCGGACATTGAGAAAATATTGTTAGAGGATCCTAGTTACTCTGATTGAGTGTCGTCTACTATGGAGAGTCTGGCTGAAGACTTTAAACTTAGTGCTCATAGGAGGCACCCCACAACATATCATTTCTGTTTGTTTATTATTTTACATATTTATTGTTACTGTTTATTTCTAGTGTTTCTATTGTTTTCTAATCTTTATTTTTTAGGGACAATGCGTACTTCAGTTCAAGTTTGGGGGTATGCTATGAGCCATGCCAATCCAGCTAGTTCTCCATCTCTCAGGTCAACTTTTTCCATAATATTCACACATTGGGGACAATGTGTAATTTAAGTTTGGGGGTATGGGCACATTACACACACTTTGTCCTAATTTGTTGTTGTTTTTTCTTCGTTTTAAAGATAAGATAAATGCATCTCATGTTATTTTGAAATTTTGGTTGATCTAAACAATTTCTGTGATGTGATGTCATTGGTGAGCTTAAAATTTTGAACACATAATCTGGTGATAAAGTTTTAAAATTTGGTTACTTACTTTAGGCATTTGAGAATTCACATGTTTGATCTAATCTAACATGAACACATTAGCACAAATTGTGTGAGGTATGACATGTGATTTTAATGTGTACGTTTCCTTGTCTTAACTGAAACTGGATGACTTGTTGGATAAACAATTTGGCATAAAAAAGTACAAAAAAATAAAAAAAAATTTGATGATCATAAATAAACTTTCCACTGAGTAACGGGACCTCTTGTCTCAGTAAGCAGTGAGTGTTCACATCAAAATGTGGGAATTTTGCTTGGTAGTATTAAGGCCAGTTTAATTTCGTAGCCTTTTTTACTCGAGTTAGTAAGTCCTTAGGGGTATCTTTACACCTAATGCCCTAAAACCATCTGGTTTGGGAGTCATTGACTCAACACTCGCTACATGGGTCAATTAGAAAGCTTAAGGAAACTAAACATAGCAGAGCCTTATAATAAAAGAAGAAATAAAAACTGCCATTCTGATGGGAAATTCGGTGAATCTTGAGACATGGAGACCTTACACATTGGATTTATTTGGAAGCTTCTTTTTTATATGCTAATTCACTATACACTGAGTCATACTTGTGATGCCATAACCTGTCTTTTGTAAGTAATTAGATTTTAACATTTCTATTCATTGCGAAGATGGGTTTATCTTTTTAAGCGTGCTCATGAATGAATATCATGGTGGTGTGCTCCTTAAATCTTTGGATACCATGAGTGATGAACTTCTCTTTATGTTCTTTGTTTTTCATTTAGTTTTTAGTTTCGTATTGCTATGGGACTAGCAACATGTAAGTTTGGGGGTATTTGATGAGTGCCAAAGATTTCATATTTTGGCCCCTTAATTTACATTTGTTAGCTTAGGAATTTGTTATTTTGAGTTGTTTTTCGTTGTTTTACAGGTTTACAAGCTTGGAAAGGAGTTTCACTAAATGGCCAAAATTGCTCGTATAGATCAGCCATTTTTTAGGATTAAACTGTATTGATTCAGGAAGAACTAAGAGATGAGCCATATATGCTTGAAAAGATCCGGATGTCTATTTTCTGGGGAATTTTATGACTCGTAAAAATGATTTTTCTAGAGAAAGTTATGGCAGTTTTAGTAGACAAAGGTCAAAGAGCAAATGCTGGAATCTGCAGTATCCCATATCGGATAGGAAACACATTGCACTCGTGGTGTTTCCCTATATAAGCCCCTCTTCACTTCATCTTAAGTAAGAAATATGGAGAGCCTCTTAGGGCATTCTAGAGGACTTCCACTGGTATTCTGGTGGATCTCCAAGGCTTTGCTACCAAAGGGGGAAGCGCTACTCAACATCTGCGAGTGGAATTTCTCTCAATGTGTAGTCTGTTTTAATTTATTTCTTTTTGAGTTTTAATGCTTAGCACTTTAATTACGAAATTTAGTTTCATAATCATGAGTGGCTAAAATCTTTAGCTAAGGTTGAAGATGAAGCCTTTCTATTTTTTAGCATTATATTTTCGGATATGTTCACAAAATTTTGATATTTTTAGTATTAAATATTCTATTTCAATTGTTTGAGTAAATTCTTACGATTGATAGTTTAGAAATTGTTCAAATTGGATATTTCGTGTGTTTCATTTAACGGATACAGCGAATCATTCGAAGTTAAATTGGATATCCATTATGATTTGTAAATTAAATGGATATATTGGATGGTTTTGGTTTAATTAAGGTATTTGTTGTGATTTGTTTATTGTGGATTCATGAAATTATTTGATAAATCTCTTTTATATAGAACATGAAGATATATGCTTTACTTTGGTGGGGTTGATTCAGAAACCTTAGTGTTTTTATCATTTGTTTTTAAATAAATTTAGTTTAGTTTATATTTGTTTTGCAAAATACAATTCAAAATTCAAAACTAGGTTAAAATAAGGTTACTTTAGATAAAAAGCTATTTTCACTACGCAATTCCCTATGGATTCGACCTCGTACTTTCACACACTATATTGCAAATGACTCGTGCGATTGCAAGTAATTTAAAACTCACAAATCGTCCATGAATCCAGGGAACTTGTTTAAGGTGAGTCCGAAGGCGTATTTACAGGAGTGGAGCTTCATTCGATAGTGCCTTAGTACTCTAAAGGCTTCCTCAAGGTCGGATATATGGTCCCTTAACTTGGTGATCTTGACGAGCATGTCATCAATGTAAACCTCCTTGCTTCTTATGGTTTGTTCCTTGAAAAGTTTGTTAACCAGTCTTTGATAAGTTGCCCTTGCATTCTTCAGCCCGAAGGGCATGACCTTGTAACAGTAGAGACCTAGGTCAGTGACGAAGGCAGTCTTTGACTGGTCCAGCTCATGCATGAGGATTTGGTTGTATCCTAAGTAGGCTTCCAAAAAACTGAGTAACTCGTACCCTGAGGTGGAATTAATCAGTTGGTCTATTCTTGGTAGTGGGAAGCTGTTTTTCAGGATGTTTTATTGAGATCGGTGAAATCCATAAAGATTTTCCTCCTCTCATTTGCTTTCTTAACCATGACCACGATGACCACCTAATCTGGATAGTGGGATTCCCGGATAAAATCTACAGCAATGAGCTTGTCAACTTCTTCCTTAATAGATTTCTATCACTCAAGAGTGAATGCCCTTTTTCTTTTGAGCTACTGGCATGTAGTTCGGATCCATGTTTAGCCGGTGAGTGATAACCTACAGATCAATTCCAAGCATGTTCGATGTCGACCAAACAAAAATGTCTTGGTTTTCCTAGAGGAATGATGCTAATGAAATCTTGAGCTCTTATGGGAAACTAGAACCGATATGTACAGTTTTATGAGTATTACCCTCGTTCAAGGGAACAATGACTAACTCTTTGACGGGTGGGCCCCTCAGAGTTTTAAGTGTCTCTCGGGTCTTTAGTCTCAAGAAGCAGGGTCTCAGCTTTCTTGTGCCCTTTTATGGAGCTGAGGTAGCTGGATTGAGATGTAGTCTGATTCCCCCGCACTTCCTCGATTCCATTTTCGGTAGGGAACTTCATCTTTAAATGATATGTGGAAAGGACAATCTTCATGGAATTCTGGGTTGGTCAGCCGAGGATAGCATTGCATGAGGACAGATGCTTGACGATTAGGACGGTGGCCATGACAATAGTCTACTTAGGGGTTGAGCCAGTGGTGATGCGTATGACGATGCTGCCTTCAGGAGGCATTAGCTCTCTCAAAAATCCATAGAGTGGAGACGCCACTGGCTTGAGCTGATCATCACTATTTTCATCTTCTCAAAGGCATCATAGTATAGAATGTTGGCCCAACTTCCATTATCAACTAGGATCCTCTCTATACTATAGTTTTCGATTAGTAGAGTGACGACCATAGAGTTGTCATTTAGTGTTTGCAGTCCCTCTAGATCTTCATTAGTGAAAGAAATCACCTGATCAGTTCTTGCCTTTTTGCTAGGTCTAGTAACAGAGGCAACTAACCTAGCATAAGCTTTCTTGGCTTGTAATGAGTGTCCGCCTACAGTTGGGCCTCTAAAGATAGTTATGATGGTGTTGGCTATGGTGGCCTGATCTGCTTTGTTACCTTGTCAATATCTGTTATCTTGTGCACCTCTTCTCGGACTTCGACAAGGGCTTCGCCTAGGACCCCGCTCGAGGCTATACCTAGGGCTTCTGCTGGGACTTCACCTAGAGACTTGCTTATGGTTGTTCCTAGGGCTTAGATTGGGAGTGCGTTGCAGAGCTCGAGTCAGTCACTCCCTTTCATCAATTCGGAATGCAGGGATCCAGGTGTATTCCTTCAAATATTCTCGGTGGATAAGTGATTCTATCTGATTCTTAAGGGTTTTGTACTCTTCGTTGTTGTGCCTATGGTCCCTATGAAAGCAGCACAACATAGATCTATTTTTGTTTTTTTATGGTATTCATGGGCTTTGAGGGCTAGTGAATAAAATCTCGATCTCGGATATAAATGAGGCTGTTAGCCCTAAGGGTGTTGAGAGGCGTGAAGTTATCGAACATCCGAGAGTTTTTCATGCTTTCCTCCCTGCGAGGTTTCTTCCTTGGATTGTTCTTGGGTTCAGACTATTCCTCTTTCTCTTATCTCGACCTTTTTCCTGCTCCCTTCAAAACACTTGGTCCTCCTCTACAAGTATGTATTCTTTGGCTCGGGTCAGGATCTCGTTTATGTCTTTGGTTGGGAACCTGGTGAGTTTTGAACTGAAACTTCTTGATCTGAGCTCATTTTTTAAGGAGACAGTCTTAATCTTAGGGTCAAGGTCAACTATTACCTATGCAGCTGCATTGAATCGAGAAATATATTCACGAAGCATTGTGTCTGGGTGGCGGTGCAAAAGCATTGTTGTCTTGTAAAGTTGGAGGTGATCTATCAGATTGGTAGTGCCATCATAAGTTTTGATGAACGACATCGTGAAGTGTAGAGGGAGTGGAGCATTCAAAATTTCTTAGGTAAATGGAGGGTTTTGGAAATCAAGCTTATCCAAGACATTTGCTCCCCGGTGCTTGAAGGCCTCAACTATCTTCTTGTCCATCTCTTCCAACTTCTTATCTAGATCAGTAAGATTCTTGGAGACAAAATATCCTCAAGACTTTGGTTCATGATTAGCAAGAGAAAACCCTATAGTGGACTTACAGTCTGAGGTACAAGTGTGGTGACTGGGATTCTAGTGCCTCATTAGTCGAGGGCTTAGTTGTGATGCTTAGAGCTATGAGGGAGGGGCTTGTTCTCCAAATCGGGCCACTAGGTCGACCACTAGCTGAGTTGGCTCCAAGAATTGTCCCTGCGTGATTGGAGCATTTGGGTTGGCCTGGCTTTGATGTACTAGACGATTCGACTGGGACTATTGATTTTACTATGACCACTCACTAGATGGTTCATTGGGGTTTTGATTAACCGCAATGTATTCTTGACTGATTAGGAGTTCAAAATCAGTGTGTAGGTTGTGACTAGTGGTGGCGTTTGCAGTAGTGATAGTAGCGGTTGCTGTGACAACAGTGGTAGCGGCGACATTTTTGGAAAAGTTCTTAGGCGGCACCTTGATAGATAAGTTCTTTCTCTATGTTTCCACGGACGACGCCAATCTGTTGATGTTGAAATTTTTCCAGGCAGCTAAACCTTCGGGATGTGATACCTACGCACGCAAAGATAAAAGAAACCCTAAGGAGTTGCCAAAGGACTGGAGGGGTTGTGCCTCCGAGGGGACTCTCCGATGCCTAAGTCAGTAAGCTAAAGACGTAATAAAGTCGGAAGCAAAAGAGCTAGAGATTTTTAAGTGAAAATTGAGAGTGTACCTGTGATAATAAGAACCCCTTTTATATATTGTTTAGAGGTAGAGTTCAATTAGGAAAGTAAGTATTATGATAGGATCAGAATTCCCATAGGCTGGAGTATTATGATAAGAATAGGATTTCTATAAGTTGGAGTGTCCTAGTAAGATTAGCATTCGAGTGTGAGATTACTATTTTGTCGTTTTTAACGTGTAGCTATTCGACTGATTACTCTGCCTTGTTTATAAAATTATTTTTTTTGGCCCTTGATGAAGGCCACGTGTCATGATATCACTGGTTATAATATTTTCTCCTACATCAGTGTGGATTCATTTTCATTCAAGGTAACTTTTAATTTGTGTATCCTTGCTTTGGTTCAATATTAGCTGCTGTTATTTTTTTAGTGATGTTAAATTTTGTTGCTGTTTCAAAGTGCATTAAGCTCAATGTGGTGCTACTATTACCAATTTGATATTTCAGATTGTATCTTAATTCCAAGAAAATGTTTGCATTCAGATATTTTTGAATAAAAAAGGCACATTGAGGATTTATTATTGGGCCCTTATTTTTTTCCTGAACTCCTACTTTCGAAATTTTCCAATTTACTATGTTTTGTGGTTATTTGTTTAGTTTCAGTGCATATGACATCGGTCAATTTCATATTCTGGACGTGTTCTTTCGGACATGACTGTTGTGAAGTTTGGTTTGGTATTTAAGTTAGTTTAAAATAAAATTAGTTTAAATTGGTTCAAAGCAAATTGGTTAAACTAGTATGAATAAAGTTAAATTAATTTGTTTAAATTAATTTAAATATCAAACCAAACATCAAGTTATGGTGCGTAGTTGTGAAAAATATTTCTCAAATTATATTTTTTTAACATTGTTTGCACATTTTTTAACATATTTTGGAAAATAATAGCTTTTTTATCTTTTCAACATAATTTAGAAATTAATAGTTTATTTTATTTCTCAAAATTTTTATTATTATGTTAAACAAATAAGTTTTGTTTTCAAATTATTTTAAGAATATGAAATTATTAAAAAAAATAGAGTAAAAATGAAAAATATTTTCCATAATTAAAAAAGCTTAGCTTCTTCATACTTTTTTCCTTCTATTTTTTTCCTTTCTAGAATAGATTGTAGATTTTCATGATGTCCAAGCAATAAATTCTTTTTTTTTTTTAATAATGACCTACTTTTTATTAGTGCTTACAATTTTCCTTCTTTGTGTGAATAAAATAAGAAAAAACATATTACCAACAAACCACAACGGAAAAATAATAATCAAAACACAAAAATTAAAATACCAAATTTTTATGTGAAAAAACCCTTCAATATGAAAAGGAAAAACTACGGGACCTAGTCTAGAAAAATCTCCACTATAAAAATAATAGGAATACAAAGTATTTTTTCAAGATCAACTAGAGGCTCAATAGATAATTCATTGTCACCCTAAAGTTGCATTTCAACAAAAATTTATCAAACGAAATTTAAACTAATCTCATTTAAACAAGCTGTAATAGAAGCGATAGAATAAACAAAATACATCAACTTGAAGCCCTTACCATGGATAGTTAACATAAAAAATTTGAGCTCAAACTGCGATGAAATTGGCCTTCAAATTGGATCAAAAGAGTGAGTTAAAACTAAAATAAACCTAGCTCCAAAATATGTTTTTGAAGGCACTAACAAGCAAAATTGATTGTCTGCCAAAGAGGAAAATTTCTTCTCTTTATATACTAATGCATTAAGGCCATGTCAACAAGAATTAATTGATGATGACCCCCATACAAGAGGGATCTACCCCAACAATCTCTCTTTCCTGACTCATGTGGAGGTTTCAGTCATACCTGCAATTTGTTTGCACAATTCAAGCTTTTACAAAGGCAAATCTTTAGTCATTATATCAGATCCATTCTCATAAGTACAGATTTTCTTAAGCTACAATAACTTCAACTACAGAGCATCACGAATCTAATGGTGGCACACATCAATATACTTATACTGAATGGATTCTTGTTAAGATGGATAGCACTCTAACTGTCACAGTACAATATATTCTTATCTTGTGTCATGCCCAATTCTTGTATGAACTTCCTCAACCATAATAACTCTTTACAAGCTTCAGTCAAGAAAATATATTCAGCCTCAATGGAAGACAAAGCAACACATTTTTGTTGTTTAGACTGCTAAAACATAGCTCTCCCTGCAAAAGTCATCAAAAATTAGTTTATGGAATTTTAAAGTTTTCTAGTATAAAAAATAGCCAAGAATAATTTAAATCAAAACTCCATTAAATTCTTCATATGCTAAATTAAAGGATTATCATCAAAGTTTCAAGCCTTCTGTTAAAAATTTCCACATGTATGAGATTTATCATAAGACAACTAGATTCACACTTCTTTAGGCCTAATCTTTTAGATTTTACATTACCCATAACTCAATTTAAACTCTAACATCATGGATCTAAAAGATAATTTTCAAGAAGTCCTTCACAATTCCTCATAACTTCTAATAACTTAAACTAATTCGATTTAAATCCAAATTTACCGTAACAAAGCTCAAAGTTTAAGTTCTTGAACTTGTTTTAAAGATAAAACAAGAAAGAAATGGATTATGCCTCCATAAGCAAAAGAAAATGGCCGAGAAAGGAAAGAAACCATGAATGTGTGTCAGGCACATGGACCTAGCGGATGTTTGATGTCATCTCTCGGCTTGACAGATTCTCCTCGACGTCAGCTAGGTCCATGTAAAGTTTGGCCGCGAGTGGTGATGGGTGTGAGGAGGCGAGCAAAAATAAGTACGGGAATTTTAGGTTTTCTAGGCTTTTCTTGGAAAATTTTTGAAGATAGTGAAGCTATGAGAATTGTCTAGAAAAGAGAGTTTCTACCAAAAAAGAGAGCCTTGGGCCATCCTTAGAGTTTATATAGGACCTTGGTTGAAGAATTATGAACTTGCCCTTTAAAGAGAATTGCTAATTCACCCTTATATGCACCACTTTGATTTATATTTTAGTTTAACCATCCTATTAATTTCTAAGCAACAATCATATGCTTTAGGTGTAGGTGTAGACACCAACAAGAGAAAGGTGTAAACACCTTTCAATAAAAAATGCCTTTCCATCCAACTTCATATAATCCTATGATGTTTAATAATATTTCTGAATTGTTTTAATATAGTTACTAATATCCTCAGGAAAGTTTTTAATGGGCCACGCACATCCTATGATGGACAAAAACAATAAATATATTTTGAAATGCATGCTCACGTATGCATGGAAATGAACTCATGCGATAAAATAATATGGTTTAATATAACTGGGTTCTACAATTCTACCCTCCTAATAAATTTTCATCCTCAAAATTTTCTTAACATTAATTTGGAAACAAATGGGGATAATGGGTTCACATGTATGCCTCACTCTCCCATGCGCACTCCTCCACTCCTCTATTCCTCCAAAGTACCTTTAGCAGAGGTATAACTTTATTCCATAACACTTGCTCTTTCGTATCCAAAATCCTTACAAGCATTTCCACATAAGAAAGATCCTTCTGAACATTTGTGGTTTGAGAAGGAATAACATGCGACTCATTAGGTGCATGCTTACGCAAGGCTAACACACGAAAAAACATCATGAAGCTTGGCAAGCTCTATAGGTAATGCAAATTTGTAAGCTACCGATCCCACTCTCTCAATAATCTCATACAGACCAATATACCAAGGATTCAATTTCCCCTTTTTCTTAAATCTTAGCACTCATTTCCAAGGGAAACCCTAAGGTGTACCCAATCTCCAACCTAAAACTCAAGAGCTCTCTGCCCCTTATCATCATAACTTTTCTATCTACTCTGACCTTTCTTCAGATGCTATCTAATTAGTTTGATTTGCTCTATGGTTAACTCTACCATTTCAGGACCTAAGATATTTTTTTCTCGTCCCTTCTCCCAACAAATTAGTGTCCTACACTTCTGACCATATAATGCCTCAAAAGGATCCATACCAATACTAACTTAGAAATTTTTATTATAATCAAACTCCATGAAAGGTAAATAAGCATCCCAACTACCCAAGAAGCTGATCACACAAGCTCTCAACATATCTTCTATTGTATGAATGGTTTGTTCAGACTGTCTATCGATTTGAGGATGAAAAATAGTACTAAAATTTAGTTGAGTGCCCATGGCCTACTGGAAACCTTTCCAAAATTGAGAAATAAACTGAGTTTTGCTATTTGACACAATACTTAATGGTACTCCATGTAACCTCACTATCTCTACCATATACAGATCTACTAACTTATCAGGAGTCCAAGTAACCTAAATAGGAAAAAGTTGGGTTGACTTCGACATTTGATCCACTATTACCCAAATAACATCATAACCTCTCTGAGTACAAGGAAGTCCTCTCACAAAATCCATAGTCACATTCTCCCAAGACCATTCAGATATTGGAAGTGGTTATAACAATCCTGCTGGATGTCTGCTCTTTGTTTTCACCTGTTGACAAACCAAACATCGAGAAACACACTCTGCTAGATCCTTCTTCATGCTCAACCGCCATAAATTTTACTTAAGTCCTCTATACATATTTTTATTTACTGGGTGCATAAAATGAGGAGCATTATGTGCCTCTCTCAAGATCACCTTTCGTAACTCCATATCATACAGTACACATACCTGATTCCTTAACATCACCATACCATCATCTGCACTCGAAAATCCTCTTGCTTACCCTCCAACACTTCCCTCTTGTTCACTACTAACGCCTCATATTTACTCTACAATTCTAACAAACAATCAATCATAGATGGTTTCACTACCATATTTTCCATCAAGCCTCGCTTGGAATTTACACCTAACTCTGCTCCCATACTCATCAGCTCAACCATCAAATCCACACAACTACTCTACAAAGTTGCCAACTTACTAGTAGATTTTCAGCTCAAAACATCCGCCACCACATTTGTTTTCCCGATATAATAATGTATGGTATAGTCATACTCACTAATCAAGTCCATCCATTGCCTTTGCCCCAGGTTCAACTCTTTCTACATTGATAAATACTTTAGACTCTTATGATCAGTATATATATCTCACAAGTGTCCCTAGACTGTTGATATTTGTCTAAGGTTTAAACATGATTTAGACATGGCTAAGATTTAAACCAAGGTTGGAAGAATAAATTTTAGTATGTTAAAGGAGTGCACACAAGTGTGCGCATCACTTTAGGTGTGTGTGCACACCTCTATTCAGCAAGACAAAGAAGTGCGCATAGCTGTGAGGGGTCCAGCTTCAGTGCGCATTGCAGCCCTCCTCCTCCCAGGCCACAGCGCCCAGCAAGGGAGGTGCTGGAGGAAGGCCAGCACCGCACCTCTCCCTCACAAAGGCCGCGACGCCCAGAAAATGGTGAAAAGGGTGTTTTGCCGAGCGCCGCAGCATGCCCTGTTCAGTACCAAGGCGCTAGGCACACTGAGGCACACATATTCCACTTGATTCAGCCTCTTGTTAAGTGTGTGGATGCAAGGTTAAAATGCACAACATCACTTAGGATTGATGGAGGGCCATTGTTGAGTGGTCATCAAGATCTAAGGGTGGAGATTGACTCTCAATTGTAAAGAGTGATAGACATATAAGAGAGAATTATGTGAGAGTGCAAAGACACAAAACACAAGAGGGACTCATTGTAGTGAGACTGGTTGTAAAGAGAGATGAGTATAGATTAGATAGAGAGCATTGTAATAGTTCTTATCATCTTCTTTCTTCTCTTCTTGGTTTCTTCAAAAACTTGAGGTTTCTTGGAGAGGGTTATTGTATTGTAAAGAACCATTGATTTAGTGCAGAGAGTTCAGAGGAACTCACGGGGACGTAGGCTATTGCCGAACCTCGATAACAAATCGCTTATCTTCTTTCTTTCTTTGATTTCTGTTCCTGTTTTCGATTCCAAATCTTTACAAGTCATTCTAGACTTGGGTGTTTGGAGGTGATTTCCAATAGTGGTATCAGAGCTTTGGTGAGAGGGTATCGGAGCAAGAATAAGAAGGTGACGGAGCAAAGACTCCAAGAATCAAAGGTCAACTTCTTGGGTGATTCAATAACGGAGTAAAGATCAAGATCAGATCGTGTTCTTGAGGGTGATTCAAGAACGGTGTTAAGATCCATCTTCAATCATATTCTTGAGGTTGAAGAAAGCATTTGTGGGTATTGCATAAATCTGGGATCTTGTCCGCAAAGATGGCTTCAAATTTCGTTGTTGAGAAGTTTGATGGAAAGGGAGATTTCTCCCTATGGGAGCGGAAGATCAAGGCTGTTCTTATGCAACATAAAATGAACTTGGCTATTGAAGAAGATGATGCTTTTCCAGCAAGTGTTATGGAGGACCAGCGGACTGAAATGAAGAAGATGGCATACATCACCATCTTCCTACACATGTCAGATAGTGTCACAAGGGAGTGCAGAGACTTGGAAGATCCGGCTGTCATATGGAAGAAACTAGATGAGTTGTTTCTTACCAAAACTCTCCCTAACAAGATTTATCTTCTTAAAAGAATCTTTGCTTTTAAAATGGATCCTAATAAAGAGTTACAAGATAATCTTGATGTCTTTAATAAACTAGTTCAAGATTTAGCTAGTTGTAGTATTAAATTCCCTAATGAACAATTGGCTGTTATTTTGTTAAATTCTCTCCCTGATTGTTTTGATAATTTGATTAATGCTATTGAGTATGGAAGAGGTACTTTAACCAAGGAGATTGTGATCAATGCCATAAGGGCTTATGATTTCAAAGCCAAGATGAGGGAGGCATCAAGTAGAGAAGGGTTGTTCGTAAGAGGAAGGCCATCAACTCAGAATGGCAGTAGCACTCATGGTAACTACCGGGAGAAATCAAGAGGTAGAGGGCAGAGCCATGGGAGAGCACATTCCAAATCAAGATTTGGAGGAAAGAGGTGCTTCTACTACAACAAGGAAGGCCATTTCAGAAAAGATTGCAAGAAGAGGTTGTGGGATGAGAAAGGGAGAAGTCATACCAACAATGGAGAGGCTTCAGTTGCCAAAGGAGAACAGTAAGATGATGTGCTTGTTGTGTGCTCAAATGTGAGCAAGAGGCAAGGTAGCAAGAAGTGGATTTTGGATTCCGAGTGCACTTATCACATATGCCCTTACAAGGAATGGTTCAAGAATTTCAAGGAGATCAATGATGGAAAGGTCTTCTTGGGGAATGACAATTCTAGCCAAGTGAGGGGGATTTGAGACATCTAATTAAAGATGTTTGATGGAGTCATAAGGCTGCTGCGAAATGTGAGGTATCTTCCAAATTTGAATAGGAATTTGATCTCATTGGGGCAGTTGGATTCCTTGGGGTATTCATGCAAAGTAGAGGGAGGAAAGATCAAGGTGACCAAGGGATCTTTGGTAGTGATCAAGGCAGCAATAAAAGATGGGCTCTATGAGATAATTGGAGAGACAAAAATCAATGATCAAGAAGCAAGTTTGATGGCTGAAATGGATAGGGTAGCCCTTTGGCACACTCGTTTGGGGCGTATGAGTGAAAAGGGCCTGCAAGTTCTTAACAATGATGGCCTACATGATGGAGACAAAGTAGGAAAACTTGATTTCTGCGAGTGTTGCATTCTTGGGAAGCAACACCAGGTCAGCTTCAACACCGAAGTGCACAAGTCCAAGGGAATTCTTGACTACATTCATTCGAACCTTTAGGGACCAGCAAGAACACCAACACAGGGAGGTAACTTTTACTTTCTGTCTTTAATTGATGATTATTCAAGCAAAAGTTTGGGTTTATTTGCTTAAAAATAAATCAGATGTATTGAATAAATTTGTGGTGTGGAAAAAATTGCTGGAGACTCAAACGGGTAGGGTAGTTAAGGCTTTACGAACCGATAATGGCTTAGAATTTTGTAATAAAGATTTTGATAAATTCTATGAATTAAATGGCATTCTAAGGCATAGAACAGTTGTAAAAACACATCAACAAAATGGAGTTGCTGAGAGGATGAATAGAACCCTTATGGAAAAGGTTAGGTGTATGTTAATTGGGTTCGGTTTGCCAAAATGTTTTTGGGGAGAAGCTGTGGCTACAGCTGCATACTTGGTTAATAGATCACCATCTAGGGCTTTAGACCTTAAGACTCCCATAGAGATGTGGAGTGGAAAACCCCCTGACTTAAGCAACCTTAGGACTTTTGGGTGTGCTGCATATGCACATTAAAAGGAGGATAAACTTAGCCTAAGGTCTAAAAAATGTGTATTTTTAGGGTATGGTGATGGGGTTAAGGGATATAGGTTGTGGTCTTTAGAAAAGAAAGGCATGAAACTCATAATAAGTAGGGATGTTATTTTTAATGAATTATTATTTCCCTACTTGGAGACAACTAACCCTGCAGGGGCTAGTGAGCAAACCAGTCCAGAATTTGTGGAGCATCGCATCAAGGAGAATTCGGTTTAGGTAGAGCAAAGGAGGCAAGAGTAGGTAAAACCCATTAATGAAGCCCATGCTCTTGGCACTTAAGAGGAGGCTGAACTGAAAGAGGTTGATGCAGCAAGTCAGAATGACTACTAGCTCACAAGGGACAAGGAAAGGAGGGTGGTTTGACCACCTTTGAGATATGGGTTTGTGGATGCTAATATAGCAGCTCCTTGGACAGAATGAGAGGTTGAACCAGAAACTTACATGGAATCCATGGAGTGTAAGGATTCGTCAAAGTGGCAGCTGGCTATGGAAGAAGAAATGCATTCTTTGATGAAGAACAACTCTTGGGAGTTGGTGCCCAAACCAGAAAAATAGAGAGTTGTGGATTGTAGATGGATCTACAAGATCGAAGAAGGGAATACTCCAGGGGATGAAGTCTGGTATAAATCTAGGCTAGTGGCAAAGCGGTTCACACAAAAAGAAGGCATAGATTTCACCGAAATCTTCTCACCGGTTGTGAAGTACAAGACGATACAGATAGTGTTAGCATTGGTGGTCCAATTTGATTAAGAAATCAAGCAAATGGATGTGAAGAGAGCATTCTTACATGGAGAGCTCGATGAGACCATTTACATGAGGTAACCCGAAGGCTATGAGGAAAGAAGGCAGGGAGAATTGGTGTGCAAATTGAAGAAATCTCTTTATGGCCTGAAGCAATCACCTCGGAAATGGAATAAGAGGTTTGATTCCTTTGTAATCAGCTTGGGTTTCATGAGGAGCTACTATGATTCATGTTTGTACTACAAGAGGCAGAAGGTTGAGGAAGTGGTGATCATCCTCATCTATGTTGATGATATTTTGCTGGTTGGGAGCAATATGGAGAGGATAAGAAAATTGAAGGCTCAACTCAGTGAGGAGTTTGAGATGAAGGATCTTGGTCAAGCACAGAAGATCCTTGGGATGTGTTTCATCCGAGAAAGAGAAAGAAACAGATTGAAGATCTCTCAAACTTCTTACATAGAAAAGATGATATCTAAATTCTCTGTGGAAGATAACAAACCAGTGAAGGTTCCCTGATGAGTCTTAAATATTGCATATTTAAGGCCTTAAATTATATGTGCTAAGCTCTTAGTTTGTATTATTTCCCTTTATTTTATGTTTTTTCTGTGTTTTGTGTATTTTTATAGGTTTGTGGAGAAAATGAAGCATTTCGGGAAATCAAACTTCAAGAGCAATAGCTGAGGATACCTTGTGCGATCGATCGCACGAGACATGCGATCGAGCGCACCTGCCTATGAATGAGCGCGTGGTCAACATCCCACATCAAAATCTTTGCAGTGCAATGCACCTGCGATCATGCGCACAAGACATGCGATCGAGCGCACATGCGATCGATCGCACCAATCTGCGATCGAGCGCACTCGAGCAGCATCCCACATCGAATCTGCAACTCATTGTGCTTCGGGACTCCCCCTATAAAAGCACTATCTCACTTCATCTTTCAGTGTGCAATTCCTGGTGCCATTTGGTGTAATCCGGTGGACGTCTGCTAGCATTCTGGTGGATCCCGAAGGCTTTGCGACCAAGAGGGAAAGCGCCGCCCAACAGTAAGTGGAATTTCTCCCTTGTATAGTAAATATTTCTTTTCATTTTGTTTTGTTTAGTTTAAATGTTTAGCACTTTTATTATGAACTATAGTTTCATAACTATGAGTGGCTAATCTTCAAACTAGGGTTGAAGATGAAGCCTCGCCATTGTTTGGTATATTAGTTTCAGTTTTGTTTATACAATTCTGATTTTTTTAGTGTAAATGTTCTGTCAATTATTTGAGTAAAATCTTATGATTGATTGCGTTTAAATTGTTCTGTTGGATATTCCTTGTGTTTCATCTGATGGATACATCAAATTGTTTTTGATTAAATTGGATTTCCTTTGTGATTTGTTAAAAGCGGATACATTGGATGCTTTTGGTTTAATTGGGATATTTGTTGTTTTTTGTCTTAAGTTGGATTCATTGAATGTTTTGATAGGCCATTTTTACATGAAGATATATGCTAAACTTTGGTAGAGTGGATTCAGAAACCTTAGTGTCTTTATTATTAGCTTTAAACCAATTTAGTTTAAGTTTATATTTCTTTGCAAGAATACAATTCAAAACTGGAACTAGGTTAAAATAGGGTTAGCTTAGATAAAATTATATTTTCACAACGCAATTCCCTGTGGATTCGACCTCGCACTTGCACACACTATATTGCAAACGACTCGTGCGCTTACAAGTAATTTAAAACTCACAACAAGTTTTCGGCGCCGTTGTCGAGGAGATGTTTTGTTTGTGAAATTTTTTTTCTGAATTAATTTTATTTTTCTACTAGTTAGTTAGCATTATTTGTTTGATTTTTATTTTTGACAATTTTATTTTATTTTATTTGTTTCTATTTGTTTATTAAAAAAAATTAATTTACAAATTTATAAATTTTTGTTGGCTCATTTTGTGAGTAGCGTGTTTGCTGTTTGTGCATTTATTCTATTTTATTCTGTAGTTTATGCTGATTAGTTTATTTTAGTGCTTTTTATGCGGTATATGCTTGGTCGGAGATCCTTGAATTTAGATTTGATACATTTAGATCACGACTTAGAAAGAACTCTTAGGAGGCAGAAAATAGCACCAGTTGAAATAAGAGAAAATTTTAGGAATGCAAATCATCCTGAACATGTAGAGCAACCTAGAGCTTGGAACGTGGATTCCACTACATCCCTTAGGGATTTATTCGCACCCGTTGCAACTAATTCATCGTCTTGCATAGTGTTTCCACCTACCAGTGCCACCCATTTTGATTTAAAACCACATGTCATCCAACTCCTACCCTCATTTCATGGCTTAGATCGTGAAAATCCTTATAGTCATGTAAAGAAGTTCAAAGACATTTGTGCTACATTCAAGTTTCAGAACTTCTCTGAGGAGTCAGTCCATCTTCAACTTTTCCCTTTTTCTCTTCACGATAGAGCTAGGGCATGGTTGGATTCAAACATACCCGGGTCTATTACATCTTGGGAAAATCTGCTTAGAAAATTTTATCATAAGTTTTTCCCAATGTCTAGAGTGAATGAGTGCCAGAGGGAGATTAGTTCTTTCACTTAGGGTGAGGATGAGAAGTTTTTTGAAAGCTGGGAACGCTTCAAAGAGTTACTGATCAGATGCCCTCCACATGGATATGATAAGTGGAGACTCATTCAATTCTTCTACCAAGGGTTGACTCAACCCAACCGTAGCATGATCGAGTCTATTAATGGGGGGGCATTCTTAAGTCTGACGGGAGATGAAGCATACAACGCATTGGACAAGTTGTCCAATAACTTGCAACAGTGAGATTTTTTAAGCTGTCGAGATAAATCCACTCGTGCTCCCAAGAGAGGAGGCATCTATGAGGTAAATGAGGACATTGACCTTAGGATGAAGTTAGATGCTCTCACTAAGAGGATTGACGCTCTCACTGTGGGCCAATCTATCAATGTTGCCAACACATTCAATGTTGATAGCTGTTCCATCTGTGCTAGTCCAATGCATCTAGCACAGAATTGTCCATCAATACCGGCTTTTGCCGAGTATCCTATGGAACAAGTAAATGCTTTCAATGACTATCGGAGGCAGTCGAATGGATCGTACTCCGAGACGTACAATCCAAGGTGGCGGAACCACCCAAATTTTTTATGGAAGCAGAACCAACCAATGAATCAGGGAGGAGCCCCTCATCATGCTCACAATCAGTATCCTCCCGGATTTTCCCCACAAATTCTTAGTCATGGTCGTTCTGCCCATCCAGCACCATCACCTGCTTACCAAGCACCCACTCAAATACCAGCGCCAGTTTCACAGTCGCTAGAGGACACCCTTAAGGAGTTCATGAAGACGACTAGCCAAAATATGAGTGATGTGAGGAGTGCAACAGTAGTGAACACCTAAGCAATTGCCAAGCTGTAGAGTCAAATAGGGCAAATTGCAAGTCACTTGGGTGAGAGAGAGAAAGGAAAGTTCCCCAGTCAACCCGTGCCCAACCTGAAGGGATAATTTATGGTTGGAAATTCTTCACATCTTACGCACAAGGAGGAACAAGTGCAATCGATTGTTACACTAAGTTTTGGGAGACAAGTGGACAATCGAGTACAAGAGACCCCTGCTGTGCAGCAAGGGGAAGAAGGTGGCAATAAAGAGAAGAGAGATGCTGAGCCATCTACAGCCACACCTACTGTGAAGGACCTTCCTAGGTCATTTATACCTAAAGCACCCTACCCCGAGAGATTACAGGCGCCTAAGAAATGAGGGAAGTATGAGGAAATTTTGGAGGTATTCAAGCAAGTCCAAATCAATATCCCATTTTTGGATGCCATCTATCAAGTGCCGTCATATGCCAAGTTTTTAAAGGACTTAGTCACTATCAAGAGGAGGACGAATGTCCCAAAGAAGGCATTTTTGACCGAGCAGGTTAGCTCAATCCTTCAGTGCAAGCTACCCATCAAGTATAAGGACCCAGGGAATCCTACCATCTCTTGCATGATAGGAGTCAGCCAGATCGAGAGGGCTCTATTGGATCTAGGAGCAAGTGTGAATCTTCTGCCTTACTCAGTCTATCTCAAGTTAGGGTTAGGAGAATTGAAGCCCACAAACACAATGCTTCAATTGGCTGACAGGTCAGTGAAAATACCACGAAGAATAGTTGAGGACGTTTTGATAAAAGTAGATAAGTTCTATTTCCCCATGGATTTTATTGTGCTTGACACAGAGCAGGTTCAGAATGTAGGGATTCAGATACCGATTATTCTAGGGCAACCATTCTTAGCCATGGCTAACGCCCTGATCAATTGTAGTACAGGGGTGATGAAGATTTCCTTCGAAAATATGACAATGGAGTTAAACATCTTTGATATCACTAGGCAACCACTGGAGTATGATGAAGTGAGAAATGTATGCTTGATAGAGGAGATTCTTGAGGAGACTGTGGATGAATCAAGCATTGAGGACCCCCTGGAGGCATGCTTTGCTCACTTTGGAGAGGACTTGGGCTTAGATAAGTTACTCGAGCAAGTGAATGCCATTTTGGAGTCTGATCCTCGAGAAAGCAATGAGAAGGAGGAGACGGTAGCACCTAAACCCCACAAGAAAGAACTTAAGCCTTTACCGGATAATCTTAAGTATAAGTTCCTAGGTCCAGCAGATTGTTTGCCTATGATTATAGCTTCAGATTTGGGTGAGGCTCAAGAGAATAAATTATTGGACGTTTTAAGAGAGCACAATGAAGTTATCGGTTATACTATTGAGGATATCAAGGGGATCAGGCCCTCGGTGGTGATGCACAAGTTACATTTTGAGGAGAATGCCAAGCCACCGATGGAGCCACAAAGAAGGCTCAACCCAGCTATACAAGAGGTTGTGAGGACTGAAGTGATAAAGCTGTTGGATATAGGGATCATTTATCCAATCATTGATAGCGAGTAGGTGAGCCCAATTCATGTCGTGCCAAAGCAGGCTAGATTGACGTTAGTGATAAATAGAGACGACGAGTAGGTTCCAACTCGTATATAGTTAAGATGGCTAGATTGACAAAGAATGATCATTTTCCACTCCCATTTATTGATCAGATGGTGGAGCGCTTAGCTGGGCATGATTACTAATGTTGGGTCTGGCTGAAGACATTAAACTTAGCGCTTGTGGGAGGCACCCCACAACATATCCTTTTCGTTTGTTTATTATTTTATATATTTTTTGTTATTGTTTATTTCTAGTGTTTCTTTTGTTTTCCAATTTTTATTTTTCAAGGACAATGCGTACTTCAGTTCAAGTTTGTGGGTATGCTATGAGCCATACCAGTCCAAATAGTTCTCTGTATCCTAGGTCAGCTCTTTTCATATTATTCACACATTGGGGTCAATGTGTCAATTAAGTTTGGGGGTATGGGAGACACGTTACACACACTTTGTCCTAATTTATTGTTGTTTTTTCTTCGTGAAGATAAATGCATGTTCATGTTCGTCTAAAAATTTTAGTTGATCATAGAGTTTAAATTTTAGTTACTTACTTTAGGCATTTGAGAATTCACATGTTTGAGCCAATCTAACACGTGCACATTAGCACATATTTGTGTGAGGGTGACATGTGATGTTAATGCGTATGTTTCTTATCTTAACTGAAACAAGATGACTTGTGGGATTAACACTTGGGCATAGAAAAAAAAATGATCATCATCAATAAATTTTCCATTGAGTAACTGGACCTCCTGCCTCAGTAAGTAGTGAGTGTTCACGTGAAAAGGTGGGAATTTTATTCATAATGATCATTGCGAAACTTTTCACTGAGTAACTGGACCTCTTGCCTCAGTAAGTAGGGAGTGTTCACGTCAAAAGGTGGAAATTTTGCTTGGTAGCATTAAGGCCAGTTTAGTTTCGTAGCCTTTTTGACTCGAGTTAGTAAGTCCTTAGGGGTGTCTTTACACCTAATGCCCTAAAATCATCTGGTTTGGGAGTCATTGACTCAACACTCATTACATGGGTCAATTAGAAAGCTTAAGGGAACTAAACATAGCAGAGCCTTATAAAAAAAGAGAAAAAAAAGGGAAAAAAATAAAATAAAACTATGCCATCGTTGTTTATTCTGTGAATCTTGAGATGTGGAAACATTATACATTGAACTTATTTGGAAACCTCATCAGTATATGCTAATTCACTTTACACTGATTCAAGCTTGTGATGTCTTAGCATGCCTCTTGTAAGTAATTAGGTTTTAAATTCTTATTCATTGTGAAAATGGGTTAGATTTTTTAAGCTTGCTCATGAACGAATTTCATGATTTTGAGTGCTCCTTAAATTTTTGGATACCATGAGTATTGAACTTATCTTTATGATTCTTTGTTTTCCATTTAGGTTTTTTTTTATTTTGTTTTGCTAAAGGACTAGCAAAATATAAGTTTAGGGGTATTTGATGAGTCTTAAATATTGCATATTTAAGCCCTTAAATTATATGTGCTAAGCTCTTAGTTTGTATTATTTCCCTTTATTTTATGTCTTTTCTATGTTTTGTGTATTTTTATAGGTTTGTGGAGAAAATGAAGCATTTCGGGAAATCAAGCTTCAAGAGCAATAGCTGAGGATGCCTTGTGTGATCGATCGCACGAGACATGCGATCGAGCGCACCTGCGCTCGAGCACACTTGCCTATGAACGAGGGCATGGCCAACATCGCACATCGAAATCTTTACAGTGCAGTGCACCTAAGATCGAGCGCATCAGACATGCGATCGAGTGCACATGCAATCGTGCGCACAAGATGTGCGATCGAGTGCACATGCGATCGATCGCACCAATCAGAGATCGAGCACACTCGGGCAGTATCCCACATCAAATCTGCAACCCATTGTGCTCCGGGACTCCCCCTATAAATGCACCATCTCACTTCATCTTTCGGTGTGCAATTCCTGGTGCCATTTGGTGTAATCCGGTGGACGTCTGCTAGCATTCTGGTGGATCCTGAAGGCTTTGCTACCACGATGGGAAGCGCTGCCCAACAGCAAGTGGAATTTCTCCCTTGTATAGTAAATATTTCTTTTCATTTTGTTTTGTTTAGTTTAAATGTTTAGCACTTTTATTATGAACTGTAGTTTCATAACTATGAGTGGCTAATCTTTAAACTAGGGTTGAAGATGAAGCCTCGTCGTCGTTTGGCATATTAGTTTCAGTTTTGTTTATACAATTCTGATGTTTTTTAGTATAAATGTTATGTCAATTATTTGAGTAAAATCTTATGATTGGTTGCGTTTAAATTGTTCTGTTGGATATTCCTTGTGTTTCATCTAATGGATACATCAAATTGTTTTTGATTAAATTGGATTTCCTTTGTGATTTGTTAAAAGCGGATACATTGGATGCTTTTGGTTTAATTGGGATATTTGTTGTTTTTTGTCTTAAGTTGGATTCATGGAATGTTTTGATAGGCTATTTTTACATGAAGATATATGCTAAACTTTGGTAGGGTGGATTCAGAAACCTTAGTGTCTTTATTATTAGCTTTAAACAAATTTAGTTTAAGTTTATATTTCTTTGCAAGAATACAATTCAAAACTTGGAACTAGGTTAAAATAGGGTTAGCTTAGATAAAATTATATTTTCACAACGCAATTCCCTGTGGATTCGACCTCACACTTGCACACACTATATTGTAAACGACTAGTGCGCTTGCGAGTAATTTAAAACTCACAACATTCCTCTTGCTGGTCATTTCAAGTTCTCCAGCGATCAATGTCCGAGATCGGAGGCGGAGAAGAAAGAAATGGAAAAAGTCTCTTACTCTAGAGCGGTTAGTTCTATTATGTTCACCATGGTAAGCACTAGACCTGACATTGCTCATGCAATGAGTGTTCTCAGTAGGTTTATGAGTAATCCTAGAAAGGAGCATTGGCTTGGGATGAAGTGGTTGCTGAGGTACTTGAAGGGAAGCCCAGAAATAGGGCGGGTTTATGAGAAGAGGGGTAAGCCCATCTGCCTTAAGGGTTTTGCAGATTCGAACTATAGAGCAGACCGATATAAAAGGAGATCGATTACCTCCTACTTCTTCAACTTAAATGGATGTTGTGTAAATTGGAAGGCTTAGTTGAAGCCGGTGGTAGCACTCTCAACAACCAAGGCTGAGTACATAGCAGCAACGGAAGCCATCAAGGAGGCTATGTGGTGCAAAGAGTTGTTGGAAGAGTTGAAGGTACTAGAGGAGTAGGTTGTGGTGTTTTTGGATAGTCAAAGTGCATTGCACTTGTATAAGAATCCAGTGTTCCATGAGAGAACAAAGCACATGCATGTTCAGTATCATTTCATTCGGGAAAATGTTACGAAAGGATGCATTCATGTGGACAAGGTAGCCATGGAAGAAAACCCTGTAGATTTAGGTACTAAAGTTCTACCTCTAAGTAAGTTCAATCATTGCCTTGGACTACTTAGGATTGGAGTCGGTTGATTGATGACTCAAGATGAGTTTGGATCCTGAAGTTCTTTGCACAATGGTTCAGGTTTAAACACTTAGACAAAGGTAGAGATTATTGATATTTGTCTAAAGTTTAAACATGGTTTAGATGTGGCTAAGGTTTAAACTAAGGTTGGAAGAATAAATTTCAGCATGTTAAAGGAGTGCACATAAGTGTGCGCATCACTTTGGGTGTGTGTGCACACCTCTATTCAGCAAGATAAAGAAGTGCGCACAGCTGTGAGGGGACCAGCTTCAGTGTGTGCTGCAGCCCTCCTCCTCCCAAGCCACAGCACCCAGCAAGGGAGGTGCTGGAGGAAGGCCAATGCCGCACCTCTCCCTCACTAAGGCCGCGGCGCCCATAAAGTAGTGAAAAGGGTGTTTTGCATAGCGCCGCAGCACGCCCTGTTCAGTGCCTAGGCGCTAGGCACACTGAGGCACACATATTCCATTTAATTCAGCCTCTTGTTAAGTGCATGGGTGCAAGGTTAAAATGAACAGCATCACTTAGAATTGATGGAGGGCCATGGTTGAGTGGTCATCAAGATCTATGGGTGGAGATTGACTCTCAAGATTGGACAAGAAGTTGGTGCACTATATAAAAGGTCACCTAGCTTTATTCTCATTAACATTGTGACATAATTTGAGATCAATTATAAAGAGTGACAGACATACAAGAGAGAATTGTGTGAGAGTGCAAAGATACAAAACACAAGAGGGACTCATTATAGGAAGGCTAGTTGTAAAGAGAGAGAAGTATAGATTAGATAGAGAGCATTGTAATAGTTCTTATCATCTTCTTTCTTCTCTTCTTGGTTTCTTCAAGAACTTGAGGTTTCTTGGAGAGGGTTACTGTATTGTTAAGAACCATTGATTTAGTGTAGAGAGTTCAAAGGAACTCACGGGGATGTAGGCTATTGCCGAATCTCGATAACAAATCGCTTGTCTTCTTTCTTTCTTTGATTTCTGTTCCTGTTTTTGATTCCAAATCTTTACAAGTCATTCTAGACTTGGGTGTTTAGAAGATCACCACTTGGGTATCTTGTCAAGATGATTTCCAACATAGACAAATGGTGTCTCCAAATTTTCAAAGCAAACATTATCGTTGCCAACATTAAATCATAGGTGGTATAATTCCTCTCATGATTTTTTAACTGTTGAGAAGCATAAGCCACAACATTTCCATGCTTCATAAAAACACATCCTAATCGTTGGTGTGAAGCATCACTACATGTCATAAATCCATCATCACCTGAAGGAAGAATCAACATAGGAGAGGTAGTTAACTTTTCCTTTTAGCAGCTGAAAACTCTTTTAACACTTCTCAAACCACTCAAACTTTACTTGCTTTCTTGTCAACTTAGTCAAAGGGGCTATAATCAGTGATAAATTTTGAATGAACCTACGATAGTAATTTGCTAATCCTGAAAAGCAAAAGATCTCACTCACACTAGTAGGTCTCTCTCAATTCAAAACTGCCTCCACCTTTTGAGGATCTACTGATATTCCCTCACCAGACAGTATATGTCCCAAGAAAATAAACCTATCCAACCAGAACTCACTT
This sequence comes from Bretschneidera sinensis, assembly GCA_023935145.1. Lineage (NCBI taxonomy): Eukaryota > Viridiplantae > Streptophyta > Magnoliopsida > Brassicales > Akaniaceae > Bretschneidera > Bretschneidera sinensis. Next base: position 74,595,794 of record CM043702.1, on the reverse strand, counting down.
ATTATACTTGGCATATAGATTCTCTCTCTTAAGAGTCTCTAACACCATCTCTAAGTGCTTAGCATGTTCCTCCTCATTCTTAGAATACACCAAGATGTCATAGAAAAATGCCACCGTAAATTTATCCAAGAAAAACCTAAACACTTGATTCATCAAATCCATAAAATCAGTTAGGGTATTAATCAATCCAAAATGCATCACTGGGAACTCAGTGTGACCATATTGAGTCCTAAAAGTAGTCTTAAGGACATCTACCTCTTTAATCTGTAGCTGATGATAACCCAATCTCAAATCTATCTTAGAGAATACCTGATCTCCCTATAACTGCTCAAACAAATCATCAATTCAAGGAAAATGATACTTATTACGAATTATTACCTTATTCAGCTGCCGATAATCAATATATAGTCTAAGGGTCCCATCATTCTTTTTAACAAGAAACACAAGAGCTCTCCAAGTGACAAACTTGGATGGATAAACTATTTATATAGTAATTCCTGTAATTGTACTTTAAGCTCCCTCAACTCTACTGGTGCCATACGGTAAGGTGTCATAGAAACTGAAGCAGCACTAGGAACCAAATCAATAGAGAACTTAATCTCTCTACTTGGTGGCAACTTAGGTAACTCCTAAAGAAACATATCTAAAAAGTCCTTAATCATTGAAATCTCCTCCAAACTCCTACCTACCTTCTCAAAATCCACCACATAAGCCAAATAACCTTCACACCCTTTCCTCAAACATCTTCGAGTCATCCAAGCCAAAATGAGACAAGAGGGACAAACATTTTTTTCCTCCTGGAAACTAAACCCATCCTAACTAGTAATACGAATGATCACTATTTTTATAAAAAAAATCTACCCAAGGATGATGCGCTACCAACAAACCCATCCTTAATATCAGGTTAAAATTTGTTATCTCCAAAGGCAACAAGTCTAACTCCAATTTCCTACCACCAATACTAAGAAAACACCTCCAATACACATGTCTAACTATCACCATATCTCTTATCAAAGTATCAATGGTCACATCACTATCCAAACGTGCACAAGGTCCATCTCTATATAAAAAACATAGATGTCATACCCGTGACTACATTTGTCGTTGCCGAAACGTCCTATTGAGTAAGGGCTTAAATTGAACCCTGATACTACTATCACTAGCTCATCTATTCTCTCTCCATCACTGCACTACAATCCTAATATCAACCTCTAGCATTCCTTCATCCATTATCCCAACCTTGTTGGCCTCTCCTTGAACCTCCGGTGGTGGTTACAATACTAGTAGGTCTAGATCTTGTCGAAAAATATAGACTCCTATATCCTGTCTGACCACAAATGAAACAAATTGGCTCATGTACCACAGTGCAATTCTTAGCAAAATGACTTGTCAAACCACACCGAAAATAGGTCTTAATTAAACAGTTATAAGACAAATGGCCTAGATGGCCGCACTTAAAACATGTCTTGGAATCCACCGATTTTCCACTACTCATTTGCCTTGAATTTCCATTAGCATCGAATTCTCTCTCTGCTTATGAGTTACTCCTACAAAAATGTGAGCCACTCATACTACTGGTCTACTATGCTGACTTAGGCTCGGAATGGTAGGTTTGTGACAATGACTTTATCCTTAAGGGAGTAATAAGATCCTCTGAGGTAAACAGCTCCCAGTGTCCTAAACCTATAACCACTATCTCTATCACCCTTTGATCTACCTTTTTTCAGCCGCTCACAACATCCCTTCCCCTCCAACACATCATTCTCTACCTGAAGTATCATGTTTGCCAAGGTGGCATATTTAGAATATCTCATATAAGAAAGTCGGGAATGAATCTCATAATCCAACCCATCCAAAAATCATTTGTATTTCTCCTCCTCAGTCTCTACTAACTCTAGGAATTGAGACAAGGCAAAAAACTTCTTATCATACTAAGATACTAACATGGCATTATGTGTCAAATGGATGAAATCTCTTTTGTTGAGTTCTATAAGTGTCAAGGAAATATTTGGCAAAGAACACTTCTTTAAATCTATCCCAGGTTAATAGTTAGTCTATATCCTTATCAAGTCTAGAAAAATATCAGACCACCAGTGTGAAGCCTCACCATCAAATTAAAATAAAGTAAAGTCTACCTTCTGCTTATCTATAACTGGCAAGACTTAGAAAAGACGATATATCCACCAAATCCATGCCTCAGCCTCGGATAGATTATCAAAACCCTAAAACAACAGGGTTTTAACTTACTAAACCAGGCAAACATACCTCTTTGAACCTCTTGTGCTAAATCACATGGCCTACCCTGAGCTACCTGAACCTCGAGAACTCTAACATGACTCACAAGCAAATCCGAAACCTACTTGGTCTACTCTCTCAACTAACGTTGTAACTCCTTAACCCTATCCTTAGCCTGACTTAACTTACCAAGAGCTTGTGCAAGTGCCTCTCGTAGATCATCGCCCTGATCCCTCATAGTACCACTAGCAATGCTAGGTGCGCTATCAACATACTCATCATAAAATACTATAGGGTCGGCCTCAACCTTCTCAACCCTACGCAAAAAGTGTCGTCCACGTCCCTTAGTTAAAACACTACCCCTACCTTGGGCACGTCCCACAACCTGAGCTCTAGCTCAACCATATCCACGCGATATACTCTAACCCTATACAATAAAGACTTTTAGAAACCATCAATACACCATGCAAATTACAATGCATTCTAAAATATCATAAAATTAAAGCTATGATACCAAAAATGTAACAATCCATCCCAAGAGGGTCTTATTTGAGATGAAATCATTACTTTTAAGCACCAAGCAAATAACTAGCAATGCGAAACACCATCATGGTACTAATGCACCCACAATACATCACACGAGATTACATCATCATCATCATCATCATATCCATCCCCTACAAAATATCCCACACAATTTACACATCACAAGTAAATATAATTTACATAACCAAGCATGTACACACACACACACACACACATATATATATAGACACACACACACATACAATCCCACAAATGTTTACCAAATACTACACTCCAACAAAAATACAAAGAATGCCTTCCATGTGGACCCATCTAATAGGACGTGAACCACAAGCTCCCACTAAAGCTCACTTCAAAATCTATGTTAACCACCTGAGAGGAAAATTTAGAGAGAAGGGGTGAGCTATAAAGCCCAGTGATACTCCCTAACCAAAAGTATTTGATTTTTAGATCCCATTTATCAAACCTTATTATATATCCGGTTTATAAATTATGTGCATATCTATACATTTAGCTACCTTATTTAGCTTATTAATTTTGCTCTTTTCATTATCATTTCATCAAGGAAATGTAATTACAAATGCTTTATTCTTAAATGTTCCTAATTGTAGGATACTAATTGGACATTAGTAATCCAGTTAGACTAGTACACACTATGTTTGCTCAATTGGGAGGGTGATTGATCTCAGTGTCACTTGTGTAGTAGACACTAAAACAAGTATGTGGGTGTTCAATGGAGAATGAGTTCACTGAATATGACTCAAATAAAGAACATCTACATGAAGTTTTACTTATCTGTTAATAGGTGGTTCTTATGTTACAATTATGTATGTGATCCCTAAACTTGAGGTACCATAGTTATCTTGCATGCGACTTATTATACTTTAAGGCTATTTATTATGGTTTTATTCATAGATCATTAATTAGTATTAATTTGATATAATGGGTTTCATATGAATGTATGTCAGTGTACAATAAGGGATCTATTACTCTTAAGTAAAAAAAGAGAGAATGTCATATGTGATCTACTAAGATATAATTCATGAAGTTACTTGGCCAAGACAGGGTGAGAATTAGAAAGGAGTTTCTAATTTCGTCATTAGAATTTTAGTTTTGAGATCTAGACACATATAATTAATGCTAAAGGTGTGATAGTAATATCATACCTTAATTAGCTTAATCGGGACAATGCATAATAGAAGAATTGAATTGCACTGTAACTGATAACAAAAATTTTCAAGGTATAATAACCAAATTCACACTATCTATGTAGTCATGGTATGCTTTTAGGGGTCACTTATAATTGTAGAAACTCTAAGAATTAATATAATGAACAATTAATTAATTCTTACAAAAGGAAGAATCATAAGGGGTTTTGATTCAAAATAAATTAGAAGTAGTTCTAATTAATTAGAAAAGGTTTCAATTACAATTACATAAAAGTTATGGCCTACAATAAGATTAGTTTTAACCTAAGGGGTCACACAAAAATGGGGCAATGTATAGTTAAAAAATAACCATGGGGGTTTAATTTACAATTAATGGTTAATTTTACATAACCCTATCACTATAAATAGGTTGTAGCGTGTAGAATTTTGCTAGCACATAATCTACACATAAGTTTCTCCTACATAATTCTGGTTCTTTTTCCTTCTAAAAGAGAGAAGCCTTAACTCGAGATTTGCTCTGTGTGGATCAACTATAGAGTTTGCATACTTTTACGATTATTCATGAAGTCAAGAACACAAATGAATTTGGATTCAAGTGCGTAAGGGAATTAAAAAAAAAATCAAAGGAATCAAGAACACTACGAATCAAAGGTAATGATTATATCCTTGTATGTTCTTGATTATTAGATGTTCCATGTAAATCATAAGGTGATCAAGGTTTATAGAAATTAACAAAAAAAAATTAAATTTTCGCTATATTCTCTAGATCGATTTCCTTCAACTAGTATCAAAATTATCCTTATGATTTATATATAACATGGTATTTTATTATTATGGTTGTAGAAGATTTGATCTTAAAATTCTAAAGATTGCAAATTGAAAAAATAAAAGTTGATTAGGGTTTATGAAATCCTAGATCAAGAAATTCAAGATAGTATTATTGAATTGATTATTATCATGTGATGATGATAAACATGTTGTAGATTCTTTAAGAAACAATATAAAATCAATAGGGATTGATTAAATTCAATTTGGATTGTTAAAATTTGATTCTTGATCAAATTGAATCAAGTTTAATAATAAAAAAAACGTGAGATATCACATGAAAAATTCTAAAGCATAAGGTGGTAGTCGACTACCATGAGGTGTATTCGACTACACCCTTCAGACCTGATGGGATTTTGGGGCAGAACCTTCTTATAGTTGACTACAGCTAGAGAAAATCAACAAAAAACATAGGGTATGTTTGGGTAACAGTTTTTTGTTTTCAGTTTTCCAAAACTGTTTTCAAAAATGAAACCGAAAACAATTTTCTAATGTTTTCTGAAGAAAACATGTTTGGATAACTGTAACTCGAAAACTGTTTCCAGAATAGAAAACAGTGAAATGTTGTTTGGATAATCTTATTTTGAAAACTGTTTTGATACACCTTGTAATTATTTTTAGTTTTGAGTTTAAATTTAAAATCTATATTAATTTTATTTCTCATATTTACTAAATACTTAAAAATAATTAATATTAATTATTTTCAAAATTTTAATATTTTTTATATACCATGGAGGAAGAATGAAACAGATAAATGAATACTGATTTTAGGGCTATTTTCGAAAATTATGTTAGAACACACCAATTTGGAGTTTTTAGAAAACAGTTTTTAAAAACTGGTTTTTTGAAAACTGTTTTAGAAAATTACTTTTGAAAACTGTTTGTCAAACATAGAAAAGAGTTTTTGAAAACTAAAAACAGTTTCCGAAAACCCTATCCAAACATGCCCATATATTTTCTTTTTGAAAATAGACAATTTTTACTCAATCTTGAGATTTCGAGCTCTGTTTGAGTTGAAATTTGAAAATATAACTTTTATTCAACTAAATAAATGGTTTTTTATTGTCAAAAATTATATTTTAGTTAATTAAGAAGTGTTCATAATTATTAGACCTAATCTTCTCAAAAGCTTTATTATTAAATGTTCATAGTTATATAATACTAATTGGGCATTAGTAATCCGATTAGATTGTTACATACTATATTTTCTCAATTAGGAAAGTGACTGATCTCAATGTAACTTGTGTGGTAGACACTAAAAAAAGTATGTGTGTGCTCATTGGAGAATGAGTTCATTGAGCATGATTCGACTTAAGAACACCTACATGGAGTTTTACTTATCTGTCAATTGGTAGTTCTTATGTTATAGTTGTTCATATAATCCTTAGACCTAAGGCATTAAGTTATCTTGTATGCGACTTATTATACTTTAATGCTATTTAATATGGTTCTATTCATGGATCATTAATTAGTAGTAATTAGGTATAATGGGTTTCATATGGAGGTAAGTAATTGTACAATAAGGGATCTATCACTTTTAAGTAAAAAGAGAAAATGTCCTATGTGATCTACTAAGATATAATTTGGGAAGTTTCATGGCTAAGGCATGGTGAGAATTAAAAGGGATTTTCTGATTATATCATTAAAATTGTAGTCTTGATATCTTTACACATATAGTTAATGCTAAGGGTTTGACAGTAATTTCATACTCTAATTAGCTTAATTTGGACATTACGTGATAGAATGATTGTATTGCACGATAACTTATAATAGAAAAGTTCAAGATTTTACTACCAAATTCACACTGTCTAAGTAGTCATGATATACTATTAGGGGTCACTCATAGTTCTAGAAGCTCTAAGAATTCTAAAAGCTCTAAGAATTAATTAATTCTTACAAAAGAGAGAATCAAAAAGCATTTTGATTCAAAATAAATTAGAAGTAATTCTAATTAATTGAAAAGGTCTCCAATTGCAATTACATAAAGGTTATGGCCTACAACCAAATTACTTTGAAGCTAAGGGATCACACACAAAAGGGGCAATGTGTAATTAGAAAATAATTGTAGGGATTTATTTTACAATTAATGGTTAATCGTACATAACCGTAACATTATAAATAGTTTATTAGTATGCATAATTTTGCTAGCACATAATCTACACACAAGTTTCTCCTACAGAATTTTGGTTATTCTTCCTCTTATAAGAGAGAACAAAATTTAGAGAGAAATTCTAATTCAAGATTTTCCATATGTGGATCAACTTTAGATATCACATACTTTTTGTGATTGTTCTAAATTGAAGAACGTAGAGGAATTTGGATTTGAGTGCAAAAGGGAATTCAGAAACAAAAAAAAAAATTTTTTGAAGTAATGAAGAATTTTATGAAACAAAGGTAATTATTCTATCCTTGCATGTTCATGATTATTAGATGTTCCATGAAAATCATAATGTAATTAGGGTTTGTTGGAATTGATGAAAAAAAATTAAGTTTTTGTTGCGTTTTCTAGATCGATTTCCTTCAACCCCTTCACCCAATCTCGGATAGGCCTTATAATTAAGTAAATTCACAAAGTTGTATTATTAATTTTGGAATCTTTACAGTCCAATGCATCCTTTGGAACACCTTCACCTAATCTTGGGTGAACCCTAAAACGTCCCTCAGACCCTTTCACCCTTATTGGGCGGGCCTTGCAATGTCCCTTGGACCCCTTCACCCTTATCAGACGAGCTCTACAATGTTTATTTGAATGCAATGTAGGCACACAATCGTAACAATTCAAGAAATAAGCAAGCACATTCAACACATCTTCACAAGGATATATATATATATATATCACCAATAATTACATTTCTAATCCTATTCATCCATATCATTTTCACCATATCTCTTGATGTGTTACTATCCATTTTATACCTACTAACTTTCCCTTTACTCACACGCCTCTCACGTGGGTTTCTATAATTACCAATTTATTTTCTATTTCCTTCGCAAGTACTTAAGGTAATGTGAACTCACCTTGCCACGTAATCCAACAAGCTCGCTTTGAGTTACTCCTATACCCTTCACATTGTCCTCATTAGCACCTAAGTACACATAACACTTAGTCCACCACAATCAACCATGCACGCATATACACACACCATGATGATGAATTATCTATAATTTCATGTGCACATTCCCAATGCATACTATGTCATGACACGTGCACCTCGTGCACCGTTATGTAAATCCAAGATTGCTTCCTATAATGTGTATGACCCAATAGTTTTACTTAACCATTACTTTATAACTCATTTTAGCAAAGATTAACAACAAACAAATTTTAAAATCATAAGATATAAGCATTTTTCCTCAATTTCTTTTTGTTTCTTCAAAATTCAAGTTTATGACTAAAATGAAGAAAGTTGTTTTACTAAAATACTTTCAAAAATTATTTTATGGAATTATTAGAGTTTTCAAGTATAAAACATAATCAAGAATAATTTACATCAAAACTCCATTAAATTCCACTAATGCTAAATTAAAGGATTCTCATCAAAGTTTCAAGTTTTTTCTTAAAAATTTCCATATGTATAAGATTTATCAAAAGTCAAGTAGATTCTCACTTTTTAGGCCTAATTTTTCAGATTTTACATTACCCATAACTCAATTTAAACTCTAACATCATGGATCTAAAAAATAATGTTAAAGAAGTCCTTCACAATTCCTACTAACTTCAAATAACTCAAACTAATTCGATTTAAATCCAAATTAACCCAAACAAAACTAAGAGTTTAAGTTCTCTAACCTATTTTAAAGATAAAACAAGAAGGAAACGAATTATACCTCAAAAGGAAGAGAAATTGTAGAAAAGAAGAGAAAGAAACCTAGAATATTAGGTGCTATCTTTCTTGGAGCATCCGACGACACCTCCCGGCTTGACGGGTTCCCCTCGATGCCAGGTAGGTCCTTACAAATTTTGGCCATGAGTGGTGGTGGGGTGTGAGGGGGTGAGCAAAAAGAAGCAAGGGAATTTTAGGTTTTCTTGGGAAAAATTTAGAGAAAGAGAAGCTTCAAGAATTGTCCAGAGAGAGTTTACGCCAAAAATGTGAGTTTTAGGGCTACCTTAGAGTTGATATAGGACTTTGGTTGAAAAATAACGAATTTTCCCTTAAAGGAGAATTACTAATTCACCTGTATATGCACCACTTTGGTTTATATTTTAGTTTAACCTTCTTAGTAATTTCTAATCAAGAACAATATGGTTTAGGTATAGGTGTAGACACCAACAAGAAAAAGAATCAAACACCTTTCAACAGGAAATACCCATCTATCCAAATTCATTTAATCCTATGGTGATAAATAATATTTATGATTTTTTTTTTTCATATGGTTACCAATATCCTCATGAAAGTTTTTAATAGGTCATGCACATCCTATCATGGACAAAATTAATAAATAAAATTTTAAATACATGCTCATGTATGCATGAAAATGAGCTCATGTGATAAAAAATATAGTTTAGTAAAATCAGTTTCTACAAAACCGATTGATAACACCAACTGCATGGGCAACACCACACTACCAACTGCATGGGCAACACCACACTACCAACTTGCATAAGCATATGGAGATTTCTTATTTCTCTTTCTCATTAGTAGATAACTACTTGGAATTAATCTTGAAGTGACGTACAAGTGGAGTAATATTAGGTTTCACATTGCTCACATGATATCTTTGAGAATCTTCTCAATGTAACCTTCTTGAGACAACAATAGCTTCCAATTCTTTCTATCATGGAAGATTTTCATACTAAGAATTTGTTTCACTGGTCCCAAATCCTTCATGGAAAATGATTTACTAAGGTTCTTCTTCAATTCATCAATCTTGCTAATATCATGACCAACAATAAATAAAGTTACAATAAAAAAGCTTTTTAACAAAAACACACAATGATCAGAAGTAGTTTGATTGTAACCATGATTCTTCATGAAAGAACCAAATTTACTGTACCACTGCTTGGTTGCCTTTTTGAGCCTATGCAAACTATTTCTCAACCTACACACTGTTCTTTACCTTTGACTTTGAACCTTTCATGTTGCTCCATGTAAATCTCTTCCTCTAGGTCAACATGAAGGAAGACAGTTTTCACATCAAGTTGTTCTATCTCTAAGTTTAGAAGAGCAACAAAAACAAGTACAACTCGAATAGAAGGATCTTGACTATAGGTGAAAAACTTTCTTCAAAATCATTTCTTTTATTTTAACAGAACCCTTTCACAACTAGTCTTTCCTTGTATCTACGTCATGAACTCTTATCTTTAGTCTTCAACTTGTAGACCGATTTGTTTTTTAGTGATCTTTTACCATTAGGCAGTTTCACTAAGTTATACGTGTGGTTTTCATACAAGAATTTCATCTCGTCATGCATGGATTTCAACCACTCTTATTTGTGATCATTTGTCATAGCTTCATCATAATATTTTGTTCTCTCCAATCTATAATCATCATATATTCATGAAGAGAATACCATCTAATAGGCTGACACTCTTTGGTCGATTTTCTCAATTGAGGTTTGTTGAACTTCTTGTTCTGTATGATCATCATGAGGCAAATTAGTAACTATAGGATCATCAAAAAGTGGAGGAATATCACTACCATTATCACTTGCATCTTCTTTATCTCTCTGAATTTCTCCCCCATGATCATCACGAGCTACAATTGGAGAAGAAATTGGATCCGAGTTAACATGATCCTCATTGAAAGACTTAGATTTCATAATCTTCTATAAGTCTTCAATGGTTTGATCATCGAGGAACACAAATCTCTGCTTTTGATCATTTTATTCTCTTTTAAATCCCACAATCATTAGCCAAATTCTTCACGTGCATAACCTAGGAAGAAACACTTTTTAGTCTTACTATCAAGCTTGGACCTCTTATCTTTTTGAATGTGAACAAAAGTTGTGCACCCAAACACCTTAAAATGTTTGTAGGACATTTGTTTCTTAGTCCAAACCTTATTTGGTACATCACTATACAAAAGAGCTAAATGAGAAAGGTTAATCAAGTCAACTAAAGTCCTTATTACCTCACCCTAGAATGTTTTAGGCAGCTTTGCATGAAAGTATGCACCTAATTCTTTCTTTAATAGTTATGTTCATTCGCTCTGCTACACCATTCTATTTGGTGTTTTAGGAATAGTTTTCTTAAGCTTGATATCGAAATCCTTGCATCACTTCTAAAAAAGACCCTTGTATTCACCATCATTATCTACTCTAACATATTTTAGCTTCTACCCAGTTTCTCTTTCAACTTTCTCATGAATTTTTTAAAGGTATCAAGAAATTGATCCTTAGAATGTAAAGCAACAACCCTTAATTTCCTGGAAGGAGGAGTTCATAGAAAAGAAATTATACTTTGTTTTCCATTTAAACAATGAACACAAGTTTTCAGACACATACCTTTCATAGGAGGTAACCTTAGCTTTCTGGATAAAATCTGGAGTACTTTCTCACTCATGTGACCATGCTGCTTATGCCATAACTCAATGGACTCATCTTCAATTGCATTCACCTGGTTTTAACATGGCTTAGTGTCACGAACCATCTCAGGTTGGCCACCCCCGAGACGGTGTCGTCACATTTTGAAATCCAAGCACGACACATATATGCAACAATATAAAGACGTACATCAACTAAATGTATATATATCTATACATCAATTCTCAACCCTCAGCAGGGGAGTTACATTATTAAAATTTAAACTAAAGTAATATATAAAACATATGATGCATGAATATTTAAAAATATTTTTTTCCATTAGTCTGAGGATGTGGACCACGAGGCTTACAAATAATCACTCAGTCTGAACACAACTCATCAATCTATTTGTCCTGCCTGCTACCCAAAATAATTTAACAATGAGGAGTGAGCTTCATAAGCTCAGTGAATTAAATTTACTAGAAGTATTCAATTTGTATAATTCCAATCACATCTTATAATTTAATTGTTCAAATAGTCTTCCAATATTCATTCATCTATATCTCATATAATTCGATAATAGTATTCTATTATCACTACTCATATCATAATCCTCATCATTTATCAATTTCTTCTCAAGTTAATCAATAAATATATCAATCTTTCTTCTCATATATTTAATCATCTTGAGACTATCAATTCAATCTCATAATTTTCTCGTTATGATGTTCACAGCATATAATCAATCACTCAGATAATTCTTATCATATCATACTTTCATATTTCTTTTTCATCATATCTGTCTCTCTGTGAGACTCATTCATCTATAAATAAATTGACAATCAAGAATAACACTTTAGCATCTAAAGAAATAATAATCAATATTTAAAAACAAATGCAATGCATAAATTTAAATTATCATATCATTTCATATTAGCATTTGGGAACGTCTTCCTACATGTCGACATGTTTTAGCTTTGACCAGCTGCCTTCTTGGTTCTTTTATTTTCAGCTTATACCAGCTGCCACGGTTCTATTATTTCATTTAGACCGGCTTCCTTCCCAATTCTTTTATTTTCAGTATATACCGGCTGCCACGGTTCTTTTATTTTATTTAGACCGGTTGTCTTCGTAGTTATTTTATTTTCAGCATTTACTATCGGCCATGGTTCTTTTATTTCATTTAGACTGGCTACCTTCCGGGTTCTTTTCATTTCATGCATATTCATATAAACAATAATATGAAATATGCATCTGAGCAATAATATAAAAACAAACATACATTCAAACATTCAATTTAGCTATCCATCTTTTTCTCAAAATTATTATTTTTAACATATTCATTAAATTATCTCCTCATATATCATATCAAATTATCAATCATAACTTACCGAGAATTTCATTTATCCTTTCATTATATATTTCATCAACTCATTATTTCATTAATTTCACTTCTTATATAATAAATTTTTAACATATCAATTATTCCTATAATATCAATCAATCAACTTTCATATATCATCCAATCATTGTAGTTCAATAATTAATTCAAATATCATCACTTTATATTTTATATTTATCTCGATTACTAAAAATAAATCTAATTCACTACGTAGCACCTAAAGCTACCTATGGATCACCTCCTTGTCTTTCCTGCTTCTTTCAGCAATTTCACCCGATTGTAGATTGTCAACACCTCACATAATATTTGTATTAAAATTTTGAATTTATTCTTCAATTTTTCCGTAATTCATACCTTTAAATTTCTACATCAAATTCCGGGTATTTTCATTTATGCTAAATTTCAAAAATAAAAAAAATAAAATTCACATTATTAGCCTTTGTTTTTCTTAGAGCTTTCCTCAACTCTCTTTAAAATTCTCTTGTAAATCTCTTCAAAGTTTTACTTTTTCAACATTTCTTTCAGTCCCCAAGTGTTTAAAGAAATAGAGTAATTTTACTTGAAGAAAGGAGAAAACCAAGCAGGATTTGGTAAGAAAAATAATAAATCAAAACAAGAAAAACGTTTTTATATTACACCCAAAACTGCCCCACCGTTTTCAGCAAAGTTGATGTCAAACATGCAACATTTGCATGTGGTTTTGAAAACACTTGGACTCCGGGTGTTGTCCACCCTTTTTTTCAAAGGATTATTTTATTCAATAATAAATCTTTCATATATATATATATATTTATTTATTTTAATTCAATGTCATATTTATCACAATACTTCTTTACCCTTACTTTAAGAACACAGGTATTACAATTCTACCCACCTTATAAAAATTTCATTCCCGATATATCCTTACCTAATTCATGAAAAAGTTGGGGTATTCTTTCCTCATTCTTGCCTCATGCTCCTAAGTCATTTTTTCAACATCTTTGTTCCGCTATAATATTTGAATCAAAGGAACGACTTTATTACTCAATAATTATTCCTTTCTGTCTAGAATTATGACTGGTATTAGCATAAAGATAAAATCTTCCTGAAGTTTTATAGCCTGACTCGGAATACTATGTGATTGATCATGTAAACACTTACTCAAAAGTGAAACATGAAACACATTATGTTATTGCTTTAACTCACTCTCTCAATCACCTCATATGGCCCCACAAATCTCAGACTTAACTTTCCCTTCTTTTTAAACCTCAATACACCCTTCCACGAAGATATTTTAAAAAATACCCAGTGACTAACCTGAAACTCTTTAGAGGTCATATTTTTTTATCAGCATATCCTTTCCGTCTATTCTATACTACTATAAGGTTCTCTCAAACCAGTTTGATCCTCTCAGTAGTCAAATCTATCATTTCTGGACCAACTATGTTTCTTTCTCCAACTTATTCCCAACATACTGGAGTTTTACACCTTCTACCGTATAAAGCTTCAAATGGTGCCATCCCAATACTAGTTTGATATTGATTATTATATACAAACTCAATCAAAGGTAAATAAGCATCCCAACTCACTGAGAAACTCAATACACTTGCTCTCAACATATCTTCTAGTATTCTGATGATTCTCTCTGTCTACCAATCAGTTTATGGATGAAAAGTTGTAATAAACTGCAATTTTATACCCATAGCTTCTTAAAAACCTCTCCAAAATCTAGAAGTAAATCTAGAATCTCTATCTGATACAATGCTCAAAAGTACTCCACGTAATCTTACAATCTCCACTACATACAATTCAACCAACTTTTTAGGATTTCAGGTAGTTTTAATAGGAAAGAAATATAAAGAATTAGAAAGTCTATCCACTATAACCCATACAACATCTAGAGGTAAATCTAAACTGCAATTGCGTACCCATAGCTTCTTGGAAACCCCTCCAAAATCTAGAGGTAAATCTAGAATCTTTATCTGATATGATGCTCAAAGGTACTCCATGTAACTTTATTATCTCTGCTACATGCAACTCAGCCAACTTTTCTGTACTCCATGTAGTTTTAATAAGAAGAAAATGTGAAGACTTAGAAAGTCTATCCACTATAACCCACACAGTGTCATGCCCCCTCTGGGTATGGCGAAAACCAGAAACAAAATCCATGCTCACATTCTTCCATCGCCATTTAGGTACTGGAAGAGGTTGTAATAAACCTGTTGGATGTCTATTCTCATACTTCACCTGTTGACAAGTCAAACATCTAGAAATATACTCAGCTACATCCTTCTTCATCCCTAACCACCAATAATTTTGTCTCAACCCGCTGAGCATCTTATTATTACCCGGGTGCATAGAATATACAGAATCATGAGCCTCTATTAGTATCTCCTTTCTCATCTCTACATCATTGGGAACACAAATTCTATGTCTCAATACCACCATACCATCTTCTCTTATTCTAAACTCAGTCGGCTTCCCACTCAATATCTCATGTTTGATCTTCTCTATTCCTTCATCTCTACTCTGCATCTGTAACAAGTAATCAATAATAGAAGATTGTACCACCATATTTGCCATCAATACTCCTCTATCACAGATACTCAACTGCATTCTCATTTCTCTTAATTCTACCATCAAGCTAATATCATGACTCCTAATAGCAGCTAATCTCCCTATAGATTTTCTACTCAATGCATCAGCTACTACATTAGCCTTCACTGGATGATAATGAATGGTACAGTCATAATCATTAATCAACTCCATCCACATCCTCTACCTCAAATTCAACTCTTTCTGGGTAGGTAAATGCGTCAAACTTTTATGATCAATAAAAATTTGACACGTGGCTCCACACAGATGATGTCTCGAAATCTTCAAAACAAAAACTATGGCAGCTAATTCTAAATCATGGGTCGGGTAATTCCTCTCATGGTTCTTCAGTTGCCTAGAAGCCTAAGCTATAACTCTCCCATGTTGCATCAACACACATCCCAACCCCTCATGTGACGCATCACTATATACCACAAATCTTTCATCACCAAAAAGAAGCACTAATACCAAAGCAATAGTCAATTTCTCTTTAAACAGCTGGAAACTCCTCTCACATTCTTCTGACGACCTAAATTTCACTTCCTTTCTAGTCAATCTAGTCAAAGGTACAACAATCGTAGAAATTTTTTGGAAAAACCTCATATAATAACCAACCAACTCTAAAAAGCTTCTAATTTCAGTTACACTAGTGGGTCTTTCCCAATTCAACATTGCCTATACTTTCTGTGGGTCAACTGCTATACCATCTCCTAACACAACATGCCCTAAGAAAGATATTTCACTCAATCAAAACTCACACTTAGAGAACTTTGCATACAATTTCTCTCTCATCAAAATTTCCAATACTATCTCTAAATGTTGTATATGCTCCTCTTCATTCTTGGAATATATCAGAATATCATCAATAAATACAATCACAAATTTATCCAATAGTGGTTTAAACACCCGATTCATTAGATCCATAAATGCTACAAGAGCATTAGTACCCAAATGGCATCACAAGGAACTCGTGATGGCTATAACCTGATCTCAGGTCTATCTTAGAAAACACCCTAGCCCCTTGTAACTGCTCGAATAAATCATCTATCCTGGATGAAGGATATTTAGTCTTGATGGTGATCTTATCCAATTATCTATAATAAATACACAACCTCATCGTTTCATCTTTCTTTTTCACAAACAATATAGGGACTCCCCAAGGTGAAATACTAGCTAGAATAAACTGTTTATCTAGCAACTCCTGAAGCTGAACTTTCAACTCTCTCAACTCAGCTAGTGTCATTCTATAAGGTGCTATAGATATGGGTGCTAATCCCAGAATCACTTTAATAGAAAACTCAATCTCCTTATTTGAAGGCAAACTAGACAACTCCTCAGGGAACACATCAGAAAAATCATTCAATACCAAGATTTCTTCTAACTTCCTAATCTCCTCTCTAGAATCCATCACATACTCGAAATACCCCTCACAACCCTTCTTCAACCATTTACTAGTAGTCAGGGCAGAAATAAGATAGTTGGCATGTAACGACCCATCCCGGGTTGGACACCCCCAAGACGGTGTTGTCACATTTTGAAAATCCTAGCACAACACATATATGCAACAATAAACAATAATACCAACATAAATTTTTATATCAATCCTCAACCCTCAACAGGGGAGATACATCATTCTGATCTTGACCTAAACATTTTATACGAAGTAATATGCATGAATATTTACAAATAAATTTTTATTTTATTTTCTCATTAGTCTGAGGATATGGACATGCATGTGGCTTATAGATAATGACTTTGTCTGAATCTCAACTCACCAAACTATCTATCCTGCCTACTACCTGAAATCATTATACAATGAGGACTGAGCTTCATAAGCTCAGTAAATTAAATTTACTAGAAATATTCAATTTTATACTTCCAGTTACATCTTATAATTCAATTTCTTCAAAATAATCTTCGATTTTCATTGATCTTTTTTCACAAATAATTCAATAACAAGATTCTGTAATCACTACTCAATTTCATAATTCTCCTATTACACAATCTCTTCTTAAGTTACTCATCGGACATATTTCCATATTTCTTCCTTAGCATATTTGTTTCTCTGTGAGACTCATTCTTCTATAAATAGATTTACAATCATAAATAACACTTTAACATATCAAGCAATAACAATCAATATTTAAAGCAAATGCATTACGTGAAGTTAAATGTTTTTATCTTAGACCGACTGTCTTCCCGGTTCTTTCATTCTCATTTAGACCGACTGCCTTCCCAGTTCTTTTATTTTCATTTAGACTGGATACCCTTTTGGTTCTTTTATTTCATGC
This sequence comes from Bretschneidera sinensis, assembly GCA_023935145.1. NCBI lineage: Eukaryota > Viridiplantae > Streptophyta > Magnoliopsida > Brassicales > Akaniaceae > Bretschneidera > Bretschneidera sinensis. The sequence goes on along the minus strand of CM043702.1, from coordinate 74,578,290 downwards.
ATATGCATATGAATAATGATATGAAAATGCATATGAATAATAAAATAAAAACAAGCATGTATTCAGACATTTAAACTAACTATCCTGATTATTCTCAAATTATTATTTGAAAATTTCCACTAAATTATTCTCCTCATAAATTATATTAAATCATCCACCATAGTATGTCAAGAATTTCATTTATCACCTTTAATATTAAATCGACTCATTATTCTAGTAATCTAACTTCTCATATAATAATTTTCTACACATCCATTATTCCTATCATACCTATCAACCAATTTTTAATCTATCAAAAAAGCATAAGTTAATAATTTATTCTTGATTACTTAAAGTAAATCTAACTCACTACGTAGCACTTAGAGCAACTTGTGGATCACCTCTTTGCCTTTCTTGTTCCTTTCAGCAATTTCCCCCAGTTGCTGATCGTCAACACCTGACATAATATTTATATTAAATTTCTAATTTATTCTTTAATTCTTCCATAATTCACACCCTTTGAAAATTCCCACTTTGAATTTCGAGAAATTTCATGTATGCTAAATTTCAAAAATAAATTTCACGTTATTACCTTATGTTTTTCTTAGAGCTTCCCGTGACTCTCTATAAAATTATCCCGTAAACCCCTTCAAAATTTTACTCTTTCAACTTTTCTTTTGGTCCCCAACTGTTTAAAGAAAGAGAGTAATTTGAATGGTAGTTGAAGGGAAACCAAACAGGATTTGGTAAGTAATTAAAAAAAAAGCCTAAAACTATAAATATTTATATGCAAACTTTTCAAACACTCAACACCTCCCCTCTCCAAATTGCTGCCACGAATTGTGTGATGCTGTCTTACATGCAGCATCACACACCTCTTTTAGAAACAGGTGGCGACACCTGTTGCGACATTTTTTTTTTAGAATTGTTTTATAAAAATTAAATCTTTTGCATTTATAAATATATATTATTTTAACTCTATGTCATAATTATTAAAGTACTTCTTTACCCTTACTTTATAAATATGGGTCTTACAATTCTGCCCTCCTTACAAAAATTTAGTCCCCGAAATTTCCTTACCTAATTCATGAAAGAGTTGGGGGTATTCTTTCCTCATTATTGCTTCATGCTCCCACATGACTTCTTTGACATCATTGTTCCTCCATAATATTTGAATCAAAGGAATGACTTTATTGTACAAGACTTGTTACTTTCTGTCTAGAATTCTGACCGATACTTGTATAAAAGTCAAATCTTCCTAAAGTTCTATCGTCTGATTCAAGATACTATAGGATTCATCATGTACGTACTTTCTCAATAGTGACATATGAAACACATTATGTAATTGCTTTAACTCTGGGGGCAATTCCAATCGATATGCTACTGGTTCAATTCTTTCAATCATCTTATATGGCCCCACAAATCTTGGGCTCAACTTTCCCTCCTTTTGAAACCTCAACACACCCTTCCACGGAGATATCTTCAAATACACCCAATCACCTACTTGAAACTCAAGAGGTATTCTTCTATTATCAGCGTAGCTATTCGGTCTCCTCTGTACTGTTTTAAGGTTTTCTCTAGCTAGTTTGATTATCTTAGTTATTAACTTAATAATTTGTGAACTAAATGTATTTCTCTCTCCCACTTCTTCCCAACATACTGGAGTTCTTCACCTTCTACCCATCTGTTGAGGATGAAAAGCTATATTAAATTGTAACTGCGTACACGTGGCTTTCTAAAAGCCTCTCCAAAACCAAGATATAACTCTAACATCTCTATTTGACACTATGCTTAATAGTATTCCATACAACCTCACAGTCTCAGCTATATACAGTTTAGCCAACTTTTTAGGACTCCAATCTGTTTTAGTTGGAAGAAATTGAGACGATTTAGAAAGTTTATCTACTATCATTTACACTGTATCGTGACCTCTTTGGGTATGGAAAAATCCAAAAATAAAATCTATGCTCATATTTTTCTATGGTCATTCGAGCACCGAAAGAGGCTGTAGTAAGCCTCCCGGATGTTTATTCTCTAATTTCACTTATGGACAAACCAAACATCTAGAAATATATTCAGTTACATCCCTCATCAATCTTGACCGCCAGTAATTTTGTCTTAACCCTTCATAAATCTTATTGTTACTCGAGTGCATCGAATATACATCATCATGTACCTCTCTCAATATCTTCTTTCTCAACTCCGCGTCATTGGGAACACAAATTCTATGTTCAAATATCAAAATACCATCATTCTAATTTTGAACTTATATTGTTTTCTACTAAGAATTTCTTGCTTGATCTTTTCTATTTCTTATCTTTACCTTGAATCTCTAACAAGCATTCTACCATGGATGACTGTATAACAATGTTTGCTAACAATGATCTTCTATCACTGATATTCAACTTCATTCTTATCTCTCTTAGTCTATCATCAATTACACATCATTACTTTCAATAGTAGTCAATCTTTTTGTAAATTTTCTACTCAATGCATTAGCTACCACCTTCGTCTTTTCTAGATGATAGTGAATTGTACAATCATAGTCGCAAATCAACTTCATCCACCATATTTGCCTCACATTCAACTCTCTTTGGGTAGGTAAGTATGTCAAACTCTTATGATCAATGAATATCTCACAAGTGGCTTCATACAGATGATGTCTCCAATCTTTAAAGTAAATACTATGGCAGCCAACTCTAAGCTATGGGTGGGGTAATTTCTATCATGATTCTTTAATTGCCTAGAATTATGGGCCACAGCTTTCCCATGTTACACACATCCGAACCATTGATGCGACGCATCACTATACACCACAAATCTTTCATCACCAGAAGAAAGCACCAATACTAGAGCTGTAGTCAATTTCTCTTTTAGTAATTGGAAACTTTTCTCATACTTCCCACACCATACAAATCTCACATCTTTCCTAGTTAATCAAGTCAACAATACTGTGGTAATAGAAAAATTCTGAATGAATCTTCTATAATGAGCAGCTAAACCCAAGAAGATTCTAATCTTAGTTACATTAGTAGGTCTCTCCCAACTCAACATTGCCTCTACCATTTGTGGATCAACTGTTATGCCATCTCTAGATATTATATGTTCCAAGAAAGTCATTTTATTCAGCCAAAATTCACATTTAGGAAATTATAGCATACAATCTCTCTCTCCTCAAAATCTCCAACACAATTTCTAAATGTTTTGCATGCTCTTCCTTAGTCTTAGAATACACCAAGATGTTATAAATGAACGCAACCACAAGATTATCAAGAAATGGTTTAAACATTTTATTCATCAAGTCCATGAATGCTTCTGGAACATTAGTCAATTCAAATGACATCACAAGAAGCTTATAACCATAAAGTGTCCTAAAGGCAGTCTTAGGCACGTCTCCCTTCTCTATCCTCAATTGATGATAACCTAATCTCAGGTCTATTTTTGTAAATACTCTTGCTCGATACAACTTCTCAAATAAATCATCTATCCTAGGTAAATGATATTTGTTCTTAATGGTTATCTTATTCAATTATTTGTAGTCTATACACAATCTCATAGTTCAATCTTTTTTTCTCACAAACACTACGTGGGCTCCTCATAGCAGCACACTAAATCGAATAAATTGTTTATCTAACAACTATTGAACTTTCAACTCTCTTAACCCAGTGGGTGTCACTTTATAGGGTGCTATTAGATATATGTGATGAACCTAGTATCACATCAATAGATAATTTAATCTCCCTACTAGAAGGCAACCTAGACAACTCATCAAGAAATACATCAGAAAAAAAATCTATCACTACTAAGATTTCTTCTAACTTGCTATTTTCCTTTTTAGAATCCATTATGTAAACCAAATACTCCTCACAACCCTTTTTCAACCACCTACTAGTAGTTAGAGCAAAAAATAAGACAATCTGCAAGTATCTTAAGTTATTCCCTGAAAGTTAAACTCTTCATGTCTAGGTATCCTGAATAGTACCTTTTCCTTTAAACAGTTAACCATATTCAAAGAAAACAAATCAACTTCAAACTCTCTATCACTGATACGAATCACACAACCCTTATAAACATTTATGATTATCACTCGATCTCTAGTGGGGACTTTAACAATAACATTATGCATCAAAGTACTAATACATACTTCAATAGACTTCATATGAATATTGAATGCAAAAGAATGGGTTGCACTAAGATTAACCAACATTGATATATCTACCTTTTCTACATACAAAGCACTTCAAATTAGGATAATTCTGGGATAAATATTTTATCTGAATACCTCTATAGAAAACTTTTGTCTCTCGATCATACATCAGATTACCACTTCCCCTTAGTGGCATACTTACTTCATCTGCCATTACTCCCAGTTCCTATAACCTGCCCCCCAAATCTAAGGGTCCCATCAATATTGCTCTGAGCTACAAAAGCAATAGATCCTGCTTGCCTCTGACTCTGTACTATAGTTCCCTGTCACAAGGAACGCCTCCTCTAGGTTGTCTCCCACCCTACACACTCATACTGGTACCACCTCTGGATTCCTCAAATCTAGACTTCTTCTGCCAATTTCTCCTTCCTCTAAATTCCATCACATCCTTCTCAATCTGAAGTGTTATATTCGTCAACGTAACATAATTCATATGCCTTATTTATATTAGTTTCGATTTAATCTCAAAATGTAGTCCATCTATGAACCTCTTACACCTCTTCTCTTTTATGTCTACCATTTCCAATACAAACCTCGACAAAGCCACAAATCTCCTATCATACTAAGTCATAGTTAATATATTTGCCTCAAATAAATAAAATCTTTATCTTGTTGGGCTCTAAAGGTATAAGGAAAGTATTTATTGAGGAAAACCTCCTTAAACCTATTCCAGGTTAAGGGTCTATTAACATATGCACTTACTCTGGGAAGAGTATCCCCCCACCATTCCAAAGCTTTTCCTTCTATCTCAAACGCAGCAAAGGAAACCCTCTACTCTTATACCAAAATTGTAACGACCCATCCCGAGTTGGCCACCCCCAAGGTGGTGTTATCACATTTTGAAAATCCCAGTACGACACATATATGCAACAATAAAGAATAATACCAATATAAATTTTTAAATCAATCCTCAACCCTCAACAGGGAAGATACATCATTCTAATCTTGACCTAAATATTTTATAGAATGTAATATGCATGAAAATTTACAAATAAAATTCTATTTTATTTTCTCATTAGTCTGAGGATGTGGACACGCACGTGACTTACAGATAATGACTTCCTCTGAATCTCAACTCATCAAACTATTTGTCCTGCCTGCTACCTGAAATCATTGTACAATGAGGAGTGAGCTTCACAAGCTCAGTGAATTAAATTTCCAGTTACATCTTATAATTCAATTACTTCAAAATAATCTTCCAATATTTAGTCATCTTTTTCCTCAAATAATTCAATAACAATATTATGTAATCACTACTCAATTTCATAATTCCCCTATTACATAATCTCTTCTTAAGTTACTCATCAGACATATTTCCATATTAATTCCTTAGCATATTTGTCTCTCTGTAAGACTCATTCTTCTATCAATAGATTTACAATCATAAATAACACTTTAATATATCAAGCAATAACAATCAATACTTAAAGAAAATGCAATTCGTGAAGTTAAATGTTATTATTATTGGGAATGTCTTCCTACGTGTCGACATGTTTTTATCTTAGACCGGCTGCCTTCCCGGTTCTTTCATTCTCATTTAGATCGGCTGCCTTCTCGGTTCTTTTATTCTCATTTAGACCAGTTGCCTTCCCGGTTCTTTCATTTTCATTTAGACTGACTACCCTCCCGGTTCTTTTATTTCATCAATATGCATATGAATAATGATATGAATATGCATATGAATATTAAAATAAAAACAAGCATGTATTCAGACATTTAAATTAGCTATCCTGAATATTCTCAAATTATTATTTGAAAATTTCCACTAAATTCTTCTCCTCATAAATCATATTAAATCATCCGCCATAGCTTGTCAAGAATTTCGTTTATCACCTTTAATATTAAATCGACTTATTGTTCTAATAATCTTACTTCTCATATAATAATTTTCTACACATCCATTATTCCTATCATGCCTACCAACCAATTTTTCATCTACCACCAAATTATAAGTTAATAATTTATTCTAATATTATCATTATATATTTATTATTCATCTTGATTACTTAAAGTAAATCTAACTCACCACGTAGCACTTAGAGCTACCCGTGGATCACCTTCTTGTCTTTCCTGCTCCTTTCAGCAATTTTCTCTGATTGTTGATCGTTAACACCTGACATAATATTTATATTAAATTTCTAATTTATTCTTCAATTCTTTCATAATTCACACCCTTTGAAAATTTCCACTTTGAATTCCGAAAAATTTCATGTATGCTAAATTTCAATAATAAACTTTACGTTATTACCTTCTGTTTTTCTTAGAGCTTCCCGTGACTCTTTATAAAATTCTCCCGTAAACCTCTTCAAAATTTTACTCTTTCAACTTTTCTTTTGGTCCCCAAGTGTTTAAAGAAATAATGTAATTTGAATCGTAGTTGAAAGGAACCCAAACAGGATTTGGTAAGTAATTAAAAAAAAACTTAAAACTATAAATATTTATATGCAAACTTTTTAAACACTCAGCACCTCCCCTCTCCAAATTGCTGCCACGAATTGTGTGATGTTGTCTTACATGCAGCATCACACACCTCTTTCGGCAACAGATGGCGACACTTGTTGCCACATTTTCTTTTCTTTTCTTTTCTTTTCTTCTTCTGGACGTTAGAATTTTTTTATAATTGTTTTATAAAATTTAAATCTTTTGCATTTATAAATATATATTATTTTAACTCTATATCATAATTATTAAAGTACTTCTTTACCCTTACTTTACAAATACGGGTATTACATGGCAAGTATCTTACGTTCTCCCTTAAAATTAAACTCCTCTTGTCCTTGTATCTTGAATATCACATTCTTCCTAAAACAATCTACCCAAGCATGATATGTAGATAACCAATTCATTCCAAGAATTAAATCAAAATCTGTCATATCTAAAGGAAACAAATTAACTTCAAATTCTCTAGCAGCCATACTAATCACACAACCCTAATAAATTGTACTAATAATAACCCTATCCCTAGTAGGAACTTAACAATAACAACATGCATTAAAGGACTAACACTAGCATCATTAGATTTCATATAAGCACTGGATGCAAAAGAATTGGTTGCACCAGGATCAATCAATAATCTAGCAGGTCTATCAAGAATAGATACCAAACCCATAACAACATCAGGAGTGACTTGTGCATCATGTTGGGTCAACACATAGACTCTGCTATCTCCATGCTGTAACTAACCATCGCGTCCTCTCTCAGCTACTGATCTTCTGCCTCTGCCCCGTATACTCTCAAATCCGCCACCTCTCTCCACTTGTCTTCTCCCAACACCTCCAGCACCTATGTCAATAGATTTCCCCATTGGACAATCTACACTAACATGTTCTCCCTCACCACATACAAAGCATATATGAGTACGACAATTCTGAGACAAATGCCCCATCTGATTACATCTAAAGCAAACCCTTAGCTCGCAATCTTACATCAAATTACCATTTCCCCTTGGTGGCATACTTACTCTTCTACCGTAACTCCCAGTTCTTATAGCCTGTCTCCCAAATCTAAGGGTCCCACCAATATTACTCTAAGCTACAGAAGCAACAGATCATGCTTGCCTCTGACTCTGTATTACAGTTCCTCGTAATAAGGAACGCCCTCTCTGGGGTGGCCTCCCACCTTGCACACTCATACTGCTACCACCTCTGGGTCCTTCAAATCTAGACCTCTTTAGCCAATCCCTGATACTTCTAAACTCCATCAAATCTTTCTCAATCTGTAATGCTTTATCCACCAATATAGCATAATTTTCAATATCCAAATGCAAGAGTTTAGTCCTAATTTCATAGTGTAACCCGTCTAAAATTCTCTTACACTTCCTCTCCTCCGTATTCACTAACTCAGTTAAAAAGCTCGACATGGCTATAAATCTACTATAATACTCAGCCACAGATAAAGTACTCAGCCTTAAATGAATAAAATATCTCTCCTGTTGTGCTCGAAATGTATCTGAAAAATACTTCACAAAGAACATATCCTAAAACTTATGCCAAGTTAAGGGTTGTTCTACCTGTGTACTCAATATAGGCAGAATATCCTCCCACCATTGAGAAGCCTCACCTTCTAGCATAAATGAAGCAAAAGTAACCTTCTGTCTATCTATCACTGGTAAGACTTCAAAATATTTCTCAACATGTTTAATCCCCTGCTCAGCATTCACAGGATTTACAGATCCTCTAAAAGACTGGGGTTTAAACTTAAGAAATCTCATAAAACAATCATCTTGCATCTCATGTGCAAACACACCCTCTCCCTCATGAGCCTTTTGGCTCACCATATCTGGTTCTATTCTACCACTTTCCTCTAATCTCCTTTGTAAATTATTAGCCCTTTCTTCTGCTGCATTCATTCTCTCTATAGCACGATCAAAAACTTCTCTCAACTAATCCCTCCTAATATCAGATTCTCTCACACCTCTACTAGTACCAGCTGCACTAGCAACCTGTTTCCTTGCATGAACCACAAACTCGACCTCTTCCTCTACTTCAGCTCTTCTAAATATTGGGGGTCTACCACGTCCCCTCTGATTCAAAACTCTACCTCTAGCTCTAGCACATCAATGTGTCATCCTCAGGCTCTTCATTAAAATATAGTTTATTTAAATCTTCCACTTCATTAAATTTTTATGCAGTCTACAGAATCGTAAAACCTAATGCTCTGATACCAAAATTGTAATGACCCATCCCAGGTTGGCCACCCCCGAGACGGTGTCGTAACATTTTGAAATCCTAGAACGGCACATATATGCAATAATATAAATATGTACATCAACTGAATGTATATATATCTATACATCAATCATCAACCCTCAACAAGGGAGTTTCGTTATTAAAATTTCAACTAAAGTAATATATACAACATATGATGCATGACTATTTACAAATATTTTTTTCCATTAGTCTGAGGATGTGGACCACGAGACTTACAGATAATCACTCAGTTTGAATCATAGCTCAACAATCTATATGTCATACCTGTTACCTAAAATTATTTAACAATGAGGAGTGAGCTTCACAAGCTCAATGAATTAAATTTACTAGAAGTATTCAATTTGTATAATTCCAATCACTTCTTATAATTCAATTGTTCAAATAGTCTTCCAATATTCATTCTTTTATATCTCATATAATTCGATAATAGCATTCTATTATCACTACTTATATCATAATCCTCATCATTTATCAATCTCTGCTCAAGTTAATCATCAAATATATCAATATTTCTTCTCATATATTTAATCATCTTGAGATTATCAATTCAATCTCATAATTTTCTCGTCATAGGGTTCACAACATATAATCAATTACTCAGATAATTCTTATCATATCATACTTTCATATTTCTTTCTCATCATATATGTCTCCCTGTGAGACTCATTCATCTATATATAAATTCACAATCATGAATAACACTTTAGCATCTAAAGCAATAATAATCAGTATTTCAAAAAAATGCAATGCATGAATTTAAATTATCAGATTATTTCATATTATCATTTGGGAACATCTTCCCATATATCGACATGTTTTAGCTTAGATTGGTTGCCTTCCCAATTCTTTTATTTTCATTTAGACTGGCTACCTTTACGGTTCTTTTATTTTCAGCTTATACCAGCTACCACCGTTCTTTTATTTTATTTAAACCGACTGCCTTCCCAATTCTTTCATTTTTAGCATATACTGGCTGTCGCGGTTCTTTTATTTTATTTAAACCGGCTACGTTCCCAGTTCTTTTCATTTCATGCATATGCATATGAACCATAATATGAAATATGCATATGAGCAATAACATAAAAACAAGCATACATTCAGACATTCAATTTAGTTATCCAGCCCTTTCTCGAAATTATTATTTTTAACATATTCATTAAATTATCTCTTCATATATCATATCAAATTATCAATCATAGTTTGTCGAGAATTTCATTTATCATTTCATTATATATTTTATCAACTCATTATTTCATTAATTTTACTTCTCATGTAATAAATTTTTAACATATCAATTATTCCTATAATATCAATCAATCAACTTTCATATATCATCCAATCATTGTAGTTCAATAATTAATTCAAATATCATAACTTTATATTTCATATTTATCTCGATTACTACAAGTAAATCTAACTCACCACGTAGCACTTAAAGCTATCCATGGATCACCTCTTTGCCTTTCCTGTTCCTTTCAGCAATTTCATCTGATTGTTGATCGTCAACACCTAACATAATATTTATATTAAAAAATTTAATTTATTCTTCAATTTTTCCGTAATTCATATCTTTAAATTTCTACATCAAATGCTGGTTATTTTCATGTATGCTAAATTTCAAAAAAATAAAATTCACATTATTACTTTTTGCTTTTCTTAGAGTTTTTCTTGACTCTCTTTAAAATTCTCCCGTAAACCTCTTCAAAATTTCATTTTTTCAACCTTTCTTTCAGTCCCCAAGTGTTTAAAGAAATAATATAATTTGAATCGAAGAAAGAAGAAAACCAAACAGGATTTGGTAAGAAAAATAATAAAAACAAAACAAAAAAAAATGTTTTTATAATACACCCAAAACTGCACCACCATTTTTAGCAAAGTTGCTATCAAACATGCAACATTTGCATTTGGTTTTGACAACACCTAGACTCCAAGTGTTGTCCACCTTTTTTTCAAATGATTTTTTTATTCAAAAATAAATCTTTCATATATATATGTGTATATATATATATATATATATATATATATATATTACTTTATTTCCATGTCATATTTATCAAATTACTTCTTTACTCTTACTTTAAGAACACCGGTTTGCAATATATAAAGATGATTAGTCTTTTTTCCTCTTGCAAGAATCAATACGCCTCTAGAGAGCTTCCATACTCCACATTTGAAGTTACTCTCATAACCTTTATCATCAAGTTGAGTAATGGAGATTAGATAGAGACAAATATCAGGAACATGTTTAGCATCTTTCAAGAGCAATCTATATTTAGTGTTGGTTTCCAACCAAATATCTCTCGCACCAAAAACGAAGAACAACTAGTTGTCTTCATAGATCCAAAATCACTAGTAACAAGGTTGAGAGAAAATCTGTAAGAAGTAATGTGAGATGCAGCACCTGTGTCAGCTACCCAAGTAAGGTCATCACATGTGAGATTAATAGAAGCATCATCACAGACAACAATAACATTAGCATCAGATGCAAGTACATTTGTACCACTGCCTTCTTTCTTTTTTTCACATTTTTACTTTTTCTTCTACCTCTTCATTTTCCTACAATCGAGTCTAATGTGACCAAGCTGGATGTAATAATGATATATAACTTCTTTTCTAGACTTTGATCTCCATTTAGACTTATCATCTGATTTATCACTACTATAAGAAGCTTTTATGCTTTTACTTATCCCTCTATTCTATGTAACTAGTGCCTCAACCCAAGAAGAGATTCCCAACTCCTTTCTTATAGTTTCTTCATTAAACATGATGTCTTTAACACGTGCCAATGTCAACATTCAATCATCAGTAGAATTACAAACTGATACCACTAATGTATCCTAACTATTTAGCAATGAATTAAAAAATAATAAGGCCTGCAACTCACCATCAAGTGCAAGCTTCAAGATAGTTAACTTATTCAATACTCTTACATTCATTCAAGTGCTCTGTAACTAAGGGATCCTCCTTGTATTTTAGATTTAAAAGTTTTCTGATGATAAAAGTCTTGTTCTGAGCGGACTTTCTCTCATACATAGATTTTAGATTTTTCCAAAGTGCGGTTGCATTAGTCTCAATGGCTACATGGTGAAATACACTTTGATCAATCCATTGCCGAATCATTCTGACAACTTTCATCTGCAAGAGCTTCCAATCTTCATCAATTTTTCTTGATGCTTTAGCTCCATCACCTTCAATAGTGTTATACATATCCTTACAGTATAACAAATCCAATATCCTAGTTTTACAGATTGAATAATTGGTGGCAGTAAGTTTAATCATGGAACCTGAACTAAAATTAACTTGAACTCTCCTCCATTTTAATTCACAACTTAATTAACCAAAAGCTCTAACATCACTTTGTTGGGAAACGATAAACTATTTTCCCTCGTTATGTGAATAAAATAGGCTAAAAATACAATACTAACAAACCACAATGGAAAAATAATAATCAAACCACAAAAATCAAGACACCAATGTTGAAAACCCATTCAATGTGAAAGGGAAAAACCACAGGACCTAGTCCAAGAAAATATCCACTATGAAAAAATGGAATACAAAGTATCTTCTCAAGATCAACTAGAGGCACAATTGATAAATTATTGTCACCTTAAAGGTGGATTTCAATAATAATCTATTAAAAAAAATTTAAATTGATCTCACTGAAACAAGTTGTAACGAAAGCAAGTGAGTAAACATAATAGATCAACAAAGCCCTCACCATGTATAATTATAATACTCGTATTCTTGAAGTAAGGGTAAAAAAGAAATTTAATAAATATATCATGAAATTTAAATAATATATTTACGCGAAGGATTAGTATTGAATAAAATAAATACTTTTGAAAAACAAATTGGGACGTGGACATCATTAAAAGAAAAGAAAAAAAAATTAAAAAAAACTTAAAAGTCAAAAAACGTGGGCAGCAGGTATTACACCTGCTGCCAATTTAAGTGAGGCATTATGAATGCCTCCCAAGTCTCCAAAATGTGGAGACTTTGTGAGAAGGGCGGGGGGCTGCCAAAGAAAGGCATGCTGCATGCATGCCACATGCTTTGCACGTGACAACATGAGAAATGCAAAGGAAGGGGACGGCTAAAGCAAGGAAAAAAAAAATATATATATATAATGGGTAAACATATGAAGATTAAACAATTTTGTTCAGTTTCTTTCAACTTCTCATTTGTTTTCTTAAAACTTTTGGGGACTCAACGAAATGCTGAAAGAGCAAAATTTTGAAGGAGTTTTCTGCGAAATTTCATAGAGAATCAAGAATAGTTATCAGAAAAGCAGAAGGTAATATCATAGTGGTTATTTTTGAATTTATGACATTTATGAAGTTTTCCTAAATTCAAAGTGGGAATTTTCAAAGTGTGTGGTTTATATCAGATTGAAGAATAAATTAGAAAATTTATATAAATATGATGTTAGGTGTTGACGATCTACAACCGGGGGAAATTCTGAGAGAAACAAGAAAGACAATGAGGTGATCTACGGGTAGCTTTAAGAGCTACGTGGTGAGTTGAATTTACTGTAAGTAGTCCAAATAAAAATCAGATATCGGGAATAATATCAAAATAAATTATTAGCTTATGATATGGTCATAGATAAAGATTTGGTTGATAATTGTAATATGAATTTTGGACATGTAGAAAATTATTAGGATAGAAATAATATTTTTTGGAATAATAAGTTGATTTAATAATAAAAACAATAAATGAAAGTCTTGATGAGTTATATTGATGTTTTAATACAAATTATGACGAGATGAATTTTAGTGGATATTGACAAGCTTTGGTGAATGATTTAATGTGATTAGGGATGAAATTTAGTGAATTTGGATAAACTTTGATGGATAATTTGATATGATTTGGGATGAAATTTAGTGGATTTTGACAAGCTTTAATGGATGATTTGATGTGATTTGGGAGGAGTGGATTTTAGTAGAATTTTTATATAATTTGAGAAAAATCAGGATAGTCAATTTAAATATTTTGATTTCATGTGATTTTTATATTATTATTTATATGCTTATTTCGTATCATTGCTCACATGTATATGCATTAAATAAAAAGAAAAGAACTATGAAGGCAGCTGGTCTATGAAAAACAATGACAGCCAGTATGTGCTGAAATAAAAAGGGACACCGTGACAACCGGTATATGCTGAAAAAAATTACGTGGCAACCAGGACAAATTGCCAAGAAAAGAACCGAGAGAGGGCCGGTCTAAGATAATAACAATCTGTCGACAGGTGGGAAGACGTTCCCATCATATGCATTCACTTCATCGCATCTGCTTTAATTATTGCTTGCATTTTTGAAATGCTGAGATGTGGTGTATTATTGTGAATATAATTAATAATGGTTGAGTCTCACTGAAAGAGACAGTTATGGTGATAAGATTTTTGAAATGCTGAGGTGTGGTGTATTATTGTGAATATAAGTATAGATGGATGAGTCTCACAGAGAGAGATAGTTATGGTGATAATAACAATCTAGACGGTAGACTTTATGATGTGAATCTCATTACGAGGAAATTACGAGATTGTTGGTGGTATTAAGGTGATCCGATAAATAAGAGAAAGAGATTGATAGAGAATGGATATTATGACATGGGTAGTGATAGTAGAGTGCTAGTATCAAGTGTAGGAGATATAAATTGATCTAAATATTAAAAGACTGTTTATACAAATGAGTACTTTTAGTAAATTTAATTGACTGAGCTTGTGAAGCTCACTCTTCATTGTACAATGATTTTCAGGTAACAGGCTTGACAAATAGTTAGTGAGTGGAGGTTAAGTAGAAATTTTTTTCTGTAAGCCATGTACGTGTCAACATGCTCAGACTAATGAGAAAATAAAATGAAATGAAAAATTTATTTGTAAATATTCATGCATTTTACGTTGTATAGAATATTTAACGATCAGATTGATGTAAAATTTCTTTTGGTGTTATTTATATTTTGTTGTTGCATATATGTGTAGTGTTGAGATTCTCAAAATGTGATGACATTGTTTCGGGGGTGGCCAACCCAGGATGGGTCGTTACAATTTTGGTATTAGAGCATTAGGTTTTTAAAGCTTCTGTAGACTGCATAAAAAAGTGGAAGATTAAAATAAATTATAACGAACAGTCTGAGGATGACACATGGACATGCTAGAGCTAGAGTTAGAGTTGTTGATTGGAGAAGGGGTGGTAGGCCCCAATATTTGTGACAAGTCGAGGTTAAGTTTGAATCTATGGTTCCTAGAAGGGAACGTGTTGATAGTATAATTTATATTTGTAATCTAATTGATATTGGTAAAGGTGTGAGAGAATCTGAAGTTGAAAGAGATGAGCTAAGATAAGCTCTTACACATGCTCATGAGAAAATGAATGTACCAGATGATAGAGTTGATAGCCTATAGCATAGACTTGATGAACAGACTAGGGCAATGTTTGAGGTTGTTAATCTTGTAATGATAAACGTTTAAAAAGGGGGGAAAGTGGATTTATGCATGAAATGAAGGGAGATATAATTAAGCTAAATACTTTGTTGTTTAAAGGATCTATGAATCATTTTACGCTTAAGTTTCAGAGAAATATGTAGAGACATTATTTAGCATTTTACGACAGATGATTGTCTTTACTTCGTTTAAGTTAGAAAGAGACATTTTGTGAATGGTGGAAGGAGATTCTTCCCAAGGTAAGTGCAAATATTGATAAACTCTTAACCTAGAATAGGTTTAAGGAAGATTTTCTTGATAAATACTTCCCTTATACCTTTAGAGCCCAACAAGATAGAGATTTTATTTATTTGAGGCAATTGAGTTGACTGTGGCTCAATATGATAGGAGATTTGTGACCTGATCAATGGTTGTATCAGAAAGGGTAGACATAGAGGAGAATAAGTGTACGAGGTTCATAGATGATCTATGTTGTAAGGTTTGATCAAAACTATCTTACATGAGACATATGAACTATGTCAGATTAGTGAATACAACACTTTAGATTGAGAAAGATGTGATGGAGTTTAAGGGAAAAAGAAAAAGTGGTTACAGAGGCCTAGACATGAAAGTTATAGAGGTAGTAGTAGTATGAGTATACAGGGTGAGAGGCCACCCCAGATGAGGCATTCCTTGTTACAGAGAACTGGGTACGGAGTCAGAGGCAAGCAGTATCTGCTACTTCTATAACTCAGAATATTATTAGTAGAATCCTTAGATTTGGGAGACAGGTTATGGGAACTAGGAGTTGTGGCAGAAGAAGTAAGTATGCCACTAAGGGGGAAGTGATAATCTGATGTATGAGTGAGAGACAAAAGTTTGTTATAGATATATTCAACTAAGATATTTATCCCAGAATTGTCAAAAGTTGAAGTGTTTTGTGTATAGAGAAGGTGGACATATCAATATTGGGTGATTTTGGTGTAACACATTCTTTTGCATCTAATATTCATATGAAGTTTATTGAAGCATGTACTAGTTCTTTGATGCAAAATATTTTTGTTGAAGTTCCCACTAGAGATAGAGTGATGATCATAAATTTTTACAAGGGTTGTTTGATTAGTATCAGTGAAAGAAAATCTGAAGCTGATTTATCTTTAAATATAATATAGTTTTGGGAATGATTTGGTTGTCAACGTATTACGCTTGGGTTTCTTTGTTCCAGAAAGAAGGTAGTGTTCGAGATATGGACATGAGGAGTGTAACTTTCAGAGAGAGCATAAGATACTCTCGAATTATCTCATTTTGCTCTGACCACTAGGAGATGGTTGAAGAAGGGTTGTGAGGAACATTTGGCATATATAATGGACTATAAACAGGAAAATAGGAAGTTAGAATAAATCTTAATGGTGAAAGATTATTCTAATGAAATTCTTAATGAGTTGTCTAGGTTGCCTCCAAGTAAGGAGATTAATTTTTCTATTGATGTGATACCTGGATCATCACATATATTTAATAGCACCCTACAGAATGACGTCAGCTGAATTGAGAGAGTTGAACGTACCATTTTAAGAATTTTTGGATAAACAATTTATCTGACCTAATATATTTGGGGAGTCAGGTGTTGTTAGTGAAGAAGGAAGATGGAACGATAAGAGTGTGTATAGACTACAGATAGTTGAATAAGAGCAAATACATTTTTCTCAGGATAAATAAAGGGTTTAAGCAATGTAAGGAATGAAAGTGTTTTCTAAGATAAACCTGAGATCAGGTTATCACCAATTGAAGATAGAGAATGGAGACGTGCCTAAGACTGTTTTTAGGACATGTTATAGTCATAAGTTTCTTGTGATGACATTTGGATTTAATAATGTTCCAGAAACATTCATGGACTGGATGAATAAAATGTTTGAACCATTTCTTGATAATATTGTGGTTGTGTTCGTCGATCACATTTCGGTGTATTTTAGGACTAAGGAAGAGCAGGTAAAACATTTAGAAATTGTGTTGGAGATTTTGAGGAAAAATAGATTGTATGATATAAGTTCTCTAAGTGTGAATGTTGGTTAAATAAAATAACTTTCTTGGAATATGCAATATCCGAAAATGGCATAACAGTTGATCCACAAAAGGTAGAGATAATGTTAAGTTGGGAGAAACTAACTAATGTAACTGAGAATAGAATCTTCTTGGGGATAGCAGGTTATTATAGAAAATTCTTTCAGAAATTTTTATACTGTCGAATAAACTGATCAGGAAAGAGGTGAGATTTGTATGGTGAGGGAAGTGTGAGAAAATTTTTCAATTATTAAAAAAAAGGGAGATATTGACTACAGCTCTAGTATTTGTGTTTTCCTTCTGGTAATGAAGGATTTGTGGTGTATAGTGATACATCACATCAATGATTGGGATATGTGTAGCATAGGAAATGTGTGGCCCATACTTCTAAGAAATTGAGAATTCATGATAAAAGTTTCCACACTCATGACTTAGAATTGACTGTTATAGTGTTAACTTTAAAGATTGGAGACATCATCAGTATGGAGCCACTTGTGAGATAGTCATGGATTATAAAAGTTGGACATACTTACCTACCTAGAGGGAGTGGAATTGGAGGCAGAGATGGTAGATGAAGTTGATTAGTAACGATGATTGTACAATTCACTATCATCTAGAAAAAATGTGAAGGTGATAGTTGATACATTCAGTAGAAAGTTTACAAGAAAGTTAACTGCTAGTGGGAGCCTTGATATGAAATTGATGAGGGATTTAGAAAATTAAGAATAAAGTAGAATACGAGTGGTAGAAGATCATGGATAAAGAATATAGTTGTACAGTCATCCATAGTAAAATGCTTTAGAGATGCAAGGTATAGATGAAAAGATAGAAAAGATTAAGTATTGAATGCTTACTAGAAACAATATAAGTTCAAAATTTGAAATGATGGTATTCTGGATAGAAATAGTGTTTCCAATAATGTAGAGTTCAGAAAAGAGATAAGGATAGAGGCACGTCATGATGTAGATTTGATGCAATCAAGTAACAATAAGATGTATAGAGGATGGAGACAAAATTTTTGGTGGTCTGGATTGAAGAATGATGTAGCTGAGATTGTATGGAGCATCATTAAGCATAGTATCAAATTTGTATTGGATGGCACCGATTGAGACATTGTATGGTAGGAGGTGTAGAACTCCTATATATTTGGAAGAAATGAGAGAGAGGAATATATCTGGTCCATCAATCATTGAATTAACAGTTAAAATGATCAAATTGGTTAGAGAGAACTGTAAAGCAGCACAGAGTAGACCGAATAGCTATGCTAATAATAAAAGGAGATCTCTTAAGTTTCAAGTAGGTGATTGGGTGTATTGAAAAAAATATATATCTCAATGAAAAGGTGTATTGAGATTTAAACAGAAAATGAAAGTTGAATCCAAGGTATGTGGGATCCTATGAGGTTGTTGAAGTTGGATTAGTTGTGAGTAACCTGGATTTGCCTCCAGAATTTAAAACATTTATATAATGTATTGCATGTTTCACTTTTAAGAAAGTGGTTACATGATATTTGGAGCTAAGCTATAAAAATTCAAAAAGAATGGACTTATATACAAGTACCAGTGAGAATTTTGACGACGAAAAGAGCAGGTCCTGTGTAATAGAATAATTTCACTAGTTTAAAGTTCGGTGGTGGGATAAGGATGTTGAAGAGATTTCGTGAAAATGTAAGACAAGTATGAAGAAGTATTATTTATATTTATTTCTAGAGTAAAATAAAGAAATTTCAGGGATGAAATTTTTGTAAGGTGCGTAGAATTGTAATACCCGTATTCGTGAAGCGTAAAAGAGTAATTTAATAAATATGTCATGAAATTTAAATAATGTATTTATACGAAGGATTAGTATTGAATAAAATAAAATCTTATGAAAAAAAAATTTAGGACATGGACGTCATTAAAAGAAAAGAAAAAAAATTACAAAAATAGTCAAAAAGTCAAAAAGCAAAAAAAAAACCTAAAAGTCAAAAAACGTGGGCAGCAGGTATTACACCTGCTGCCAATTTAAGTGAGGCATTATGAATGCCTCCCAAGTCTCCAAAACGTGGAGACTTTGTGAGAAAGGCGGGGGGTTGCCAAAGAAAGGCATGCCACATGCTCTGTGCCTGGCAACGTGAGAAATGCAAAGGAAGGGGACGGCTGAAGCAAGAAAAAATATATATATGCATATAATGGGTAAACATATGAAGACTGAACGATTTCATTCACTTTCTTTCAACCTCTCGTTTGTTTTCTCAAAACACTTGGGGACTCAACGAAATGCTAAAAGAGCAAAATTTTGAAGGAGTTTTCTACGGAATTTCATAGAGAATCAAGAATAGCTAATAGAAAAGTAGAGGGTAATATCATAGTGGTTAATTTTGAATTTTTGACATTTGTGAAGTTTCCCTAAATTCAAAGTGTGAATTTTCAAAGTGTGTGGTTTATATCAGATTGAAGAATAAATTAGAAAATTTATATAAATATGATGTCAGGTGTTGACGATCTACAACCGAGGGAAATTCTGAAAGAAATGGAAAAGACAAGGAGGTGATCCACGGATAGCTTTAAGAGCTATGTGGTGAGTTGGATTTACTTTAAGTAGTCCAAATAAAAATCAAATATCGGGAAATAATATCAAAATAAATTATTAGCTTATGATATGGTGATAGATAAAGATTAGGTTGATAATTATGATATGAATTTTGGACATGTAGAAAATTATTAGGATAGAAATAATATTTTTGAGAATAATAAGTTGATTTAATAATAAAAACGATAAGTGAAAGTCTTGATGAGTTATATTGATGTTTTAATACAAATTATGACGAGATGAATTTTAGTGGATATTGACAAGCTTTGGTGAATGATTTGATGTGATTAGGGATGAAATTTAGTGGATCTGGACAAACTTTGATGGATAATTTGATATGATTTGGGATGAAATTTAGTGGATTTTGACAAGCTTTAATGGATGATTTGATGTGATTTGGGAAGAGTGGATTTTAGTAGAATTTGAGAAAAATCCGGATAGTCAATTTATATATTTTGATTTCATGTGATTTTTATATTACTGTTTATATGCTTATTTCATATCATTGCTCACATGTATATGCATTAAATAAAAAGAAAATAACCGGGAAGGCAACCGGTCTAATTGAAAAACAGTGACAACCAGTATGTGTTGAAATAAAAAGGGACACTGTGACAGCCGGTATATGCTGGAAAAAATTTCGTGGCAACCGGGACAAGTTGCAAAGAAAAGAACTCGGAGGGGGCTGGTTTAAGATAATAACAACCTGTCGACAGGTGGGAAGATGTTTCCATCATATGCATTCACTTCATCGCATCTGTTTTAATTATTACTTACATTTTTGAAATGTTGAGATGTGGCGTATTATTGTGAATATAATTAATAATGGTTGAGTCTCACTGAAAGAGACAATTATGATGATAAGATTTTTGAAATGTTGAGGTGTGGTGTATCATTGTGAATATAATTATAGATGGATGAGTATCACACAGAGAGATAGTTATGGTGATAATAACAATCTAGATGGTAAACTTTATGATGTGAATCTCATTACGAGGAAATTACGAGATTATTGGTGGTATTAAGCTGATCTAATAAATAAGAGAAAGAGATTGATAGAGAATGGATATTATGATATGGGTAGTGATAGTAAAGTGCTAGTATCAAGTGTAGGAGATATAAATTGATTTAAATATTAAAAGATTGTTTATACAAATGAGTACTTTTAGTAAATTTAATTGACTGAGCTTGTGAAGCTCACTCCTCATTGTACAATGATTTTCAGGTAACAGACTTGACAAATAGTTGGTGAGTGGAGGTTCAGAAGAAATCTTTTTCTGTAAGCCACGTACGTGTCAACATCCTCAGACTAATGAGAAAATAAAATGAAATGAAAAATTTATTTGTAAATATTCATACATTTTACGTTGCATAGAATATTTAACGATCAGATTGATGTAAAATTTCTTTTGGTGTTATTTATATTTTGTTGTTGCATATATGTGTCATGCTGAGATTATCAAAATGTGATGACACCATTTCGGGGGTGGCCAACTCGGGATAGGTCGTTACAATAATCCACACCAAAAATCTGAGCTCAAACTATGATGAAATCATATCAAAACAATGAGTTAAAATCGAAATAAACCTGGCTCCAAAAATTTGTTTTTGGCAGCACTAACAAGCAAAACTGATCGTCTACCAAATAGGAACATTTTTTCTCTTTATTAAGTAATGGCCTTAGGGCCACGTCAACAACAATTAATTGTTGGTGGCCTCCACATGGGAGGGACCCACCCCAACACATATGTTATTACTCTTGATCCTCTTTGTTTTTAGTTATTGCAAAATTCATAAAACTCCATTAAATGAATGGGTGCAATTATTATTTTGAAATAGGGTAAATTGCGGTCTTTAAGGGGGTATTTGGTATGAGAGACTAAAGTAGGATTGATTAACTTAATCCCATATGAACAGCTAGTCCCATGTTTGGTTGGAAAGACTAATTGTTCATCTGAGATTGAGTTGGGACAAAAATAATCCTAATCTCGGGATTTCTGTCCCACCCACCCCTTGGGACTAAATCATTTTGGTCCCTTTCCATTTTTGCTCGTGCCTCTTCTTCTTTTTCTTCTTCTTCTTCCCCATCTCCACGATTACTTCTTTTTCTTTTTCCTAACGCCGCATGCCACCTCTCTTCCCTCGTCGCCTTTCCTCTTCCACTTTCCCCCATCACCTCTCCTCCTTCTTCCTCTTTCCTCTCATCCTCCTTCTCCCTTTCTTTTCCTCTTTCCTCTTCTCTCTCCTCCTCCTTCTTTTCCTCCTCCTCCAATCCTGGTTTGCTACCTTCACTTGGTTCTCGGTACATACTATTTCTCAATGCCAAAACACTAACCCACAAAAGAAAAAGAATCATCATTATCCTCTTCCTCCTCTTCCCTCACGATCTCACGATCTTAACCTCCGTAACCACCTAGCTAACGATCATCACCACAGAGCTCGAATCAATCATAAAGAACCTTATCCAAGACACATTCTCTCTGTTTCTCACCTGTCTTCGTCGTCAAATCCGCCTCTATGTCCTCATGCATCAGGAGGCCACCATTCTCTATCCTCTCTAAGCCATTAATTGACGTGCTGACGCACGAAAACGACGCTAATGTTCAGTTTGGGGCAGCGATGTATCTCGCGGCAATTATTAATAAAGGAGGAAGAAGGAAAAAAAAAAGCTTACTGTGTCGTGCTTGTGCAACAGAGGAGGAAGAAGGAGAAAATGAAGAAAAAGTTATGGTTTTATATTTTATATATATATATATATGAATTATAATAAAACAAAATAAGAAGAGTAATTTAATCTTTATATTTGCTATCCTACTTTAATCTTAATCCTAAAATTTTATGAATCAAACACAGAACTAAAATAGTCTCACTTAATCCCTTCTAATCCTATCCCACTGTAATTATAATCTTATACCACTGTAAGAATGTCCGTGAATCAAACAGACCTTTAATATATTACGCCTAAACTTTTAGTTTTATCTAACAGCATCTTCCGAGCAAAATCTTTCTACCTCTCTATGGTATTAGATAATATTTCCTTGATTCTTGCTTGGTAGATCACAAATAAATGAAGTTCAGTCATCGTTTCAATTTCTGATTTTTTTCTAAACAAATCAGATTTTTTCCTCTTGTTAAAAAAGATGAAAGAAAAGGTGACACATACTTTGAAAGCTTTTGGGTGTATTAAATTTAAAGTGAATGGTTAATCCAAAGAAAAACCAGGTATTGATGCCAAAAATGTGTTACTGAGCTGTAGGTCGAACCGCGGATATTGTACCTACACAGAGAAAGAGAGAGGGGCTATGGGGTCATCGGAGGGGGTGCCTTCGAAAATGCTCGGAAGCTTAAGTTAGGGTAGGATAAAGGGTACATAGAGGATGAGCGTCAGTTTAGGAAACTTGGCTTGATTGGAATATGTACCTGACCCTTTTAATAGGGCTTTGGAGGCGGATTGAACCCCGAGCGGCAACGATATGATGCCCCAACTGGGTTGGGTAATGATGCCTAAGAGGTCCAGCTAGATGGCTGAGGGCCGTCTGTTAGGGCTTTGCCTTGCTGGCTTGATCAGAAGCCATCCAGGTATGAGGCCGGTTAGTCACTTGACATCCCAACTTGGATTTGGAATGATGCCTACGAGGCCCAGCTAGATGGCTGGGGACCGTTCGTTTAGGGCTTAGCCTTGATGGCTTGATCACTAGCCGTTTATGTGTCCGGGGTAGTCTGTCAATCTGACACCCAACTTGGTTGGACAATGATGGCCTAGAAGGTGGTGGTGACGTGGGGGCCCAGCTGGGGGTGGCTGAGCCTAGAAGGGCGGTTACGACTCGGGGCTGAGCTGCCTGGTCTTGGATCATTCACGTGTCTTCTTGTGACCCGCTGTCAAGAGGATCCATGTGTCGTCTTCCTATTTGAGGGGTATTTTTGGCAGTGTCAGAGGCCCTCCACTTCCTTGAGTACAGTAATGTGGTTAAGGAAGTATTACGGCTTGTTCCACATCTGTTCAACCTTGGAGATCTTGGGCCGAGGCCAAGGACATGGCCTAAGAGGGATGAGTCCCCCGATAGTGGCCTACAACCATATACTCGGTATTTGAAGCTAGATGGCTGAGGACACGATGAGCAATCTATGTGTTTGGTTTTGAAGATAACAGGCCGAGGACCAATGCAGCAATCAATCTCCTCGGTCCTTGAAGAAATTGAGTCTGAGGACTAGTGGAGCAATTCATCTCCTCGGTCTTTGAAGAGAATGAGCCGAGGACCGGTGGAGCAATCTATCTCCTCGGCCTTGAACACCTTGAGTCCAAGGACTAATGGAGCAATCCATCTCCTCGGACCTTGAAGAGAATGGGCCGAGGACCAATAGAG
This sequence comes from Bretschneidera sinensis, assembly GCA_023935145.1. NCBI lineage: Eukaryota > Viridiplantae > Streptophyta > Magnoliopsida > Brassicales > Akaniaceae > Bretschneidera > Bretschneidera sinensis. The sequence continues at coordinate 74,553,978 of CM043702.1, read as the reverse complement.
CAATCCATCTTCTCGGCCATGAACACCTTGAGTCCGAGGACTAGTGGAGCAATCCATCTCCTCAGACCTTGAAGAGAATAAGCCGAGGACCAGTGGAGCAATCCATCTCTTTGGCCATGAACACCTTGAGTTTGAGGACTAGTGGAGCAATCCATCTCCTCGGACCTTGAAGAGAATGGGCCGAGGACCAGTGGAGCAATCCATCTCTTCGGATCTTGAAGAGAATGGTCTGAGGACTAATGGAGCAATCCATCTCCTCGGATCTTGAAGAGAATGGGCTGAGGACCAGTGGAGCAATCCATCTCCTCGGCCATAAACACCTTGAGTCCGAGGACTAGTGGAGCAATCCATCTCCTCGGCCATGAACACCTTGACTCTGAGGACTAGTGGAGCAATCAATCTCCTCGGACCTTGAAGAGAATGGGCTGAGGACCAGTGGAGCAATCCATCTCCTCGGCCATAAACACCTTGAGTTCGAGGACTAGTGAAGCAATCAATCTCCTCAGACTTTGAAGAGAATGGGTCGAGGACCAGTGGAGCAATCCATCTCCTCGGCCATGAACACCTTGAGTCCGAGGACTAGTGGGGCAATCCATCTCCTCGGACCTTGAAGAGAATGGGCCGAGGACCAGTGGAGCAATCCATCTCCTCGGCCATGAACACCTTGAGTCTGAGGACTAGTGGAGCAATCCATCTCCTTGGACCTTGAAGAGAATGGGCCGAGGACCAGTGGAGCAATCCATCTCCTCGGCCATAAACACCTTGAGTCCGAGCACTAGTGGAGCAATCCATCTCCTTGGACTTGGAAGAGAATGGGCCGTGGACCAGTGGAGCAATCCATCTCCTCGGCCATGAACACCTTGAGTCTGAGGACTAGTGGAGCAATCCATCTCCTCGGACCTTGAAGAGAATGGGCCAAGGACCAGTGGAGCAATCCATCTCCTCGGATCTTGAAGAGAATGGGCCGAGGACCAGTGGAGCAATCCATCTCCTCAGCTATGAACACCTTGAGTCCAAGGACTAACGGAGCAATCCATCTCCTCGGACCTTGAAGTGGAGCAATCCATCTCCTCGGACCTTGAAGAGAATGGGCCGAGGACCAGTGGAGCAATCAATATCCTCGGATCTTGAAGAGAATGGGCTGAGGACTAGTGAAGCAATCCATCTCCTTGGCCATGAACACCTTGAGTCCGAGGACTAGTGGAGCAATCCATCTCCTCGGACCTTGAAGTGGAGCTATGGGAGTTTTATCCCTGTAAAAGCGGCGACGGAGATGACACGTGGCTCTTTTTTCGTAAATAGTGGTGTATGGGAAATGATGATTTCCCTTGGGAATTGAAAAGTCATTTTTTTGGGAAAACGACGGCTACCTCGGGGAATGGAAGGTCCCTTAGAGAATTGAGAAGGTTACTTTAGGACTCCGAACAGTCCGCTCTGCTTCTGTGCTCGCATTAAATGGTCCTCGTTTGCCGTGTTACCTTTGCTATATAAGGGGGCATTGGCATCCCTTTCTTCTCAATTCATTTCAACCTAAGTTTTTTTTTTAAGAGAGTTCTTGAAAGCCCTCGATCTCGTCTCGTCTACCTTTGAGAGTCTTCATCCACGTCCTCCACAAAAGGGAGATCCTTGTTTGAGTGTCCATTTTGTGAACCTTTTTCCTCATTTCGAACTTTGCGTGTTGTGTTGGCGCTCAGCTTTGTTTGGTGCTGGACTTTTGAGTGCTCGCGGCGTTTCGAGGTCATGACGAGGGAGTTCTCTGTGACAAACTTTGGATGTTTAGGAGGAGCTTAAGTCCGAACCCTTCAGACTTCAGTGAGTTCGTTTGTCTTTCTTTTTATGTCTTCATTTGATACATATCGTGATAGGCCTAGCAGTAGTGATAACGGTAGGAGTAGTGTAGATGAAACTAGTGGTGATAGTTCCGAGGAGGTAGAGACGTCCTTGTCCTTGTCGAGGGGAAAAACTCCAGTGGGGGTAGTGCTAAGGGCAGGCCCCCTGGCAATGGTTCCATACGTCCCTTTAGAGGGGGAGTATGAAGAGGACTCCTCTTCCAGGGATGAAACGCTTAGGGCATTGACCAACATTAAGGAGACCTCGGCCGGAGAGGAGAGAGAGAAGTGGAACTATACGGCCAACGAGATCCCTAGTTAACTGAGGGAAGAGGACCTGGAGGTAATTTGAAAGGCGTACCGCATCCCGAGCGAGTACGCCCTTCGACTGGCCAAGGTGGGCCAAAGGGCTTGTGATGTCCTCCCTGACTGAGCCCTTTTCGAGCTTTGCGTATATGAGCACCATATGCAAGCCAGGCTGCGGTTTCCCCCTCACCCCTATTTCTGTACCATCCTTAGGTACTTCAATATCGCGCTGTGTCAGCTAGTACCAAACTCAGTATGGCTGATCATGGCCTTTATCTGTGTTTGTTTGGAGGTGGGCAGGCCGATGACAATGGATATTTTTAAGGCCCACTTCCTAATCAACTGGCATGGTTAGACCAGATGGGTAGTGTTTAGTACCCGACTGAGGAGGAGGTTACTAAAGAAGACGCCTTCGTCGATAAAGAGGTGGAAGAAGAACTTTTTTTTTTTGTTCAATCGACCGAGGACTTCGAGCTACCTCGTTCTTAGAGTATGGATCGTACTGGGAAGTGCAAGAAGGTGGGCCTTCTTCCGTACGAGCAGGAAATAGTAGACGCCATGGTAGCCTTGCCTCTGGATGTTGGAGTCCTCTACGACAATGAGGAACTGGCCCGGCAAGGTCTCTGCCCCTCATACCCCGAGCCTTCGCTCGAGAGCGGTAAAGGCTTTAGTTTTTACTTTCTGCATCTCTGTTTTCCTTTTGTACTTGTATTTTCCTTCTATGATTTATGAAGTAATTTCCCTTATTTGCTTTGTTTGGCAGAGATGTAGGCAGCTACCCTCGCCCGAGAGCATGCCAAGAAGCTGACGTTGGAGTAGAGGAGGTCAACTCGATCCGAGAAACAACTAGCCTCGGGCTCGCAGACCAGGAAGAGGCCTCGGGTTCAGTCTCCTACTCCAATTGACCTAGAGACTCCCCCGAGGCATCCCTCCCAGTCCAAGACTACTCCAGTCTCCAGTGCCGCCCCACCGTTGCCAGTTACTGCTGGGCCCTCCACTGCTCCCGGTGCCAGCCAAGGGGCTGCTTCTGAGGCCCCGATCTTTATGCCCAACTAGGCTCTACGGATGGATGACTCTGTCTTTGCACACCCCCGGGTAGCGAGGGAGCATCTAATCAAAGGAACTCCCCCTCGAGACGTGGTTGAATTGGGTAGGAAGACCACAAACTCCCTTTGTGTAGTTGCTGAGACGATAGCATCCCAGGTAGTTTTTTCTTTTTAGCATAACTTTCATTTCCTTGATCCTTTTAGTTTTTTCTAACATTCTTCATTTGGTTTTAGATGGGTGTTATTGTAGGCGCGGCCACTCTTCGTTGCATGGAGACGGCCGAGCTTCTCAGACGTACTCAGCACCAACTGGAGGAGAAGACCGAGACGACCTATCAGTTGCAATCCTTATTGGATTCAACCAACCTGGCCAGGGCTGAGACCGAGATTCTTGCTAGGGTTGTTGTCGAGGAAGCCGAGGCCCGTCTTCGTGCTGCAATGGAGGAGACTAAGGCTCGCAGTCGAGCAGCTGTTGAGGAAGCCCTGGCGGCCTTCCAGATCTCGGAGGCCTACCGTCTGGCTGTGGTCTCTGAGGGTGGCCAGCAGTACCTCACTGGTTTCATGGAAGCAAAGGGGAAGGCCGAAGCCTTGTACCCAAAGCTCGATTTCTCTGGTTTAGACCTGCTGGGGCCCAAGGACGAGAAGTTGCTGGCCTCAGAGGAGGAGCAGACCGAGGAGCAGGAGCAGCCCGGAGGTCAAGAAGAATATCCAGGCACAGGGCCTCCTGTCCCTGGAGAAGAACATCCAGGCTCAGGATGAGAGTAGCCCGCCATGGGGGATAAAGAGGTTGAGGCAAGCAGATCATGAGGCCGTAGCGACGCTTCTCCTGATCTGGCCTGGCTAGAATTTTTGGTTTTTGCTATGTACTTCGAGGCCGTTAGTGCCCTTTTGATCTTGTACTTTATGGTTGTGAAAAGTTTTAATAATAGCTCCTTTTTATCAAACTTCGTCTTTTTTATATGTAGTTCCATACTTTTACACTTGGTCAGCTTTAGGATAATCTTCTTCTTCGATATTTGAGAATGGGCTCTGAGCTTTTATTGGTAAAAATGTCGAAGGTGTTCGTCATTCCAAGTGCGGGGGATGGGCTTTCCATTTAGCTCTTTTAGTTCAAAAGTGCCACGACGGCATACCTTTTTGATTCAGTTCGGCCCTTCCCAGTTAAGGAGCAGTTTTCCCGTTTCCTGAGGTCGGGATACTTCGCTCTTTCGTAGGACGAGGTCATGGAGTAAGAAGTGCCTTCCTTTTACTCTCGCATTGTAATACCTAGCGGTGTGCTGTTGATAAGCAGCTAATCGGACTTGGGCCTTGTCCTGGGCCTCTTCGAGGAGATCGACATTCATTCTCAGGGCTTCTTCGTTGCTTCGCTCCTCGAAGCTTTGTACGCGGAAGGAGGGTACACCTATTTCCAAGGGGATCACGGCTTCCGACCTATAGGTCATGAAGAAAGGTGTTTTCCCCGTGGGTGCCCGAGCCGTAGTTCGGTATTGATTACACCCAAAACAGTAACGCAGTGTTGTAGTACGGCTTTGGGGTGTTGATTCCACAGGGAGACAAATTAACTATAAAGAAAGATGTAAACTTTAATATGAGACGATGTGATCAAATTAAATATAGAATCTGAAATTTGATAGTGAGACAATTGTGTAAAGTAGATTGTGAAATATAATAGGAAAGCAACAAGGATCCGGGAATCCTCCCTAGGTTTGTTGCCCTAATCCTAACTTGATTCAGTTGTTTTTTATCTCGATTGCAAGTTTCACATCCCAAACAGGCAATCGGCAAATATTCAATTAAAGCACATGTATAAACCCTAATTTGATTGTTATGAAATACTCTTTATTTTCAATTCACGCACATATGATCTATCCTTTAAGTTTATCAAGAAACGACAATATATCTTTGATAACAATATTGCAGTAATGGACAAACCTAAAGGCTAGATCTACCGGACTCAATCATACCCAAATAATCTTGACATAAAGAAAGCATGACTAAATCTATATCAAGGAAAAAGATACAATCACCGGATTAGACGAAATCTTTATAATTAGAATAAAAATAAATCATAACAATATTTGGATGTTAAAGCTCCATTAAAACTGAATCAAATAAGGGAAATAGAAACAACTACACCTAGGGATTCATCCCTTCTCCTTGCTTGGAGATTAGTTAGCCATGGGGCTCATGGTTGCACAATGGAAGGAAAGTTGCTGCTTTCTTGAGTTCTCCAGGTTTTTGAATAATTAATTACAAACCCTAAGTGGTATATTTATAGTACACAAGGTCTAGGGGTGTTTTAGGGTTTGAACAAGTCATTAAAGACCTAATTAGGGTCTAACTCGGAGTGCACAAGGCTGTGTGCGCGCTGCAGCACAACTTGGGCGCGCTGTGGCACTGTTTTATCAGGTCAGGTGCTGGTGCTGTGTGCTGCGGCACAGATAATCCATGCTGCGGCGCGAGGCTGCTCTGTTTTGATTAAGTCAGGTGCTGGTGCTGTGTGCTGTGGTGCGGATAATCCATGCTGCAGCGCGGGCTGATGCTGATTCAGAAAGTCTGACCTCTGTCCGCTAAAATTGCCATAACTTCCTCTAGAGAAATGATTTTAATGAGCCGTAAAATCCTCCAGAAAATAGACTTCCATATATTTCTAACTATATTTGGCACACTTCTTGGTTCTTTCTACATCGATACAGTTTAATTTGTAAAGATGGTTGATTTGTATGCCAACTCTAGCAACTTAGTGAAAACTCCTTCCTTAGTTTCTCTTCATCTTGGCTCTTCCATGATCATTCTTTTGCTTGAGTGTTCAATGGAACTTCGTGTTTCAAAATGATGATAGTTTTTCCATCTCCTTTAACTCAAGATACCTGAAAAATGCACCGAAATAAATTAATGCTCCAAAAATACCACTTTAGAGTTGTTAATGAATAAAAATGCAATTAAGACCTAAATCAACCCTAAAGTGCTAACAAATAAGTACGATTATAATGCATTTAATGGCTCTTATCACAACCCCCAACTAGCTTATTGCTAGTCCCTAGCAATTCAAGCGAAAACAAGAGATGAATTATATGGTAGGAGTTAAAAACAACGTAAAGCAATGCTAGCGTTGAACCAAGAGTAATTCATTTTTTGTCTCAAAAATTGCACATAACATACGGCACATAGAATCATTAAATTTCACCGAAGTCCAAAAGTAATCCAAGCATCAATCTTAAAATCATTATTGACTCTTAACATCCATCTTACGACAATCCATTAGTCCGAACACCCGGATGATTTTATGCACAACATTCATAAATACAAGTCTCGGCCTCTAAAAACATAACAAATTGTGTGACATCAATCACATAAACAAGCTCCATAGGCTTATTTTTTCAAATCATTCTCCACTATTGTAGAAAAATCACACTTTATTGGATCAGTAGGTCTTTAATAGGTTTGTAATGTTAGGCCAAGGTAAAGGTTAAGAAAAAATGGGAAGGATTTGCAAGTAAAAGAACTTTTAATCTTTTAAGTTTTAAACACAACCACTTTCAAGCACTAGATAATTTTACTTCAATGCTCAACTCCTTCAACAATTTTTTATAAAAGCATATCTCTTGACAAGTCACCACTTTTTCTTTTCTTTTTCTTCTTTCTTTGCCATACTTCTCTTCTTTTTTCTGTTTTTGGCAAATACTCATTCAACTCTTCTTCTTTTTTTTTTTTCTTTTCTTTTCCACAACCCCCAACTTATCTTCTTTAATATACTTGGGTTATGATTTTTCATATTTCCATCCTTACTCCTCTTAAGTGCTTCTCAACAATGTGTACAACTAAGTTCTTTTAAAAGAAGGGTAAGGATAAAATATTTTTAGGCTCATAAGGGTAAGTAAATGAGTTTTTGAAAGAAACAAGGCTCAAATTCTTTTTCAAGAAAAAGGGCTCAAAAAGATGACTAGTGATATATATTGCAAGGGTAAGTTTGAAAAGCTCAAACGATTCAAAAATGGCCTATATCATATCCTAAGTAGTGTACATTATAGAAATTCGCCTCAAATGATTATCAAATAAGTTCTAGAGCTTGTTGAGACCGAAAAAGTATTCACAAACAATCGCACATAAAACTTTTCTAGATGCTTTAGACTAATCATACAATCTTACCATAAATTAGAGTCTCAAACCAAATCAAGATTGACACTTAAATTATTCTCAAACCGAAACAGAATTTAACTTCTTCTACATGCTATCTGTTATCTCAATTAAGTTTATATTATTGATATGTGAATTAACTCTAGGGCTAACACAAAGCATGCTTAAAACAGAGGATACGGATAATGACACCAGTGGTTTAATGAAAAGCAAATAAAGGCAAATCATATATTTCTTCCATCCCCAACTTAAAATTTACATTGACCTCAGTGTGAAAGAGAAAGTAAAGGAAACTCCCCTGGGGTAAGCATAGGTGCACAACAGCTGAAAGATGTGCATCTCCATTTGAATTGCATGCTTTACTTTTTGTTAAAAGGCTGATCTGCAAAAGAGAACACACAAAAAGAAAGCAACGATGGTGCACTATGAAGAATCCCACCATATGTTAGCACATGAACTGAAAGGAAACAACTGAATTTAAAAAGAAAGTACAGAAAATAATGAAAAAGAAAGCACATTGAAAGATAGAGTAGTTAGGTGATAGAAAAATAAAATAAACTGGAAAGCAACAAACAAAATAGACCCAAAAATTAATCATCAATGTCTTCAGGATCAACCTCATTATCTTCTTCATTTTCGTCACCTTCCCCTTGAGGTGGATCGAAAGATGAACCCGGATAGGGTGGCATGGTGGGAAAGTGATCCATATGACATCCAGTAGTGGAGGTAATGTGATGGTACATTTGACCAAAAGAGGAGAATACCTCCGCTTAATAATCAGCTTGCCTAGAAAAGAACTGTTCTTGTCGATCTAACCTATCGAACAACAGTTTATGGTGTTCTTCAAAACGATGCTCTAAGCGGTCAAGACGCTCTACGACAGTGAAATTTCTGGGGGAGGAGGAGTAGAAATTATTGCTCCATCCTCTGGATTTGGTGGTCTTGAGGTTTTAAGTAGATTGAGCATGTAATCATCGATGGGTTTCTTGGGTGGTTGGTGCTCCTCAATGCTACTGTAAGGGACATCAGCTTGGATGCATAGTTGGGTAATTAAAGATGGGAAGTACAATCCAAGTTTATGTCGCACAGTGTGTAAAATAGAATCGAATATTATTTCACCCACATCTATAGTCATACCCGTCAAAATGGCATAGATCAAAACAGCTCTTGGAACAGTCAGGTTACTATAATGTAAAGCAGGCATCATCCGTTGACACACAAAGTATTGCCAAGCTCGAGCGTTGACAATCAAAGATGCACCAGGTAAGGTTTTATGGGCATCACCCGTCATTTTCCAGGTTGTGCCCGGAATGCAGAGAGTATTGCAAATCGCGTTATAGTCAATATTGGATGTATAAGCACGATACTCACTGTGTTCAATGTCGGGTAACCCATAGAACCTATTGATGGATGAGCGGCTAAAAGAGATTTGTTTTCCTCTGACTAAGACATTTCCATTCCTATGTTCTTCGGCATTGGCATAGAATTCGCGAACTATGTTTGTCAAGGAATTAGGTGGTGGTCTAGAAAAATGTTCCCAATTTATAGCAAGAATTATTGCAAATAAGGATGGGTTGCCCCTCTCAGTTATATTAAATCCTCGCTCGGAAATGATTTTTCTAGCACTCAACAAGCTACGGTACCTTTCACTAGCCTCAAAACTCACAAATTTGGACTCATCATATTCTTGTTGTTGTTTCCCCTTAGACCTCTTAATTTTTGGTGCCATAGATGTCAAATATATAGAACAATAAATGTAGAGCAGAATTTAACTATCAAAGAATCTCAAGTGAACAATGAAAGGGAGAATTTAAACTTACTTGAGGTCCAAATGAGAGAGAGGGAAGACTAACCACATCTTGAAGATTTGCTTTGATGAACACCACAAGCTCCTTGGAACCAAGTTTAATGGAGGAATTTCTAACAAAAATTGCAAGATTAAGGTAAGGTTCTCCAAGAAAAGGAAGAGAAAGAGAGAAATTTGGAGTGAAATTTGGTGTGTGCAGTGTGAGGATATGGAGAGAGAAAGGGAGAAAATGGGAGGGGCTGTAAATCGTGAGTGGGAAAGGAGAAAAATGAAAGTGCAGATGTGGATTGCTAGGTTTAATTGTTTTCTTTTTTTTTTTTTTAAAAAAAATCTGGGCTGGTTTAGGAGGTGTAGTGTGGCTTGGGTGATTCTGGGCTTGTTGCTGCGTGGTGCGGCACGGGCCTGGGCTATTGCCAAGCTTGTTGCTGCGTGGCGTGGCACGGGCCTGGGCTGTTGTTGTGTGGCACGGCACGGGCCTGGGTTGCTGCCGAGCTTGTTGCTGCGTGGCGCGGCACGGGCCTGGGCTGCTGCTGTGTGGCGCGGCACGGGCCTGGTGTGGCGCGACATGGGCCTGGGCTGCTGCTGAGAAAAATGTATTTGATTGCTTGCCCAAAATAAAATAAAATAAAATTATTTAAAGGAAAAATAAAATGCAAGAGAAACTAAATAAATAAATAAAAATAAATAAAATAAAACAAAAAAACGCACCTTGGTTGTGTGATGATCGATTTAAGGTAAATAGACCGGATCCATAAGTAGAATGTCCTCCACTTCCGGATCTTGCCTATTGATTAAGATTTTAAGCCGCTGACCATTCACTTTAAAAATCTGACCGTCCCTAGAGTCTTCAATTTCCACGGCTCCATTTTCGAAAACATTTTTTACTAAGAAAGGACCGGTCCACCTTGACCTAAGTTTTCCAGGATGCTTATGGAGTCTAGAGTCGTATAAGAACACCCGATCATGGGGTTTAAATGTTTTTCTCGAAATGTTTTTATCATGGAATACTTTCATCTTAGCCTTATAGATTTTAGAATTCTCATAAGCATCGTTTCTTAATTCCTCTAACTCGATCAATTGATATTTTCTAAGCTTACCCGCTTCTCCTAGGTCAAGATTAAAAGACTTGATTGCCCAATAAGCTCGGTGCTCGAGCTCTACAGGTAGGTGATAGGGCTTTCCAAAAACAAGCCGATAAGGTGACATACCTAAGGGAGTTTTAAAGGCTGTCCGATAAGCCCAAAGCGCATCAACTAGTCTCAAAGACCAATCCTTACGATCCGGGTTAACCGTTTTTTCTAAAATCTGTTTAATTTCCCTATTGGCAAGCTCTACTTGTCCGCTGGTCTGAGGGTGATAGGCAGTAGATATTTTATGCAAGACCCCATATTTTTTCATCAAAGCTTTAAAAGAGCAGTTGCAAAAATGTGTACCTCGATCACTAATTATAGCACGTGGTGTACCAAATCGAGATAACACATTTTCTTTGAGAAATTTAATTACCGTTTGATTATCATTGCTGCGGCAAGCTGCTGCCTCTACACACTTAGATACATAATCTATTGCTACGATGATATATTGGTATCCAAAGGAAGGAGGAAAGGGTCCCATGAAATCGATGCCCCAACAATCAAAGATTTCAATGACTAAAATAGGGTTTAAGGGCATCATATTTCGTCGAGACATAGCTCCTAACTTTTGACACCTTTCACATGAGCGACAATAGATGTTTGCATCTTTAAACAAAGTAGGCCAATAAAATCCACACTGCATAATTTTTGCAGCGGTTTTTTTCATAGAAAAGTGGCCTCCACAAGCTTGGGTATGACAAAATTCTAAGACGCTATCAATCTCTTCATTAGGGATGCAACGCCTTAAAATTTGGTCAGGGCAGTATTTGAAAAGATAGGGGTCATCCCAATAAAAATTACGTACCTCATATAGGAATTTCCTTTTGTCTTGAGCATTCCAATCCATAGGTATCTCACCTGTAGCCAAATAATTTACGATGTGAGCGAACCACGGTAGAGAAGTGATGGAGAGTAATTGCTCATCGGGAAAATCATCTTTGATTGGCATGTCATCACAAGTGTCTTCGAATATAAGTCTTGAGAGATGGTCAGCCACTACGTTCTCCACTCCTTTCTTATCCTTGATGGTGATGTCGAATTCTTGTAAGAGAATGATCCATCGGATTAGTCGTGCCTTAGCATCCTTCTTTGTAAGAAGATACTTGAGGGCTACATGATCTTGGGTTTCAGATAATTCAGAGGAAATTATAACAGGAAAGGTATCACCTGGACCGAGGAAAGCATGCTTTAATCCCTTAGGTAGTGGCTTTAATTCGACCTTAGGTGCTTCCACATTTGAGGGGACTTGTGTCTGGCTTCTTTCGGGCAGTTCTTCAAACCTTGGTTGCCATGTCTGCTTGCCATAATCCTGAAATTTGTTAAAAATATAACATACATCAATTATATCCATTTTATCATCAGTTGAATTTACAGAATTAACAAGAAAATTTTTAAGAGGATCATAATCATGAGTTAAAGAGACTCCCTCATTGATGAGTGACTCAATCATGTAAAGCTGGTGGTTTTCATCCTCATCTTCGGGCTGCTTTGCAACGTTGAAAATATTTACTTCAAGGGTCATGTTGCCAAAGGATAGTTTCATGAGTCCATTCCTACAATTTATTAAAGCATTTGCAGTAGCAAGGAAAGGTCTACCCAAAATTAAAGGAATTTTAGAATTAGTGTTAACAGCAGAAGTGGTATCAAGGATTAAAAAATCAACAGGATAGTAAAATTTATCAATTTGAATCAACACATCCTCTACCATACCTCAGGGTACTTTGACTGAACGGTCAGCTAATTGTAACACCACACTAGTTGGTTTGATTTCTCCTAGACCTAGCTGTAAATAAATGGAAAATGGCATCAAGTTGACACTAGCTCCTAAATCTAGTAAGGCTTGTCCAACCTCATGATTTCCAATGCTACAAGCAATGGTTGGACAGCCCGGGTCTTTGTATTTTGGGGGAATTCTTTCCTCAATTAAAGCACTAACTTGCTCAGTTAGGAATGTTGTTTTCTTAACATGGTGCTTCCTCTTAATTGTGTATAAATCCTTGAGAACTTTTGCATAGGTGGGAACTTGTTTAATCACATGTAAGAGTGGAAGATTTAGTTTCACTTGCCTCAAATTTTCTAGGATTTCATTATTTATTTCCAGATTTTTCTTGTTTGATTTTAAGGCTTGAGGGAATGGTGCTTTAACAGGGCTTTTGGTTATTTCAAGGTCCTTGGGCTGTTCGGTTTCACTACTAGCTTGCCCTTCTTTCTCATCCTCGGATTTATTAATTGGTGGGATGTGTAGTGACTTACCACTTCGAGTCACAATGGCATTTACATCTTTCAAATTTTCTTGTGCCTTATGTTGACCGTGAGGATTGGACTGAGCTTGGGAAGGGAACTTTCCGCGCTCAGTCACACTTAAGGTGCCCATTAATTTAGACACTTGGCTCCTTATTTCCTTCCTCAACCACCTGCGTAATTAACGCTTCACACCTCTGGTTTGTTTTACCTTGTGCTTCTATAAAAGCATGTAGGGTGTCTTATAAAGAGTTCCTAGAGGTTGAGGGTGCATGATAAGGTGCAGAGTATGATCTAGGGGGTTGTGCATGCTGCTGGTTTTCAGATTTTCAGCTGAAGTTGGGGTGATTTCGCCACCCCGGATTATAAGTGTTAGAGAAGGGTGTTTGAGGCTTCTTGTACATGCCTAGGGCATTACATTGTTCCTCGTACAGCCCTCTCATATCAACAAAAGTGGGGCACTCTTGCACGGGATGATCTACCCCTCCACACACAAAACATGGTTCCAATGGTTCAGCTTGATTAACCATGTGTGTCGGTTTTTTAGTTTTCAATGCCTCTAACTCCCTAGTGAGCAGTTCGACCTTAGCTTTCAGGTTGTCTTCCTCCCTAAGATGGTATATTCCGCCACCACTAGGGTTTCCTATAGGTCGTGACCTATTTATGCTTTCAGTAGAACTAGGTCCAGTCCATGTGTGAGCTTTTTCAGCAAGCTCATTGAGGTATTCGATAGCCTCATCAGGGTCTTTTTGCAAGAATTCACCATTGCACATCATCTCAACAAATTGGCGTTCTCTATAGGTAAGACCCTCATAGAAATAGCTCACTAAACGCCAATTTTCATACCCATGATGTGGACACATACTTAATAGCTCTTTAAATTTCTCCCAAGACTGATACAAAGTCTCGTTTTCCTTTTGTGCAAAGGTGGAGATTTGTCTTTTCAGCGCATTAGTCTTATGTTGAGGGAAGTATTTGTTAAAAAATACTTGGGTCATCTCATTCCATGACCCAATTGATCATGGTCTCAGCGAGTATAACCAACTCTTAGCTTTATCCTTTAAGGAGAAAGGAAAAAACTTGAGCCGCATGATATCATTAGTTGCTTCTTGACTATGGAAAGTCGCAACTACTTCCTCAAACTCTCTAATATGCACATACGGGTTTTCGTTTCCCAAACCATGAAAAGTAGGGAGTAATTGAATCATCCCTGTTTTAAAGTCTTGATGGCGGGTGGTGGTTGGAAACATAATGCACGATGGTGTGGCTGTCCGGCTAGGATGTAAATAATCTTTGAGTGTCCTAGCTACATTCTCATTAGGGTTTTAAGCCATTTTGACAAAGTTTTCTAAATTTTCAGTTGGGTGTATACTAAGGTCCGATCTAGGCGAGGTTTCACTAACGGACGAAGAAGGAAGGGGTATCTCTATTTCGGGTCTCTTAATGAATCTCCCTCGCGAGTCTCTCGATCTAAGCATATACCAGCTGAGTTTAGAAGTAATAAATAAAACAGAACAGAACAAAAAAAAATCAGAATATAAAGGAAAGATAGTATCGTCTTTGTCTTAGAGTTGACAAACTTCCTTATGAGTAAGCGCGTCTCCCCGGCAACGGCGCCAAAATTTGATTACGCCCAAAACAGCAACGTGGTGTTGTAGTACGGCTTTGGGGTGTCGATTCCACAGGGAGACAAATTAACTATAAAGAAAGATGTAAACTTTAATATGAGACGATGTGATCAAATTAAATATAGAATCTGAAATTTGATAGTGAGACAATTGTGTAAAGTAGATTGTGAAATATAATAGGAAAGCAACAAGGATCCAAGAATCCTCCCTAGGTTTGTTGCCCTAATCCTAACTTGATTCAGTTGTTTTTTATCTCGATTGCAAGTTTCACATCCCAAACAGGCAATCGGCAAATATTCAATTAAAGCACATGTATAAACCCTAATTTGATTGTTATGAAATACTCTTTATTTTCAATTCATGCACATATGATCTATCCTTTAAGTTTATCAAGAAACGGCAATATATCTTTGATGACAATATTGCAGTAATGGACAAACCTAAAGGCTAGATCTACCGGACTCAATCATACCCAAATAATCTTGACATAAAGAAAGCATGACTAAATCTATATCAAGGAAAAAGATACAATCACCGGATTAGATGAAATCTTTATAATTAGAATAAAAGTAAATCATAACAATATTTGAATGTTAAAGCTCCATTACAACTGAATCAAATAAGGGAAATAGAAACAACTACACCTAGGGATTCATCCCTTCTCCTTGCTTGGAGATTAGTTAGCCATGGGGCTCATGGTTGCATAATGGAAGGAAAGTTGCTGCTTTCTTGAGTTCTCTAGGTTTTTGAATAATTAATTACAAACCCTAAGTGGTATATTTATAGTACACAAGGTCTAGGGGTGTTTTAGGGTTTGAACAAGTCATTAAAGACCTAATTAGGGTCTAACTCGGAGTGCACAAGGCTGTGTGCGCGCTGCAGCACAACTTGGGCGCGCTGCGGCACTGTTTTATCAGGTCAGGTGCTGGTGCTGTGCGCTGCGGCACAGATAATCCATGCTGCGGCGCGGGGCTGCTCTGTTTTGATTAAGTCAGGTGCTGGTTCTGTGTGCTGCGGCGCGGATAATCCATGCTGCAACGCGGGCTGATGCTGATTCAGAAAGTCTGACCTCTGTCCGCTAAAATCGCCATAACTTCCTCTAGAGAAATGATTTTAATGAACCGTAAAATCCTCCAGAAAATAGACTTCCATATATTTCTAACCATATATGGCACACTTCCTGGTTCTTTCTACATCGATACAGTTTAATTTGTAAAGATGGTTGATTTGTATGCCAACTCCAGCAACTTAGTGAAAACTCCTTCCTTAGTTTCTCTTCATCTTGGCTCTTCCGCGATCATTCTTTTGCTTGAGTGTTCAATGGA
Source organism: Bretschneidera sinensis (assembly GCA_023935145.1). Lineage (NCBI taxonomy): Eukaryota > Viridiplantae > Streptophyta > Magnoliopsida > Brassicales > Akaniaceae > Bretschneidera > Bretschneidera sinensis. Next base: position 74,538,529 of record CM043702.1, on the reverse strand, counting down.
ACTTCGTGTTTCAAAATGATGATAGTTTTTCCATCTCCTTTAACTCAAGATACCTGAAAAATGCACCGAAATAAATTAATGCTCCAAAAATACCACTTTAGAGTTGTTAATGAATAAAAATGCAATTAAGACCTAAATCAACCCTAAAGTGCTAACAAATAAGTACGATTATAATGCATTTAATGGCTCTTATCAGGTATGCCCAAGGTATGTTGGGTAAATGGCTCGTCCATTGTTTGTCTACTTCATCTATTCGCCTCTTGATGCCTTGGAGGAGCGTTCGGTTGGTGACCTCGGCTTGCCCGTTAGCTTGGGGGTATCCTATTGAGGAGAAGCGATGTTCGATATGTAAGTCCTCGCAGAATGTTTTAAACCGAGCACTGTCGAACTGTTTACCGTTGTCTGTTATCTATACTTGAGGTACTCCGAACCGACATACGATCGACTTCCAAACAAAACCCCAAGCCTGATGATTGGTGATGCTGGCCAAGGGCTCGGCTTCTACCCACTTTGTAAAGTAGTCGATTGCCACTATAAGGTACTTTCGCTGGCCGGCTGCTGTGGGGAAAGGTCCGAGAAGGTCCATGCCCCACATAGCAAAGGGAAATAGACTAGTGATTGGGGTGAGGAGAGTTGCTGGTCTATGTGGCATAGTGGCATACTGTTGGCAGCTTTTACATTTTTTAACCAGTTCCATGGCTTCTTCTCTCATTCTTGGTGAGTTTATGTGTTGTTGATTCTAATTATGCAGAGATAAGAGCAATCTATCTTGGTCGCTGATTCTTTGGTTGTAAAGCCAGTGTGGAGAGCTTGCCCATTAATACTATATTGGTACAGAGTGATTATCAAATAAAGACGAAGAGAGTAGTAGGTAGAGGTTGTCAAGCGGCTGGTGAGAAGATCGTTTCAATGTTTTTGGATTTTCTTCGTCCATTGATATACAACAACCTTGTCTACGATTTATTCGGTAAAGTTTGGTAATATTTGGGATGTCTACGTGTCAAGGAAGAAATGTAGAAGAGATCATTTCTCTTTGGGTTTGTTCGCTTTTTCAGATCTTCGTGATTCTTTCAATTTGTGATGATTTAATCTTTGAGTACAATATTTACAATAGAAAGTACAAATACTAAACCGCTGTTAAAAGACAAATTGAAAATTTATGAACTTAATTGTTAAACTTAAAATTTCATTTTTTAAACAATCATACATAATTTTTTCCATATATAAATAATGTTATACAATTTAAGACATTGAAAATTTATGAACTTAATTGTTAAACTTAAAATTTCATTTTTTAAACAATCATACATAATTTTATCCATATATAAATAATGTTATACAATTTAACACACAACTATATATATATGGTTTAAATTTTGTATGTTAATTTTATTCTTATAGTTTAAATTTAACAAATTCAACTATTGAATAGTGACTATTTGTAAATTTTACGGTTATAGTTTAAATTCAACAAACACAATTATAGAATGGTGACTTGAGCTTTGTTGTATCCTGAAAAAGATTTGTCTGTAGTTATATTCTCTTGAGAGTATTGAAATCTTACGATCTTAAGGTCTAAGGCTTAATCATTTTGTATTAAAACTTAGAATATTAAAGTAATTAACACTTTTGAAATATAATTTTTTAAAGGAGATTTTGAAATGTGACTAGTTACAAACCTAAACCTGCACAATAAAAATGTTCATTTCATTAGACTATTTTTATTTATGTATGTGTGCATATTGTACATATCATTGTTTTTTTTATAACTTTTGATACATTAATTAAGAAAGTATCAAATTATATAGAGCAACTTAAGATAACGATTAAAACAAGAGACTCGATATATGTACTTACAATTTTTTTTGGCTTTTTATTTACATATCATTGTTCTACTTAGAGGTCTCCTAATACCATTGTTTAAAAATGCATGCAACATCTTATAGTTCTCCTGAATGGAGACAAATAAATAGGGGCAAAGTAAAACTCATCTTACAGTTCTCCTGAATGCCAACTAATTTTAATTTCTCTTTTCTACTTGGGAAAAAAAATTTAATTTCGCATAATTCTCTTTTCAGCCTTACTTTTTTCTTTTTCCCCCAAAGGAGAAATCAACATCTTCTTTTCGTTAACCTCGAAACAAACGCACCCTTATTAGGAACAGTGCCCAAACACATATAAGAGCTTCTTTCCTCTTCTGTCTGCAGCGTCGGCTGCCATCGCGATTGCGGTATCCCTCTCGCTCGCTCGTTGTGTGGTTTTATGCATGTACAGGCTATTATGCTTGTTTGATTGTAATTGACTTCGTTTTGTTTTTCCTTTCAGGTGAAAATTTTCATTAACTAGAGCAATGCAATTGTTGGGTTTTACATGGAATCAATGGTGGTAACTGCCTTGGCCTTGAATTTTCGTTAATTCCCTAGGTTTCAGGTAAAAATTTCCGAGAATTTCTTTACCCTTGTGAGTTATTTATTGTTTATAGGTACTGTTACCTCACTCCATAGAGAACCAAAGATAATCTAATATCAAGCATTAGCCTGCCAAATCGGGCTCATTATTTTGATTTTTGAAACTTCTGTTTTCTGGATAGAGCTCAACGTCATTGGTTCCACAATTGATATATAGAATGAAAGCTAAATTCGTCTTTGTATTCTCGGTATCACGTAACAATCTCTCTTTCCCTAAATACCCATTTTCAAGAATTCGATCATGTTGCACATATACTGCATCTTTTCCCCCGTGTGAGACCTTGCCAGAAAATGTATCGGAAGAGGTTAGAGATAAACCAAAAACCCCTGTGGAGGTTTTTAGGAAATGGGGTTGTAGTGATAAAGATATATTGGAGATGTTCTCACTCGGGCCATCTTTACACAAGGCGAGAATTTCCTATCTTCAATCCAAGCTCAACATAGTCAGCAAGTTAGGCCTAAAATCATCTGATCTTGTTAAAATCATTAAATGCCGCCCTCGGTTCTTTAGTGTTCGTTTAGATCATTGTTTTAATGAGCGTCTTAAGTTCTTCATGACATGGTTTGGGTCGAGGGAGCTGTTGGTTAAAGCTATTACTAGGAACCCTTTCCTGTTGACATATGACCTTAACAAAAGGGTTAAGCCCACCGTTGCACTGTATGAAAAGATGGGTGTTAGCAGAAAGGATTTGGTTCCTATGCTATTATCTCGGCCAAGTTTAGTTTGCCGAACCACATTTAATGATGAGAAGATGGAGTGTATAAGAAAGACAGGAGTTTCCAAGGATTCCAAAATGTATAAATATGTGGTCACCATTATTGGTGTCTTAAGGCTTGAGACAATCCATGAAAAGGTGGCAAACTTAGAGAAGTTTGGGGTTTCAGATGATGAGATTTTCCGTATTTTTGGAAAGGCGCCCTTTCTGTTGACATTATCTGTTGATAAGGTTCACAGGACTATGACTTTCTTCCTGGACACCATGAAACTTCCTGGAAATGTGGTGGTTCAGCACCCAGTTTTGCTGTTTAAAAATTTGGATACTGTGTTGAAACCACGATTACTTCTCATGAGAAAGATACAGGAAATGAGTCTGGGTCTTGATCTGCAAATTAATCAGCAGCTGATGATGAAGGCTCTAAGGATGCTCTAGAAGCGGTTTATAAAGGTGTTTGTGACATGTCACCCAGAGGATGTTGCCAATGAACTGTTGGACTACTATAGAGATGTCAAAGGTCGCAAGGGTTTGGAAAATTTTCCAAAAGAGAAATTGCATAAAAAGTTTCATTTATGAACACTTCTTCCAGCCAGGTACATTAAAATCCTTGATTTAATAACACTTTTTCCTTGATTTAATAACACTTTACTTATTGCAGCATATCCATTGTCCTAAGATATTTTCTTTTTGCCTGTCTTTAATAGTGTCCTTTGCTTGCATGAGTTAAGAATATTATGCATATAGCAGCATAGTCATTTGATAGTGGATTATTTGAGGATTTGATTTATCTATCATGCATATTTCGTCTCACTCTCTCACGATTGCGTGCAGAGACGAATATTAGTATGAAGTGAAGCTACTTGGTGTAGGACAAATAGTTTAGAGAGTAGAATAAGGGGATCGGAGAGAAGCAGACTGAATAGGTAGCCGAGAAGAAAGGAGAAGTGAACAACAGATGATAAGAGAAAAGCATAATAGAAACATTGTAAGAAAAAACAAAACCAAAAGAAACAGGGGGCAAAGGTATTGAGGAAATAGGGGCAAAGGTGAAGAAATAAGGGGCAAAGGTGAAGAACTTGGGAGCAGAGAAACAATTAGACAAAGATCAAACTTTATTCAATAATCAATATCTGAATTAAAACTCAACATAATAAGGTGCTTATACAGGCACCAAAATCCCAAACAAACTAGGAAATAATCTAATCCTAAAAAATAGAAAATAACCTAAAAAATCTAATACATAGTTAATTGTCTAATTTGAATTTCCTACAATACTAAAGTCCTACCATATTACTACTTTCTCTCAATAAAAGCATATTTACAAAATAATCCCACAAATAACCTAAAATCCCACAAATCTTAAAATAATACATATTTATTTTTCCATCCGTTGATAAAAAACTCAACCTCGACTTTTGAAGTGATGAAGGATCAAAACTTTTAATTGCTAGAGTTGCATGGTGAAGAATTGGAATCTTCTGGATGTGGTGTCTTCGAATAAGAATGATGTTACTGGAGCTTTAAGCCAAGTAGGTAGGACAAAATCAATGGAAGAAATTTTGAGCACACACATCATATCTTTAGTCTTACTAGCAATGGTGGATCCAAAATTTTTTGTTAGTGAGGCCGTATCTATGCACATTTATATTATATAAGTAAACAATAAATATACATATTTGAAAACAAAAGTAATATAAATATTGATGGCATTTTCTTCATAAAACAAAAATGTATTTTTATATTTTTAGACTCGAATACATGCCTTTTTCATGCAGTTCAAGATCATTAACACTAACAAAAAAAAGACTTGTACTAGTATGTCCATAACAAATAAGAAAAAGATTTTTTTTTTCAATAATCTTATGTAAACCTTAGCATGTTGAGTACAAAAGAAATTACTTATAAAAAAAATGTTAAGTTAAAAAAAATTAAAGAATGCACCACTTACAGCCTAATAATTTTTTTCTTTTTTAAGTTGCAGCCCAATTATCTGTTTTCAAATGCAAGGTTAAAAATGACTTGTCAACAAATTTTAAAATATTAGCAATTCAACTCTTAGGTTAGTGGTAATGTCATTCCCACAAATGACTTGCTTACCAAAGACCGTCAAAATTTCAGATAATTTATAGTATAACATTATGAAGAATTCTGATGGGCACTAATACAGTTGAGAATCTCGAATTAACCCAACAGCTATCTTGTGATAAGCCTCTTATCTCGGGATCCAAAGGCTGACCCACCAACTAATTTTAAGTTTCTTAAACTTTACCACTACACTCGGATCCAAAGGCCCATATACCTAATTACCACCAAAAAGAAAAATGCTACTGTAGAGAACCTAGAAGGCTAGAACCCAAAGACAAAATAACACAGAAAGGTGAAACATCTGGTAAATGCATAGGCCAATAGTTACCTAAGATTAAAAAAAAGAAGAAAATTTTCATACTCACACCAAAAGAGTACAATCAGATTTGAAGTTTAAAAAAGATAAAAATATTGCATGTACCACTTAACATATGGAAAACAATTCCTAGTTTTCAAAATTTTTAACATTAAGGATTTTGAAATTCAAAAACCCATTAAAGGTTAGGATTAAAACCCAAAAGGGGATGGAAATTAAACTAGTGTCAGGAACCGTATATATAATTCTTACCTATAACTTCTAATTTATAACAAAACTCACTTGAAGGGCAACAAAACCAAAACTACTATGCCAAGAAAGAGAGACCAGACCCAAGAAGCAATTGAAAAGGAGAAGTGTAGAGGACCATCGCCTTTGGCAGAGTGTTTAGGTGTTAAGGTTTCAAATTTGTGGGGGTAATTATAAATTTTAAGTGAGGGCAAATTTGTAAATATCTATAAAATTAATTTATTTTTCAAAAAGCAAGTGGGGACAGTTGCCCCCACCATCGCCCATGCTTACTAGGCATTGTTTATTTGCACTTTGAAGTGGCTCGATAGATGCATCCACATCTTGAGATTTGAACCCTTCATCAATGACTTATACTTGCTCAAGGTGTTCTTGCACCGGAGAAACAACTTCATACTTGGTCTTGTCTTGATGGGTAGAAGCTTGGATTGGAGAAACAACTTTATACTTGGTCTCGTTTTGATGGGTAGAAGTTTTAGCGAAGGCTGCTTCCACTAGTTGTGCCACCCGTTCAACGAGTTGTTGCATATTGAGTAAACGACTTTTAAAGTACAAATGATGTCTTAAATAATTATCGTGATAATATTCGATCTCCAACTGACAACAATTATCATAAATACGATCATAAAACTCAATGTTAGCCCAAATAGCATCTTGATTCAAGCGGTATTGCACAAGAGCTTGAAATTCCTTTGAATTTGGGAAAATATTAATTTTCTCCACATGGCCAAACTGTCCAAAAACTTGATGAAGCACATCTTCTGTAACTGTTTATAGCACATGGTGAACTGTAACAAGAAAAACTCGACTCAACTCAACTAAACTCATTCGTCACAAGTGGCTGCAATTTTTTTCTCATTTTTTCCCTTTTTTTTCCTTTGTTTTTCTGTATCTTTTCTTTTATGTTTTTCTTTTTGTCCTTTTTTACCGAAAGTAATGAAACAAAGAGAAACAAAAAATATGAAGGCAAAAAATTAAATATCAAGAACAAAATTGAAGTAAAAAATGTGGGAGTAAATCAACTTGTTCTGCTTGATCCAAATTCAAACCCATAGTCAAAGATGGAGGATGGGCTTTTGGGATCTTACTGTCCGGCTTTCACTTAACATTATGATGGTGGTGGAGAGCATCAAAACCCACTGGAAAGTGCTGATCGGCGGCAGCAGATTTGGAGAATCTTTGGGCTTCAGTGCGGCAATACTCCGGTGGATTCACCCCGCATGGATAGTTAGGCTGGACAGCGGCATTTTCTGGTCCGGAACATGTCTCTCTCTTCGGGTGTCGAGGCTGCCGGTGTGGCAGTGGAGGTGCATGGCGGCAGATCACGGCGAGATTCTAAGGTTTTTGTCGTCGGACATTTCCGATTTTTATGGTGGTGGTAGCGCAGGATAGAAGTCGACGGAAAGCGGCAGATAGAGGAGGTTCAATTACAGTTGCTTTTTGGGTTTTTCGGGAATTGTGATTTTCTTCTTTTTTTGTGTGTTAGGTACTGGGACTGTGACAAAAGGTGTAATTTTTTTTTAAAAAAAACAGATGGAATTGTTGAAGGGAGGGTAGTAGCTGGTTGATTTTTTTTTTCCAAAACAAAGGATGAACTGATTGAAGGGAGAGTTGCAGCGTTTTTATTTTTAAAAAAATAAGATGGTTTTGTATGGTTATTGCGATGTTTGATGGTAGATATGGATGTAGGGTTATAGGACATTTCGGCTCTGATACCACTTGATGTAAGATAGATAGTTTAGAGAAAAGAAATAAGGGGATCAGGGAGAAGAAGCATACTAAATAGGTAGAAGAGAAGAGAGCAACAAATGAGAAGAGGAAAGAGTTATAGAAACATGGGAAGAAGAGACAGAACCAGAAGAAATAGGAGGCAAAGGTGAAGAGGAAATAGGGAGCAAAGGTGAAGAACTTGGGAGAGGAGAAACAATGAGACGAAGATCAAACTTTATTCAATAATCAATATCTAAGTTAAAACTCAATATAATAAGGTGCTTATATAGGTACCCAAGTCCCAAACAAACTAGGAAATAAACTAATCCTAAATAAAATAGGAAATAACCCAAAAACTCTAATACATAGTTAATTGTCTAATTCTAATTTCCTACAATACTCAAGTCCTAATTACTACTTGTTCTCAATAAAAGCCAATTTACAAAATAATCCCACAAATCTTAAAATAATACATATTTCTTTTCTTATTCTGCATCACTGCATTTCTTGTTTCTCTTTTACATCATATGCAAAATTTGAGGCTTTAGTAATGATATTTAAAATTTAACCAATTTGTGTTTGTATATCTAGAAAGTCTGGTCTCTTTTGAGTTGAAAATTTTAAGAAGAGAACACAAAACTGTCTTAAATTAAACCTCCATTTTTTTTTTTTCTTTTTGGCATCTTAGGCAGTTTCAATATTTCTTTTAATCATTATTTTCATTGAATTTGATTATTTATTTTGCAAGGACAGCCATGGAGTTCAAGGAGTAGTTGAGGAATTAGACTTTTTAGAAGGTTCTTGACTTTGGTGCAAGGTTCAGATCAAATAGCAGAGAGAATGTGTTTTGTGAAGTGGCTTGTTGGTCTTGTGCTTTCTCATGCTTACTTTGTCTGTTTTAGCTGGACTGATTTTGTTTCTTTTTCAATAACAGTAGAGAATGAGTTTCTTGTTCTTAAATGTTCTGCACTATCTATTTCATTCTTATTTCAGATTTCTCCTTTTTTATTTCAAATTTAACTATGTCTTTCTTTTTTGTTTTATCAAGCTCTGACCAAGTGTAATTAAGGATTACCATCCTCTTTCTCGGCACAATTTATGCGATGCCGTTATAGAATAATTATGTCCCAATTATGTTCAGGGTCAAGTCTGTCATATTACTTAAAAACAAAAATTCCCCCAATCCTTCAATCAATTTTTTCTCTATCCCTGTATGCTATTCATATTTCATTTTGTGGATTCAGAAACTTGAGTTGTTATTTATATGTGGTTTGGCATTTTCTTTTTCAATTTCTAATAACGTACGTAGCCATCTTTTTACTTTGCCGAGGTTTGACTTACTGTATCCTTTTTATCTAAAAATGAGGGTTTTGTTGCCTAAGATCTGCTTTGGTTGTCACTGGGTGTTGGCTGAGCCATCTCCATATCCTTTTTTCGGGGTTTTGGGGGAGACTAGAAGTTTTGGTTGGGTTAGGTGACAAACTGCTTCTGCCTCGTTAAAAAGAAATACTGAATTAGAGAAAAGGAAAATCAGCTTTGATATTTGCTGATATTTTTATTCTTGCCATTTGGGAGAATCTTTCTGGAGTTTGTTGTGGATGCAATACAAATTCATGTATTAGATGAGATATTGTTGTTTCCTCGGCAAATTGAATGTGGAGTTGTGGAGTTTGGTATCAGATGCATTTTAAACCTAAAAAGTAACCTCTTTTCAAGCATTCAGGTTCATCTGATTCCAGAAAGTTTAACTCAGTTTTGAAGTTCATTCACAAAAATTTATAATTTGATTCTTCCTGGGAGTCGTAGGAGTAAGTTCCATTTTTTTCTTTTCAAAGGGGGAAAAGTCAGCCCTTGAGCTTGTAAGAGCTTTTGATTGAGCTTGAGCATGGACAGTAGCATGGGCTAGGGATTGCTATTGCTGAGCTTTCAATTGTGGGCATAGATGGAGAGGCCATTCCAGCATTGCCAAAGGAAAAGGGCGTGCTATTGTTATTCACAAACATCGGTATCTAATAGGCTAATTCACCAAGAAATAATTAAAATTTGTTTACCAAACCTAGAACCCATCAAAATGTACGCAACACCCAAAAACGCCATAAGGATCAAAATCCTTATAAAATTAAAAATTTTCCAATAATAGCTACTTGATTGTAAGTTAAGAGAGACAAAAAAGAGTGAGGGATCTAAACGCTAATAAAGCCGTAGTTTTAATTTTCAAGAGAAGCCAAAGTAAAACCCCTAATTCACTGAATAAAGCTTCAATTTATATCCATAATCAGTGTTCTAAACAAATAAATAGTAAATGAGGAGAGGAATGTGCAAGAAAAGGGGAAATGAAGGGAAACCCAGTTGTTAAAAACCAAACTTTTTTCCAGTCATGCGGCCTGCAAGTGCAGCGCCGTATCTAATGGAATATTATAAATTTTGCATGATATCATGTGGATGGCACATGGATAATTTGGACAGAAATCACTTAAATCAGTAAGGGTTCACGTTTCAATAACAGAATGACTTGATTAGAAAAATTTGTAATCTTAATGACTTGATTGGAAAAAAAAAATTGTAAATGACTAAGATTTAGCAGATGGAATGTATCACTTTCGCACAAAAATGTGAAGATGGCTATTAACCTTAACAACGGTATAGACCCCATACTTGGAATGACTCCACACCTCACATCCTCCCCAATGTTAATTGGGAATTCCCCAATAACATCCGCCTCCTGTTTCTTTTCTTTTTTTTTTATAAAAAAAATTAGCATATATCAGTTCCTCCTTCCAACAACCTAGTCGAGCAGGACGGAACTGAAATTTTATATTTGAGGGACATCTATTTTGAAGTGAAGTTATAATTAATAATCAATAATCAATAATTTTTCTTTTTGAGACAACGTGCAAATTTTATAAGAATTTGCAAACTAAATTGAGTTAAAAATTTTCATTTTTAAAGATTTGAGGGGACAATTGACCTCTCATTCTTATAAGTGGCTCCGCCACTCCACCCGAGAATCAGTCAAGTAGCTAACAGTTACATAATTCGAACCGCCACTTAAGAGAAAATCACTTTAGGTGTACGTTCTATCAACCCAAATCTTTACCCGTAAACCATTACCTGCTCTCCACCGCAGCCCCTTCTATAAAACCACTCTTGCCCCCCAAATACTATTCCATATATATGATGGATTGTAACCTAACCTAGCTTCCATAAAAGATGACCGAGGGATATAACGATCTTTGTAAACTTAAGGAGCAAAGAAGATTTGTTTTGAAGTAATCTCCACCTTTACTTTACCAACAAAGCTTGCTTAAAACATGTTTAGTCCCTAAACCCCAACCCTCCATCTCTCTTAGATCGACATAATTTCTCTCAACTCATCTAATGGATTTTCCTCTCAGAGCCCTAACAACTCCACCAAAATCTCTTGATAATCACATGAATCTTTTTCACTCAAATTGTGGTATGAGCATATCGAAAGGGACAACCAAAAGAATAATCGAAAAGGACAATCCGAAGGGATGTAACTTCCCTTCAATAAATTATTTAAAATGTTCATTCTGATGGACATGTCAATGACACAAAGCTATTGACGAATAATCACATTGATGAGTTGCCACTTGGTTTAAGGGACCAAGAAACATTTTTAGCCATTGGTCAATTAAGTGTTGAGATTCATGGGTTTGGAGATTTTGTACGCAGTGGGAAGGTCACAAGTGAGCACCCCACCATCTAGAACTTGAGGGGTCTATGTAACGACCCATCCCGGGTTGGTCATCCCCGAGACGGTGTCATCACATTTTGAAAATCTCAGCACAACACATATATACAAGAATAAAAATAATACTAACAGAATTTCTTTTATATCATTCTAATATTAACTTAAACATAATATATAACGTAAAATGCATGAATATTTACAAGTAAAATTTTTTATTTCATTTTCTCATTTGTCTGAGGATGTCGACACGTACGTGGCTTACAGAAAATAATTTCGTCTGCCTCTCAACCCATTAGACTATTTGTCCTGTCTGCTACCTGAAATCATTGTACAATGAGGGGTGACCTTTACAAGCTCAGTGAATTAAATTTATTAAAAGTATTCAGTTTGTATAAATAGCCATTTAATATTTAATCATTTATCTCTCATATGCTGAGATAATAGCATGTAGTCTAATATTTAAATAATTACTAACACATCATACTTCTATGTCTTTTTCTCACTATAATTGTCTCTTTGTGAGACTCATTTATCTACAAATAAAATAAATGCCTAAAATCCACAATATTTCAGTAATAAAATCAACATGTAAAACAGATGGAATGCATTAATTATTATTAGGGAACGTCTTCCCACATGTCGACATGTTTTTATCTTAGACCGACTCCCTTCTCGGTACTTTCATTCTCATTTAGACCAACTGCCTTCTCGGTTCTTTTATTCTCATTTAGACCGGCTGCATTCCCGGTTCTTTTATTTTCATTTAGACCGGCTGCCTTCCCAGTTTTTTTATTCTCATTCAGATGCATATGAAAACTGATATGAATACGTATATAAATAATAAAATAAAAACAAGCATGTATTCAGACATTTGAACTAGCTATCCTGATTATTTTCAAATTATTATTTGAAAATTCCACTAAATTCTTCTCCTCATATATCACATCAATTTACCAATCATAACTCATCAAGAATTTATTTATCACATCATTATTAAATCAACTCATTATTCTAATAATATTTCTTTTCACATAATAATTTACTACATGTCCAATATTCATATCATACCTATCAATCAAATTTTTATCTACCACCAAAACGTAATCTAATCATTTATTTAATATTATCACTAGTTATATTTCATTTTTATTTAAATTACTTAAAGTAAATCTGACTCACCACGTAGCACTTAAAGCAACTTGTGGATCACCTCCTTGCCTTTCCTGTTCTTCTCAACAATTTTCTTCGATTGCTGATCGTCAACACCTGACATAATATTTATATTAAATTTCTAATTTATTCTTCAATTCTTCATAAACCACACCCTTTGAAAATTCTCACTTTGAATTCCGAGAAATTTCATGAATGCTAAAAATTTTAAAAATAAGCATTATATTATTACATTCTATTTTTCTGATAGCTTCTCGTGGTTCTCTATAAAATTTCCTTGTAAACCCCTTTAAAATTTTGCTCTTTCAACATTTCTTTCAGTCCCCAAGTGTTTAAAGAAATAGAGTAATTGAAGGAAAATTAAACGAATTTGGTAAGTGTTAATTTTGTTTACGTATAAGTGTGTATATATATAAGTAAGTAAAAGTTTGCAACAAAATTTTCGACAGCCTAAAACAATTACAATATCAGCCTTTTAATCCCCCACCCGCCTCCACGTTTTGGAGACGTGCAAGGCATGCACACCTCCTTCTTGAATTTGTATTACATTTGGCAGCACCACGTATTTTTTTTAAAGAAAACTTTTTTTTCTTTTTCTTTTTGCTTCTCCTTTCTTCTGGACATTCTGGATGTCCAATTTTTTTAATTGTTTTATAAAAATTTGACTTTTCAAAATTAAATATATATACATATTATTTTAACTCTATATCCTATTTATTAAAGTACTTCTTTACCCTTACTTTACAAATATGAGTATTACAATTCTACCCACCTTACAAAAATTTCGTCACCGAAATTTCCTTATCTAAAATCAAGAAAAAAAAGTTAGGGGTAATCCTTCCTCATTCTTACTTCATGCTCCCACATGACTTCTTCGACATCTTTTTTATTCCGCTATAATACTTGAATCAAAGGAATGACTTTATTGCGCAAAACTTGTTCCTTTCTGTCTAGGATTCTGACTGGTACTTGCATAAGAATCAAATCTTCCTGAAATTCTATCACCTAATTCGAGATACTATGGGATTCATGGTGTAAGTACTTTCTCAGTAGCGACACATGAAACGCATTATGTAATTGCTTTATTTCTGAAGGTAAATCTAAACGATACACTACTGGTCCAATTCTCTCGATCATCTCATATGGCTTCACAAATCTCGGGCTCAACTTTCCTTTCTTTTTAAACCTCAACACACCCTTCCACGGAAATATCTTCAAAAATACCCAATCACCAACTTGGAATTAGGTCGTCTTCTTTTATCAGTATATCCCTTCTGTTTGTTCTGGGCTATTTTGAGGTTCTCTCTAACTAGTTTGATCCTCTTAGTAGTCAAGTCTATCATTTCTAAGCCATATATCTTTCTCTCTCCAACTTCTTCCCAGCATATTGGAGTTCTACACCTCCGACAATATAAAGTCTCGAAGGGTGCCATCCCAATACTAGTTTGATACTGATTATTGTATGTAAACTCGATCAAAGACAAATAAGCATCCCAGCTCACTGAGAAACTCAATACACTTGCCCTTAGCATATCTTCTAGTATTCTGATGATTCTCTCCATCTGCCCATCAGTTTGTGGATGAAAAGTTGTACTAAACTACAATTGCGTACCCATAGCTTCTTGGAAACCCCTCCAAAATCTAGAGGTAAATCTAGAATCTCTATCTGATACGATGCTCAAGGGTACTCCATGTAACTTTTCTATCTCCGCTACATACAACTTAGCTAGTTTTAATAGGAAGAAAATGTGAAGACTTAGAAAGTCTATCCACTATAGCCCACACAGCGTCATGCCCCCTCTGAGTACAGGGAAAACCAAAGACAAAATCCATACTCACATTTTCCCATAGCCACTCAGGTACTGGAAGAGGTTGTAATAAACCTGCTGGATGTCTATTCTCAGACTTCACCTGTTGACAAGTCAAACATCTCGAAATATATTCTGCTACATCCTTCTTCATCCCTGACCACCAATAATTCTGTCTCAACCCCATGTACATCTTATTATTACCTGGGTGCATCGAATATACATAATCATGAGCCTCCCTTAGTATCTCCTTTCTCATCTCCATGTCATTGGAAACACAAAATCTTTGCCCCAATACCACCATACCATCTTCTCTAATTCTAACCTCGGTTGGCTTCCCACTCAATACTTCCCGCTTGATCTTCTCTATCCCCTTATCTCTACCCTGTATCTGTAATAAACGATCAATAATAGGAGATTTTATCACCATATTTGCCATCAGTACTCCTCTATCATTGATATTCAACTGTATCCTCATACTTCTTAATTCTATCATCAAGCTAGTATTATGACTCCCCAACGCAGCTAACCTCCTTGTAGCCTTTCTACTTAATGCATCGGCTACTACATTAGCCTTTCCTGGATGATAGTGAATCGTACAGTCATAATCACAAATCAACTCCATCCACCTCCTCTGCCTCAAATTCAACTCCTTCTAGGTTAGTAAATGCGTTAAGCTTTTATGATCAGTAAAAATTTCACAATTGGCTCCATATAAATTATGTCTCCAAATCTTCAAAACAAAAACTATGGCAGCCAATTCTAAATCATGGGTCGGGTAATTTCTCTCATGGTTTTTCAGTTGCCTAGATGCATAAGCTATAACTCTACCATTTTGCATCAATACACATCCCAACCCCTGATGTGACGCATCACTATATACTACAAATCCTTCATCACCAGAAGGAAGCACTAATACCGGGGCAGTGTCATTTTTTCTTTCAACAGTTGGAAACTCCTCTCACATTCCTTCGACCACCTAAACTTCACGTCCTTCCTGGTCAATTTAGTCAAAAGTCCAGCAATCATGGAAATTTTTTTAATAAATCTCCTATAATAACTAGCCAACCCCAAAAAGCTTCTAATTTCAGTTACACTCATGGGTCTTTCCCAATTCAACACTGCTTCTACTTTTTGTGGGTCAACTGCTATCCCCTCTCCCAGCACAATATGCCCCAAGAAAGATATTTCACTAAACCAAAACTCACACTTAGAGAACTTTGCATATAATTTCTCTCTCCTCAGAATCCCCAAACACTATTTCCAAATGTTGCATATGCTCCTCTTCATTCTTGAAATATACCAAAATATCGTCAATAAACACAATCACAAATCTATCCAAGAATGGCTTAAATACTCGATTCATCAAGTGCATAAATGCTGCAGGAGCATTAGTCAACCCAAATGGCATCATCAAGAACTCATGATGGCCATAACGTGTCCTAAAAGCAGTCTTAGGCACGTCCCCGCCCTTTATCCTCAATTGATGATAACCTGATCTCAGGTCTATCTTAGAAAACACCTTAGCTCCCTATAATTGCTCGAATAAATCATCTATCCTGCGCAAAGGATATCTATTTTTGATGGTGATCTTATTCAACTGTCTATAATCAATACACAATCTCATTGTCCCATCCTTCTTCTTGAGAAACAACATAGGGGCTCCCCAAGGTGACATACTAGGTCGAATAAATTGTTTATCTAGTAACTCCTGAAGCTGAACTTTCAACTCTCTCAATTCAGCTGGTGCCATTCTATAGGGTGCTATTGATATGGGTGCTAATCCTGAAATTACCTTAATAGAAAGCTCAATCTCCCTATTGGGAGGCAACCCAGTCAACTCTTCAGGGAAAACATCAGAAAAATCAGAAAAATCTTTTATTACCAAGATTTCTTCTAACTTCCTACTCTCCTTACTAGAATTCACCACGTATGCCAAATACCTCTCACAACCCTTCCTCAACCATTTATTAGCAGTTAAGGGAAAAATAAGACAATTAGCAAGTATCTTACGTTCTCCCTAAAAATTAAATTCCTTGTCCGGGTATCTTGAACACCACATTTTTCCTAAAACAATCTACCCAAGCATGATATGCAGATAACCAATTCATCACCAGAATTAAATCAAAATCTGTCATATCTAAAGGTAATAAATCAACTTCAAATTCTCTATCAACAATATTAATCACACAACCCCGATAGATTGTCCTAATAATGACCCTATCTCCCGTAGGAACCTCAATAATAATAGCACGCATCAAAGGACTAACACTAGCGTAAATAGATTTCATATAAACTGTAGGAAAATCATCTTCTTGCGGAATCCCAGGTTGTGATCTTTCCAAACACCCAAGTCCACAGTGACTTGTAAGAAACAGGAATCAAACAATCAAAGAAAGAACACAAGCAATTGTTATCGAGGTTTAGCAATATGCCTACGTCCCCGTGAGCTCCTCCGAGCTCTCTGAACTAAATCAATGGAGTTCTTACAATTATAGCAACACCTCTTCAAGAACCCTCTTGTTTTTGAAGAACAAAAGAAGAAAAAAAGAAAGTGATAAGGACTAAGTGTTTCCTTGGAAATTTTCACAAGAAAATTCTAATTACAAAGCCCTTGAATCCCCAATCTAGACTACTCTCTTTCTAAACAACCAGCCTCTCTTGAATGAGTCTCTCTTATGTTTAGTGTCTTTGCACTCTCACACACTATATGTTCTATTTCACACACACTTGCACACACTCCTTTCTTATGTGTTGTTGATTGCTCCTAGATGATCCTTTATATAGTGCAACCACTTCTTGAACCAATCTTGAACACAATCTCAACCCTTAGATCTTGAGGACCAGTCAATCATAGCCCTTCAACAAGTCTAAGTGATCCTGTGCGTTTTAACCAAGTCCTATGCACCAATCCAAAGTGTTGATCAGGAAGCATCAGGTGTGCCAGGTGTCGCGGCCCAGAACAGGGCTAGCTGCGGCGCACAACAGGGCACACCACCTCCAGTTGCTGGGTGTCGTGGTGCACACCTGGGGGAAGACCCTTCTTCTTTGCTCCTTTGCTGGAGGCTGGGGTGCACACCTCCTGGGCCACAGCGCACACCTGTATATGAAGATGAACTCTTCAACCCATTTAATTCTTAGACAAATACCAACAATCTCTACCTTTGTCTAAGCGATTAAACCCGAACCCATTGTGCAGAGAACTCAGGATCCAAACTTAACTTGAGTCACCATATCATCCGACTCCAATCCTAAGAAGTCCAAGGCAATGATTGAGCCTGTTTAGAGGTAGAAATTTAGTACCTAAATCTGCAAGATTTTCTTCCGTTGCGACTTTGTCCACATGAATGCATCATTTTGTAACATTTTCCCGAATGAAATGATACCGAACATCCATATACTTAGTCCTCTCATGGAACACTGGGTTCCTACATAAGTGCAACGCACTTTGGCTATCCGAATACACCACCACCTGCTTTTTTAGGACATACAACTCTTCCAACAACCTTTTGCACCACATAACCTCCTTTATGGCTTCCATTGCTGCTATGTACTC
Organism: Bretschneidera sinensis; assembly: GCA_023935145.1. Classification (NCBI taxonomy): domain Eukaryota; kingdom Viridiplantae; phylum Streptophyta; class Magnoliopsida; order Brassicales; family Akaniaceae; genus Bretschneidera; species Bretschneidera sinensis. The sequence continues at coordinate 74,520,736 of CM043702.1, read as the reverse complement.
AGCCTCGGTTATTGAGAGTGCTACCACCGACTGCAACTGAGCCTTCAAGTACCTTAGCAACCACTTCATCCCAAGCCAAAGCTCCTTTCCGGGATTACTCACAAATCTGCTGAGAACACTAATTGCCTGATAAATGTCGAGTCTAGTGCTTACCATCATGAACATGACTGATCCAACCGTACTAGAGTAAGAGACCTTTTTCATTTCTTTCTTCTCTTTATCCGTTCTAGAACATTATTCGCTGGAGAACTTGAAATGACCAGCAAGGTGAATCTTCACTGGTTTACCATCTTCCATAGAAAGCTTAGACAACACATTTTCTATGTAGGAAGACTGAGAAACATTCAACTTGTTTCTCTCCCTTTCCCGAATTATTCTTATCCCAAGGATATTTTGTGCAAGGCCAAGATCCTTCCTCTCGAACTCCGAACTGAGTTGAGACTTCAACCTTTCTATCCTCTCCCTGCTGTTATCAACCAACAACAGATCATCAGCATAGATGAGGATACTCATCATTTCCTCCACCTTGTGTCCAGGTGAGAAAATTTCTGTGAAATCTATGTTTTCTCTTTGCGTGAACGCCTTTGCCACCAGCCTAGCCTTATACTGGATTTCATCCCCTAGAGTGTTCCCTTCTTTGATCTTGTAAGTGCACTTACAATCTACAACTCTCTGTTTTCCTGGAATGTGCACCAATTCCCAAGAGTTGTTCTTCCTCAAAGAATCCATTTCCTCCTCCATAGCTAACTTTCATCTTGACGAATCCTTACATCCCATGGCATCAATGTAAGTTTTTGGTTCACTTATCCCTTCTTCTTAATAAGGAGCTGCTACATTAGCATCCGTAAAACCATATCTCAAAGATGGTCTGACCAGCCTTTTTTCCCGGTCCCTTGTGAGCTGATAGTCATTCTGACTTGCTACATCATCCTCTTCTAGTTTAGCCTCCTCATGAGTGTCCTGAGCTTGGCCTTCATCAATGGGCTCTACCTGGTCCGAACCCTCTTGCCTTCCTTGCTCTACATGAACTGAATTTTCCTTGATGCTATGCACCACAAATACCGAATTGGTTTGCTCACTATCCCCTGCAGGGTTAGTTTTCTCCAAATAGGGAAATACATGCTCATTAAAAATGACATCCCTACTTATTATGAGTTTAGTTCATTTTTGCTCTAAGGACCACAACCTATACCCCTTAACCCCTTCACCATATTCTAGAAACACACATTTTCTAGATCTTAGGCTAAGTTTATCATCTTTTTGATGTGCATATGCAGCACACCCAAAAGTCCTAAGGTTGCTCAACTCAGGGGGTTTTCTACTCCATATCTCCTCGGGAGTCTTAAGGTCCACAGCCCTAGAGGGCGATCTATTAACCAAATATGTAGCAGTAGACACCACTTCCCCCCAAAAACATTTGGGTAATCTGGATCCTATAATCATGCACCTAACATTTTCCATAAGGGTCTTATTCATCCTCTTAGAACTCCATTTTGCTGAGGTGTTTTCACAACTGTTCTATGTCTTAGAATCTCATTTAACTTATAGAATTGATCAAGTTCATTGTTAAAAAATTCAAAGCCATTATCGGTTCGTAAAACCTTAACTATCCTGCCCGTTTGAGTTTTTTCCAGCTTTTTCCACACCACAAATTTATTCAAAGCATCTGATTTATTTTTAAGCAAATAAACTCAAACCTTTCTTGAATAATCATCAATTAAAGAAAGAAAGTAAAGATTACCTCCCTATGTTGGTGTTCTTGTTGGCCCCCAAAGATCGGCATGAATGTAGTCAAGAATGCTCTTAGACTTGTGCACTCCAATGTTGAAGCTAGCCCGATGTTGCTTCCCAAGAACACAACATTCACAGAAATCAAGTTTCTCTACCTTGTCACCATCAAGTAAACCATTCTTGCTGAGAACTTGCAGCTCCTTTTAGCTCATATATCTTAAGCGATTGTGCCAAAGTACTGTTTTATCCATCTCAGCCATCAAGCTTGCTGCTTGATCCTTGATGTTCGTGTCTCCGATCATCTTATAGAGACCATCCTTCATTGCTGCTTTGATCACTATCAAAGATCCCTGGGTTACCTTGATCTTTCCTCCCTCTGCTTTGTATGTGCACTCCAAGGAATCTAGCTGCCCCAATGAGATCAAATTTCTTCTCAAATCCGAAAGATATCTCACATTCCTTAGTAGCCTTGTAATTCCATCAAACATCCTCAACTGGATGTCTCCCATGCCCCTCGACAAGAAGTATCATTCCCCAGGAAAACTTTTCCCCCATCGATTTCCTTGAAATTCTTGAACCAATCCCGGTGAGGACACATATGATAAGTGCACTTAGAATCCAAGATTCATCTCTCGTTGCCTTCTTGCCCCTTGCTCACATTTGAGCACACAACAAGAACATTATCATCTTGCTGTTCTCCCTTAGCAACCGAAGCCTCTCCATTCTTGGTATGACTTCTTCCTCTCTCATCTCTCATCATATTCTCGCAATCTTTCTTGAAATGACCCTGCTTATGGCAGTAGTAGCATCTCTTTCCTCCAAATCTCGGTTTAAAGTGCACTCTCCCATGGCTTTATCCTCTACCTTGTGGTTTGTCCCAGTAGTAGCCATGTATGTTGCTGCCATACCGAGTTGCTGGCCTTTCTCTTACAAACAACCCTTCTCCGCTTGATGCTTCCTCATCTTGGCCTTGAAATCATGAGCCCTTATAGCATTGATCACAATTTCTTTGGTTACTGTATCTCTTCCATATTCAATAGCATTAATCAAGCTTTCAAAACAATCAGGAAGAGAAATTAACAACATAACAGCCAATTGTTCATCCGGGAATGTTATACTATAACTAGCCAAATCATGAACTAGTTTATTAAACATATCAAGATTATCTTGCAACTCTTTATTAGGATCCATTTTAAAAGCAAAGATTCATTTTTGAAGATAAATCTTATTAGGGAGAGTCTTGGTAAGAAACAACTCATCTAGTTTATTCCAAATGACAGTTGGATCTTCTAAGTCTCTACACTCCCTAGTCACACTATCTGACATGTGCAGAAAGATGGTGTTGTATGCCACCTTCTTCATCTCATTCTGCTGGACCTCTGTGATACTTGCTGGAAAATCGTCATCTTCTCCAATCGCCAAGTCCACCTTTTATTGTATAAAAACCTGACGCCGGGCAGAATAGCGATTATTCTACAGGCTAGTTTTCGACAGATAATTCACAGGGAAGAAAATAACACAAGAGAAAAAAACTCTAAAAAAACAGATGAGCAACTCTGAATTTTATTCAAAATTACGCAAATCAATAATAATGTTTACCAAACCTTAAAACCTTATTTATAAGGTCAAGCTAAAATAAGAAAATTAAATTAAGACCGAATTAAAAGTAATTGCAAATAAAATAGAAAGTTTCCTAAAAACTAGTAATTGCAAATAAAATAAAAAGTTTCCTAAAAACTGAAAACTGCCAAATTGAGGGCCTAAACGTCGTTTTTTGGCTTAAAAATGACGACGCTCAGGATTTAATACCTTAGTTTTTCCCGGAAGCCCGTTTCTAATCAAACTAGGGTCTTCGGGACCCGATCCGAGCTCGTGGTCTGCTAAACGATGTAAACCGGTCTAGGTAGCCCACTTGCTATCTTTGCACTGATATGCCAACTCAAGGTATCTCAGTGCCAACAACGTGCTATCTGACAACTCAGCATCATTTGACTCGGATCTTCTTGCATCAGTCACCCCAGGTTGGAAAGAACTCGTCCTCGAGTTCACAATAGCATCATCGGAATCCCCAAAGCAAGGACTCAGGTGTTTCACATTAAAGACATCAAAAGTTCTCAAATGACTGGGGAGGCGTAATCTGTAGGTGTTATCATTGATCTTCTGTAGGATCTCACAAGGTCCAATCTTCCGCTCCTTAAGCTTATTATACTCTCCCACAGGAAAACGATCACGAGTTAATACTGCCCAAACAAAATCACCAACATCAAAAAGTACCTGACGACGATGACTGTCGCTCTGAACCTTCTTCTTTGATCCTGATAGCTTCTCACTGAAAAAAGCTATAGGGCGCCCCTCCTGACTCAGAACACCACCAATACCAACCCCAGATGCATCACAGTTTACCTCAAACACTTTTTCAAAATCAGGCTGCAACCTAGGAAGAAGATCTTTTGGCATCAGGTCAGAAAATTCTGCCAACAGCTGCTGCACCTCTGCTGGTAAATCTGGATTCATGTCTGCTGCACTATTCCCACAAGGCAGCAGAGCATAGACCACATCTCCATGCTCTATCTCAATTAAAAACCTAGACATAGAAAGCAGATTAATATTATTGACTACCGGGGTAGGAGTGGTTCCTTCCCGACGAGGTGCCAACACAATCTTCTTCCCTTTGATGCTAAGGGAATATGTATTTTTTCGCCCATCATGAATAACACTGCGATCATACTGCCAAGGTCTGCCTAACAATACATGACAAGCATCCATAGACACAACATCACACCAAGCATTATCAAAATATTTCCTACCAATCGAAAAAGACACTATGCATCGTCTATCTACTATTACCTCACTGCCTTTATTCAGCCACGATAATTTATACGGCTTGGAATGAAGATTTGTCTTCAACTGCAATTTTTGGACAGTCTCTTCAGACACTACATTCTCACAACTACCACTGTCAATGATCATCTTGCAGACTTTATCTGCAACTGTGCAGGTCGTGTGGAAAATATTGGTTCTCAACTAATCGTCCCCTGAATCGCTCTTGGGGGTCAGTAAACTCTTACGAACAACCAAGGTCTCATGGTCATCTCCATACATCACATCTCCATCTTCATCATCGTCATACACAGGCTCTCCAATCTCCTCAATTTCGTTTACCATGTCGTCTTCAATTAGGAGATTTTTGCCCTTCTGACTAGTTAGTTTCCTACACTTAGTCGATTTATGTCCCTGTTCACCACATCTGAAACATCTAATATTTGAGCTAGGGTTACCTTGGGGTGGCTGCTGGGCAGGACAGAATTCCTGAATGTGAACTGGCCGACTGCTTTGATCGCTGCTTCGGTTCATTGACCTCCTGTTCTGTTGTTTTTCCACCGCAAGTGCACTCTGGTATGCTTTAGAAACGGTCCACAGCGAGTGAAGGCTGAGGACATCTTGCAGGGGCTGCCGTAATCCCCCCAAATACCGTGCCACTATCTACTTTTCTATCTCGGATAAATCATTCCGGGCTATCAATTGATAGAACTCCTCCGTTTAATCATCAACCAATATCATGCCTTGCCTCAACGAATGAAGTCGCTGAAACAAGGTTTGAGTGTAGCCGAAACGAAGGAAGTGACCCTTCATCTTCTTCTTCATCCTCTCCCAATCAGTGATCTTGGCCTTGCCCTGTCGGTCGCGTGAGCGCCTCAACTGCTCCCACCACGTAGATGCTCTGCCTTTGAGTTTGATGGAGACCAGTTTCACTTTGACACGATCTGGGACTTCCTTATACTCGAAAATTCGCTCTATTTCATTCAACCAATCGACGAATCCTTCAGCCTGTAACGTACCAGAAAACTCGGGCAGATCCACTCTGAAACCGAGGTTTTCATAACGATCCTCCCGATCACGGTGCTCCCAGAATCGAGCAGGATTGTGATGCGGGTTTTTGAAACTGGAATTGGAATCGTGATCTTCCATCTCACGATCACCGAAATTCGGCGCCGTTAGACACTGGGTTAACTCTGCAACTTGCCTCTATAAATCCTCAATCATCGCATCCTGAACGTTACGATCACGGTTTGGGGCTTTTTCGTTCGGAACCTGCCCGCGACGACCACCAGCCATGGAAATTGATGAAATCTCACCTCAGGAAGATGCTGAAGCTCTGATACCGACTGACACCGGGCAGAATAGCGATTATTCTGTAGGCTAGTTTTCGACAGATAATTCACAGGGAAGAAAATAACACAAGAGAAAAAACCCTATAAAAAAAGAGGAACAACTCTGAATTTTATTCAAAATTATGCAAATCAATAATAATGTTTACTAAACCCTAAAACCTTATTTATAAGGTCAAGCTAAAATAGGAAAATTAAATTAAAGTCGAATTAAAAGTAATTGTAAATAAAATAAAAAGTTTCCTAAAAACTGGTAATTGCAAATAAAATAAAGAGTTTCCTAAAAACTGAAAACTACCAAATTGAGGGCCTAAACGTCGTTTTTTTGCTTAAAAATGACGACGCTCAGGACTATATGCCTGAGTTTTACCCGAAAGCCTGTTTCCAATCAGACTAGGGTCTCTAGGACCCGATCCGATCTCGTGGCTTGCTAAACGATGTAAACCAGTCTAGGTAGCCCACTTGCTATCTTTGCACTGATATGCTAACTCAAGGTATCTCAGTGCCAACAACGTGCTATTTGATAACTCAGCATCATCTGACTCGGATCCTTCTGCATCAAAACCGCTTTGATTTTCCGCTTCCAAAGGGAAAAGTCTCCCTTTCTATTAAACTTCTCAACAATGAAGTTTGAACCCATCTTATGGGAAAAATCCCAGATTTATGCGGCACCCACAATTGCTTTCCAACTTCTAAATCTCAAGAACATGATCAAATATTGATCACAACACCGTTCTTGAACCTCAAGAACGTAATCAAATCTTGATCTCAGCACCGTTCTTGAATCATCCAAGAAGTTTCCTTTGATTCTTGGAGTCTTGCTTCGATACCCCCTGCTCAACTCTGATACTCGCTCACCAAAGCTCTGATACTACTGTTGGAAAATCAGCTTGTTGCATAATCCCAAGTTGTGATCTTTCCAAACACCCAAGTCCATAGTGACTTATAAGAAACAGGAATCAAACAATCAAAGAAAGAACATAAGCAATTGTTATTGAGGTTCGGCAATGTGCCTACGTCCCCATGAGCTCCTCCTAGCTCTCTGCACTAAATCAATGGAGTTCTTACAATTACAGCAACACCTCTTTAAGAACTCTTTTGTTCTTGAAGAACAAAAGAAGAGAAAAAGAAAGTGATAAGGACTAAGTGTTTCCCTGAAATTTTCCCCAAGAAAATTCCAATTACAAAGCCCTTGAATCCCCAATCTAGATTACTCTCTCTCTAAACAACCAGCCTCTCTTGAATGAGTCTCTCTTGTATTTAGTGTCTTTGCACTCTCACACATTATGTGTTCTATTTCACACACACTTGCACACACTCTTTTCTTATGTGTTGTTGATTGCTCCTAGATGATCATTTATATAGTGCAACCACTTCTTGAACCAATCTTGAAGATAATGTCAACCCTTAGGTCTTGAGGACCAATCAATCATAGCCCTTCAATAAGTCTAAGTGATCCTATGCGTTTTAACCAAGTCCCATGCACCAATCCAAAGTGCTGATCAAGAAGCATCAGGTGTGCCTGGCACCGCAGCCCAGAACAGGGCTGGCCTCGGTGCACAACAGGGCACACCACCTCTAGTTGTTGGGCGCCATGACGCACACCTGGGGGAAGACCAATCTCTTTTGCTCCTTTCCTGGAGGCTGTGGCGCACACCTCCTAGGCCACGGTGCACACCTGTATTTGATGTTGAACTCTTCAACCCGTTTAATCCTTAAACAAATACCAACATAAACACTAGATGCAAAAGAATGGGTTGCACCAGGATCAATCAATAATCTAACAGGCCTACCAACTATAGATATCATACCCATAACAACATCAGGAGTGGCTTGTGCATCCTGTTGGGTCAATGCATAGACTCTGCTATCTTTGGACTGAAATTGGTTGCCACGTCCTCATTCTGCTATTGATCTTCGACTTCTGCCTCACACACTCCTTGATCCACCACCTTTCTCTACTGATCTTCTCCTAACACTTCTAACGCTTAGTCAACAGATTTTCCCACGGGACAATCTATAGTAATATGTCCTCCCTCACCACATACAAAGCATATCTGCATAGGGCAATTCCGAGACAGAAGTCCCATCTGATTACATCTAAAGCAAACCCTTGGCTCTTGATCATACATCAGATTATCACTTCCCCTTGGTGGCATACTTACTCCTCTACTATAACTCCCAATTCTCATAGCATATCTCCCAAATCTAGGGGTCCCACCGATATTACTCTAAGCTACAGAAGAAACAGATTCTGCTTGCCTCCAACTCTGCACTATAGTTCCTTGTGACAAGGAACGCCCCCTCTGGGGTGGTCTCCCTCCCTGTATACCCATACTGCTACTACCTCTAGGTCCCTCAAACCTAGACCTCTTTAACCAATCTCTCCTACCTCTAATCTCCATCAAATTCTTCTCAATCTGTAATGCTTTATCCACCAGTATGGCATAATTTCCTATGCCTATATAAGAGAGTTTAGTCTGAATGTCATAGTGTAATCCGTCTAAAAATCTCTTACATTTTCTCTCCTCTATATTCACTAATTTAGGTAAAAACTTTGACAAGGCTATTAATCTACTATCATATTCAGCCATCGATAAACTTCACTGTCTTAAATGAATAAAATCTCTCTCATGCTAGGTTCGAAATGTATCTGGAAAGTATTTCGTAAAGAACTCATCCTTAAACTTACTCCAAGTTAAAGGTTGTTCCACCTGTGTACTCACTTTAGGCAGAATATCTTCCCACCATTGTGAAGCCTCACCTTCCAGCATAAATGAAGCGAAAACAACCTTCTGTCTATCTATCACTGCTCAATTTCCACAAGATTTACAGATCCTCTAAAAGACAAAGTTTTAAACTTAAGAAATCTCACAAAACAATCCCTTTGCATCTCACGTGCAAACATTCCTTCTCTATCATTAACCTCTCATCTCACCATATCAAGTTCTACTCTACCCCTTTCCTCTAATCTCCTCTGCAGATTATCAGCCCTTTCTTCTGCTACATTCATCCTTTCTATAGCACAATTAAGAGCTTCTCTAAATTCATCATTCTTAACCTCAGATTCTCTCCCAGCTTTACTAGTACCAGCTGCACTATCAATATGTTCTCTTGCAGGAACTACAGACTCAACTTCCTCCTTTGCTTCAGTTTTCTTAAAAATTGGGGGTCTACCACGTACCCTTTGATTCAGAATTCTACCTCTAGCTCTAGTACGACCACATGTCATCCTCAAATTATGCATTTAAAATATAGTTTATTTAGATCTTCCATTTTTTTAAGTTCTAATGTAGTCCATAGAATCTTAACACCTAATGCTCTAATACCAAAATTGTAATGACCCATCTCGGGTTGGCCGCCCCCAAGACGGTGTCATCATATTTTGAAAATTCCAACACGACACATATATGCAATAATAAAAATAATACTAACAGAATTTCTTTTATATCATTTTGATATTAACTTAAACATAATATACAACGCAAAATGCATGAATATTTACAAGTAAAAAATTTTATTTCATTTTCTCATTTGTACGATGTCGACACATACGTGGCTTACAGAAAATGATTTCGTCGGCCTCTCAACCCACCAGACTATTTGTCCTGTCTGCTACCTGAAATTATTGTACAATGAGGGATGAGCTTCACAAGTTCAGTGAATTAAATTTACTAAAAGTATTCAGTTTGTATAAATAGTCCTTTAATATTTAATCATTTATCTCTCGTATGACTCGATAATAGCATGTAGTCTAATATTTAAATAATTACTATCACATCATCCTTTTATGTCTTTTTCTCACTGTAACTGTTTCTCTATAAGATTCAATTATCTGCAAATAAAATAAATGCATAAAATCCACAACATTTCAGTAATAAAATCAACATGTAAAACAGATGCAATGCATGAATTATTATTAGGGAACGTCTTCCCATATATCGATATGTTTTTATCTTAGACCGGCTGCCTTCCCAGTTCTTTCATTCTCATTTAGACCGACTGCCTTCCTGGTTCTTTTATTTTTCATTTAGACCGACTACCTTCCCGATTCTTTTATTTTCATTTAGACCGACTACCTTCCAGGTTCTTCTTTTCTCATTCAGATGCATATGAAAACTGATATGAATATGCATATAAATAATAAAATGAAAACAAGCATGTATTCAGACATTTGAACTAGCTGTCTTGATTATTTTCAAATTTCACTAAATTATTCTCCTTGTATATCACATCAATTTATCAACCATAACTCATCAAGAATTTATTTATCACCAACATTATTAAATCAACTCATTATTCTAATAATATTTCTTTTCACATAACAATTTACTACATGTCCAATATTCGTATCATACATATCAATCAAATTTTTATCTACCACCAAAAAATAATCTAATAATTTATTTAATATCATCATTAGATATATTTCATTTTTATTTTGATTACTTAAAGTAAATCTAACTCACCACGTAGCACTTAAAGCTACTTGTGGATCACCTCCTTGCCTTTCCCATTCTTCTCAGCAATTTTCCCCGGTTGCTGATCGTCAACACCTGAAATAATATTAATATTAAATTTCTAATTTATTTTTCAATTCTTCATAAACCATACCCTTTGAAAATTCCCACTTTGGGTTATGAGAAATTTCATGAATGCTAAAAATTTCAAAAATAAACATTACATTATTACTTTCTGTTTTTCTGATAACTTCTTGTGGTTCTCTATAAAATTCCCCCGTAAACCCCTTTAAAATTTTGCTCTTTCAACCTTTCTTTTTGTCCCCAAGTGTTTAAACAAATAGAGTAATTGAAGGAAAACTAAATGAATTTAGTAAGTGTTAATTATGTTTACATATAAATGTGCATATATATAAGTAAGTAAAAGTTTGCAACAAAATTTTTGATAGCCTAAAACAATTGCAATATCAGCCTTTCAATCCCCCACCTGCCTCCACGTTTTGGAGACGTGCAAGGCATGCATGCCTCCTTCTTGAATTTGTTTTACATTGCCACGTAATTTTTTTAAAAGAAAACTTTTTTTTTTCTTTTTCTTTTTGCTTCTCCTTTCTTCTGGACGTCCAATTTTTTTTAATTGTTTTATAAAAAATTGAATTTTCGAAATTAAATATATATAAATATTATTATAACTCTATGTCCTATTTATTAAAGTATTTCTTTACTTTACTTTACAAATACAGGTATTTTTTTATGTTTATTAATTACCAATTAATTATTTTTCTTAATTTATGTGATCAAGTAAGCACACAATGAATATGTAGTCACACATGAAATGGGCATTCACAAGAACATATAACATGCATCCATCTATAGCAAACATATGGAAATAAAAGTGCGAGAAAAGTAAAGTGCGCTTACATCAAAAAGAAGAAAAAAAGAAAGAAAGTGCCTACCATGGTTTACATTCCCAACAACTAAATAACTTGAATGAAAAGTGAGCAAATAAATAAAACATGAATATTAAAGAAAATGAATAAAGAAAATATAGAATAAAGGGGGCTAAAAACAATTAAGAGCGAAAACTGAAGAGTTTGAATTGAAGGAACAAACAATCATGATCATGAACTATATGGAAAAAAAAAACTAGTTTTCTCATTAAATCATCTTAATTGAATAGATAACAATGACAATTGCATGACATTCAAGGTGTAAACTTAAGGAAACATTAAGAAGCAATTATAAGAGAGTTTGAGTTGAATAAATAAGCAATCATATAAACATAAGGTAATCGTGAGATTCAAGAAGAGGCAACAACTTATCCACATCAATTGAGAATCAAAATAGCGCTAAATATGGCATAGAAAGGGTGCACACATTCATGAACAAGCATGATAGCATATAAAAATCATGTAAAAGCTAGAGGACATGTCACTAATCATCCAGGAAAAGATTAATATGATAATTAAATAAAATAACAACTCAATTGATTCAATCATATCAATTAAAGCATGTGATCAAGAGCAATCATCAAAAGAAATCAACTCAAAAGCATGTAAGCACTAAAGATGAGAACTTTGACTAAACATAGTTACTAAAGAGACATGGAAGCATGAAAAATAAATTATCTAAAAACTCACACAAGTTCATAACATCATAATAATCTCATAAGGTAAGCATTATAACACTCAATCATTGAATCAAAGCAAGGAGTTCTTATTAAAGCACATATTCAAGTATAAACTAAAAGAAGATCAAAGATTTTAGTCCATGCATGATGAACCTTAATCCATGTTGTCATGTTGTTTCTAGATATCATATTGTTGACCTTTATTTGATTTTAATGATAAAAAATATATTAAATTGTGCTAACCAATTTATCTAAAAAATTAAAACTACAAAGATAGTTCCTCAAAAGTCAACCAATTAGGCATTCAACCTTGAATGAAGATGAAGACCAAGATTAGCTATTAAGATAGTAATTTAAATTATATATTCTCTTACTTAGCTTTTTTCTATGGCCCAATTTTCTTAAAAAATGTTTTGACAAAAAACCATTTTGATTGGAAAACAAACTGAAAACAGAAAAAAGTGTTTCAGATCATCCAGTCGACTGAATGAATCCATTAAGTCGACTAAATGAATCCAGTCGATGATATGATTATTTGAAAGAATCATTTAGTTGACTGAATGATTCCTATAGTAAATCTTTCAGTCGACTGAATGAAGGTCAGAAACATTCTGCCTTCTGATCCAGTCGACTGAACAATCCTTTCAGTCGACTAAATGAATTATCTTAAACAAATTTGAATTTTAAATGAGCATCCAGTCGACTGAACAAAATCATTCAGCCACTGAACATTCGAAAGTAACAATAATATTACAAAACTGAAGTGTTGTTCAATGCATTAAATGTTCTGAATAGCTCCCAAACTGGTTTTTCTTGTGTCTAACGGCTATGAGGTTTTAAATCTATATAAACCCATCATAAATTTAAAACCCTAAAAACTATTGAGCAATTAATGTTCATCTTCTCATTTATTTCATTCAAATCTTTCTCAAAACCTTTATGAGCCATTCTTAAAAGCTTTGAACTTCTAAGAGAGATCTTTCTTTTTTTGTAAGAGCATTAAATATAAAGTCTCTCTTGATCTTGATCACTAAATTTTCAATCATTGTGAAGAAAAAGAGTTGGTGTAACTCTTAGAGTGTTTAGGTGTTAAACACTTCTTGTAAAGATTTCCTTAATCGGAAGAGATTGTGTACGATTTAGGCAACAATGTGAAGTTTCTCGAGTTATTGGTTGATTACATCAAGGAGAATCCTTGAAGAGAAATCTGATATTGTCAAGAGTCAGAGAAATCCGATATTGTCGAACCACTATAAGTAGTGTTTGCACATTCTCTCCCTTATCTCTTTACTTTTAGCTCTATTATATTTCCTGCTCTTGATTGTGTTGGAAAAGTATTTAAAACTAATTTATTGTGCAAAAAGTTTTAAAAACCCATTTCACCCCCTCCTCATGGGTTTGCACCTTGGCTTTCAATTAGTATCAAAACCTCGTTCTTAATTTTAAGGCTTAAAATCCTTGAGTTGATTCGATGGTAACCAATAATTACACCGAGGGTCATTCCTGTACTAGACCTCATTTGTTTAATGGTAAAAATTATAATTATTGAAAAAATAGAATGAAAATCTTTTTTAAAGGAAAAAATTATAATTTTTTGGTGATCATTAAAGAAGGACCTAGAATTCCTACAAAGGATGTAACTATTGGAGATATCGTTCATACAATGCCTAAACTCAAAACTGAGTTTAACGAAGAGGATTATAGAGTAATGTCTCTAAAAAGTAGAGCTACTAGTATGTTACATTGTGCATTAGACTTAAATGAATATAATAAAATTTCAGTATGTGATTTAGAAAAATAAATTTTTCACATATGAGGGCACTAGTGAAGTAAAGAAAACAAAAATTGATGTGCTAGTGTCTACGTATGAATCTTTTAAAATGTCTCCTATTGAAACCATATTTGAAATGTATTCTCGTTTCACTAACATTATTAATGGTTTAAATATTTTTGGTAGGAACATTGAGGAGCCTGAGTTAACAAGGAAGATTCTTAGATCATTGCCACCAAGTTGGCAAGAAAAGAAAACGATGATTACGGAAGCCAACAACCTTGACTTACTTGAAGTCAAAACTCTACTTGGCTCTCTATTGACCTATGAGATGGAGGAAATGAGTGAAGAAATTAGCAATGAAGAGTCAAAAAAGAAGAAAGTCATTGCTCTCAAAGCTACCATAAGCAAGAAAGTGGAAGAAGAAGAGAATGGGAGTAGTTAAGAAGATGGAGAGATGGCTCTCATCACTAAGAGATTACAAATTCATGAAGAAGAGCAAGAAGCCTTACACTAAGGACTTCACAAAAAGGGAACCAATGGTGTGCTTTGGTTGCAAGAAACCTGAGAACATCAAGGCCGATTGCCTTATAACAAAGAATCCGTACAATAACTTCAAGAGAAAAATGGTTGCTACTATATCAACTTGGAGTGATGATGATGAGGAAGACTCCGATAATAAGATCAACTATGAAGAGATTGCCAACCATTGCTTGATGGCAATCGATAAAAATAGTGAGGTAACTAGTTCTTCCCCCACTAATGATATTGATAGTAGTAATGAGGAGTTAATTGGGGCAATAAATGAAATGCACATGGAATTAAAAAAAATGATTCTAGAAATTGAGCTCTCAAAAAGAAAGTCCCATCTCTCTCTAAAGAGATGGAAGCTCTAAAACAATAAAAAGAAAAACTCTCTTTAGAGTTTCATAACTCATCACTGGAATATTTGAAAATAAAAATGATGATTTGAAAAAGAAAGTGATAGAGTTAAACAGCACTATATCTAGGCTTGTTCTTGGGAAAGAAAAACTAGATGAAGTGTTATCTTACCAAAGAATGAGTGGAGAAAAATCTGGGTTAGGTTATTCTCCACTAGGTAAACAAAGTTCTAATGAGACTATCTTTGTGAAGGCAACAAGTGTGGATGAACCCACTACTTCTAAGGCTACTAGAAATGTTAAAAATGCTCATTTGAAAAATGCTATGAAGCCCAAGAATGCAAATTTGAATTCCAATGCAAAGAAATCAAATGCCTATAATAGGAATAGATATCCTAGAAATACTTATGCTCAGATGTATGCTCATCCTAGAGATTCAAATGCTAGGAATACATATCCTAGAAATGCACATCCTAGGAATGCATATCTTAGAAATAACTGTGTTGCATACCTTAAAGATAACATATATGTTCATAACTCCTATTCTAGAAACATGTATCCTAAGAGTGCTCAACCAATGAATAATAGACATGCATATTCAAGACATTTTAGAAACCTCTATGACTATCAGTATAAGATCATGCATTATGAATATGTCTACAATTATATAGCACCTTATAATGTTAAGAAAGTATGGGTCCCTAAAGAGCCTGTATTTTCTAAGACTAACCCCAAAGGACCTAAGAAATTTTGGGTACCTAAAAGTGATATTGTGTATCCATGTGTAATGTAGGTATGTCTCCACACAAAGAAAAAATGTTGGTACCTTTATAGTGGGTATGATTAATGATCAAAGTGTGTCCAAAGAGTTGACTCTAATGGATGGCGAACACGTCACCATTGGAGATGACACCAAGATGAAAATCATTGGATATGGTAAAGTGGATAAAAATTTCTCAACCATTGATCATGTATTATTTTTGCAATGCTTTAAGCCTAATTTGCTTAGTATTAGTCAACTTAGTGACAAAGACAATAAAGTTATATTTGATTCCTTTCATTGTTTTATAATAGACATTAAGAGTAACAAAATTAAATTTGTTATCCAAAGACATGAAAATGTCTACTTAGTTGATTTAAAATCTTTACCTTTGGAAAATGAAAAATGTTTTTTTCACTTTAATGAAAACTTTTGGCTATGACATAGAAGGCTTGATCATGTGAACATGAATTTTATTAAAATTCTTTCAAGAAAAAGATTTAGTTGTTGGTCTTCCCAAAATAAAATTTGAAAAAGACAAAGTATGTGATTCTTGTCAAATGGGAAAACAAGCAAGAGTTTCTTTTAAAGTCAAAAATGTGATTTCAACTTATAGACTTTTACTGCTTTTGGATATGGACTTGTTTGGTCCAATAGGCACTATTAGTCTAGGTGGCCATCAATATGCTCTTGTTATTGTTGATGATTATTCAAGTTATACCATTGTTATTTTTATTGCTTGTAAGGATGAAGCTTATAAAGGTTTTGTGAACTTTTGCAAGAAGGTTCAAAACAAAAAAGGTATTTCTACTTCAGATATTAGAAGTGATCATGAAAAATAATTTGAAAATAAAAAATTTTCAAAATTTTGTGATGAAAATGGAATTGATTACAACTTTTCAGCCCCTAGAACTTCTCAACAAAATGGTGTTGTTGAAAGGAAAAATAGAATTCTAGAAGAATTTGCAAGAACTATGCTTTGTAAAAATAGTTTACCAAAATACTTTTGGGTGGAAGCTATAAACACTTCTTGCTATGTTTTAAATAGATTATTAATTAGGTATATGCTTAACAAAACTCCATATGAACTATGGAAAGATAGAAAGCCTAATATATCTTATTTTTGAGCTTTCGGTTGCAAATGCTTCATCATAAATAACAGTAAAACAAATTTAGGTAAATTTGACTCTAAGACCGATGAAGGGATATTTTTAGGATATTCAACCTCTAGTAAAGCCTATAGAGTCTTTAACAAAAGAACTCTAGTGGTTGAAGAATTCGTACATGCTGCCTTTGATGAGACTAACCCCATTGGTAAAAAAAGTTTCTTTTGATGATGATGTAAATTTTATTCCAAGAATAGATGCTTCTACTCCCATTGTTGACCCAAAATAAAGTCAAACTCAAGTAGGTCAAGGAGTAGATACTCCAAAACTTGATCAACCATCTACAAGTCAACAAAGAAATGGACTTCCCAAATATCGAAGGTATGCGAATTATCACCCAATCAATCAAGTGATTGGTGATCCTTCAGAAGGGGTAATAACTCGTTCTTTTATTAGAAATGTATACAAATTTGTAGCTTACTTATCCCAAGTTGAATCTAAGTCCTTTAATGAAGATAAAAATGATGATAATTGGATAAATGCCATGCAAGAGGAACTAAATCAATTTGAAATAAATAAAGTGTGGGCTTTATGTCCTAGACCTAAGAACCATATTATAAGAATTAAATGGTTATTTAGAAACAAAATGGAAGAAAATGGATTAGTAACTAGAAATAAAGTTAGACATGTAGCTAAAGGTTATAATCAAGAAGAAGGCATTGATTTTGATGAAACTTATGCTCTCGTGGCTAGACTAGAAAATGATTTTACAAGAGGAAAAATAGATATAACTCTTTTTACAAAAACTCATAAGCATAATACTCTACTAGTACAAATTTATGTAGATGATATTATATTTGGTGCCTTTAATGAATCTATTCCTCAAGAATTTGCTAAGTGTATACAAGGTGAATTTGAGATGAGTATGATGGGAGAACTTACCTATTTCCTTGGACCTCAAATCAAACAATCAAAGGGATGCATCTTCATCAATCAATCCAAATACACCAAGTATTTACAAAAGAGGTTTGGGATGGAGAATTCAAAACCAATTGAAACTCCCATGAGTGCCTCAACAAAGCTTGATCTAGATGAAAGAGGTAAATCCATTGAAACTAAAAAGTATAAAAGCATGGTAGGAACTTTATTATATTTGACTGCTAGTAGGCCTGATATAATGTTTAGTGTATGCATGTGTATAAGATTCCAAGCTAATCCTAAGGAATCTCATCTTATTGTTGTTAAAAGAATTTTAAGGTATTTGTTTGGTACTCAAAATCTAGGTTTATGGTATTCAAGAAAATCACCTTTTGAAATTGTTGGATACTCGGATGCTGATTTTGCTAGTTGTATGATTGATAGAAAAAGTACTAGTGAGACATACCAATTTCTATGTGCTATGTTAACTTCTTGGTTTTTAAAGAAACAAAATTCGATTACAATATCAACCGCCAAAGTGGAATATGTGGCTGCTGGTAGTTGTTGCGTACAAGTTTTATGGATAAAAGAGAATTTACAAGATTATGGCATGCATTTTCAAAATATTCCAATTTTATGTGATAACACTAGTGCTATCAATTTAACAAGAACCCAATTCAGCATTCTAGGACAAAACACATTAAGATTAGACATCATTTTATAAGAGATCATGCTTAAAAAAGTGATATCAAACTTGAATTCATACCTATAGAAGATCAAATTGCTGACATTCTTACTAAACCTTTGAATGAAGAGAACTTTTGTAAAATTAGAATGTTAATGAGCTTGAAAAAGTTTGAAAGGTCATATGTTTGATTGCATTTCATTCATCATATGCAAAACTTGCCATTCACTAAATGAATATTAATCCTTAATTTGATGTTTCCCTCACTAAAAAATGGTATAAAACAATAAAGATTTGCAAGAAATTCTGTCTGGAATTCCGGTTTTTCTAGTAATATATTGACCCAATCGACTGAATAGAGTCATTCAGTCGGCTGAATGAAGAAAATATTCATTAAGCCAACCGAATCAATCTCTTCAGTTGACTAAATGCCCTTCGTATTTGTAACCCAACTCTCTACCATTTTTAAGTTTATTGAAAGAATACCTTTAGTCGACTAAACGCACGATTTTTCAGTTTTTAAATTCTTTATCTATTTTTTTTTATTTAAAAAGAACGCCACTCAAAACCATACCTAAAGTTTTCTCTCTCTCATCTTCAATTCTCTATCAAAATTTCATTTGTTTATCTTCAAAATAGGTCTAAATTCACTCTTAAATCAGTTACCCAAACTGTTACAACTCATCATTATCCCATAATTTTTCAAAATTTGTTCATAATCTCTTCAAATTTTGAAACCTTTAAACAACCATAACTCCCTCTCACTCCAGATTTTAGATTTTTCTTCTCGCGAACACCAGCAAAATCCTTCAATTTTCTCACTTAATCCTTAACCTAAAGCTCAAATCCCTCCTTAAACCCTCTCATTTTCATTATTTTCCCAAACCATGGATGCTCGACCTAAGTGTTTCAAGACCTTTACTTTGGAGGAGTGAAACGTTGACCTTCTCAAGGGGAGAAAGGCTAAAGGAAAGAAGGAGAAGGCAGCAATCCACCTTCGGACGCTCTCGATGCCTCCAGCTTTCAAGATGACTAAGCTAAAGAGAGGTATGACATTGCCATTAGAGATAAAACTATCATGCCTGGTAGATTGGTAGATTTTTCCTCTCTTAGGCTTGACGATTTTAACTTGAAACCTCTATTTGATAGATTATGATGGTCTAGCCTAGTCATTTTACATGAAAAATACTACCCTAGGCTGATCCATCAATTTTACTTTAATCTCAAATAATCCTCACCTTACTCCACTAGATTCTCCATTATAGTCATGGGGAAAGTTATCACTATGTCCCCTTCTATACTTCATACCATTTTACACTTACCTATAGGTGGGGTTAAGTGCGTAGGAGATGGTTGGCCTGTCGATTTTGATCATCATGAGGCATGTAGAGTAGTTAAGGGAAATAGGTCTTACTTATAGTATTCAAACTTACAATACTTACCATGACCTTCCCTTAGATTCTAGGATCCTAAACCTAGTAGTTAATTGGACCTTTATTCCATGATTAAGTAGTCAAAAATATCCATCAAAGCTAGATATTGTCCTAATCTTTTGCCTCAAAAATGGGACTCCTTATAACCTCTATCCTTTGATCATTAGTAACATGATATCTCAGCATGATAGTAATATAGAAGATCTTCCTTATGACATGTCGATTACCTTGATTTTGAAGCATTTTGAGGTTTCTCTCCTTGAGAATGAATCTCAAGAGCTTGATACAACCGATGTGATCAATGCCTCATCTCTCAAGAAGATGGGCTACTTAATCAGAGACAACTTGGTAGTCTCTAAGCCTATGAGAAATATAAAGATTGAGGATGCCGCTCTTGGTAAAGATGCAGCAAAAGATAGTAGTTCTAGATAGTTCATGAAGCTCTTAGGATGTAATCCTTCAGGCTTTAGCTAGCCTTCAGGTCACTATGGGCAGTATGTCGTATGCTACTAAAGCCCGGCTTGAGGATTGGATTGACAGCGGTGTACGATGACTTTTCCAACTTCTATGCTAAAGCTCAAGGATCTTTTACTGAAGTTAGAGATCAGAATGTCCATATACAAGCCCAGATGGATCATAATCAGGCTCAGCTACATCGTTTCTATCCTTCTCCTCCTCATCCTTCTTTTTCTCCTCGTTATGATTAGGAGCATTAATTTTATTCATCTATCTTTTTATGAATCTCCAGAACTATTTGCAAGTTATATTTCCTTTCATTTCATGAATTTTTAGTTTTTCATGCATTTATGGGATTTTTAGCTCATAGAAGCCTTAACTGTTATGTATGGATGTCTCTTTTGCTAGGTTCATGGGAGCCTTAGCTTTTATGTATGAAATTTTTCTCTTAGTTCATAAGAATCCTACTTGCTGTTTAATTTAAGCTTTTATCTTCTATTTCTGATTTTTCTCGGGAGAGCATAACCTCTCTACTTGGAGCTAAATTTTCACATATTGGTTTTTTTGTCCTTATTTTTTTATCCATGGAAATAAAATTTTATTTCTCACTATTTCGGACTCATTTTTCTCTTATTGATAAAAAGGGGGAGAATAAGAGAAAAAAATGAAAAAAAATGTGTGTATGATAGATTAAAGAGGAGCCTTGCTCCTTAATAGTATTTTAAGTGATTTAAAAGAACTTATAACTACCTATTTTACTAGTTGGGTTGCTTTTTGACAATGGAAGAGGTTTTACCATAAAAACAAATAAGACTACGTTTGTTTTTCAATAAAAAACCAAAAACTTGTATTTCAAAAATGTTTTTCTCCTTATGGTTTTGTCATCATAAAAAAAAGGGTAGTTTGTTGACCCTTATTTGATTTTAATGATGACAAAAATATATTAAATTGTGCTAACCAAATTATCTAAGTGTTTAAAGCTGCAAAGACGGTTCTTCAAAAGTCAACCAACTAGGGATTCAACCTTGAATGAAGATCCAGATCAAGATTAGGTACTAAGATAGTAATTTAAATGATGTAACTCTCTTGCTTAAGTACCTAGATTTTTTCTATGGCTCAATTTTCTTAAACAAAAAATGTTTTGAAAAAAAAAAATTTCACTGGAAAACAAACTGAAAATAGAAAATATGTTTCAAGTCATCCAGTCGATTGAATGGATTCAATCGACTGTATGATTCTTTAAAAGAATCATTTAGTCGATTAAATGAGATCTAGTCAACTGAATGATTCTTTTAGTAAACCTTTCAGTCGACTTAATGAAGGTCATAAACATTCTGCCTTCTGATCCAGTCAATTGAACAATCCTTTTAGTCGACTAAAGGAATTACCTAAAACAAATTTCAATTTTAAATGAGCATCCAGCTGACTGAACAAAATCTTTCAGTTAACTAAAAGTTCGAAAATAACGGTAATATTTCAAAATTGAAGCGTCCTTCAATGCATTAAATGATCTGAACATCTCATAAACAGGTTTTTCTTGTGTCTAACGGCTAAGAGGTTTTAAATCTATATAAACCCCTTATAAATTGAAAAACCTAACAACTCGTGAGCAATTAATCTTCTTCTTTTCATTTACTTCATTCAAAGCTTTCTCAAAACCTTTATGAGCAATTCTTAAATGTTTTGAACTTTTAAGAGAGATCTTTCCTTCTTTGAAAGAGAATTAAATAAAAAGTCTCTTTTGATCTTGATTATTAAATTTCCAATCATTGTAAAGAGGAGGAGTTGGTGTAACTCTTAGAGTATTTAGGTGTTAAACATTTCTTTTAAAGACGTCCTTAATCGAAAGAGATTGTATATGATTTAGGTAACACCTGTAAAGTTAATCAAGTTATTAGTGAATTACTTCAAGGATGCTCTTTGAAGAGAGTGGATGTAGGGTCCGAGAAATCCGACATTGCCGAACCACTATAATTAGCATTTGTACATTCTCTTCCTTATCTCTTTACTTTCAACTCTATTATACTTACTGCTCTTGATTGTGCTGGAAAAGTATTTAAAACTAATTTATTGTGCAAAAATTTTTAAAAACCCAATTCAATCCCCCTCTTGGGTTTGCACCTTGGTCTTCACATATGAAGCTTAAAAACATGTTAGAAGACACAAAAGCAAGTAAACAACTCAAAATGTGTCTTTTTTGGTCCCTAGTATGTAATTTAACAAGTTTTCATTTATATCAACATTTTAAACAATTTTTCTAATCACATATTAACATATTTAAATCATAAACTCAAGTAAAAACAATAGATTAAACAATTAATAATCGATAGGAAGTAATCTAGTTCTTATAACGATGAAATTGACGAACACAAGAATGTACTTAAGTTCTACCTTTATTATGCATAAAAACGTCACAAAGATCAGCAAACTTTCTCTTTATATCTTCTATGAGTGAGTTTTCACGAAATCAAGAGGTAGAATACTCATCTTCTTCTTCAAAATTGGGTGGTTGTCTTCTTAGAACTTCAAGAAGACGTCAATTGCATTGTGCATTGCGCTTGATTAATGAACAAACCAGACGTATTTTGTCACTAACTGTTGTGAAAGAATTGATGAAACACAAAAATTAGACCTCATTGATGGAATATCTCAGATAGATATTGAGTCGGGGCTCTGTTTTCTACGTTAGAATTGTATTTGGAAGTTAGGGTTTGTGTTTTGGTAATATAGAGAAACAAAAATCCAAAAATTAGGGTTTTAATTCTCTAAGATCTCAAAAGAAGTGGAAAAGGGATACTCTCTAGGGCTGCTAAGAGGGATCTTTATAAGGCCTATGAGGTTTCATTGGGGTTAAGGATAAGTTATAGTCGTCCTAGAGAGAGTAATCAAGTGTTTAATGTCTTTCCAAAACGGAATTCTCGCACTAATTAGGAAAATAGATAGATTTTGGTTTTGAAATTTTTGGAAAGTTTGAAAAGTATACTTCATAATCCAATTGGCTGTGCAAGTTGTTTGAAATAGTGAAAAATGGGTATTTTTTTTTTTTTTTTTTTTTGGTGCAAAATCAGCTTTGGTGGCTTAAGGGATTATCTTATTCTCTTGTATCAATCAACCCTTGATATAGTAAGCACTTGAACTTAACGATGAATGAAACTAAATCGCATGGGACAATTCATCATCTTCGATGTTTTCTAGAATTCTAAGAAGAAATATCATCATTTATTAAATGGAATAGAATTTGATGTCATTAGGTTGGCCTATATACTTATCATGCATCTGAGTTAGCTGAATACAAAGCACTTAATGAAAATATTGTCGCTCATCATCAAGAGTATTAGGGCTAAAGTAAATAAAAGATTTATCCACATTTATCATCTAATCGAAAACTCTTTCACAATGTTTTAAAATGTCCATAACATTTCTCTCATATGAAACAAAGGCCCTGGTAAACAAGAGACTATCAAATGAAAAAAAAAACTAAGAAATTCGCGGACACCCCTGATAGATATACACCCTTTGAATTGCACCATCCACTTCTACCTTCCATAATAAAGTTTATAAACCTTATAAACATATCAAAAATAAGTAAGGAGAAATAATATCCCTTGATAAGAGGCCTATTGGAGGAGAATCGTTACAGAATTGGTGTTGACTAAGTGTTTGTTGACCCTGAATGATTTTGATGGTAACAAAAATCTTAATTAAGCACTAATGACTATTACTTAAGTGATAAAAAATTTTAATAGTGCTTATACATCAAAAGATACCAAGATTGGATAAATTGGTGAATCAAAGTTAATGATCTCAAAAGTCAAGAAGCTCTCCAAAAGATCAAACTCAAAGAGAGTAATTGAAATGCAACTTCAAAGAAAAAAGAGTTAAATCATAAGTTTGAATCCTAAGATACGCTTTGTAAGCATTTCAATTTTTAGAAGCTAAATAAATTTGCATTGCATCTTATTACATAGCCTTAATTAATTGAAGATATAAAATCTCTAGGTGAATTTATTAAATATAAATATTCAATTCTTTGGACTTAATGCTGAACTTGTTGTAATTGAAGTTAAGAAGAATTTATGTTGACATATAAAATTATTTAAGCATTTGTAAATTTGTTGTTCTTCATATATCTTGCGCATACATCATGTTTAAATTTTTAATGTGTTTTGTTGTCATCAAAAAGGTCTCAATCAAGAAATTGATTAGATTAATTTTCACTCTTGAAGTGTTTAACTTGTGTGTTTAATGTACAAGAAAGTTTAATTTAATTAGGAGATTTTTTGGAACTCAAAAATCCAAAATGAATGAAGAAAATTAATGTTGAAAACATTGTAGCAGTGCCCAAAACTCTATCCAGTCAACTAAATGAATAATAAAGTTGATTGGATGCTTGAAAATTTAGTTTTCTGCATCTATTCTGAATTTCAGTCGACTGGATCATGAATCAGTCGATTGGACAAGTTACAACAACAATTCTTTTTAATTTAAAAAGATAAAAACTTGTCTCTAATGGCTTTATTTTGTCTCTAATGGCTAGAAGACTTCAAGGCACTATAAATAGAGCCTCAAGGGTTATTTGGAAGACAAGAGAAACATTCTACAACAAAAGATTATAGAAATATCTTCATTATCTCCTTCTTGAGCCAAAAACTCCATTGTTAAGCTATAAGCTTTTGAGAGATAAAATATTGAGTTGTAATCTTCATTGAGATATCTCTCTTGTTTGTTTGTTTCAAACTTTCCATCATCATCAATTTAAAAGAGTTGGTGTAACTCTTGTAGAGTTTGTAAGTGAGCTAGTGAGTGTTGGGTATATACAATTGGGTAGCAAACTTAGGACTCTTGTGAAAAGGTTGAAGCAACACTCTTCAAGTTGCTTGTTTGTATTAGTTTGAGCAACACCATTCAAGTTGCTTGTTCATGTTAGTGAAACCTTCAAGGAAAGCCTTTAAGAGAAGTGGATGTAGGGTCGGGTGTGATTCTGATATTGTCGAACCACTATAAATCGAGTTTAGATCTCTCTAACTCTATCTCCTTAATTACTTGCACAATTACTTGCCTAGAGTTATTTATTATTCAAGTAAATGAGACTGATTGCTTAATTATTTTATCCTTTCTATATTAAGCAATAAACTCTCTCATCTTTGTACTAGTAATTTATAAAGATTGATTTGATTTGAGTCCACATATATTTTGATATTTGAGATTGCAAAAAGAATTTTAAAATTTTCTAATACCTAATTCACCCCCTCTTGGGTATTGCTATAGTATATTGTGGACCAACAATTGGTAACAATGGTAATACATGACATAATCATATTAATCGTATTTGCTTTTGCAAAAAAATCTTTTTAACCCTATCACAGGCTTTGCTAATATCAAACTTTATAGTCATACGACCTTGTTTACCAAATTTTCTATTTTTAATTTTGTTTTTTCTATAATCTTGAAATATCTTGCTTACCTACTTTTTAGTCCTTGATCGGTAACATGCCTATGATTCTGTGGTGAGACTATGCTTACGTTTTCTTGGATAAATTGATGAAACTGTATTACTTTACATGCCTTCTTGATGAGATTGGTTGCTGTTTTTATTTATTTTATCGCTCAAGGATGGATGAATGGAGTCACTTTAATTTATTTATTTATACTTACCATGGATGAATGGATTTACTTTTACTTAGCATTTTTTTAGAAGAATTATAATTAGAGTATAATGTTTTGGCCGTTATTTCCCTTGTAATTACATTTGATCTCTTTCTTAGGTTCATTTAACTTTAGAACGGAATGTTTTGGCCTCTACTTTCCTTGTAATCATTATTTAATTTTTTATGCACATTTTTTTGTTTGAATTGTTATTATCTTGTTGGGTGGTTTTTTCTTTTCATATATTTCCATGATATTTATGTGACTCTCTTACTCATAACATTATGTGCATGCTTTATCATTGATTAAAAGGAAACTATTAATTTATTGAATTAATTAACATGCAAGAATATGGGTTAGGCTCATCGATGCTTAAACGCACTTGGGCCACTCATTCATGAACTTTCCATTGAGTACCCAAATATCAAGCCCTAATATGACTAGTGCCTTTTCGGTTTATTGATCATTAAAACCAAGTGGCGACTCCTTATAGATTATCGGCCAATGACTTCATGTCATTGGCATGCCCCTTGAAATGACCCTTTTGGATAATCCATTAAAGAGAACCTTTGTCCCTTTTTAATTGTCCTTTTTAGTTATGACCATTGGAAAAGAATAAACCTCCAAGTGGATGAGATGGTGAAATTCACACGTCCACACTTATGATCTCGCTTTAGGTCATGTATGCAATCATGAAATCTAAAAACATTTAATTTTGACCACTTGAGAGCCTTCTATCCCTCTTAAGAAAATATGAAAAAGATTTTCTCTCTCTAGAAGTGTCTCTCTCTAAATGTACATGTAAAAAAATTTACTTACATATTTATATCTATTTTTCTCTCTAGTATCAGACTCATTATGAGCAATTTTTTACTAGTTGGTCTTAACCAACATGAGGGAGAGGAAGTTGAGGGAGATTGAACAGCAAGTTCAAACATTCCCTCCAACACCCTTATTTAAATCTTTATATTGGGCGGGTTAGGTAGCCGTTATGGGCGCATGCCTTGACTTGGATTTCCAAAAATTATGCTATTCAACTTCTTAGGAGAAAGGTATGCTAGATAGGAAAGAAGGAAAGAAGTGGGCGAAAAATGTTGAGTCCTAAATTTTAGGAGAGTCATTAGTAATTGGAGATAGTCCTAAATTTTAAGTGTTGGACTTTTAACCACGTTAGATATAACTAAATCTAACAGTTTAGGTGGTGTCTAAAGTTCTTAATAAAAAAAAAGGAAAAACATCATATCAATATATTTTTGTAGTAAAACACATATTTTTTATGGTTAAAACAAAAACATTAATGGTAAAATAAGAAAAAAAAAACAATTTTTATCATCAAAAGTATATGATTTACCATCACAATTATGAAATTTACCACCAAAAATATATGTTTTACCACAAATGTATGGGTAAGGCACATTGCTTTATTTTTCAACAAAGGCATCCAAAGTCCAACAATTGAACATATAGTCTAAAAAATATTTTTAATAGAATTAAAAGAATTTCGGTTGAATTTGAATTAATCTAACGATCCAGAACATTATTTTTTCCGCTTAAAAGATCTTCTGGTGGCATCCTTCTTATAATTTATAAGTTGTAATATTGCATGATATATTACATATTTTTTTGAAGGGAATACAAAATCTTAAGTTTGATTCTTACCGTGTGTGGATTATTTGTTTTATTTATATATCGGTTATTTCTCTCACTTTAGGTGGGTTGTAATAATATTATGAGTTTTTGGATGTGTACTGGGATAGAATGAACTTATTTTGTAATCAAATCAATGATTTTCATACTTAGTATTGTGGGCATCTGAATGTGTAACGAACAATAGAATTTATATTGTAATCAAATAAATTATTGTACTAATTATATATATAATCGATTCAATAAAAAAAAACAAAAGAAAAAAAGAATTTTGTTAAAGATGAAATAAAATTAGTTGGGTAATATGTTTATATATAGTTATTTTAACCTTAATAAATCAAATCATTTTCTTTTAAGGTTAATTACACTTTCATACCTGAGTTTAGGGAGTAATTACAAAACATATCTATAGTATTGGAAATGACATTAACCTACTTTGACCATATTTGACCTAACAAAATCTTGTAATTTCTAATGAAACTTATAAATTATCCAAATTTCCCTTAGTTAAATTAAAGTTTAAATGCAAAAAAAAAAAAAGACTAATTTTGATTGTCTATGCAATTAAAATAATACATGTCATTCATTCATGGCCATATAAAACTAATAAAAAAATAAATTAAAATTTCAAAAAAAAATCTTTAAAAATCTATAAAAAAAAAAGGAAGTCTCCATTAAAACAAAGACTCTCTCTCATTCATATCTTCTTCCTCTTCGAAGAAGAAATACTAGATTGAAAGTTCCCTCCATCCAAATGGTTGTTCTTCCACCGTCTTGATTCCCTCAACGGCGTTAACAGGAAGTGCCCGCCATTACCTTCACCGTCAAATCCTCTAAGCCCAACCAAAACCAGAACCACGTGGTGTATTTAAAGTCAACGGATAATTCCTTTGATGATGAAGAGGTGGAGATAGTGGAGGATGAGGAGGAGAGCACGTGTCTTTCTCCAAGGATCTCTGATCTCGACGGCGAAGAGGCAAAGGGTTAAGTAAGTGAGCAGAAACCAAACCCTAAATCAATGCATGCGGTGACAATAGGCTCCCCAAGGAGACGGAAGGGGCCCATGCAGTTGAGGATGAGCTTCATTTGCTGACAAAGATGACAGAGGGATGTTGGGTCGATGGTGTCAGCAGTGAGGATAAGGATCGAGGGAGGTAGGTTCGAGTGGGTAGCCCATTGGAGGGATTGGGTCAGGCGGGTAGGATTACGCCCTGCCAAAGCAAGGGACTTGAGAGGCGAAGATGAGGTGTTGAGGAACTTGAGAGCTTCTTTGACGATATACTTGCCTTGGAAGCCTGAGGCTCCTCTTAAAAGAACGTTTTTTAAGGCTTGGTGCAGTGTGGTTAGAGAAGTCCTTTTGTTGATTTGGAGGTTGGTTGAGAGGAACATGTTGATATGGCTTAAAATACTCCAGCCCAAATGAGCTCCAGGCCCTGTAAAATAACTCCGGCCCAAATGAGCCCCAGCTCAAATAAGCTCCAGGCCTAGCAGAGCGGTCTAGTTCAAATGAGCTTCAGGCCCGGTAGGATGATCCAATCCAATAAGAAGCCCAGCTAAACTCTCCAGCCCGAGAAGCATTCTGACCTAATAGCCTCCCCAGCCCTGACAAGTGGACCAGTGTACTCTTTGGCCCAGCAAAATCTCCAGACCCATAAGGGATCAGCCAACAGACCTACATCTGGACCTCTCCTACGGCCGCCCTGCAACTCTCCCACCGCCGTTTCGTGCCACCCTACGGTCGCCTACGCCTGCAACCCTACAGCCACCCTACGACCTGTAGCCACCCTATAGCGCCCCTCATTCTGAGCTTGCAATCATGTCCTCCCCACTGGCAAATGACTATAAATGGGCCAAGGTATGGACTTCACCAGATCATTAACATACACACTTCTACTTACACTTTAACTACACAAGCCCTCGGCTTCTTTTGAGCCCTCAGCTTCTCCTTCAAATCGTTGCTGACTTAAGCATCGGAGCGCCCTCGGAGGTCCCCCCATCTCCTCCTTCCGAGGGTCTTCAGTTCACTCTTGTTATCTGTGCAGGGCCAAGCCACGTCCTCATCAAAGTCATGCCAACATTCGAGCCACATCCTCACCCAGGCCACGTCAGCACCAACAGTAAGTGGCATCAACAGATTGGTGCCGTCCGTGGGAAACCACAATCTCTCGCTACAGTAGAAGCGAAGAAGTCTAAAGAACTCATCTGTCACGATGCCGCCAAGAAACAGTACCAGAAGAACCAACGAGGAAGCTCCAGCGGAGTGTTCGGCTCCTATCCAAAATGATGCTCACAGTCATCAATCCAGACTCAGGTTCCCAATAATCTCCGAGCACGACACCCCCGCTAGAGAGCAACACCCTAATCTCTCTGGAATCGACTCTCCCAATGATGGGGAAGAGGCCGCCCACCTCCAGGCCCCAGTGACTCAAGCTCAGTTCCAGGAGCTATATAAGATGATAGCCAGCCTAGCGGCCTAAGTGCGGGGTGGAGGTCAGCAACCTTTCTTCCCCCCTCACCAAGCTCCAGAACAAGCCGAGTCGTCCGGCAGGGACGACCCCACCTATAACCAGCCCTATACCGAGCCCTCGCCGCACAACAGCCAATCCAAAGAAAGCTCCTCCTCAAAGAGCAATCTCAGCCTAGACACACGGTTTGAGAAAATGGAAGAAAAAATAGACTCGGCTTTGAGGCGCAAGAATCCCAGCCTCATGGATGAACTTTGCATCCAAGACCCTTCATTCACAAAAGATGTCATCGAGACCCCGCTTTTGCCCAACTTCAGGATGCCTCAAGTGAGAATGTATGACGGCTTAGCAGATCCTATGGATCACCTGCGGCACTACAAGACGACCATGATGTTGCACCGACATTCAGACCCGGTCATGTGTCGTGCCTTCCCCCTGACTCTTGAGAAGGTAACAGGCACCTGGTACTGAAGGCTGAAGCTAGGAAGCATCAAAAACTTCAAAGAACTCAACTACGCCTTCGCCTCCCGTTTCCTCAGTAGTAAAGGGCCCAAGAAGACTTCAGAGAGCCTTTTCAACTTCATCTAGCAACGAGGGGAGAGGCTCCTGGTTTACATCTCACGGTTCCATACAGCAGCATAGGAGATTCTCGACCTCGACCCAAATGTCCAAGTAATGGCCTTCAAAAATGGATTGAGGTCGGACATCTTCAGCTTTAAACTGACTCGGCACCCGCCCCGAGACATGAATGAAATCCTGGCCCGAGCCGAGAAATACATGTTGGCAGAGGATGACCAAGCCTTCAGAAGAGAAAGGGAAGAGGAAGCTGAGAAGAAAATGAAGGATCCCGACCCCCAGAAGGGGAAAGTCAAGAGGCCCCACTAGGAGAACAGGTACAGGCCCCACCCTCGAGTTGACGGATTTACCCCACTCAATGCCACCAGAACAAACGTCCTCATGCAACTCCAAGACAAGTCCATCCTCTAGTGGCCGCCTAGGAAGCCGCATCTCGGAGGAGACCAGAGGCGGTGGTGCCGCTTCTATAAGAACTATGGTCATGACACTGAGGAATGTTATGACCTGAAGGAACAAATTGAAGCTCTCATCAACCGAGGGTACATAAAAGAATTTACCGAGCCTCGAAAAAAGGACGAGCCTGCACTACCGAGAAGAGATACCGGGCGTCCTTATCCCCAACAGGAGCGGATGAATCCACAAAGAAACCCTAGGGCTGAGCAAGAAGGGCCCGTTCAGAAGAAGCAGGAGGTGGCCACAACCACCCGCATCATCAAAATCAATTGCGGGGGCCTAGCCACGGGAGGTAGTTCGGGGCAAGGCAGTAAAGCCTATGCTAGGGTCGTAGCCTCTGTTAGCGACCCTCACAAGAAAAGAAGAATTGAGCCAATAATCTCCTTCATGGAGGATGATCTAGAGGATGTACAAACTCCTCACGACGATGTTGTGGTAGTCTCTCTTTTGGTAGTCAATTGCAAAGCGCGACGGGTCCTAATAGACAATGAAAGCTCAGCGGACATATTGTTCCATGATGCCTATGGACATCTGGAGCCAGCCCCGGTCCCCCTCTATGGTTTCGGCTGTTCTCCAGTGTTCGCTGAAGGGAGCATAGCCCTCCCAATAACCGCAGGAACAGCACTAAGGACCTCCATGGTGCAGACCACCTTCCTGGTAGTTAAGCAACCTTCCTCCTACAATATGATCATCGGTCGACCCACCCTCAACAAGCTGAGGGCTGTTGTTTTCACCTATCACTTGAAGGTCAAGTTCCCCACCAGTGAAGGTGCAGGAGTGATCAGAAGGGATCAGAAAATCTCCCAGGCCTGCTACCTGAATGCTGTCAGAGAAGGAAAGAATACAGAGGCCCTGCCTCTTGAGGTAGAAGATTTCAGAGATGAGGTGAAAACACCTAGGGGATGACTTATGGAGGAGTTGACCTCGGTACCACTCTAAAGAGACCCTGCTCGGACCATCCAAATAGGCACAAACCTCTCCGAAGAGCACAGAAATGAGTTCCTCTCCCTACTCTGAAAAAACAAAGACCTGTTTGCCCGGTCGACCTCAAACATGCTGGGGATCAGCCCTAGAACTATCGAGCATCGCCTAAACGTGGACCCTAGGTACAAGCTAGTCATTCAGAAGAAGAGAACCTTCGCCCCCGAATGATAGATGGCAATTAACGCTGAGGTGGATAAGCTATTAGAAGCCAGCTTTATCATGGAGGCAAGATATCCAGAGTGGGTGTCTAATGTGGTGATGGTCTGCAAAGCCAGCGGCAAGTGGCGTATCTGCATTAACTTCACCAATTTGAATAAGGTTTGCCCAAAAGACAACTTTCCTCTCCCTCAAATTGATCATATGGTAGATGCCACCTCCGGGCACGAACTCTTCTCTTTCATGGATGCATACTCCAGCTACAATCAAATCTTCATGCACAAGCTGGACCAAGATAAGACCGCCTTCAGCATTGATCGGGGGCTGTATTGTTACAAAGTCATGCCTTTCGGACTCAAGAACGCTGGGGCAACCTATCAGAGGCTGGTAAACAAGATCTTTAAGGGGCAAATCGGGCAAAACATGGAGGTTTACGTGGATAATATGCTGGTTAAGAGCACAGAAGCACGGAACCATTGCTCTGACCTGGAAGAAGTGTTCGGAGTATTGCACCAGCACAACATGAGGTTGAATCCATCCAAATGGGTATTCGGGGTAACCGGAGGGAAATTTCTAGGGCTTATAGTCACCCAGAGGGGAATAAAAGTCAATATGGAAAAGATAAAGGCCATCCTTGATATAACTCCTCCCAAGTCTGTGAAAGAAGTCCAGCGGCTTACCGACTGAGTCACCACTCTGAACCGCTTCATGTCCAAATCAGCGGAAATATGCCTTCCTTTCTTTAAGGCCATCAAGAAAGCCAAAGATTTCTCTTGGTCCGCAGACTGCTAAGAAGCTTTTAAAGATTTGAAGAAGTATTTGAGTTCGCCACCACTCCTAACCAAGCCGCTCCAGGGTGAGGAGATCTTCCTTTATCTGTCGACCGGTCAGAGCACTGTGGCCTCTGTCTTGGTACGAGAAGAAGCAGACATCCAGAAGCCCATCTACTATGTCAGTAGAATTCTCCATGAGGCCGAGACCAAGTACCCTCCTATCGAAAAGATGGCTTATGCCCTAGTAGTGGCAGCACGAAAACTCCGACCTTAGTTTCAGGCGCACACCATCGTCCTCCTGACAGACCAACTCTTAAGGCAAATCTTGTATAACCCAAGTGTTTCCGGGAGAATGGTGAAGTGGGTGGTAGAGCTGGGAGAATTTGACGTCCGTTACCAGCCCCGACAAGCAATTAAATACTAGACTCTAGCTGACTTCATTGTGGAGACGACTCTGTTGATAGACCCGGATGATTCCACAGTGCCTGCGCTCAGTGGAGACTCTCCAGAATGGACCCTCCATATGGATGAATCCTCTAGTTCACTAGGGAGCGGAGCAGGGCTCATTCTTTGCAGTCCAGAAGGCTTTACGATCGAGTACGCCTTGAGGTTCAGGTTCAAGACCTCCAATAACGAAGCAGAGTACGAAGCTCTCTTAGCCGGCCTAAGGTTGGCCAAAGCATTGGCTATTGAGGTTCTAAACGCATTCAGCAACTCTCAGTTGGTGGTGAGTCAGGTGAAGGGAGAATTTGAAGCCAGAGGGCAAAAGCTCGCCCAATATCTCCAAAAGGTGAAGGAGTTGGCCGCCATGTTCAAGATGTTTCAAATAACTCACATCCCTCGAGTAGAAAACTCCAAAGTAGATGCCCTGGCTAACTTGGCCTCCTCTCAGCACCTTGTAACTAACAGAGCTGTCTATCAAGAAACTCTCTCCGCACCAAGTATAGATGAGGCTCTAGTCCTCCCAGTAGAGGAAGGACCCACATGGATGGATCCGATCCTCCAGTATTTACAAGACAGCATGGTACCCAAGCAGAAGGATCAAGCCAGGAAGCTAATCTCCCGTGCTGCGTGATACACCCTCATGGAAGGGCAATTAAACAAAAGGGCCCTGACCATACCTTACCTGCGATGCCTCGGGCCCATGGAGGTCGATTATGCTCTACGAGAGGTCCACGAAGGAATATGCGGGAATCACTTGGGAGCTCGGGCCTTAGCTTTCAAGGTTCTCCGCCAAGGGTACTATTGGCCTACAATGAAGGACGATGCAGCAGACTTGGTCAAGAAATGTGAGAACTGCCAGCGGTGGTCTCTAATATTGCATCACCCTGCTAATCCTCTTGTCTCCATTACTAGTCCCCTCCCCTTCGCCATGTGGGGGATGGACATCCTTGGCCCGTTCCCAACGGCCACTAGGTAGAGAAAGCACCTCATCGTGGCCATTAATTATTTCACCAAGTGGGTCAAGGCAGAGCCACTGGCCAGCATCACGGATCACCAAACCTGAAACTTTGTCTGGAGATCAATAATATGCCGGTTTAGGATCCCTTGGGTGTTGATCACCGACAATGGAAAATAGTTCGATAGCTCTCGGTTAAAGACATTCTGCAATGACCTCCACATCGAGCATAAGTTCTCATCCATTGGGTATCCGCAGGCCAACGGCCAGGCTAAAGTAACCAACAGGACACTTCTCCAAGGAATCAGAAGAAGACTTGACGAGGCCAATAAGCAGTGGGCTGACCAGCTCTCCAATATCCTTTGGGCCAATTAAACGACAGTACGAACGCCAACAAGAGAAACTCCCTTCTTCATGGCATTCAGATCGGAGGCTATCATCTCTTTTGAAATCGGGATCCCGACAATGCGAGTACAATGCTTCGAACTGAGCCACAACGAGGAAAGGTTAAGAATGAACGCGGATCTGGTCGAGGGAGCTCGAGATAAAGCCCAAATCCACCTAACTGCTTATTAGTAGAGGGCTGCTCAATATTATAACTCCCAAATCCGGCCCAAAGACTTCAAGCTGCATGACTTCGTCCTTCGGAAGAGTGAAGTGTCCCGTCCTCACTACACTGGGAAGCTCATCTCAAACTGGGAGGGCCCTTATCGGATCCGAAAGGTTTTGCAGAGTTGGCACCTATGAGCTCGAAGATATGGATGGCAAGCCCATCCCCCGCACTTGGAACGCCCATCCCCCGCACTTGGAACGCGGAAAACCTCCGTAGGTTTTATCAATAAGATGCAAAATGTAAAACCAAAAATTCAATAAAGATTGAAAGTTGAACTCCGTAAAATTTTCTTAAGTTAAAAAGGGAGTACAAAGAAAGGGCGCTATCGACCCTAGATACAAAAACAGGCCCGTTCTAAGAAACCTAATGGGCCTCACCATCACTCCCCGCTCTGCCCTCTCCATTTCCCATATCCCCAGCTTCCCTCTCTGGGCCTGGCTGGGTCTCACAACCTGGATCCTTCTAGATGGTGGCACCAGCAGTCTCGTCTGCGTCCCTTTATGAAGGAGTGGCTTCGGAACCCTCTGACTCAGCCACCAAGTCAAGGCCTGAGAAGTCCACTTCCGGGAAAAGAAGCTCAGCCCTTCTCTTGGCTTCGTTAAAACCTTCGAAGTACTGAATAGCACCCTCCCTTGTCAAGGATGCCTCATTTACGTGGACTGAGGTGCCAATGATCCTTCTCAAACATTACCTCCACCCTGTCCCTCTCCGTCGTCTCAAGAGAGAGAGACAAGTCATAGGCCAAGTTATGGGATTCCTCCAACTTGTGCTGAGTCTTGGCTAGAAGATTCGTCATCTCTAAGGTGCGCCGAGAAAGCAGCCCAGCTAGAACCCTGGCCTAAAAAGATAGCCTCGTCAGAAATAAACGAAATATATAGGCCAACCAAAAGGAAGAGCAAGTGCTACCTGAGAAAAAGCAACTTCCGCGGCCGAGCACAATGCCTCGATGGGCTTCGACAAAACATCCACCATGTCGCGGGGAGGGATCCCCAGCACTAGATGCTCGTGACCAACCTTGGAATTGGCAAACACGGAGTCATCCATCCTCAAACGCCCACCATGGAGTAAAGAGGGGAGCCATCCCAAATGCTTCTTGGGGCAAAGGCACCCCCAAAGGAGGAGTGGGAGCGACTGGGTCCACCCGCTCTTTAGGAGTCGGGGGCCTCAGGGAATTATCAGCTGGGATTGGAGCCACGGACGGGACTTTGGCATTCTTCTTTTTCCCGGATCCGCCAGCCTTCGTGGCCCTCTTCTTTTCGAGGGCCAGACACCTAGCCATCGTCGCCATCTCCATGTCTGCGTGAAAGAAAAAGCATTAAAAACTTGGAGAAAAAATGTAAAAACTTCCATGAACTAGTAAACCAGCAGCTACCATGCTCAAGGTTCGGGGGAAGGCTGGAAGGACACAGGTCACGCCTGTGGAGTTCTTCATTATCTCCGAGCACCTCGATATCCAAAGGCACGGTAAGCATCGCTCTCAACGTCTCCTGTTCACGGGGCAAGAGGTGTGGTATTTTGCATTTACCAACACGCTCCAGACTCCAATTGAGAGGGGCGTCGAAGCTCCCAGTGCTCTGAATAAAGAAAAAGTCTCATTTCCATCTCTTTATGGAGGAAGGCTTCTCCTTCAGAACACTTTTCCCCCGCCTCGAGCTGACAATGACCCATCTCGAATGACCGAGCCGGGCTAGCTGAAAATAGACTTTGAACACGTTGATGTTCATCAACCCCCCAACTTCTTGGCACACGGTTATGAATGCCAGGATTAGCCGGATCGAATTAGGCACCAGCTGCTAAAGTATCTAAGTACCAAATAGAGGAACGAGTGGAGAGGGAGCCTATGCCCGGCCTTAAGTTGATGTTCATAAATACACAGCTCATAAGGCACCCGGCTCTACAAGGCATTGCAGGCCCTCTCCCCACTCTCGGGGGCTCGCATGTGAAACTCTAAGGGGATCCTATACTTGATCCTCATCCTCACAAGGCTAGCCTTCTCCACTATGCACGGAATAGAGTTCGCTTCGAACATCCATTCTTCCCTCTCAGTATCTAGGGTGTCATTTCTTATAGCCATAGATGCCCGGATGTCCCCCTCTCCAGATGTTTCTGCCTCCTCGCTCTCTCCCCCGTCTCTCTCATACAGCAAGAGGGCCTGGCTCTCTCCCCTAGGAGCCACCTCCCGAAAGGAGACTCCATCACTAGAAGAAGCACCCATCGCTTCCTCTAACTCCTTGGACAGAGCTCTACTAGTATCACTGCCACCAGACATTTTACTCACCAAGAAAGAAAAACTTTTGTGGAAGACTCCTAACAATGCCGAGCGCTCTCAGACTCTCTAACTAAACCAATACTCTCAAGATCTCACAATGATGCAAAGTGAAAAATAAAGAAAGGGGGGAACCCACTTATATAGAGAGGCTGTGGCAGTAGAAATGAGAAATGTCTATCTGCGCATCAGATGAAAGGACGCACCCCCTGCCATTCCCCAAACGCCGTTTCTAGTCACCAAAGTGCCAGCTGTCACTAGAACCTGCCTTCTGCAGTAACCAACGCGCTGCCATTTCTTATCAGTCACCCTCGTCTGACGCACCTACAGAAAGGTAAACCTAATAGGCCTAGAGTAGGCTGAAGAGCCCACGTGAGCAGGAAAGAGGAAGCTACACGAACATAATATTCTACAAGTCTTGATCGCTCGACCATACTCTCCAAAAATCTGAGCCTTGTCAACGCTCGGTCGTATTCTCCAAAAAAGTCCAAGCGTATAAGCAGCATTGCATACGCTCGGTCATGTTTTCTCCAAAAATCCGAGCCTTGTCAACGCTCGATCGTATTCTCCAAAAAGGTCCGAGCGTATGAGCAGCATTGCATACACTCGGCCATGTTTTCTCCAAGGATTCTCCAAAAATATGAGCCTTGTCAACGCTCGATCGTATTCTCCAAAAAATTCCGAGCGTATAAGCAGCGTTGTATACACTCGGCCATATTTTATCCAAGGATTCTCCAAAAATCTGAGCCTTGTCAACGCTCGGTCGTATTCTCCAAAAAGGTCCGAGCGTATGAGCAGCGTTGCATATGCTCGGCCATGTTTTCTCCAACGATTCTCCAAAATTTGAGCCTTGTCAATGCTCAGTCGTATTCTCTAAAAAAGTCTGAGCGTATGAGCAGCGTTGCATACGCTCGGCCATGTTTTGTCTAAGGAATCTCCAAAAATCCGAGCATTGTCAATGCTAGGTCGTATTCTCCAAAAATGTCCGAGTGTATGAGCAGTGTAGCATACGCTCGGCCATGTTTTCTCCAAGGATTCTCCAAAAATTCGAGCCTTGTCTATCGCTCGGTCGTATTCTCCAAAAAGTCCAAGCGTATGAGCAGCGTTGCATACGATCAGCTATGTTTTCTCCAAGGATTCTCCAAAAATCCGAGCCTTTTTTATCGCTTGGTCGTATTCTCCAAAAAGTTCGAGCGTATGAGCAGTGTTACATACGCTCGGTAATGTTTTCTCTAAGGAATTCTCCAAAGTCCGAGCCCTGCCAATCGCTCGGCATGATTCTCTAAAAAGTCCAAGCGTATGAGCTACGTTGCACATGCTCGGCAATGTTTTCTCCAAGAAATTGTCCAAAGTCCGAGCCCTGTCAATCGCTCGGTATGATTCTCCAAAAAGTCCGAGCGTACAACCTGCGTTGTATACGCTCGGCCAGGTTTTCTCCAGGTATTTTCCAAAAATCCGAGCCTTGTCTATTGCTCGGCCAAATTCTTCAAAAGTCCGAGCATTTGAACTTGTACTATAAACGCACGGCCTTGTTCTTCAGGGTTCAGACGTTTCGAAAACGCCCTACCAGGGCTACTCCTTGAACGAGTTTTTGAAACTTCTTTCGGATTTCATCAAAATCAACATCCATTCATTCATTCACACAAGTGTAAAAAGCAAGAATATTGTACGAAGACGAAGATTGAAATAAAAGATATTTTATTAATTCAAAGGATTACAACTAACGACCTCGAAGTACAAGTAAAAAAAGACCCTAACGGCCTCGAAGTATATAGAAAAGGACAGTGACCCTAAGGCAAGGAAGGGGCAGCCGTCACCCCCTTATCTTGCTGCCACCAGAGGGACGGTTATGCCTTACTCTCAACTTCCAAGGACCAGGAGTAAGCCGACTCCCCCTCTTCTTCTTCTGTTCCAATAAGCTCAAGGGGCCGAGGAGCCCACTATCCAGAGACACAGCCTCCCTGACTTTAAATAAATCTGTAATGCTCCTTTGGGGCTGGCCGTGTCCCTCTTCTTCCTCAATTCTAAGGAACCAATGAGCTCTTGGCACAAGGAACCCTCCCAGATCCACTCGAAATCTGGAAGAGGTTCTTGCCTCCACTCGAAATCTGAAAGAGGTCCTGACCCTTGTTTGAAATCAGGGAGAAGACCATGGTCGTTGAACCACGATCCACCTCAAGGGTAGCCTCGTCTTTCTCTTTGGCTTCCATAAAACCCTCAAGAGACTGATGACTCATCTCTCTCTCTGAAATCATTACCCTCGGTATTACCCAAGCCAATGGTTCCACTATCCAGAAGTGATATCTCCCTCTCAAGCTCTTCAGAAACTGAACTCATTTCTGCTTAAAACAAAAGGTTCCAGAGACCCTGATGAGTCTTAAATATTGCATATTTTAGACCCTTAACTTATATTTGTTATACTCTTAGTTAGTAGTATTTCACTTTATTTTATGTGTTTTTTGTGTTTTGTGTATTTTTACAGGTTTGTTGAGAAATTGAATTATTTCAGGAGATGTGAAGCTTCAGGAGACATTACGATCGATCGCACGAGATATGCGATCGAGCGCACCTGCGCTCGAGCGCACTTGCCTACGAACGAGCGTAAGGTCAACATCCCACATCGAAATACTTGCTGTTCAGTGCGTCTGCGATCGATCGTAATAGACATGCGATCGAGCGCACATGCGATCGATCACACTATTCTGCGATCGAGCGCACTCGGGCCAGTATCCTACATCGAATCTGAAACCTGCAGTGCTCCGAGACTTCCCCTATATAAACACCATCTGGCCTCATCATTCAATGTAAAATTCCTGAGCCACTTTGGTGTTTACCGGTGGACGTCCGCTAGCATTCTGGTGGATCCCGAAGGCATTGCTACCACGAGGGGAAGTGCCGCTCGTCAGCGAGTGGAATTTCTCCCATGTAAAGTTGTTTATTTATTTCTTTATATTCAGTTGTTTTAGTTTAAATGTTTAGCACTTTTTATTATAGTTTTATAGTTATGAGTGGCTAGACTCTTCAGCTAAGGTTGAAGATGAAGCCCCGCCGTTGTTTGGCGTAGTAGTTCAGATTTGCTTGTACAAATCTAACAATTTTTAGTATAAAATGTTCTGTCAATTATTTGAGTTAATCTTATAATTGATTGAGTTTAAATTGTCTGTTGGATATTCTTTGTGTTTCATCTGATGGATACATTGAATGCCTTTCGATTAAATTGGATTTCCTTTGTGATTTGTTAAGAGCGGATACATTGGATGCTTTTGGTTTAGTTGGGATATTCTTTGTTTTTTGTCTTATAGTTGGATTCATGGAATGTTTTGATAGGCTATATTTTTAGAACATATATGCTTAACTTCGGTGGGGCGGATTCGGAAACCTTAGTGCTTTTTAATTATTAGTTTTTAAATCAACTTAGTTTAGTTTATATTTCTTTTGCAATACCATTCACAATTCGGAACTAGGTTAAGATAAAGTTAGTTTAGATTAAAAATATATTTTCACAACGCAATTCCCTATGGATTCGACCTCGCACTTGCACAACACTATATTGCAAACGACTCGTGCGCATGCGAGTAAATTAAAACTCACAACAAGTTTTTGGCGCCGTTGTCGGGGAATTGTTTGGTTTGTGAAAATTTTTGGCCTGAATTGATTTTATTTTTCTACTAGTTAGTTAAAAAAAAAAATAATAATAATAATAATAATAATAATAATTTTGAGTTGTGTGTTTGTTTTATTATGTTGTTTCTGCTGGTTAGTATCTCATTGTTTTCTGTTGGTGTATGCTTGGTCGGAGATCCTTGAACTTAGATTTGACACATTTAGATCCCGACTTAGAAAGAACTCTTAGGAGACAGAGAAGAGCACTAGTTGTGAGAGAGACTGTTGAGATGGGAGAGAATTTTAATCATCCTGAACATGTAGAGCAACCTAGAGCTTGGAACGTGGACTCTACTACATCCCTTAGGGATTTGTTCGCACCCGTTGCGACTAACTCATCCTCTTGCATAGTATTGCCACCAACCAATGCCACACATTTTGACTTGAAGCCTCATGTTATCCAACTCTTACCCTCATTCCATGGTCTAGATCTTGAAAATCCTTATAGTCATGTGAAGAAGTTCAAAGACATTTGTGCCACATTTAAATTCCAGAACTTCTCTGAGGAGTCAGTCCATCTTCGACTCTTCCTTTTCTCTCTTCATGATAGAGCTAGGGCATGGTTGGATTCCAACACGTCCGGGTCTATTACATCTTGGGAAAACCTGCTTAGACGAGGATGAGAAGTTCTCTTAGATTTGGGAGTGTTTTAAAGAGTTACTGATCAGATGCCCTCCACATGGATATGAGAAGTGGAGACTCGTTCAATTCTTCTACCAAGGGTTGACTCAACCTAACCGTAGCATGATCAAGTCTATGAATAGGGGGCATTCTTGAGTCTGACAGGAGACGAAGCATATATGGCATTGGACAAGTTGTCTGACAACTCATAGCAGTGGGATTTTTCAAGCTGTAGAGATAAGTCCATTCATGCTCCTAAGATGGGAGGCATCTATGAGGTCAGGCAGGATGCTGATTTGAGGATAAAGTTAGATGCCCTCACTAAGAAGATTGACGCTCTCACTGTGAGCCAATCCATCAATGCTGCTAACACATTTAATGTTGAAAGTTGTTCCATCTGTGCTAGTCCCATGCATCTAGAACAGAATTGCCCATCAATGTCGGCTTGTGCCGAGTATCCTATGGAACAAGTAAATGCTTTTAATGACTTTTGAAGGCATTCAAATTGATTGTACTCCGAGACGTACAATCCAGGGTGGCGGAACCACCCAAATTTTTCATGGAGGCAGAACTAACCAATGAATCAGGGAGGAGCCCCTCATCATGCTCAAAATCAATATCCTCCCGGATTTGCCCCACAAATTCCTAATCATGGTCGTTCGGCCCATCCAGCACCTTCACCTACTTACCACGCACCCACTTAAACACCAGTGCCAGTTTCACAATCGCTAGAGGACACCCTTAAGGAGGTCATGAA
This sequence comes from Bretschneidera sinensis, assembly GCA_023935145.1. Lineage (NCBI taxonomy): Eukaryota > Viridiplantae > Streptophyta > Magnoliopsida > Brassicales > Akaniaceae > Bretschneidera > Bretschneidera sinensis. The sequence continues at coordinate 74,478,720 of CM043702.1, read as the reverse complement.
GACAACTAGCCAAAATATGAGTGATATGAGGAGTGAAACAGTGGTAAACACCCAAGAAATTGCCAAGCTAGAGAGTCAAATAGGGCAAATTGCAAGTCACTTGGGTGAGAGAGAGAAGGGGAAGTTCCCCAGTCAGCCCGTGACCAACCCGAAAGGACAATTTATGGTTGGGAGTTCATCAACTCCTACGCACGGGGAGGAACAAGTACAGTCGATTGTCACACTAAGGTCTGGGAGACAAGTGGACAATCGAGTGGAAGAGAGCCCTGCTATGCAGCAAGGGCAAGGGAGTGGCAACAAGGACAAGAGAGATGCTGAGCCATCTACAGCTACACCTACTGTGAAGGACCCTCCTAGGTCATTTATACCTAAAGCACCCTACCTCGATAGACTACAGGCGCCCAAGAAAGGAGGGAAGTATGAGGAAATTTTGGAGGTATTCAAGCAAGTCCAAATCAATATCCCATTTTTGGATGCCATCCATCAAGTGCCGTCATATGCCAAGTTTTTAAAGGACTTGGTCACTATCAAGAGGAGGACGAATGTCCCAAAGAAGGAATTTTTGACCGAGCAGGTCAGCTTAATCCTGCAGTGCAAGCTACCCATCAAGTATAAGGACCCGGGGTGTCCTACCATCTCTTGCACGATAGGAGTCAGCCATATTGAGATGGCTCTTTTGGATCTAGGAGCGAGTGTGAATCTTCTACCCTACTCAGTCTATTTGCAGTTGGGGTTAGGAGAATTGAAGCCCACATCCACGATGCTTCAATTGGCAGACAGGTCAGTGAAAAGACCACGGGGAATAGTTGAGGACGTCTTGATAAAAGTGGATAAATTCTATTTCCCATTGGATTTTATTGTGCTTGACACAGAGCCGGTCCAGAATGTAAGGATTCAAATACCGGTAATTCTAGGGCGACCATTCTTAGCCACGGCTAACGCCCTAATCAATTGTAGGACAGGGGTGATGAAGATCTCATTCGGAAATATAACAGTGGAGTTAAACATCTTTGATATCATTAAGCAACCACTGAAGTATGATGAAGTGAGAAATGTATGCTTGATAGAAGAGATTTTGGAGGAGACTGTGGACGAATCAAGCATTGAGGATCCCCTGGAGGCGTGTTTTGCTCACTTTGGAGAGGACTTGGGCTTAGATAAGCTACTCGAGGAAGTGAATGCCATTTTGGAGTCTGATCCTCAAGAAAGCAATGAGACAGAAGAGACTGCCAAACCTGAAACCCCCAAGAAGGAACTTAAGCCTTTACCAAATAATCTTAAGTATAAGTTCCTAGGTTCAGCCGATAGTTTGCCTGTGATTATAGCTTCAGATTTGGGTGAAGCTCAAGAGGAGAAATTATTAAATGTCTTAAGAGAGCACAAGGAAGGTATCGGGTGGACCATTGAGGATATCAGGGGAATCAGCCCCTCGGTGGTGATGCACAAGATACATTTGGAGGAGAATGCCAAGCCATCGAGGGAGCCACAGAGAAGGCTCAACCCAGCTATGCAAGAGGTTGTGAGGGCAGAAATAATTAAGCTGTTAGATGCAGGGATCATTTATCCCATCTCTGATAGCAAATGGGTGAGCCCGATTCATGTCGTGCCCAAGTGAGCAGGATTGACGGTAGTAAAGAATAAGGACGATGAGTTGGTGCCAACTCGTGTTCAGTCAGGGTGGAGAGTGTGTATAGACTACCGTAAGCTGAACGTTGCCACAAGGAAGGATCACTTTCCACTGCCATTTATTGATCAGATGGTGGAGCGTTTGGCTGGGCACGAGTAATATTGTTTTTTGGATGGTTATTCTGGATATAACCAGGTCCCCGTGGACCCCGAAGATCAGAAGAAGATGATGTTTACCTGTCATTTTGGGACTTTCGCCTACCGTCGCATGACCTTTGGGTTATGCAATGCACCCGCTACTTTTCAGCGGTGCATGGTCAGTATATTTTCTGATATGGTAGAGTGCTTCTTAGAGATTTTCATGGACGACTTCTTCGTCTTCGGTTCAACATTTGAGGAGTGCCTGCAACGTCTTACTTTGGTTTTAGTGTGGTGCAAGGAGAAGAACCTAGTGCTTAATTGGGAGAAGTGCCATTTTATAGTTAAGCAAGGCATTGTACTGGGGCATGTCGTATCTCATCAGGGGATGGAGGTCGACAAAGCGAAGGTGGACTTGATTTCCAACCTTCCACCCCCACGTATAGTGAAGGAGGTTCGATCTTTTCTGGGCCATGCAGGTTTCTACAAGCGATTTATCCAGAATTTCAGCAAAATCGCCAGGCCTTTGTGGCAGTTATTACAAAAGGATGCCCCATTTATATTTGATGAGGACTATAAGAAAGCATTTGGGGATTTGAAGAAGATTCTGACGTCCACACCCATTATTCAGCCACCCAACTGGGGTGTGCCTTTTGAGATTATGCGTGACGCATCAGATTATGCTGTTGGAGTTGTTTTGGGGCAGCATGTTGATAAACTTCCCCATGTTATCTATTATGCAAGTCAAACTCTAAACGACACACAACTTAATTACTCTACCACTGAGAATGAGTTGTTAGCAGTCGTTTTTGCATTAGACAAGTTCAGATCCTACTTGTTAGAATCTAAGGTCATTATCTACTCGGATCATGCAGCCTTGAAGTATCTTTTCTCTAAAAAAGATGCTAAATCTCATCTTATCCGATGGATCTTGCTACTTCAAGAGTTCGACATCGAGATTCGGGATAAGAAAGGTTCTGAAAATGTTGTGGCGGATCATTTATCTAAATTGATTGTGGATTTCACTGTGGCCGCCACTCCCATTTCTGAGACCTTTCCTGATGAGTAGTTAATGCTCATTGCTCAAAATCTCGCTCCATGGTTTGCTGATATAGTAAACTATCTTGTCACCGGACACATGCCTTTGCATTGGGGGCGACAAGATAAATCAAAGTTTTTAGCCATGGTAAAACATTTTTTCTGGGATGATCCTTATCTGTTTAAGTATTGTCCCGATCAGATTATCAGAAGGTGTATTCCTGAGCATGACCAATCTAACATCATTGCCTTTTGTCATGATCATGCTTGTGGAGGCCATTTCAGTGCTGAAAAGACCGCTACAAAGATTTTGCAGTGTGAATTTTATTGGCCTACCATGTTCTGGGACTCTCATACCTACTGTGTATCTTATGAGCATTGCCAAAAGCTAGGGTGCCTTTCTAGGAGGAATATGATGCCCCTCAATCCTATTCTTATTGTTGAGATTTTGACGTATGGGGCATTGATTTTGATGGGACCGTTCCCAAACTCCTTTGGAAACTTGTACATTCTAGTTGCTGTGGATTATTTGTCCAAGTGGGTGGAGGCCGTTGCGTGCAAGACCAATGACCATAGAGTTGTGGTCCAATTTTTAAAGGACACTATTTTTGCTCGATTTGGTACGCCTTGAGCAATCATAAGTGATGGAGGTAAGCACTTTTGCAACCGGATTTTTGAGCAGTTGATGAAGAAGTATTTCATCACACACAAGGTTGCCACCCCATATCACCCGCAGACGAGTGGACAAGTGGAAATTTCTAATCATGAGATCAAACACATTTTAGAGAAAGCTGTGAACCCTAGTAGAAAGGATTGGTCTCTGCGATTGACTGATGCACTGTGGGCATATCGAATAGCCTTCAAGATGCCAATTAGCATGTCTCCCTATCGTATTGTGTACGGAAAGGCATGTCACCTTCCGGTCGAATTAGAGCATCGTGCGTATTGGGCTATTAAGCAACTTAATTTCAATCTTTCCAAGGCTGGCTCACAACGGAAGCTCCAACTCAATGAATTGGAGGAGCTGCGGAATGATGCATATGAGTGTGCCCGATCATACAAAGCAAAAATGAAGAAGACTCATGACCAAAACATTTTGAGACGAGCTTTTGAGCCGGGTCAAAAAGTTCTTCTTTACAATTCACGCTTGCATCTTTTTCCAGGCAAGCTCAAATCTCGTTGGACAGGCCCATTTATTATTCGGTCAGTTTTTCCTCATGGGGCCATCGAGATTGAGGATCCCAAGAATGGTAACACTTTTTAAGGTAAATGGACAAAGGCTAAAACCATTCTTGGAGTTGAGGAGTCCGGACATAGAGATGATATTATTGGAGGATCCTAGTTACTCTGATTGAGTGTCGTCTACTAAGGGGAGTCTGGCTGAAGACTTTAAACTTAGCGCTCATGGGAGGCACCCCACAGCTTATCTTTTCTGTATATTTCTTAATTTTTATGATTAATGTTTGTTTCCGGTTTTTTTTGTTTTCCAGTTTTTATTTTTTCAGGGACAATGCGTACTTCAGTTCAAGTTTGGGCGTATGCTATGAGCCATACCAGTCCAGATAGTTCTCTATATCTCAGGTCAGCTCTTTCCATATTAGTCACACATTGGGGTCAATGTGTAATTTAAGTTTGGGGGTATGGGAGACACATAACACACTTTGTCCTAATTTATTGTCTTTTCGTCGTAGAGATAAATGCATGCTCATGTTATCGTGAAATTTTGGTTGATCTTAACATTTTCTGTGATGTGATGTCATTGGTGAGCTTAACATTTTGAACACATGATCTGGTGATAAATTTTAAAATTTAGTTACTTACCTTAGGCATTTGATAATTCACATGATTGACCTAATCTAACACGAGCACATTAGCACACATTATGTGAGGTATGACATGTGATTTTAATGTGTATTTTTCCTTATCTTAACTGAAACTAGATGACTTGTTGGATGAATACTTGGGCATAGAAAAGCATAAAAAAAATAAAATTTACTACTAATGTTTATAATGATCATCATCAATAAATTTTCCACTGAGTAACTGGATCTCTTGCCTCAGTAAGCAGTGAGTGTTCACGTCAAAAGGTGAGAATTTTATTCATAATGATCATTGTGAAACTTTTCGCTGAGTAACTGGACCTCTTGCCTCAGTAAACAGTGAGTGTTCACGTCAAAAGGTGGAATTTTACTTGGTAGTATCAAGGCCGGTTTAATTTCGTAGCCTTTTTTACTCGAGTTAGTAAGTCCTTAGGGGTGTCTTTACACCTAATACCCTAAAACCATCTGGTTTGGGAGTCATTGACTCAACACTCGCTACATGGGTCAATTAGAAAGCTTAAGGGAACTAGACATAGCCGTGCCTTATATATATATAAACTATGCTTTTTTCGTTCATTTTGATGGGAAATTCGGTGAATCTTGAGACATAGAGACCTTACACATTAGAGTTACTTGGAAGCTTCATTTTTATATGCTAATTCACCTTACACTGATTCAAGCTTGTGATGCCTTAACATGTCTTTTGTAAGTAATTAGATTTTAACTTTTCTATTCATTGTGAAGATGGGTTTACCTTTTTAAGCTTGCTCATGAATGAATATCTTGGTGATGTGTGCTCCTTAAATTTTTAGATACCATGAGTGATGAACTTATCTTTATGTTCTTTGTTTTTAATTGAGTCTTTTATTTTGTTTTGCTAAGGGACTAGCAAAATATAAGTTTGGGGGTATTTGATGAGTCTTAAATATTGCATATTTTAGACCCTTAAATTATATTTGTTATGCTCTTAATTAGTAGTATTTCACTTTATTTTATGTCTTTTTTGTGTTTTGTGTATTTTACAGGTTTGTGGAGAAATTGAAGCATTTCAGGAGATGTGAAGCTTCAGGAGACATTGCAATCGATCGCACGAGATATGCGATCGAGCGCACCTATGCTCGAGCGCACTTGCCTACGAACGAGCGCAAGGTCAACATCCCACATCGAAATAGTTGCTGTTTAGTGCGTCTGTAATCAATTGTAACAGACATGCGATCGAGCGCACATGCGATCGACCGCACCATTATGCGATCGAGCGCACTCGGGCCAGTATCCCACATCGAATCTGAAACCTGCAGTGCTCCGAGACTTCTCCTATATAAACACCATCTGGCCTCATCATTCAATGTACAATTTCTGAGCCACTTTGGTGTTTACCGGTGGACGTCCGCTAGCATTCTGGTAGATCCCGAAGGCATTGCTACCACGAGGGGAAGCGTCTCCCGTCAGCCAGTGGAATTTCTCCCATGTAAAGTTGTTTATTTATTTCTTTATATTCAGTTGTTTTAGTTTAAATGTTTAGCACTTTTTATTATAGTTTTATAGTTATGAGTGGCTAGACTCTTCAGCTAAGGTTGAAGATGAAGCCCCGCCGTTGTTTGGCGTAGTAGTTCAGATTTACTTGTACAAATCTGACAATTTTCAGTATAAAATGTTTTGTCAATTATTTGAGTTAATCTTATAATTGATTGAGTTTAAATTGTCTGTTGGATATTCTTTGTGTTTCATCTGATGGATACATTGAATGCTTTTCGATTAAATTGGATTTCCTTTGTGATTTGTTAATAGCGGATACATTGGATGCTTTTGGTTTAGTTGGGATATTCTTTGTTTTTTGTCTTATAGTTGGATTCATGGAATGTTTTGGTAGGCTATATTTTTAGAACATATATGCTTAACTTCGGTGGGGCGGATTCGGAAACCTTAGTGCTTTTTAATTATTAGTTTTTAAATCAACTTAGTTTAGTTTATATTTCTTTTGCAATACCATTCATAATTCGGAACTAGGTTAAGATAAAGTTAGTTTAGATTAAAAATATATTTTCACAACGCAATTCCCTTTGGATTCGACCTCGCACTTGCACAACACTATATTGCAAACGACTCGTGCGCTTGCGAGTAAATTAAAACTCACAACAGACCTCTATTTATAAGAAAGGAAAACACGTTTCGCGAAAGGAGTTAATGCGAAAAAGGAAAAAGAGGGGGGCCTTTAAGGTTTCCGAAATGACTTCTCGTTTCCCCAAGCAACCGTTCACCTCTCGAGAGTAACTGTCCGACTCTCAAGGACGGTTGTTCGATCGCAAATTTGACTTTACGGTTTTTTAGAAGACTTTTCGCTTCCCTAGATGACCTTTCGACTCCTGAGCATCACGGTTCAGCCATCACGACCCGGTTTTACTCAGCTCAATTTAAAATCCTAACCTACAAACTACTTCCTTAAGCACATGAATGTACCCAAGAAAGTGGGGGGCCTGTGATATGGCCCAAAATATTCCGGCCCAAATGAGCTCCGGGCCTTGCAGAATAACTCTGGCACAAATGAGCCCCAACCTAAATAAGCTCCAGGCCTACTGATTACGCCCAAAACATAACGCGGAAGTTGTAGTACAGTGTTGGGGTGTCGATTCCACAGGGAAACAATTAATTACAAAAGAAGGTATGAATTTTAACACAAACAATAAAAGTTAAAATGACAAAATTTGATTTGTTCATTGTATAGAATTTGAATTATGTGAAAATAGTGTGAAGGAAATTGTGTAAATAGATTTAATAAGAAATAACAAGGTTCTAAAAATCCTCCCTAGGTTCGTTTCCCTAATCCTAACTTGATTCAGTTGTTTTTATCTCGATTGCAAGTTTCACATCCCAAACAGGCAATCGGCAAATATTCAATTAAAGCGCATTTATAAACCCTAATGTAATTGCTATGAATTATTCTTTACTTTCAAGCTCACATGACCTAACTTATAAATTATCAAGAGACGACGATAGGTCTAAATGACAATACCACAGCAATTGACAAATCTATAAAAGAGATTTATCGGACTCAATCACACCCAAACAGATACACATAAGAAAAGCATGACTAGACTTATATGGAAAAGAAGCATGCAATCACCGGGCTAATAAAAGAATCTACTAATTAAATTAAAGAATAAAACATAACAATGTTTAATGAAAATAAAACCAAACTACAACTGAACCAAATAAAGGAAAATAAGAACAACTACACCTAGGGATTCATCCTTTCGCCTTGCTTGGAGACTAGCCAGCCATGGGGCTCATACTTCCTTGAGTTGCCTCCGGCCTCTCAACGATAATCTCCTCCTTGGTAGCGAAATCTTCGGCGATTCTTCAGCTTTCACTCCAAATTTATACTTTTGGATTCGTCCTAAAGGCCCTCTGGATTCACTCTCTGATGATTTCAGATGAGCTCCAATTGATGCCTCAAAGCTGAAGTGGAGTAGGCCTTTTATAGGGAAATACTATGAGTGCAATGTGTTTTCAATCCGATGTGGGATGTGGGATTTAGAAATGTGTTTTCCAACCAATGTGGGGTGTGGGATTTAAGCCCAAAATCACGCTGAAATCCCGCATAGCCTGACCTTTGTCTACTCATAACTTTCTCTAGAAAATTCCTTTTGATAAACCGTAAAATTCTTTAGAAAATAGACTTCCTGAACTTTCTAAGCATATATGGCTCATCTCCTGGTTCTTCTTGTATCAATATAGTTTAATTTTCAAATATGATTGATCTGTACGGGCAATTCTGGCAATTTAGTGAAACTCTATTCCAATGCGGGCAGCAGTTGTTGGTCTTTTAAGCCCTCCATCTTGTCCTTTTAGAAGCATTCCTTCACTCCAGTATGCCTTGAGTCTTTGTGCTTCAAGCAATGATAACTTTTCCTCCTCTTTTAAGCTTAAAGTACCTGAAAATGCACCGAAATAGATCAATGATCCAAGAATGATACTTTAAAGTTTTTAACGTATAAAAGTGCAATTAAAACCTAGATCAACCCTAAAATAATAGCAATTAAGTACTGTTAAGATGCATTTTATGACTCTCATCACAACCCCCAACTAACTTATTGCTAGTCCCTAGCAATTGAAGCGAAAATAAGAGATGAATTCTATGGTAGGAGTGAAAAACAAAGTAAAGCAATGCTAGCGTTGAACCAAGAGTATTTCACTTTTTGTCTCAAAAATTGCACATAACATACGGCACATAGAATCCTTAAATTTCACCTAAGTCCAAAAGTAATCCAAACATCAATCTTAAAATCGTTATTGACTCTTAACATCCATCTTACCACAAACCATTAATCCAAACACCCGGATGATTTTATACATAACATTCATGAATACAAGTCTTGGCCTCCAAAAACATAATAAATTGCGTGACATCAATCACAAAAACAAGCTCCATAGACTCACTTTTCAAATCACTCTCCACTATTGTAGAAAAATCACACTACATTGGATCAAAAGGTCTTTAATAAGCTTGTAACGTTAGGCTAAGGTAAAGATTAAGAAAGAACGGGAAGGATTCAATAAGTAGAAGAACTTAATCTCTTAGTTTTGAACACAACTCTTTAAGCACTCGATAACCTTACTTCAACACCCAACTCTTTTAACCATTTTTCGAGCATTTCTTTCAACAAATCACCATCTTTTTTTTCTTTTCTTTCTTTCTTCTTTCTTTGCCATAATTCTTTTTTTTTTATTTTTGGCACATAACCATTCACATTCTTTTTTATTTTTTTTTCTTTTCTTTTCCACAACCCTCAACTTATCTCCTTTAATGTATTTGGGCTATGGTAGTAATTTTTTTTTTCATAGTGTTTTTCAATAAATGTGTATAACTAAGTTCTTTTAAAAGAAAGGTAAGGATAAAATATTTTTAGGCTCATAAAGATAAGTAAATGGTTTATCGAAAGAAAAAAGGCTCAATTTTTCTTTTCAAGAAAAAGGCTCAAATGGGTGACTAGTGATAAATATAGCAATGGTAAGTTTAGAAGGCTCAAACAGTTCAAAAATGGCCTATATCATATCCTAAGTAGTGTACATCCTAGGAATTCGCCTCAAGTGATTATCAAGTAAGTTCTAGAGCTTGTCAAGACCGCAAAAGTATTCATAAAACAATCACACATAAAATTTCTCTAAATGTTTAAGACTAATCATACAATCTTACCACAAACTAGAGTCTCAAACCAAATGAAGATTGATACTTAAATTAATTTCAAACCGAAGCAAGATTTAACTTCTTCTACATGCTATCTGCTATCTCAATTATGCTCATATCATTGACATGTAAATTGACTCTAAGGCTAAGACAAAGTATGCTAAACAAAAACAAAGATGACACCAAGCAGTTCAATAAAAGAAACATGAAAAACCGTCATATGTTTCCTCCACCCCCAACTTAAAATAAGCATTGTCCTCAATGTAAAAGCAAAAGTTAAGAAAACTCCCTTTTTTCCAAAGATACATGGAGTTGAAAGTTGTGCACATTTGAACTACTTCATTTATTTGTTCCTAAAAAATAAATACTAAAGTAAAACTGGAAAACAACAAAATAATAATAATAAACAAGAAAAAGAAATATGAAAAACAGTAAAAGTAAAAGGATATGTTGTGGGTTGCCTCCCATGAGCGCTAAGTTTTATGTCTTCAGCCAGACACTTTTATTCCCTCCTAGAAAAACATGTGTTGGATGCACCAGCCACTGTTTTGCTACAAAATTTTGTGCTTGTATGCTTTGGCGATGGCAAAGAATACTTAAAATCCACCACATGTGGCTTAAGTGTTTTTGGTGATGCCCATTTACTATCAGCAGTAGGGTATTTGATTCCCACATCCATGTGACTTCTCTCAAGCAACTTCTCAAAGCATGGTTGGCAAGATGTCTTAATAAATTCCTGTGGCTTATCAAAAACATCAACAACATTAATGGCATGAGGATAATTTGAAGAATCTTTGAACTCAAGATTATTAGGAATGAATTTCTAAGAGTTAGAATTATATTTGATGTACTTATCCTCTTTATGTGGTTTCCATAGGACTCGAGAAACATTTACCTCTAGAGTCATATTTCCAAATGATAATGTCATTAGGCCATTCCTACAATTAATAAGGGCATTGGCGGTGGCAAGGAATGGTCTTCCAAGTATCAAAGGAATTTTAGACTCCGTGTTTATAGTAGAAACGGTATTTAAAACCAAAAAATCAACAGGATAGTAGAAATTATCAACTTGCAACAAAATATCTTCTATAATACCTCTTAGTTTTCTTACCGATCTATCCGCTAATTGAAGTACCACGGAGGTTGCTTTGATCTCACCTAGACCGAGCTGCAAGTACATGGAGTATGGCATGAGTTTCACACTAGCACCCAAATCTAGCAATGCTTGGCCACAAGGTTTATTTCTAATTTGGCAAGCCACCGTTGGACAGCCCGGATCTTTATATTTGGGCGGTGTCTTGCTGCTAATTACAGCACTTGCTTGCTCCATTAAGAATGTTGTCTTCTTCACATTGTGCCTCTTTTTGAGTGTGCATAAATCCTTGATGATTTTCGTATAGTTGGGGATCTGTTTTATAACATGAAGAAGAGGGAGGTTAAATTTAACATGCTAAAGTTGTTCAAGAATCTCACATTTTAATGCTGAATTTATCTCCTTAGGCTTAAGGAGTGCTTGAGGGTAAGGCATCGGTGGGTAATAAACATCACGGGCCTCTTGTTCCTTGGGGGCTTTATCCTTGTTGCTTACGGTATTAGGAATTAAGTGTGATGGTAGAGTGGGACCATCAATTGTCTTACCGCTGCAAGTAATTATGGCATTAGCCTCTCTAATGTTTTGATTTTCAGGATTGAAGGTTTGTGCCATATGTTGTCCCCTTGGATTAGGTTGTGGCTGTGAAGAAAACCGACCTTGTTATTGAATCGTCAAGAAACTAGTCAACTTGGTGAGTTTACTCTTTATTACCTTTTGTTCCTCTTTGATCACTTGTTGTTCCTTTAACAACCGTTGATTTATTTTTCCTTGATCTTCCACACTCTTAGCATGTACCTGCATAAATGACTTAAACATATCTTCCAAAGGTAAAGATTGTTGAGGTGCATTGAATGAGGTTACTTCCGGTTGCCATTGGGTAGTAGAGTGGGCAGGGGGTTGTATGTCAGATTTCCAACTGAAATTAGGGTGATTCTTCCAACCAGGATTATAGGTGTTAGAGTAGGGTGAGTGTGGTTTCCCAAAGGGTATACCTATAGCGTTACACTCATCCTTCATCTCAAAATAAACTGGACAATCCTTAGGTAAATGATCTACCCCATTACACATAAAACAAGGCTCATAGGACTCTACCCTAGCAACTGGTTTAGGGGTTCTAGTATCTTTGGTTTTTAAGGCTTCAATTTCCTTAGTTAGGACCTCTAAACGGGCTTTAAGGCTGTCCTCCTCCTTAAGTTGGTAAATCCCAGTGGGTTGATTTCTCCTAGTGCCTTCCATGGCATTTGGTTCAGTCCAAGTGTGGGCTTTTTCTGATAGGTCATCTAGGAAATCTATGGCTTGGTCAGGATCTTTTGAAGAAAATTCCCATTGCACATCATTTCTATGAACTGCCTTTCCCTACTTAGGAGTCCATCATAGAAATAGCTAACTACCCGCTAACTCTCATACCCATGGTGTGGACAAGAATTCAAAAGGTCCTTGAAACGTTCCCAAACTTGATATAAGGTTTCACTCTCCTTTTGTGCAAAGTTTGAGATTTGTCTCTTGAGGTGGTTGGGAAGTGTTTTTGGAAGAAAATTCGGGTCATCTCATCCCAACTACCTATGGACCTAGGCCTTAACGAGTACAGCCAAGCCTTGGTTTTTTCCTTAAGTGAAAAAGGGAAAAACCGAAGTTTGACGGTGTCTTTCATATCAGCCCTACTGTGAAAAGCAGCTACTACTTCCTCAAATTCCCTAATATGAATATAGGGGTTTTCATTCTCAAACCTATGGAAAGTAGGTAGCAATTGGATCATGCTCGGCTTAAAATTAGGTTGTTGAACATTAGAGGGGAACATGATACACGATGGTGTGGCTGTATGGTTAGGGTGCAAGTAATCCTTAAGTGTCCTAGGGGGTTGATTTTCGTGTTCACTCATTTCTTCGGGACTAGATGGATTGCCAAATAAAGAATTTGAAAAAGAATTAAATTCTGACTCTAACACAGACCTACAACCAAATCTACCCACAGTGTCTCTATGTCTGTGCATATGAGGTAACAAAATAATAAAAATACTATATAAAAAAGAATAAGATAAAATAAAACAAAATTAATGCAGCAAGCTAAAAAAGGGAACGAAGTTACCGTATTTACAAACTGCTGAAAAGAAAAACTATTTACAGTTCTTCTATCGTCATGTCAAAAGTTGACAATCTTCTTTGTACTTAAGTGCGTTTCCCCTGCAACGGTGCCAAAATTTGATTTCGCCCAAAACATAACGCGGTAGTTGTAGTACAGTTTTGGGGTGTCGATTCCACATGAAAATAAGTTAATTACAAAAGAAGGTATGAATTTTAACACAAACGATAAAAGTTAAAGTGACAAAATTTGATTTGTTGATTGTATAGAATTTGAATTATGTGAAAGTAGTGTGAAGGAAATTGTGTAAATAGATTTAATAAGAAATAACAAGGTTCTGGAAATCCTTCCTAGGTTCGTTGCCCTAATCCAAACTTTATTCAGTTGTTTTTATCTCAATTGCAAGTTTCACATCCCAAACAGGCAATCGGCAAATATTCAATTAAAGCGCATTTATAAACTCTAATATAATTGCTATGAATTATTCTTTACTTTCAGGCTCACATGACCTAACTTATAAATTATCAAGAGACAATGATAGGTCTAAACGACAATACCGCAGCAATGGAAAAATATATAAAAGAGATCTACCGGACTCAATCACACCCAAACAGATACAAATAAGAAAAGCATGACTAGACTTATATGGAAAAGAAGCATGCAATCACCGGGCTAATAAAAGAATCTACTAATTAAATTAAAGAATAAAACATAACAATGTTTAATGAAAATAAAACCAAACTACAACTGAACCAAATAAAGGAAAATAAGAACAACTACACCTAGGGATTTGTAGATCGAGGTTTCAACCCAAGAGGGGGGGTGAATTGGGTTTTTAAAAATTTTTGCGGAATTAATACAAGTTTACAAAAACGAATAAGCAGCAAATAATTAAAACAAGTAATGTGCTGTAAATAAAAAGTTTAGAGAGAAGAGGATGTAAACTCAGATTATAGTGGTTCGGCAATATCGAATTCGTTCCGACCCTGCGTCCACTCTCTTCAAGGAACTCCTTGAAGTAATCCACTAAGTAACTTAGTCGTACAACTTTCCCGGTGTTGTACAAATCTTACAATCCCTTCCTCTCGGAAGCTATACATTTACAAAGATGGTAAAGTAAATAGTAGAGAAACAGCTAATGGAAGCTTATACAACTGAATAATGTCTCTCTTTCAAAGTAAAGCTTGAAGAATGGCCCGTGCTATGTGGTAAGAGCTGGAAAACCCTAAGTACATAAATAAGGAAAACAAAAACTCAAGGAGCAAGAGAGTCCGAGCCATCACGAAGAAGTTCTCTAATCTTAGCTAGGGAACCCTCGGTGTGCTCTTGATGTAACTCGAAGCCGTCCCGTAGGTGGTCGATGGAGGAGCTCAATCTCTGGTACTCTGACTGCTTGGACTAGAAACTGGACTCCATCGTCATCTGAAGGCTCGAGATAGCCTGAAGTATATCTCTGTATCTAGTCTGACTAGTACTCGAGTCACCAATCGGAGGTGCTCGGGTGTCAGTGTCCATATCAGCATAGGTAGCAGTCTCCTTCTCCTCATCATCATCACTCTCATCTTCTCGTATTCGTAAGCGCTTCCCGGCTTTTGGATGGAGGAAGCCATCATGAACCGCAAATCTCATCTTCTTCAGTGATGAGACATTGATGATGTCCGTCGGTCCAATATCCTGAGCCTAAGAGGCTGGCAGAGGTACCCGGAAGTGCTGGAGTATGAGTGTAATGAGCATCCCGTAAGGAAGACACCCAGAGTCGCTCGCTTCACCATTTATCATGTTGGTGAGCAGCAGAGGATAAATATTGAAGTGGTGCCCAGATTTAAGGCACCAAATCAATACCGTATCTATCTTAGATAGATACCCTCGACTCCCGAGTCTAGGGTGGATGGTCCGACTGACAATCAGCTGAAACATCTTTGAGTCAAGGGGCATGTCACTACATGTGTGAAATGTAGTGGGTCTGTACACATAGTTAGGGTCTCCCCTGACTATCTGACAGGCCGCCTCGACGTCAAAGCTGTCTGGCCATCCATCCAGACTCCACTGAATCTCCCTTACTGGGATTCTCAATATGCTCATCAAGAGGTCAGTGTTGACCTCAAACTCTACACCGCTAACTCTAGTTCTAAATCTCAGAGCCAGAGGACTGGGTTTCACCAAGTTCGCGTAGAACTGGTGAATCAGTCGCGGGTAATATTTTTCATGTATTCTAACCAGTGGGGTCAGATTTATTGCTTCAAATGCTGGTAGAATATCAAAATTTTCATGACGAGTAGAGTCAAAATCAACAACTCTACCCGTCATGATCTTCTTATTACGGATTATGGAGTTATACCTCGTATGAGCAGCCGGACTGGAAAACAGAGTTTCCTCCAACTTTGTTATGGGCGTTCTGCTAGATGAGCCCGCTGCTCCCTTTCCTCGCGACTTCGATGTCGAAGGTTTTGAAGACCTTGGCTTTATAGGCGCATTAGGTCCACTTGTTGTGAACTTTACACGGATCTTATCGCTCATTTTGAAGAAAAAAATGAGTTTTTGGGTAAAAAAGATTTTGGTGAAAATAAGAGATTTTAGCCATAGAAAGTCAAAAATCTCTTTGTGGATGAGTAGATCGATGTGTTTAGATGAAGTTTGGATGGTTTTTGGATCAAAAGGGTGAATTTTTCTAGAGAGAGAAAACAGGGGTGCTCGAAAATGGCGTAAAAAATCATAAAAATGAACAGTCGCTTATATAGAATCGCGATACCAGTCAACTGGGTCGAGTTACCAGTCGATTGGGTAGCTTTGGAAAGATGAACATTTTCCATACCAGTCGATTGGTTGAACTGACAGTAAGATATCAGCCGACTGGATTGAATTAACCAGTCGACTGGATGACAACTGATTTTCAAAAAATTGGCTCCAAACAGGGTCTACAGATACTAGACTTCTGGACAGGATTTACCAGTCGTCTGGAATAGATTCACCAGTCGACTAGACCCTTACGAAAATTTTCAGTCTTGAAATATAGCACGAAATTTGTTTATCTATGACATCTTGAGTGAAGAAGATATTTAAACAAGAATTAATACTCTTTCACTAGATGTCAAACATGCAAATAATGAATTATGAAACAATCAGATATTCAGTTTATCATAATCCAGCAATCCCATTAACATTCTTATCTTATAAAAACTAGCTTCACCTAGAGGTTTTGTAAGAATGTCAGCTATTTAATCTTCTGAAGGTATGAATTCTAGTCTTATGTCACCTTTTTTAGCATGGTCTTTTAAGAAATGATGTCTTATTTCTATGTGCTTTGTCCTAGAGTGTTGAATAGGGTTCTTGGTTAGGTTGATAGCACTAGTATTATCACAAAATATTGGAATGTTTTTGAGGTTCATGCCATAGTCTTCTAGTTGTTGTTTCATCCATAATACTTGGGCACAACAACTTCCAGCTGCAACGTATTCTGCCTCGGCGGTGGATAGTGCAATGGAATTTTGTTTCTTGGAAAACCAAGATGTTAACATAGCTCCTAAGAATTGGCATGTACCACTTGTGCTTTTTCTATCTAACCTACATCAAAATCAGCTTCTGAATAACCTACAAGCTCAAAAGATGAATCTCTAGAGTACCATAATCCTATGGTTTGGGTTCCTTGTAGATATCTAAGGATTCTTTTTATTGCAACTACATGTGATTCCTTAGGATTAGCTTGAAATCTAGCACACATGCATACACTGAACATTATATCAGGTCTACTTGCAGTCAAATAAAGTAAAGCACCTATCATGCTTCTATAATATTTAGAATCTATAGTTTTACCTTCTTCATCAAGATCAAGTTTGGTAGTTGTGCTCATAGGCGTTCCAAGTGGCTTTGAGCTTTCCATCTCGAACCTCTTTAATAGGTCCTTAATGTACTTCTGTTGATTGATGAAGATGTCTCCTTTTAGTTGCTTGATTTGAAGTCCAAAGAAGTAGGTAAGTTCTCCCATCATACTCATTTCAAATTCACCTTGCATGCATTTTGCAAACTCTTGACACATAGATTCATTAGTAGCACCAAATATAATATCATCAACATATATTTGAACTATCAAAGTGTCATTTTTGTAAGTTTTTGTGAAGAGAGTTATGTCTATTCTACCTCTTACAAAATCATTGTCAATCAAAAATTTACTTAGTCTTTCATACCATGCTCTTGGAGCTTGCTTCAACCCATATAGAGCTTTAGAAAGCTTGTACACATGATTTGGAAGACTAGGATTTTCAAATCCAAGAGGTTGCTCAACATAAACCTCTTCTTCTATAAAGTCATTTAAAAATGCACTTTTCACATCCATTTGAAATAGCTTGAATTTATTAAAGCATGCAAAGGCTAATAACATTTGAATAGCTTCTAATCTAGCTACGGGAGCATAGGTTTCATCAAAGTCTATTCCTTCTTCTTGATTATATCCCTTAGCAACTAGTCTAGTCTTATTTCTAGTTACTGTACCATTTTCATCCATTTTATTTCTATATACCCATTTAGTTCCAATTATTGAATGATCTTTTGGTCTTGGAACTAGTTTCCAAACATTGTTTCTCTCAAATTGATTTATTTCTTCTTGCATTGCGATTATCCAATCATTATCTTTTTCAGCTTCTATAAATGTCTTAGGTTCTACTTGAGACAAATAAGCTACAAAATTGCAAATATTTCTAATAGAAGAGCGAGTTCTTACCCCTTGTGAAGGATCACCAATCACTTGATCAATTGGATGATAATTTACATACCTCCAATCTTTGGGTAGACTTTCCTCTTGTTGACTTGAGGATGGTTGGTCCAAATTGGGAGTTTTCATCTCTTCATTTGCTTGAGGTGAACTCTCTTTTGGGTCAGCAATGGGAGTAGGAGTTTCCATTCTTGGAATAAAATCTGGATCATCTTTAAAGGAAACTTCTCTACTACTTATTGGGTTAGATTCATCAATAGTTACATGTACAGATTCTTCTACCACTAGAGTTCTCTTATTGAAAACTCTATAAGCCTTACTAGAAGTTGAATATCCTAAAAATATTCCTTCATCAGTCTTAGAATCAAATTTACCCAAGTTAGTTTTATTATTATTTAAGATGAAGCATCTACAACCAAATGCACGAAAATATGAGATATTAGGCTTTCTTCTTTTCCATAGTTCATATGGAGTTTTATCAAGCAGAGGCCTAATTAAAATTCTATTTAAGATATAGCAAGAAGTGTTCACGGCTTTAGCCCAAAAGTATTTTAGTAAACTATTTTCACAAAGCATAGTTCTTGAAAATTCTTCTAGAACTCTGTTTTTCCTTTCAACAACTCCATTTTGTTGAGGAGTTCTAGGAGCTGAAAAGTTGTGATTAATTCCATTTTCATCACAAAATCTTGAAAAGTTTTGATTTTCAAATTCTTTGCCATGATCACTTCTTATGCTTGAAATACAAATTTTTTTTTTCATTTTGTACCTTTTTGCAAAACTTTTCAAATCCTTTGAAAGCTTCATCCTTGTAAGCAATAAAAATAACAAAGGTATATCTTGAATAATCATCAACAATAACAAGAGCATATTGATGGCCACCTAAACTAATGGTACTAATTGGACCAAATAAGTCCATATGCAGAAGTTCCAAAGGTCTAGTAGTTGAGACTACATTTTTTTCTTTAAAAGAAATCCTAGTTTGTTTTCCCATTTGACAAGCATTGCATACTTTGTCTTTTTCAAAATTGATTTTAGGAAGTCAAATAACTAAATCTTTTCTTGAAACGATTTTTAGCAAGTTCATGTTTACATGACCAAGTCTTCTATGTCATAGCCATGGATTTTCACTAAAAGCAGGAAAACATTTTTCATTTTCAGAATGCAAGGATTTCAAATCAACTATGTAGACATTTTCATGTCTATGGCCAATGAATTTGATCTTATTGCTCTTGATGTCTATAACTAGACAATAAGAGGTCTCAAATGTGACTTTGTATCCTTTGTCACATAATTGACTAATGCTAAGTAAATTTGGCTTAAGGCCTTATACTAGCAATACATTATCTAAGGTTGAGAAATCATTACCGAATTTTCCATGCCCGATGATCTTTATTTTAGTATTGTCTCCAATGGTCACAAGTCCACCATGTCTTAGAGTTAGCTCATTGAATACGCTTTTATCACCGGTCATGTGCTTCGAGCATCCGCTATCAAGGTACCAACAGTTACCTTTCTCCTTGGTGTGGAGGCAAATCTACATCACACAAGGATATACGATAGCACTTTTAGGTACCCAAAATTTCTTGGGTCCTTCGGGTTAGTCCTAGAAAACACGGTTCCTTTTGGAACCCAAACTTTCTTAATAGTATATGGTGATCTATGGACATATTGATGATGCACAATCCTAGGATGATAGTAATTAAAATTTCAAGGATATCTTACATGTGCATTCCTATAATCCTTAGGATAATAGTTCCTAGGATACATGTTTCTATGGTAAGGAGTATGAAAATACATGTCATTTCCAGAAAATGAATGATGATGCATTCTAGGATACATGCTAGCATGTGTATGCAAATTATTTCTAGGATAACCATGATGGTAATTCCTAGGATGAGCATGTGCAGAGTTCATGTGTTGATTATGTACATGTTGGTTATTTCTAGGATGTGTATAAGAATTTCTAGAGTGCGTATACATATAAGCATGTGTATTTCTAGATTGCTTCATTTTTGTATGAACATTTGAATTCCTAGCATTTAATGAGGGAGTTCTTTTAATCTTGCTAGGGTTTCTTGAAGTAGAGGCTTCACTTACACATGAGGCTTTCATGAATAAGCTCTCTTTTGATTTTTGCTTTCCCAAAGGAGAGTATCCTACACCAGATTTTCCTCCACTTATTCTTTAGGAAGAAAGCACTTCATCAAGTTTTTCTTTACCAAGCATAAGTCTTGATATAGTGCTATTCAATTCAGAAATTTTATTTTTCAAATTCTCATTTTCATCTTTGAGAAAATCTTGAGAAGAAACATACAGTAAAGATGATAATTTTTCTTTTTCTTCTCTAAGACTTATCATCTCTTTAGAAAGAGATGATACCTTTTTCTTAATAACAGAATTTCTAGAATCAAATTTCTTCAATTCCTCATGCATTTCATTTATTACTTCTAGCAGTTCTTCACTACTACTCACAATATTATTTTTAGAAGAAGGAGAAGATGTTACCTCACTTTCATCGTTGATTGCCATCAAACAAAGGTTGGCAATTTCCTCGTATCCGATTTCTTTGTCTGATGACTCATCTTCTTCATCATCGCTCCAGGTAGTTGCTACCATGGCTTTCTTTTTGAAGCCCTTGTATGGTTTATTTGAAACTGGACAATCAGTTCTAATGTGACTGGGCTTCTTATAGCCATAGCACATAAGCGGCTCCTTTTTCGGAGTGGGATCTCTTGTGTAAGGTTTCTTGCTTTTCGTCAAGAACCTGTGAAATCGTTTGGTGATCAATGCAATTTCACTATCTTCCTCGCTGCTCTCAGCTTCTTTTTCTGATTCTATTTTTTTGCTGCTCGTAGAAGCTTTGAGAGCAATATACTTTTTCTTCTTCTCATCATTATTGACGATGGGAGTCATTTCTTCCATCTCATACGTCAATAATGACCCGAGTAGTGTCTCAACATCTAGTTTGTCAAGATTTTTGGCCTCCTGTATGGCTGTCCTCTTTGGTTTCCATTTTGGTGGCAGAGATCTCAAGATTTTTCTGGTTCGTTCTACCTCCTCAATATTCTTACCAAGCAGTTTTAAACCATTTATAATAGTGGTGAACCGTGAGTGCATTTCAGAAATAGTTTCTTCAGGAGACATTTTAAAGGATTCATACTCAGAAATTAGCATATAAAATTTTGACTTTTTTACTTCACTAGTTCCTTCATATGTGACTTGTAATTTGTCCTATATCTCTTTAGCAGAAACTCATGCAGATATTTTATTATATTCAGAAATATCTAATGCACAATGTAACATACTTATTGCTCTGTTATTAAGAGACATCGTTTTACAATCCTCGTCAGTATACTCAGTTTTGAGTTTAGGCATTGTATGAAGAGTCTCTCCAATAACTATTTCTTTTGAAGGAATTTTAGGTCCTTCTTCAATGATTCTCCATAGATTGTAATCTTGTCCTTCGACAAAGATTTTCATTATTTTTTTCCAATAGTTATAATTAGAGCCATTGAACAAAGGTGGTCTAGTATAAGAGTGTCCCTCAGAGTAGCTATTTGCTGCCATTGGATCAACTCAAGGATTTTAAGTCTAAAAATGAGAACAAGGCTCTGATACCAATTGTAGATCGAGGTTTCAACCCAAAAGGGGGGTGAATTGGGTTTTTAGAACTTTTTGCGGAATTAATACAAGTTTATAAAAATGAATAAGCAGCAAACAATTAAAACAAGTAATGTGCTGTAAATAAAGAGTTTAGAGAGAAGATGATGCAAACTCAGATTATAGTGGTTCGGCAATATCAGATTCGTTCCGACCCTACGTCCACTCTCTTCAAGGAACTCCTTGAAGTAATCCACTAAGTAACTTAGTCGTACAACTTTCCCGGTGTTGTACAAAACTTACAATCTCTTCCTCTCGGAAGCTATCCCCTTCCTCTCGGAAGTAATCCCCTTCATTTCGGAAGTAATCCCTTTACAAAGATGATGTAAAGTAAATAGTAGAGAAACAGCTAATAGAAGCTTATATAACTGAATAATGTCTCTCTTTCAAAGTAAAGCTTGAAGAATGGCTCAATAAGAATATTTCAAAGCTTTTTGTGTTTTAAGAGTATAAAAACTTGATTGTGTGAGATTAACTCTTTTTGAATGTATGCAGCTTTTTTTTTTTGAATGCTCAACTGAATGGGTTTATATAGCAATCAAATAATATGGCCGTTAGGACTTTAATTTGAAAAAGATTTGCTTTAAAATGTTCAGATTTGGAGTCAAACGGTCATATTTTTGAACTACCAGTCGACTGGGTCGTGATACCAGTCGACTGGGTTCACTTGAAAAAATCACGTTTTCAAACTTTTTGGGTATCCAGTCGACTGGTATATTTCATCCAATCGACTGACTCACTGTTTGTTTTACCAGTTGACTGGTATGAATGACCCAGTCGATTGGATACCTACTGTCTCATATACCAGTCAACTGGTATATGTACCCAGTCGACTGGGTTGTCTTCCAACCCAGTTTTTCTGTTTTAATTTAATATGTTTGTTTTAAAACGATACTTTGATTCGGCTTGAGTTCTTGAACTTTTGATCCTTGGTTGAATGCTTTTGTTTCTTACTACACTTAGTTAGTATAATAAAAATTGTGTTTTTTCATCATTAAAATACGGGCGAGGGTCAACAAGATTCATCCCTTCGCCTTGCTTGGAGACTAGCCAGCCATGGGGCTCATGCTTCCTTGAGTTGCCTCCGGCCTCTCAACGATCATCTCCTCCTTGGTAGCGAAAGCATCGACGATTCCTCAGCTTGTCCTCCAAATTTATACTTTCGAATTCGTCCTAAAGGCCCTCTGGATTGCTCCTAAAGGCCCTCTGGATTCACTCTCTGATGATTTCAGATGAGCTCCGATTGATGCCTCAAAGCTGAAGTGGAGTAGGCCTTTTATAGGGAAATACCATGAGTGCAATATGTTTCCAATCCGATGTGGGATGTGGGATATAGAAATGTGTTTTCCAACCAATGTGGGATGTGGGATTTAAGCCCAAAATCACACTGAAATCCCGCACAGCCCACACAGCCTGACCTTTTTCTACTTAAACTGCCATAACTTTCTCTAGAAAAATCCTTTTGACGAACCGTAAAATTCTCCAGAAAATAGACTTTTGGATCTTTCTAAGTATATATGGTTGATCTCCTGGTTCTTCTTATGTCAATACAGTTTAATTTTCAAATATGATTGATCTGTACGGGCAATTCTGGCAATTTAGTGAAACTCTTTTCCAATGCGGGCAGCAGCTGTTGGTCTTTTAAGCCCTCCATCTTGTCCTTTCGGAAGCATTCCTTCACTCCAGTATGCCTTGAGTCTTTGTGTTTCAAGCAATGATAACTTTTCCTCCTCTTTTGAGCTTAAAGTACTTGAAAATGCACCAAAATAAATCAATGATCCAAGAATGATACTTTAGAGTTGTTAACGTATAAAAGTGCAATTAAAACCTAGATCAACCCTAAAATGATAATAATTAAGTACTGTT
Source organism: Bretschneidera sinensis (assembly GCA_023935145.1). NCBI lineage: Eukaryota > Viridiplantae > Streptophyta > Magnoliopsida > Brassicales > Akaniaceae > Bretschneidera > Bretschneidera sinensis. Next base: position 74,455,510 of record CM043702.1, on the reverse strand, counting down.
AAGATGCATTTTATGACTCTCATCACCTACCAGAGCCGTCTAGTCCAAATGAGCTTCAGGCCTAGTAGGATGCTCCAACCCAATAAGAAGCCCAGCTAAACTCTCCAGCCTGAGAAGCATTCTGGCCCAATAGCCTCCCCAGCCCTGACAAGTGGACCAGTGTACTCTTTGGCCCAGAAAAATCTCCAGACCATAAGAGATCGCCCAATAGGCCTACGTTTGGACCTCCTCCATAGCCGTTTCGCGCCACCCTACGGCCGCCTACGTTTGTAGCCCTACAACCACCCTACGACCTGTAGTCACCCTATAGCGCCCCTCCTCCTGAGCTTGCAACCATGTCCTCCCCACTAGCAAATGACTATAAATGGGCCAAGGTATGGACTTCATCAGATCGTGAACACACACATTTCTACTTACACTTCAACTGCACAAGCCCTCGGCTTCTCCTTTAAATCGTTGCTGACTTAAGCATCGGAACGCCCTCGGAGGTCCCCCCCTCTCCTCTTTCCGAGGGTCTTCAGTTCATTCCTATTATCTGTGCAGGGCCAGGCCACGTCCTCACCGAAGTCACGCCCACGTCCGAGCCACATCCTCACCCAGGCCACATCAGCACCAACAGTAAGCGGCATCAACACATGTGATGAACTAATGATATCTTTTCCACTTCAGCACAGAGGGTTGATATAAATCAAATTTCTACTTCTAGTGATAAATCTATTTGCTTAGTGGTTCTAGTGAGTCTGTGAAATGGATTAAGGGGTGCGAGAGATGGTGGGTCTCTGATTTATTTTATTTATTTATTTATTGAAATTATATTGAGAGGTGAAAAGTAATGTAGAGCTATGCAATAACGGTTACTCACCACCTCCCTTGCAAGAGATTTTGTTATTGTTGATTATTCATATCTTTACGAGCTTATGGGCTTGTTTATTAATCATTTAGTTTTTTTTTTTTAAGGAGGAAGACCATTCTCAATTACTGGGCATAAAATGTTAAAATACTTTAAATAAATATTTACATACTTAAAACGAGGGACATTTATTTTTCAAAATATTTTCTGACATGATTTAATATTTGATCAAAATTTTCTTACTCGACTATGAGTTGAGATATGTTTCTTAAATGCTACTCACAAACTTCAAGTTTGAAACAATCATTTTCAATATCACATATATATCTTTTTAATTATTCTTTAAACTCAAATATGAAAATATAATTAACCTTGTCTTTTAATATAATGCAAAGAAAGGATCACTGTTTATTTCAGTTATGGTGTTGATGACATAATTTAATTTTTAAATCTCAGGGACTAAAAAAATAATTTAACTGATAAATAAAAGATAAGTGAGGACCATATTTATCATTTTTTAAATGTTGTTTTGCCTCAAAAGGCTTTTCAAGCCCCCAAACCTTCTTGTTCGTCTTGCTCGTCCTCTCCTCCTTGCTCTTCAATTACATTATCCGCACCACTGCAGCAAGTTCCTCTCTCTCTCTCTCTCTCTCTCTCTCTCTCTACGTATATATATATATATACATATGTATATATATATGCGTGTGCTTTTACCTATGCATGCCTATGGGTGTTGATTATTTGTATATTCATCTGTACTTTTGTCGCTTCTTCAGATGAAAATTGCTGTGCGGATTCTCTTCAATCAGAGAAATCGATGTTGGTAAACACCCTAACGCAGTCTCTTAGTTGCTTCCATATGAGAACTAGCAGCTTAACGTTATAAATGGAAATATTATGTTGTTAGAGGTATATAGAGTGTTGATGCCGTTTACTGTTTGGTGCTGACGTGGCTTGTGAGCTGGTATGGGTTGGGATCTGCGTGGCTTGTGAGCCAGGCTCGGCCCAGGAGTGATTCGGCCTGGGTCCTGCATAAATGACAAGTATAAACTGAAGGCCCTCGGAAGGAGGGGAGGGGGAGACCTCCGAAGGTGCTCCGATGCTTTAGTTAGTAAATATTCAGGGGAGGAGTCGTAGGTTCGAGAGAGAAACCAAGGACTCTTTAGAAAATCAAACGGAGTGTGTGTGTGTCAACCTTCATCTGAATCCCCTAGTCATGTCCATACCTTGGCCTATTTATAGTCGTCTGCTGATGGAGAGGGTATGATTGCAAGCCTAGGAGAGGGGGCACAGTAGGGCGGCCGTAGAGTGGTGGGCGGCCATAGGGTGGCTAGTCAGGGCTAAGGGTTGTGGAGTGGCTAGTCCCTGTAGGGTGGCTGGTGGTGGTAGGGGAGATCTTGGTGTGGGCCGGTTGGTTCATTCTTCGCGAGTTTGGGGATTCTTGTTGGGCCGTGGAACATACTGATTGTTTGTCCGGGCCGGGGTGTTCTTCGAGTCAACTGGGCTGGAATACCCTTCCGAGGTCAGAACTTATCTGGGCCGCAGGTTTGAGCAGGGTCTGATGTTTGTTTGGGCCAGAATAAGCCTGCTGGGCTTGGTGTTTATTTGGGCCAGTATTGCTTGGTGTTTGTCTGGGCCAGTGTTTTTTAGGCCATATCACAGGCCCCCCACTTCCTGGAGTTCATTTATGTGTTCCAGGAAGTATTTCTTGGGCCGGGCTACTCATAGAAGTTAAGTGAGCTTGCCTGTGGATCGTTGTTTTATGGGAGGCGGGAACTTTCAGAGGATGGCGAAGAGCCTTCTCTGGATCGCGAGGTCAACCAGTGGTTTAAATGGTGCTCCTTAGGAATCGGACCGTCATTCTCGGAAGGTAGGAAGCCGCCTAGAGAAGCGAAGAGTCTTCTCGAAAATTGTGGGGTTGTTTCATTTTTTCGTTTATGGTATTTATTGCTTCGCTAAGCGTGTTTCCTCATCTTATAAATAGGGTCCTCTGGCACTCTTTGTTTTAAACAGAAAAGTGTTGTTTCTGAAATGAGGAGAGAAAAGCATTTTCTGAGGATAGGCATCACGGCACTTTAATTGAGGTTCGGGTTTCTTCCTGACTCCGAATGGGGACACGGGCTTCTTCCAGACTCCGAATGGAATGGAGAGAGGAGAGTGCCGTGTCTCTGGATGGTGGGAGTCCCTCATGCTCTGGCTTGCGAGGAACGGAAGAAGAAGAGGGGCGTGGCTGCAAACTCCTAGGAAGTTAAGAGTAAGGCTGCAGCTTTTCTTCCGGCGGTTCTTCTGGTGGCAGCAAGATAAGGGGAAATGCTGTCACCCTTTTCTTACAAGCGGGCGAGGGTTTTCCTGAACCTGGGGCTGATCATAGTCCGCACTTTCAGTCTCAAGTTCGGCCCACGAAGTTTTAGGGTTCGTGCCGAGAGCTCTTCAGTCTGAAGTGGGTGAAGAAGTTCGTGACCGGCGCTGCCTGGAACTTTTTGGTTTTCATTATCTTCTTTGTACTTCGAGGTCGTTAGTTGTAAATGGTTGTAATCAATAAATTACCCCTTTTTAAATATTCGTGTTTTCGTATGAACTTCTTTCTCCTGATACTTGTTCAAATTTGATGGCAAACTTAACGGAACGAAAAGGAGGGGGTCCAAAGCCCCAGTACATGAAGATTCGACCGAGTGTTGATGGGGCTCGGATTTCCTGGAGAAATTTACCGAGTGTGAGCAGGGAAGCTCATACGCTCGGACTTATTTTGAGATTCAACCGAGCGTTGACGGGGCTCGGATTTCCTGGAGAAATTAGCCAAGCGTGAGCAGGGCAGCTCATACGCTCGGACTTATTTGGAGATTCGACCGAGCGTTGACGGGGCTCGAATTTCCTGGAGAAATTTACCGAGCGTGAGCAGAGCAGCTCATACGCTCGGACATATTTGGAGATTCGACCGAGCGTTGACGGGGCTTGGATTTCCTGGATAAATTTACCGAACGCGAGCAGAGTAGCTCATACGCTCGGACTTATTTGGAGATTCGATCGAGCGTTGATGGGGCTTGGATTTCCTGGAGAAATTTGCCGAGCATGAGCAAGGCAGCTCATACGCTCGGACTTATTTGGAGATTCGACCGAGCGTTGACGGGGCTCGGATTTCCTGGAGAAATTTACCGAGCGTGAGCAGAGCAGCTCATATGCTCGGACTTATTTGGAGATTCGATCGAGCGTTGATGGGGCTCAGATTTCCTGGAGAAATTTGTCGAGCGTGAGCAGACCAGCTCATACGCTCGGACTTATTTGGAGATTCGACCGAGCATTGACGGGGCTCAGATTTCCTGGAGAAATTTGCCGAGCGTGAGCAGAGCAGCTCATACGCTCGGACTTATTTGGAGATTCGACCGAGCGTTAACGGGGCTCGAATTTCCTGGAGAAATTTAACGAGCGTGAGCAAAACAGCTCATATGCTCGGACTTATTTGGAGATTCGACCGAGCGTTGACGGGGCTCGGATTTTCTGAAGAAATTTACCGAGCGTGAACAGAGCAGCTCATACGCTCGGACTTATTTGGAGATTCGACCGAGCGTTGACGGGGCTCGAATTTCCTGGAGAAATTTACCGAGCGTGAGTAGAGCAGCTTATACGCTCGGAATTATTTGGAGATTCGACCGAGCGTTGACCGGGCTCAGATTTCTTGGAGAAATTTACCGAGCGTGAGCAGGGCAACTCATACGCTCGGACTTATTTGGAGATTCGACCGAGCGTTGACGGGGGTCGGATTTTCAGGAAAAAAATACCGAGCGTGAGCAGAGCAGCTCATACACTCGGACTTATTTGGAGATTCGACCGAGCGTTGACGGAGCTCGGATTTCCTGGAGAAATTTGTCGAGCGTGAGAAGAGCAGCTCACACGCTCGGACTTATTTGGAGATTCGACCGAGCGTTGACGGGGCTCAGATTTTCTGGAGAAATTTACCGAGCGTGAACAGAGCAGCTCATACGCTCGGACTTATTTGGAGATTCGACCGAGCGTTGACGGGGCTCGGATTTCCTGGAGAAATTTACCGAGCGTGAGCAGAGCAGCTCATACACTCGGACTTATTAGAAGATTCGACTGAGCGTTGACGGGGCTCGGATTTCCTGGAAAAATTTACTGAGCATGAGCAGAGCAGCTCATATGCTCGGACTTATTTGGAGATTCGACCGAGCGTTGAAGGGGCTCGGATTTCCTAGAGAAAAATACCAAGCGTGAGCAGAGCAGCTCATACGCTTGGACTTATTTGGAGATTCGATCGAGCGTTGACGGGGCTCGGATTTCCTTGAGAAATTTACCGAACGTGAGCAGAGCAGCTCATACACTTGGACTTATTTGGAGATTCGACCGAGCGTTGACGAGGCTCGGATTTCCAGGAGAAAAATATCGAGCGTGAGCAGAGCAGCTCATACACTTGGACTTATTTGGAGATTCGACCGAGCATTGATGGGGCTTGGATTTCCTGGAGAAATTTATTGAGCGTGAGCAGAGTAGCTCATACGCTCCAACTTATTTGGAGATTCGACCGAGCATTGACGGGGCTCGGATTTCCTTGAGAAAAATGTCGAGCGTGAGCAGAGCAGCTCATACGCTCGGACTTATTTGGAGATTTGACCGAGCGTTGACGGGGCTCGGATTTCCTAGAGAAATTTACCGAGCGTGAGCAGAGCAGCTCATACGCTTGGACTTATTTGGAGATTCGACCGAGCGTTGACGGGGCTCGAATTTCCTGGAGAAATTTACCGAGCGTGAGCAGAGCAGCTCATACGCTCGGACTTATTTGGAGATTCGACCGAGCGTTGACGAGGCTTGGATTTCCTGGAGAAAAATGCCGAGCGTGAGCAGAGCAGCTCATATGCTCTGACTTATTTGGAGATTCGACCGAGCATTGACGGGGCTCAGATTTCCTGGAAAAATTTGCCGAGCGTGAGCAGAGCAGCTCATACGCTCGGACTTATTTGGAGATTCGACCGAGCGTTGACAGGGCTCGGATTTCCTTGAGAAATTCGTCGAGCGCAAGAGCTTTTAGCTCCCTTTAGGTCTGCCATATGGTCACGACTTTCTTCTTCGTGTGTGGGCCTTTAAGCCCATTTTAGGTCTACCAGATGGTCGTGACTTTCTTTTTCGCGCGTGGGCCTTTTGGCCCATTTTGAGTCGATTAAGTAAATGCGATAAATGGAGATGCTTGCGACGCTTGACAAGAAATGGCAGCGTGTCAGTTTAAGTAGAGGTCGCGCTCTAGTGACAGCTGGCACCTACGTTACTGGAGGTGGCGCCTGGGGAACCTGAAATAGCCCCTAAGAAACTGCAAAGGACGCGTTAGTTCTCCTGAAACGTGATTTGATTACCTTGTTTCTGCTGCCACAACCCGTATAGAAGGGGGTACCCCTTCCCTTCAGTTTTCACTTTGCAATTTTGAGAGATTTTGAGGGTTTTGGTTCATCTAGTGAGTCTGAGAGCGCTCGACATTGCTTAGGGGTTTTTCATAAAAACTTTCCTCCTTTTCTCGGTGAGTAATGTCTGTCAGTAGTGAGTCTAGTGGAGCCCTATCCAGGGAGCTGGGTGAAGCCATGGGTGTTTCGTCCAGCGAAAGGGTTGCTTCTCGTGAAGTGACTTCTGGGGGTGGAGGCCGGGCCTTAGTTCCGTACGTGAGAGACAAAAGGGAGGGGTAAGGGTCTGAATCATCAGGGGGAGATGAGGACCTGGCGCTTGCATCTATCAGGGATGAGGCTCGGGACATAGAGAGATAGGAATGGGTGTCTGAAGTGAACACCGTTCCTAGCACTGTGGCGGGATCCAACCTTTTAAGAATGAGGGTTAAGTATAGGATCCCCATGGATTTTAACATGAGGGCCCCCGAGGGTGGAGAGAGGGCTTGCGATGTTCTGTCCAACCGGCAACCGTACGAGTTGTGCCTCTATGAGCATCAGCTTAAGGCGGGGCTCTGGCTTCCTCTCCACCCGTTCCTCTGCTTAATACTTAGATACTTCGGTATCGCGTTAAGCCAGCTGGTGCCCAATTCGGTTCGACTGATTCTGGCATTCATTCTGTGTGCCAGGAGGTAGGGGGTGATGAACATTAACATGTTCAAAGCCCATTTTCAGCTAGCCCAGTTAGGTCACTCGGGCTGGGTCGTCGTCAGTTCGAGGCGGGGGAAGAGTGTTCTAAAGGAGAAGCCTTCCTCAATCAAGGGATGGAAGGGGGGCTTCTTCTTTGTCCAATCTGCCGAAAGTTTCGACGTTCCCCTCACTTGGGGCTTGGAGCGTGTTGGCAAATGCAAGAGGCCACACATCTCCCTTCGTGAGGAGGAAACTCTGAGGGCAATGCTGGCCGCACCCTTGGAGATCGATGTTCTTGGAGACAATGAGGAACTCCACAGGTGTGGCCTGTGTCCTCCTCGCCTTACCTCGCGCCTCTTCCATGTTAGTCGCTGGCTCGTCGACTTATAGGAATTTTTATTTACGTTTTTCCAAGTTTTTTAATGCCCTTTCTTTTTGTGCAGACATGGAGATGGCGGCGATGGCCAAGCAGCTGGCTCATGAGAAGAAGAGGGCAGCCGAAGCTGGAGGTTCTGGGCAGAAAAAGAGGGCTAAGATTCCGATCGTGGCTCCGATTCCGGTGGATAGCCCTCCCAGGCCTTCGGTGGATCCTTCTCCTTCAGTGGCTCCCTTGCCTCGAGAAGGATCTGAGATGGCTCATCTCTTCACTCCTCGGTGGGCTCTAAGACTGGATGACTCAGTGTTTGCCAGCACCAAGGTCGCTCGAGAGCATTTGGTGCTAGGGATTCCTCCCCGCGATAAGGCGGAGATTCTGTCGAAGCCTTTTGAGTTGCTCTGTTCAACGGTGGAGGTTGCTTCTTCTCAAGCCGGGGTTCTTCATGGGATGCTTTCCCGGCGTACCCTGGAGATGGCGGACCGCTTATCCAAGACCGAACTTAAGCTGAAGGAGTCTGAGGAAAAGCTGAAGGAATCTGAGGATATTGCCCATGACCTGACCATTTCCCTCGAGACATCGGAGAGAGAGAGGGCAGAGATAATTTTTAACAGGGATCATCACCGTCGGACTGCAGATGTCCTGAGAGAGGAGCTAGAAGAAGTTCGACGTCGTGCCATGGAAAATGAGGCTTCTTTGACGGAGGAAGTGGCAGTTCAGTACCTCGAAGGTTTTGATGAAGCTAAGAGGAGGGTTACACTCTTTTTCCCGGGGTTGGATTTCTCAGGTCTTGATCTTGCGGCCGAATCCGAAGGCTCTAGTACGGATTCTTCAGGAGGAGAAGATGGTGCAGCTGTTCAGGCTGGGGGTGAGGAGGACCCAAGTGAAGCCTTGCCTGCCCCAAGTGGCGATGTGGGGGAGACAGAAGCTGGGGGGGAAAGCAAGGCTCAGTCCTAGGCTAACTGCGAACTTTTCGAGGCCTCGATTGTACCAGAATAGTCCTTTGTATCCAAGGCCAACAGTGCCCTCCCTTTGTACACCTCTTTTTCTATGAATGAAGCAAAGAAGTTTCGGAATTTCAAATTCTTTATTGATTTTCGTGCTTTTACATTTTATTGATAGAATCTACGGAGATTCCCCGCGTTCCAGGTGCGGGGAACGGGCTTTCCTTCCATGTCTTCTAGCTCATAGGTGCCTATCCTGCAGATCCTTCTAACCCTGTAAGGACCTTCCCAATTCGAGACCAACTTACTCGTGTGTCGGGGGCGTGAGACTTCACTCTTCCGGAGGACGAGGTCATTAAGTTTGAAGTGTTTGGGCAGTATCTGGGAGTTATAGTACCGAGCTGCCCTTTGCTGATAGTTTGCGAGGTGAATTTAGGCTTTGTCCCTAGCTTCTTCAACTAGATCTAGGTTCATTTTTAACCCTTCTTCGTTGCTGCTTGGTTCAAAACACTGTACTCGGAGTAATGGGACCCCGATTTCGAGAGGAATGACGGTTTCTGACCCGTATGCCATGAAGAAGGGAGTTTTGCCTGTTGGTGTCTGGGCCGTTGTTCGATAGGCCCAAAGGATGTTGTGGAGCTGTTCTACCCAACAATTATCCATCTCGTTGAGTCTCTTCCTGATGCCTTGGAGGAGCGTCCTGTTGGTTATTTCAGCCTGGCCATTGGCTTGCGGGTAACCTACAGAGGAGAACCGATGGTCAATATGGAGGTCATCGCAAAATGTTGTGAATTAGGAGCTGTCGAACTGTTTTCCATTGTCGGTGATCAGCACGCGAGGGATCCTGAAGCGGTATACTATCAACTTCCAGACGAAGTTCCTGGTTTGGTGATCCGTGATGATTTCCAATGGCTCGGTCTCGACCCATTTGGTGAAGTAGTCAATGGCCACAATGAGGTGCTTCTTCTGCCCAACGGACATTGGGAATGGGCCCAGGAGATCCATCCCCCACATGGCGAAGAGGAGGGGACTAGTGATGGAGACGAGGGGGTTAGCAGGTCGATGCAATGTCGGAGACCATCACTGACAATTTTCACATTTCTTGACCAAACTTGCCGCGTCATCTTTTAACGTGGGCCAGTAGTATCCCTGGCGGAGGATTTTGAAGGCTAAGGCCCGAGCTCCAAGGTGGTTTCCGCATATCCCTTCGTGGACCTCCAGGAGTGCATAGTTTACCTCTCTGGGTCCGAGGCATCATAGATACGGTGTAGTTAGGCCTCTTTTGTATAATTTCCCTTCCACAAAGGTGTAACGCGAGGCACGGGATATCACCTTTCTGGCTTGGTCCTTGGGTTCAGGCATGGTGCCGTCTTTCAGATACTTGAGAATCGAGTCCATCCACGAGGGTCTCCCTTCCACTGGCAGGACCGGGGCTTCATCTATACTTGAGGCAGGGAGAGTTTCCTAATAGACAGCTCGACTAGGCACCAGTTGTTGGGAGAAGGCCAAATTAGCAAGGGTATCTGTCTTAGAGTTTTCGGCTCGAAGAATCTGAGTTATCCGAAATGTTTTGAACAGGGTAACCGACTCCTTCACTTTTTGGAGATATCGGGAGAGCTTCTCACCCCTGGCCTCGAATTCTCCCTGCACCTGGCTTACCACTAGCTGAGAGTCGCTGAACACCTCTAGTGCTTCTACTGCCAGTGCCTTGGCTAACCTTAGTCTGGCCAGAAGGGCTTCATATTCTGCTTCGTTATTGGAGGCCTTGAATCCGAACCTCAACGAATATTCAATGGCGAAACCCTCCGGGCTACAGAGGATGAGTCCTGCCCCGCTCCCTAGTGAATTCGATGATCCATCCACATGGAGACTCCATCCCATAGGGGGACCGTCGCTTAGATGTGCTTCTGGTTCGTCCAGAATTATGAAGTCGTCTCCATGATGAAGTCAGCCAGGGCCTGGGCCTTGATAGAATGCCTGGGTTGGTAGCGGATATCAAACTCCCCTAGCTCGACTGCCCATTTCACCATTCTTCCTGAAGCACTCGGATTGTGGAAGACTTGCCTCAAGGGTTGGTCTGTCAAAAGGACGATAGTGTGCTCTTGAAAATAAGGCCAGAGTTTTCGGGCGGCTATTACCAGAGCATAAGCCATTGTTTCAATAGGAGGGTACCTCGTCTCGGCCTTATGGAGAATTCGGCTGACGTAGTAGATGGGCTTCTGGATACCCTCTTCTTCTCGTACCAGGACAGAGGCTATAGTGCTTGGTCCGACGGATAGGTAAAGGAAGAACTCTTCGTTCGGGAGTGGTTTGGTCAGAAGGGGTGGCGAACCTAGGTGCTTTTTTAAGTCTTCAAACGCCTCTTGGAAGCTCTTGGACCAGGCGAAGTTTTTTGCCTTTTTGATAGCCTGAAAGAAAGGGAGGCATCTTTCTGCCGATTTAGACATGAAACGGTTCAGGGCTGCAATTCATCCAGTAAGTCGCTGGACTTCTTTCACTGACTCGGGAGGGGCCATGTTGAGGATAGCTTTTATCTTCTCTGTGTTGACCTCTATCCCTCTCTGAGTGACCATGAATCCCAAGAACTTGCCTCCGGTTACCCCAAAGGCACACTTAGACGGATTCAACCTCATATTATGCTTGCGCAGGACTCCGAAGGCCTCCTCCAGATCGGAATGGTGGTTTCATGCCTCAGGGCTTTTGACCAGTATGTCGTCCACATAGACTTCCATATTCCTCCCGATCTGTCTTTTGAATATTTTGTTCACCAACCTCTGATAGGTTGCCCCAGCATTCTTTAGCCCAAAAGGCATTACCTTGTAGCAGCATAACCCTTGCTCGGTGACGAAGGCGGTCTTTTCTTGATCAGGCTTATGCATAAAGATCTGATTGTAACCATAGTAGGCGTCCATGAAAGAGAGGAGTTCATGCCCTGAGGTGGCATCCACCATTTGATCGATCCGGGGGAGAGAGAAGCTGTCATTGGGGTAAGCTTTGTTTAAGTTGGTGAAGTCAATGCAGATGCGCCACTTTCTGTTGGTTTTCTTGACCATTACTACATTAGATACCCACTTAGGATACCTTGTTTCTTTAATGAAACCGGCTTCCAGCAGCTTGTCCACCTCGGCGTTGATGGCCACCTGACGCTCTGGGGCAAAGGACCTCTTCTTTTGAATAACTGGCTTGTATTTAGGGTCTACATTCAGGTGGTGCTCAACAATTTCATGGTTGACCCCTGGCATGTCTGATGCTGACCAGGCGAACAGATCTTAGTTCCTCCAGAGGAGGCGAAGGAGTTCTTCTTTGGCCTCCTTTGAGAGGTTTGCTCCTACTTGTATGGTCCGGGCGGGGTCTTTTTCTAGGAGCACAGCGGTCAGTTCCTCGGGAGGTCTGCCTCTGGGCGCCTTCATTTCGTCCCGCAAATCTTCAACCTCAAGTGGTAGGGTCTCGGTCTTTTTCCCTTCCCTGATGGCGCTCAGGTAGTAGGACCGGGAGGCTCTTTAATCCCGCCTTTATCACCCCTACACCTTTGCTAGTGGGGAACTTGACCTTCAGATGATAGGTTGAGACGACAGCTTTTAGCTTGTTGAGGGTGGGCCGCCCAATTATCATGTTGTAGGATGAGGGTTGTTTTACCACAATGAACGTGGTCCGTACAGTGGCTATTTTTGGTACTATCCCAGCTGGCACCACTTCTTGAGGTCTCCTCCAAGGGGCTTCTTGGGTGGCCACTGTAGGACAGACTTGTCTTGAAGCTGCATGAGGACGTCGGTCCTAGTAGTGTTGAGGGGAGTGAAGTTGTCGACCCGAGGGTGGGGCCTATACCTGTCCTCTTGGTGAGGTTTTATGGTCGCTCCTTTCTGAGGGGCAGAGTCTTTCCTTTTTCTTTCGGTTTCTCCTTCTCTTTCTCTTCTGAAGGCTTGATCGTCCTCCGCCAGCATGTACTTTTCTGCCCGGGCCAGGATTTCGTTCATGTCCCAGGGCGGGCGCCCGGTTAGCTTGGAGCTAAAGATTCCTGACCTTAATCCGTTTTTGAAGGCCATCACCTGGATGTTGGGATCAAGGTCTAGAATTTCCCAAGCTGTTGTGTTGAACCGAGAAATATAAGCCCGAAGCCTTTCTCCCTTATGCTGGATAATGTTGAAGAGGCTTTCCGAGGTTTTCTTGGGCCCCTTGCTGCTGAGGAAGTGAGAAGCGAAAGCATAGCTGAGTTCTTTGAAATTACCAATAGTTCCTGGCTTTAAGCGCGAGTACCAAGTGCCCGCCGCCTTTTCAAGAGTTAGGGGGAAAGTGCGGCACATGATCTGGTCTGAGTGTCGGTGCAGTACCATCGTCGTTTTATAGTGCTGGAGATGGTCCATCGGATCCGTGGTTCCGTCATACATTCTGACCTGGGGCATCCTGAAGATTGGTGGGATAGGGGTTTCTAGGACGCCTTCCGTGAAAGGGGGGTCCTGGACGCAGAGTTCGTCCATAATACTAAGATTCTTGTATCTCAGAGCCGAGTCTATTCTTTCCTGCATTTCCTCAAATCGTTTGTAGAGGCTGAGGTTGCCCTTTGAGGTGGAGCTTTCTTTGGACCGGCTGTGGCGTTGTAAGGGCTCAGCACGGGGCTGGTTATGTGCTGAGTCATTCCTATCTGACGACTCGACCTCTTTCGGAGCTTGGTGGGGAGGGTGTGAAGGCTGTCGGCCCCCTTCTAGGACTTGAGCCGCTAGATTGGCTATCATTCTGGACAGTTCTAGGAACTGAGCTTGGGTCACCGGGGCTTGGAGATGAGCAAGGGCTCCCTCGTCGTCTGGGGAGTCGGTTTCAGCAAGGTGTTGACGTTGTTCCCTGGCAGGGGTGGCATGCTCTGGGGTTGTTAGAAATCCGGATTTGGATCGGTGACCGTGAACTTCGCCTTGGAGCAGAGCTCGCAGCCGGGGCTTCCTTGTTGGCTCTCCTAGCACCGTTCCTTGGTGGCATCGTGACAGATGAGTTCTTTTACTTCTTCGCTTTTACTGTAGCGAGAGATTGTGGTTTCCCACGGACGGCGCCAATCTGTTGATGCCGTTTACTGTTTGGTGCTAACGTGGCTTGTGAGCTGGTATGGGCTGGGATCTGCATGGCTTGTAAGCTGGGCTCGGCCCGGGAACGATTTGGCTTGGGTCCTGCACAAATGACAAGTATAAACTGAAGGCCCTCGGAAGGAGGGGAGGGGAAGACCTCCGAAGGCACTCCGATGCTTTAGTTAGCAAATATTCAGGGGAGGAGTCGTAGGTTCGAGAGAGGAACCGAGGACTCTTTAGAAAATCAAACGGAGTGTGTGTGTCAACCTTCATCTGAATCTCCTAGTCATGTCCATACCTTGGCTTATTTATAGTCGTCTGCTGGTGGAGAGGGTATGATTGCAAGCCTAGGAGAGGGGACATAGTAGGGCAGCCGTAGAGTGGCGAGCAGCCATAGGGTGGCTGGTCAGGGCTAAGGGTTGTGGAGTGGCTAGTCCTTGTAGGGTGGCTGGTGGTGGTAGGAGAGATCTTGGTGTGGGCCGGCTGGGTCATTCTTCGCGGATTTGGGGATTCTTGCTGGGCCGTGGAACATACTGATTGTTTGTCCGGGCCGGGGTGTTCTTCGAGTCAGCTGGGCTGGATTACTCTTTCGGGGTCCGAACTTATCTGGGCCACAGGTTTGAGCCGGGTCTGATGTTTGTTTGGGTCAGAACAAGCCTGCTGGGCTTGGTGTTTGTTTGGGCCAGTATTGCTTGGTGTTTGTCTAGGCCAGTGTTTTTTAGGCCATATCACATAGTAACCGAGAAGTGAAAAATGTCATTGAAGATTAGTCATTTTATACTTAACAGTGCTATTATACTTCAAAGCATAACCAACTCCAAATTGGTGTCCGATATTTTACTGTTTTGAACGAGTTATGTTGATTTTTGAAATTGTTGACCAGTTTATAAAACCCAGTATCGCTAGTTTCACAATTAACTGATTGTCATGTACCCCAGAGCTAAGAAATTAATCAGACTCCGATATTTGTTCTCCGCCTCGCATCGATTTCTCTCTTTGGCCAAAAGCCCGGTTGCAAAAGCTCCCCTGTTTTGCACTACCACCACCTATTCGACGTTATGCCTAACCCATGTTGAGAGAGTTTTTGAAGAAGGTATAGATCATGCAAAGGAATCTGTTGAAGTTCTTAAAAAATGGGGTTGCAGCCAACCCCAATTTGAAATAGTAGAAGAAGATCAAGGCAATCCAAAAGACTCTGTAGAAGTTTTGAAGCAGTGGGGTTGTAGCGACAATGATATATCAAAGTTATTCCTGCGCCGGCCTTCTTTGCGTAACGCTGACATTTTCCAACTTCAATCTAAGCTCAGCATACTTAGTGGGTTAGGTCTGACCTCGTCCGACCTTGTTAAGATCATCCACTGTCGCCCACGATTCCTTAGTTGTCCCATAAATCGTTGCTTTGATGAGAGAATTGATTTCTTTATGGCATTGTTTGGGTCGAAGGAAATGCTCCGTAAGGCCATTATCAGAAACCCATCACTCTTGACATATGGCTTCCACAATAGGATCAGACCTATCGTTGCACTATATGAAGGAATTGGCATAACTCGAAAGGATTTGATTCCTATGCTTCTATCTCGGCCCACTTTGATCCCGAGGACATCATTTAATGATGAGAAGATGGAATATATTCGTAAAAGTGGGGTTTCCAAGGACTCCAAGATGTTTAAATATGTGGTTACACTCATTGGCATCTCGCGGCATGAAACCATCCAAGCAAAGGTGGCCAACTTTGAAAAGTTTGGGTTTTCAAATGATGAGGTTTGGGGTCTTTTCGGAAGGTCTCCCCTTTTGTTGACATTATCAGTTGATAAGATTCAAAGGAATATGACTTATGTTGTGGGCACAATGAAGCTCCCTGCAAATGTGGTCCTTGAGTACCCATTTTTGCTGTTCAATAATCTAGAGGCTGTGTTGAAGCCTAGGGTACTGCTTGCAGGGAAGATTCAGGAAATGGATCTTCAGCCACAGATAAATCAACCTGCAATGTTAAGGGCACTGAGGATGAAAGAAAAGAGATTCTTGAAAGCATTCGTTACATGTCACCCAGAGGATGTTGCCAATGAGTTGATGGAGTTCTATGTAGACGCGAAAGGCATCAAACGATTGGCAGAAGCCTCAAAGAAAATTGTGTGCAAAGGATTTCCTTTTTGAACATTTTGCTGGCTATGTGTTCATTATTTCCCTCCCCATGACCTGAAAATACGTGATTGTATGTGCCAATGTATTCATTTTTATGAAGTAAGAGCATTTTACATAAAGTGGCACCGTGAGTTTTTTTTTATGCCTTCTCTAGTTTTGGGCTCAGTTGTTTGCTGTGATGCATAATGTAACTCTCTTGCACTCTCTATACACACATACAACATGAACAAGCTTTCATGCATACATATTTTCACAGTTTCATGCACTTTAGTGTAGATTCTCTACTTTTTGAGAAATTTCTCTTTCAGCAAATGAATGTTAAGAATGAGGCAATCAGACGGTATGAACATGCTTGCATGCATACGTATTTTCGCAGTTTCATGAATTTTCGTGTAGATTCCTTCTTTTTGAGAAATTTCTCTTTCACCGAATGTCATAATGTGTCAGTCTGTTGTTTAAGCATATCCTTGAGATATATCTTTTTGAAGTTTTTGAAGATGTTGGTGCATACTCTATTTAGAACTATGATTGTCAGTTACGCAGATATTCATAATTGAGATTCCTTTGCTTCTGTTGTCTGCAAGGTAAAAGTTCTTCCCTCCCTTCCCATTGTCCACCTAATTTTGTTTTCATCTTCAATTTTTTTAACCACCATTCCCCAATGATTAGTTCCAAACAGTTTTGGTGCCCATTTCCCCCAATTGAGATGCTTCACTAATAGATAAACGTCCTTTGAATACCTAGATTAATTGTGTAAGCCTTTGTTAGTATCTTTTGCACACGCATGGACAAGAGAAGGAGAAAATGGCAAAGCAAACCAATTTTTTAAGTATCATCTTTAATATAATGTTAATCACCCTGTTCCATGATGTTGCAATTAGTCTCTCTGTCATCTTAGTTTCTTAAAAGAGGTAAGGTATTACAGATTCTTCTCCTTCTAGCAAGCAGCAGCTCCCCTATAATGGCTTCTAGTTTTATACATTTCAGAGAGAATTTAAAAGCAGAAAAAAAGAATTGAAGGCAAATTATATGCTACATCGAAATATCAAGAACTGACATATGCTTTATCGTAGAAGATCCAACATTTTCTTAGATGTCCTTGACCATTAATTATCTTTTTTTTTATTTAATCAGAAGACAGTAATTATCTTCAATTTTTGCTTTTATTCCATGCTAAAACTATTTTTCAACCTTGTCGATGCATTCGATAGGGCAGCGTTATTCTTGCTCTCTAACTATTTGTTTAATTTCTAGAAATTTTTAGCATGCTTTCAATTGTTTTTTTTAACTCGTTCTTTACATGTGTTTTATGTGTCTGTGTATACTGGGCACTATGAAACAGAAAAAAAGGAAGAGAGTGTATTTTTTCCTTTATTGTTTTGGGGTTAAAGCATCGTTGACAGTAATCACAGTGCTTCAGGTAGTTAATCTTTTGGCTCAGAGGGAAACCTAAAAGGAGGGGAAAAAAAAAAAAGAGTCTCGATTTGGAGTGCGTTTATGTACGTTGCTACGCATTTTGGTGGTAATTTAAAAGGGTTGCCTCTTTATTTCTTATCATTTAAAATTTATGAATATATTTGATTTGGGAAGACTTTTTAATAATGCATTTGTTTCTCTTTGAATCACTGAATTAGATACTATTTTTCTGATTGATATTATTACAGAAATTTAGAAACTTCATTGTTTGCAGTAAATGCTGCTGATTTTATCTAGTGTAGCAGTAATTTTTTTTTTCTTTTCACTTTTGATGAGGGGCAAGAATACATTTAAAATTGAAATATTCTAATAATTTTAATATGCCTAATTTTATGGGCTTGTTTGATAGACAATATGAAAGAGAAAATGAGATGAGCGATTGGAATCCCATCAGATGATAACTGGATATAGCAACCCGGTGAGGTAGTGTTGGATGATAAAGAGCACGATAGGATGTGTTTGTTTGCTGATAAGTTTGATTGAAAAGGGGAATACTTCATTTTATTTTAGTTGATCATTTAAAAAATGATACTGATACACAATAAAAAATAAACCCTCTCCCATACATTACTTTTTTTTATTAAAAAAACTCACAATCCATAAAAATAAAAACATCAATTTCCATCCTCAAGTAGTCCAAAATGGTTTTTTTTTAAAGAATCAAAATTTTAATTGGATATTATTTTTCATGATGACCAAAGTACCTTTAGTATTAAAATATTTCCAACTGATTATAATAATTTTAATAATTCCATTTATAAATTATTTATAACACAAATTTTTTTGTTATTTGAATTCATATTTTTCTAAAAAAAATAAAAACATGCATGATCATTTTAATTTTTAAAATAGAAAAGTGTCTTTTATTTTTATTTTAGGATGATCTTTGTAATTCATTTATTTGAGATGTTAAGCTATCTAATTTTTAAAAAAAACATATTAACAAATTTTTCATTTTAAATATTTAAATTTTTTTATGATGGTCTTTGATTTTTATTTATTTGAAGATGTAATAGGCAATGATATCATAATATATATTTTTTTAAATACAAAATATATGATGCAAAATTTATACCATATAAATCCATTTTAAAATTTTCGAAAAAGAATGATAATAATTTTATTTTTAAAAAAATCCCTAAAAATTCCTTGTTAAATATGTTCTATCTCTAATACTTTTATTTTGTTAAAAAGTAACATTTATGATACCTAATGGTACTTTGATCATCATGAAAAGTAATATCCAGTTAAAATTTTGACTTTTCAAAGAAATTCATTTTGAGATTGCTCGATGGTAGAAAATGATGTTTTGAGATGAATTATGAATTTTAAAAAGATTTAATATATTAGTGTCATTTCAATAAATTTAAAAATAATACAGTGTAACTAATCCGATGACAAATGATGGCTATAACGGAGCAGTGCAAGCCTTTTTGCTGTTACCTTTACTTGTTACTGCCTTAATGACATAATTAATTCACTTGTTATTTGAAACTTGTAAGCTGCTCCCTTTTATCTTAATATTATTGTTATCATTGTCTTTGCACACGGTTTAAGAAAAATTAGCTTTATTCAATGTAACACCATATATGAATCGGTAGTTTTTAATATTAACTCTTACGTTATGTTTTATTATTTAAAATTAAATTTTAGAATTGAGATAAAATTAATTTTTTTTTCCACTAAAATAATTAAAAATTATCATTATTCCACCCAAATTTTAATTCCAAGTTTCAATTTTAGATAACCAAGCATAGTATTAGTGTTTTACTGATTATTTAGCAAAGTAAGATTTTGTTATTGAATTCCGTGAAAGTAATGATAATATAGAGAAATTAAGACTTCGTTTTTATTTGATTTTGAAAAAGTGACAATTATTCTAAGACATCCATTCTAAAAAAGAGTGACAAACAAAATAGATGTTTGGTTTACTATTTAAACTAATTTGTTTTAAGTTGATTTAAATAAAAAACCAAACATGCTCAAAAGGATAGGAAAAAGTTATTACTTTACTTGTACTGTGTGTACTCTTGATCTTTGAGTAGTTAAACTAATTTTTCTCTTTTATTTCTGTTTTTCTTTGATATCTTTAATGTTATGTTATCGATTGCCTTAGTAACTATCATGTATATCTGATTGTGGTAATAATAATTTCTATAAATGTGGTTGAGGTTTTAGTTGTAAGAGACTAACAAGTGATTATAGTAGTAAGATGAGAAGGTAGCAAGCAAAAACAATGTTCAGTAACCTTGCGATCAATTGTGAGTCTTTTCTTCCTTATACAGTATCAATGATGAGCAATCTTGCGAGCTGCTAGTCAAGAATATGTCAGAAGATACTATCACATAATGGGCATTCTTCATATTGAGCACGCTTTGGATCACCACTATAAAATATCTACACTTGAGAGTGAGGGGTAAGACTCTTTCCAAAAGAGTCGAGTCTCCATAATCACATCCTTATATCAGCAATTCATGGTCAGTCAGAACTCCATAATAAGCAGTGATATAGCCAATAAAATCACCCTCCAGTAAACGAACGACACGTGGAGCAATACCCCTCCTGTGACCGAACGACACGTGGCTACACCCACGAGTCACCTTCTAGTAACCCGTTAACACGCAAGACAACTCCCCTTCAGTAACCAAATGACACGTGGAACGAGCAGTTGGCACAACCATTGTCACTCATGGACTCCCATATAGGAGTGTAAGCATGATTTTGGGGACTGAGCCACCTCTGAACATGCAATAAAGACCCTCTGACGAGGAAGAAAGATTTTAGGGATCACACCATTCCGGGAGCGTGACCAGTTTGCCTAAGATATACGAAATTCAAGTCCATCTCCAATCTCAAACTCATTACTAAAACACTTACATCTGCACTCCATTTTCCTAGTATCTTGTTTTAAAAAAGGCACCGGAGAGTCTTCGAAGGCACCACCCCTTTCTCCTCCTATGACTCTTTAGTTTACATCTTGTTACTTGTGTAGGACGCCAGACGTGGAACTTCTAGCTCAGCAATGGGTTTTGGGCATCAACACAATTCTTTCTCCTATTTAATCAAATTCAATCAACTTTAACCAATCCGTATCAACACAATTACTAAGATCCAATTCTTCTTAAGGAACTCAATCTTCTTTAGGATAGCTTCTATTTCTCTTTGAGTGGCCATAAAATTGAGGAACTTCCCCTAGTAACTTCGAAAGTACACTTTACGGGGTTCAACTTCATCTGGTGATGCTGAAGCACCTCGAATGCCTCATCTAGGTCAAAGTTGTGGTCTTTGGCCTCGACACTCTTGACCAACATGTCATCCACATAAACTTTCATGTTTTTTCCAATTTACCCATGAAAGATCTTGTTCACCAACCTTTGATAGGTTGCCCCGTCATTTTTGAGCCCGAAAGGTATAACTTCGTAACAATACAGTCCTTGGCCCGTGACGAAGGTTGGTTTCTCCTAGTCAAGCTTGTGCATGAGGATCTGGTTGTAGCCAGAGTAAGTGTCCATGAAAGTTAGGAGCTTATGCCCTAAGGTGGCGTCAACCAGTTGATCGATCCGCGGTAGAGGAAAACTATCTTTTTGGCAGGCCTTGTTCAGGTCTGTGAAGTCAACGCAGATTCACCACTTGCCGTTGGGCTTTCTGACCACCACTACATTGGATACCCAATCGGGATAGTCCATCTCTTAGATAAAGTCATCTGTGAGTAGCTTATCCACTTCGATTTTGATGACAGCTTGCCGCTTCGGGGCAAATGACCTATTCTTCTGAATGGCTGGCTTGTGGCTTGGGTCCACATTTAGTCGATGTACGATGACCTTAGGGCTAATCCTGGGTATATCCGATGTTGACCACGCAAACAAGTCTTGATTCTTCCACAGAAGGGGATGGGGGATTTTTTTAGGTCTTTTGGGAGACTAGAGCCAATTTGGACTGTTCTAGAGCTGTCTTCACCTAGGGGGCTAGCGGTCAACTCCTCCATGGGTTAGATCTATGGGGTTTTTACCTCATCTTTAAAGTCTTCCACCTCGAGGGCCAAGGCCTCTATTCTTTTTCCTCCTCCTAACACACTTACACTTTATGACGGCTTCCCCCTAGTTGAAGACAACAACAACAACCAAAAGATAGCTGATGTGCAAATTTTAAATGCTCGCAAGTACATGAATCACAAATAGTATTGCGATGAGTTTACTCTTGAGGTTGATCTCTCAAGGAATTACAGTGGTTTAAATCCTAAATTACTTTCTTAAAATTACTAAAACAAACTCTGAAATTAAATCACAAGCACTCTAATTAAAAGATTGATGAAGAGAAAATTGAAATAAAGAAAAATTAAGTGAATTAAACAAAATGAATTATGAAGAGATGAGTATAATCAATAAGAACAATTGGGAGTTTAGCTTGCTGTCCAATCATGAATTGGAACATTTGGTGAATATAAAGAATTAATCAACATCCAAGACTATTGGTATTTCCGTTAAGACTAGAGAATGCCATTGATCGTGTTTATTCTCAATTTATAACTAATTAATTAAATCCCATGGATCGTGTTCATCAATTAATTAGTTGAATTAAGTGTAAGGAAAATGCAACCCCCTAAATCACAATTTGATTTGAATCATGATTTAAATTCCTATTCAATTAAGTAAGATTTTGTTATTGAATTCCATGAAAGTAATGATAATATAGAGAAATTAAGACTTTGTTTTTATTTGATTTTGAAAATGTGACAATTATTCTAAGACATCCATTCTAAGAAAGAGTGACAAACAAAAACGATGTTTGGTTTACTATTTAAGTCAATTTGTTTTAAGTTGACTTAAATAGAAAACCAAACATGCTCAAAATGGGACGGAAAAAGTTATTACTTTACTTAGATTGTGTGTACTCTTGATCTTTGAGTAGTTAAACTAATTTTTCTCTTTTATTTATGTTTTTCTTTGATATCTTTAATGTTATGTTATTGATTGCCTTAGTAACTGTCCTGTATATCTGGTTGTGGTAATAATAATTTCTATAAATGTGGTTGAGGTTTTAGATTGTAAGAGACTAACAAGTGATTATAGCAGTAAGATGAGAAGGTAGCAAGCAAGAACAATGTTCAGTAATCTTGCGATCAATTGTGATTCTTTTCTTCCTTACACAGTATCAATGATGAGTAATCTTGCGATCTACTAGCCAAGAATATGTCAGAAGATACTATCACATAATGGGCATTCTTTCGGTCTTGTTAATTGGATGGTTCTCTTAAGTTTTGACCATCTTTGTGTCTTCAGATTTGTTCTGCATTGTGTATACGTGAAGTTCAATTTTTGAATGATGATTTATCAAACAAGGAAGTATTATTAATGCTTGTTTTTCTTGAGTCCCATGTTTTCTTGGTAAATTGGGTGTGTAAGGGCCAAATCAAATTTTTTGTTTGGAGTTGAGTTCTTTGCTTTTTATGCGCTTATCATTTGATGTTTATCAATAGTCTTCAGAGTTTGTTTTCTATTTTGGTAATACGTATCACAATTTTGTATTTGTTGATGCCAAAAACGTGCTCACTGAGTTGGAGGCCGGGCCTTTAGGAAACTTGTACAAGGCAGAAGAGGTAAGCTAGGGTCACCGGAGGGAATGACTCCGAGGATGCTTCGAAGCTTTTGTTAGTGTATGATAAGATGTATGAGAATAGTGGCGTTCCCTTTTTAGGTTAAGAAAAATCTCTCTCTTTTGGAATGTGCACCTGAGTTTTTTATAGGGTTTTAAGGCAGTCTTTCTTCCAAGGTGGTGGTGACATGGAGGTCCAGTTGGGTGGGCAATGATGCCTAGGTAGCCCAGCTATATTGTCTTTGCTGTCTCGGTTAGGGGTCGATCATGTATAAGGCAGCCCTTGTGCTAAGGGCAGTGGTAACTTAGAGGGCGGTGATGACCTGGGGTCTAGCTGTCCGAGCCTGGGTCATTCGCGTGTTTCCCAGCTATCTAGCCTTGGGATGGTCCATGTGTCGTCTCTTTATTGGGTGTGTGTTTTTTAGCAATATTAGAGGCCCCCCACTTTCTTGAGTATATTTATGTGCTCAAGGAAGTATCGCAGGGTTCGGTCTTTAGTAAAAAGAGGTAATATACTGAGCTGTTGATAGTGTCGAACCGAGCATGTGTGGAGCAATCCATCTGCTCGGCCTTGAATAACATGGGTCTGAGCATGTGTGGAGCAATCTATCTGCTCAGTCTTGGAGAAAGTGGGCTGAACAATCTATCTGCTTGGCCTTGGAGAAAATGGTCTGAGTATGTGTGGAGCAATCCATAGACTCAGACTTGAAGCTGGTGGGCCTAGCATGTGTGGAGCAATCCATTTGCTCGGACTTGGAGAACATGATCCAAGCATGTGTGGAGCAATCCATATGCTCGGACTTGGAGCTGGTGGACCGAGCATGTGCGGAGTAATCCATCTGCTCAGCCTTGGAGAACATGGTCCGAGCATGTGTGGAGCAATCCGTATGCTCGGATTTGGAGTTGGTGGGTCGAGCATGTGTGGAGCAATCCATCTGCTTGGCCTTGGAGAACATGGTCTGAGCATGTGTTGAGCAATCCATATGCTTGGACTTAGAGCTCGTGGGCCGAGCATGTGTGGAGTAATCCATCTACTCGGCCTTGAAGAACATGGTCTGAGCATGTGTGGAGCAATCCATATGCTCGGATTTGGAGCTGGTGGGTCGAGCATGTGTGGAGCAATCCATCTGCTCGACCTTGGAAAACATGGGTCCAAGCATCTGTGGAGCAATCCATCTGCTCGGACTTGGAGCTGGTGGGTCGAGCATGTGTGGAGCAATCCATCTGCTCGACCTTGGAAAACATGGGTCCAAGCATGTGTGGAGCAATCCATCTGCTCGGACTTGAAGCTAGTGGGCCGAGTATGTGTGGAGCAATCCATCTGCTCAGTCTTGGAGAAAGTGGGCCGAACAATCCATTTGCTCGGCCTTGGAGAAAATGGTCCGAGTATGTGTGGAGGAATCCATATACTCAGACTTGAAGCTGGTGGGCCTAGCATGTGTGGAGCAATCCATCTGCTTGGACTTGGAGAACATGATCCGAGCATATGTGGAGCAATCCATATGCTCGGACTTGGAGCTGGCGGACCGAGCATGTGCAGAGTAATCCATCTGCTCAGCCTTGGAGAACATGGTCCGAGCATGTGTGGAGCAATCCGTATGCTCGGATTTGGAGTTAGTGGGTTGAGCATGTGTGGAGCAATCCATCTGCTTGGCCTTGGAGAACATGGTCCGAGAATGTGTTGAGCAATCCATATGCTTGGACTTAGAGCTCGTGGGCCTAGCATGTGTGGAGTAATCCATCTACTCGGCCTTGAAGAACATGGTCCGAGCATGTGTAGAGCAATCCATATGCTCGGATTTGGAGCTGGTGGGTCGAGCATGTGTGGAGCAATCCATCTGCTCAACCTTGGAAAACATGAGTCCAAGCATGTGTGGAGTAATCCATCTGCTCAGACTTGGAGCTAGTGGGCCGAGTATGTGTGGAGCAATCCATTTACTTGGCCTTAGAGAACATGGGTCCGAGCATATGTGGAGCAATTCATCTGCTCGGCCTTGGAGAACATGGTCCAAGCATGTGTGGAGCAATCCATATGCTCGGCCTTAGAGAAGTTTTGGGTTTCCAGGGAGACTCTTGGGCTTCCTGTATTTTGGACCGATGAAGAATGTTTCTTGAGCTTCTTGGGCTGCTGGAAAACCTGGGTTTTTGGGCCTTCCTAGGGCCTAATTCCCTTGGGTTCCTTGGATATTATTGACATGTGGCAAGTGTCAGCCCTTATTAAATGTTTGCAACCATTTTTGCAAGGGTGGCAATGCTTGTTAATGATTGAATTTCCTTGGGGAATGAAATGGCGTCCTTGGAGACTGGAACGACGCCTAAGGAAGACGAACAACCCCTAGGTCTAATCATGTGCCACCTAGTTTATGGCGGTGGACTCTTTGGGGAGAGTGAAAGTTTCATTGAGCTCCTGAAGTGTCACTTCCTCATCCATTTCTTCATTGAATGTCCTCGTTCGTTGTGCCCACTTTTCCTATATAAGGAGCCTTTGCTCCCATTCTTCCTCACTTCAACTTTCAGTGAGTTTTAGAGAGATTTATTTGAGAGTCTTCATCCTCGTTCCAAATTTCTGAGAGCCTTTCGTCCTAAATTGTGAGAGTCTTCATCCTGAGTTTTCAGAGTTCTGGTACGTTGATACCTCCTAGTGGTTCGGGTTTAGTGAACGGTCTAGGCTTGGTCTGTGTTGCGAGTGCTCGGTTAAAGTGACGTTTGGAGGGTCGCGGATGAGGAGGTTCTGAAGATTTTGATTTGTAAGGGGAATTTAGAGACAGAATCCGTCGGACTTTGGTGAGTTTGTCCATCTTTTCTTTTAAATATGTCTTCATTCGATACATACCGAGACTAGCCTAGTAGTGATAGTGGTAATAGTAGGAGTAGTTGTAATGATAGCGGTAGCGGTAGTACCAAAGAGACTGGGTCAGTCACGTCCTCCTCTAAGAGTGTGACCCTGAAAAGGGCCGTAGTAAGGGAGGGGCCCTTGGCAATGGTGTCGTACATCCCTATAATAGAGGAGTATAAAGAGGACTCCTCTTTTAGGGAAGAGGCGGATGAGGCCCTTGTTGACATCAAGGGGGCCTCGGTCGTGGATGAGAGGGAGGAATGGGAGTACATGGCCAACGCGATCCCTAGCTAGCTGAGAGAGGAAGACTTGGAGGTGATCCAGAATTCGTACCGCATCTTGTGCGAGTACACCCTCCGGTTGGCCAGGGTAGGGGAGAGGGCTTGCGACATCCTCCCGAGCCGTGCGCCCTATAAATTGTGTGTGTTCTAACACCACATGAGGGTAGGGCTTCGGTTCCCCATTAAACCATTTTTCTATGCAGTTTTACAGTACTTTGATATAGTGCTGTGGCAGCTAGTGCCAAACTCGGTACGGCTGATAATGGCCTTTATCATTGTCTGCTTGGAAGTGGGTGGGCTGATGAATATGGATGTGTTTAAGGCCCACTTCCAGATCAGCAGACATGTCCAGGTCGGGTGGATAGTCGTCAGTACCCGGGCCAAAAGAAGACTCTGTCCTCGATCAAGAGGTGGAAGAAGAACTTCTTCTTCTTGGCCCTGGAAAACTTCGACCTTCTCTTCTTGTGGAGTTTGGATCGGGCAGAGAAGTGCAAGAAGCCCAGTCTTATCCCTAGTGCGTAAAAGACCATGAATACGATGGTGGCCACATCGTTGGATGTGGAGGTTCTCTATAACAACGAAGAACTGATGAGGCACGACCTTTGCCCCCCCCCGCCGGTCCAAGCTCTCCATTGAGAGTGGTAACCCCATACCTTTTAGACTTGTACTCACTTTATTTACTTTTGCTTTATTTATTGCCTTAGACTCAGCACTTAAGCTTTTCGTCTGTTTTTGTTTGGGTAAAGATGGAGGCGACAGCCAGGGCGAGAGAGCAGGCGAGGAAGCTCACTGATGAGAACATAAAATGCATCTTAATAGTACTTAATTGTTAGCATTTTTAGAGTTGATCTAGGTTATAATTACACTTTTATATGTTAACAACTCTAAAGAATCATTCCTAGATCACTTATTTGTTTTGATGCATTTTCAGGTATTTTGAGTCTTAAAGAGATGAAAAAGCTATTGTTGAATGAAGCACAAAGATTCCATGTATACCGGAGCAAATGAGGGCTTTCGGAAAGGCTAAATAAAGAGATCCAAGTATGTGCGCCGCACCGTGGATGGAGCTAGGGCGCACCATCCAGATCAGAGGCCAAAACAAGCAAAGAAGACCATCAGGTCAGGGCGCACCCTGGATGGAGCAGGGGCGCACCTTCCAGAAAGTTTACAAGGCTAATCTAAAACCAAGCCTAGGCGCAAAAAAATCCAAGCCTAAGCACGTACACGAATTTTACTCTCCGAGTTAGGTCTGAATTAGGTCTTTAATGATTGTTTAAAACCCTAAAACACCCTTGGACCCTTGTATTATAAATAGATCACTTAGGGTTTGATATTAGACATTCATTAAGCTGGAAGACTCAAGGAAGTAGCAACTTCTCCTCCATCAAAGTGCTCAACCATGAGCCCCATGGCTAACTAATCTCCAAGCAAGGCGAAGGGATGAATCCCTAGGTGTATTTGTTCCTATTTCTTTTATTTGATTCAGTTGTAATTGAGTTTTATCGTTAAGATATTGTTATGATTTACTTTTTAATCTAATTATAAGATTTCGTCTAATCCGGTGATTGTATCTTTCTCCTTGATATAAATTTAGTCATGCTTTCCTTATGTCAAGATTGTTTGGGTATGATTAGGTCTGGTAGGTTTATCCTTGAGGCTTATCCATTACCGCAATATTTTCATAAAAGATATATTGTCGTTTCTTGATAAATCTATAGGATAGATCATGTGTGCATGAATCGAAAATAAAAAGTATTTCATAACAATCAAATTAGGGTTTATACATGTTCTCATTGAATATTTGCCGATTGCAAGTTTGGGATGTGAAACGTGCAATCGAGATAAAAACAACTGAATCAAGTTAGGATCAGGGCAACGAACCTAGGGAGGATTCCCGGATCCTTGTTGTCCCTTTATTGTATTTTACAAACTACACAATTACTTCATCATCAATTTCAGATTCTCTACTTATTTTGATTATATCGTCTTATATTAAAGTTTAGATCTTTCTTTATAGTTAACTTGTCTCCCTATGGAATCGACACCCTAAAGCCGTGCTACGACTACCGAGATACGTTTTGGATGTAATCAAATTTTGGCGCTGTTTCCGGGGAGACGCGCTTAAGTACAAGGAAGATTGTCAACTTTGAGACATGATGGTAGAAGAATTGTAGATAATTTTTCTTTTCAGCTGTTTGTAAAGGCGGCAACTTCGTTCCCTCTTTTAGCTTGCTGCATTAATTTTATTTTATTTTATTCTTTCTTTTTATAGTATTTTTTATTATTATTTTGTGATCATGCATGCCCCGATATAGAGACACTTTGGGTAGATTTGCTTGTAGGCCTGTGTTAGAGTCAAAATTAAATTCTTTTCTAAATCCTTTATTTGACAACCCATCTAGTCTCGAAGAGATGAGTGAACACAAAGATCAACCCCCTAGGACCCTTCAGGATTACCTCCACCCTACATGCATAGCCACACCATCATACATCATGTTTCCAGCCAATACTCACCATTTAGATTTTAAAACAGGGATGATACAATCACTCCCTACATTTCATGGCTTGGAAAGTGAAAACCCATATGTGCACATTAGAGAGTTTGAGGAAGTAGTTGCGACTTTTCATAGTCAAGATGCAACTGCTGACATTGGGAGACTTAAGTTCTTTCCTTTCGCTTTGAAGGATAGAGCTAAGAGTTGACTATACTCACTAAGACCACAATCTATTAGGTCGTGGACTGAGATGACTTGAATTCTCTTTAATAAATACTTTCCGCAACATAAGACCAATGCTTTAAAAAGACAAATCTCCACCTTTGCACAAAAGGACATCGAGACTTTGTATCAGTCTTGGGAGAGATTTAAGGAGTTGTTGAGTATGTGCCCTCACCACGGGTATGAGAGTTGGCACTTGGCGAGCTATTTTTATGAGAGACTTACATATAGAGAGCGCCAATTTATAGAGATGATGTGTAATGGTGAATTCTTGGAGAAAGATCCCGATGAGGCCATAGAGTACCTCAATGAGCTTGCTGAAAAAGCTCACACTTGGACTAGACCTAGTGCTACTGAAAGCACAGTAAATCACCACCTATAGGGCACCTAAATGGTGGTGGAATTTACCATCTTAGGGAAGAGGATAACCTTAAGTCTAAGGTCAAAATGCTCACTAGGGAACTAGAGGTGTTAAAGACTAAAAGCTCAAAGCCAACACAAGTAGCTAATCATGCAGCGTCTTTGAAACCATGTTTTGTGTGTGGCGGGGTAGATCTTCTCACCCAAGAGTGCCCCACATTTGCTGAGATGAGAAAGATGTATGAGGAACAATGTAATGCCTTAGGCATTTACAAGAAGCCTTTGGCACCCTTCTCTGATAACTATAATCCGGGATGGCGAAATCACCCCAATTTCAGCTGGAAGTCTGAAAACCAGCAGCTTGCACAACCCCCTGCACCATATCTTGAACCATATCATGCACTTGTATCTTCTAGGAGTTCTTTAGAAGACACTTTACATGCTTTTATTGAGGCACAGGGTAAGACTAATCAAAGACTTGAATCTTTAATTACGCAGGCTGTTAAAGAAAATAAAGAGATAAAGAGCCAAGTGTCCAAGTTAATGAGCTACTTGAGTGTGACTGAGCGAGGTAAGTTCCCTTCTTAAGCTCAGTCCACATCCCATGGTCAGCACCTGGCATAATAGAATTTGAAAGAGGTGAATGCCATTGAGACACTAAGTGGTAAGTTATTACAAATCCCAACAACGAAAAAGTCAGAGGATGTGGACGAAAGCCACTAAGCTTACATGATTGACTCATTCATGAAAAAGGTCCAACACCTTAATCCATTGGAGTCCACCCTAACCCATGGCTTCACAAGAGCATATATCGAGCCAGAATTTACAAATGTTACTGATGACATCCTTGAGGCCTCTCCAAAGCATAGAAGCACCGAAATTGGCAGTGAAGCAGTGGCTGGTGCATTCAACCTATGTTTGTCTAGGAGGAAATAAGGGCGTCTGGCTGAAGATGTAAAACTTAGCGCTCATGAGAGGCAACCTACAATATATCCTTTTATTTTTTCTTATTTCTTTTTCTTGTTTATTATTAGTATTTTGTTATTTTCCAATATTAACTTCGTATTTCTTTTTTTCTTTTTCAGGGACAAATATACGAACCAGTTCAAATGGTGGTGCACAATTTTCAGCTTCTGTGCACTTATGACTACAAAGGGAGTTTCTTTTACTCTTTCTTTTATATTGAGGTCAATGCAATTTTTAAGTTAGGGGTGGAGGAAACACATCTCTTTGTTTCAATATTCTTTATTTCCATACATTTTTTTTTTTCCATTGAGCTACTTGGTGTCATCCTCCCTTTTTGTTTGTTTTTAGCATGCTTTGTGTTAACCTTAGAGTTAATTCACATGTCAATGATATGAGCTTAATTGAGATAGCAGATAGCATTTAGAAGAAGTTAAATTTTGCTTTGGTTTGAAATTAATTTAAGTATCAATCTTCATTTGGTTTGAGACTCTAGTTTGTGATAAGATTGTATGATTAGTCTTAAACATTTAGAGAACCTTTATTTGTGAATATTTTTATGGTCTCGACAAGCTCTAGAACTTACTTGATAACCACTTGAGGTGAATTCCTAGAATGCACATTACTTAGGATATGATAGGCCATTTTTAGACCGTTTGAGCCTGTCAAACCTACCATTGCTATATTTACCACTAGTCACCTATTTGAGCCCTTTTCTTGAAAAAGAATTTGAGCCTTGTTTTCTTTCAATAGCCCATTTACTCACCTTTATGAGCCTAAGAAAATATTTTATCCTTACCTTTCTCTTAAAAGAACTTAGCTATACACATTTGTTGAGAAGCACTTAAAAGGAGTAAGGACGGAAATATGAGAAAATATCACTACCATAACCCAAGTACATTAAAGGAGATAAGTTGAGGGTTATGGAAAAGAAAAGAAAAGAAAAATGAAAAAGGAAGTGAATGGTCTTATACCAAAATACAAAAGAAAAGAAAAGAAAAGAGAAGTGAATTATGGCAAAGAAAGAAGAAAAGAAAAGAAAAGTGGTGATTTGAGAAAAATGGTTGAAAAAGTTGGGTGTTAAAGTAAGGTTATCTAGTGCTTAAAAGTGGTTATGTTTAAAGCTAAGAGATTGAGTTCTTTTACTTGTGAATCCTTCCCATTCTTTCTTAACCTTTACCTTAGTCTAACATTACAAGCTTATTAAAGACCTATTGATCCAATTTAATGTGATTTTTCTACAATAGTGGAGAGTGGTTTAAAATGTAAGCCTATGGAGCTTGTTTTTGTGATTGATGTCACGCAATTTATCATGTTTTAGAGGCCAAGACTTGTATTCACAAATGTTATGCATAAAATCATTCAGATGATCGGATTAATGGATTGTGGTAAGATGGATGTCAAGAGTCAATAACAATTTTAAGATTGATGTTTGGATTACTTTTGGACTTGGGTGAAATTTAATAATTCTATGTGCCGTATGTTAAGTGCAATTTTTTAGACAAAAAGTGGATTACTCTTGGTTAACATTAGTATTGCTTTATTTTGCCTTGATTCCCACCGTAGAATTCATCTCTTGTTTTCGCTTGAATTGCTATGGACTAGCAATAAGCTAGTTGGGGGTTGTGATGAGAATCATAAAATGCATCTTAATAGTACTTAATTGTTAGCATTTTTAGAGTTGATCTAGGTTATAATTACACTTTTATATGTTAACAACTCTAAATAATCATTTCTAGATCACTTATTTGTTTTGATGCATTTTTAGGTATTTTGAGTCTTAAAAAGATGAAAAAGCTACTGTTGAATGAAGCACAAAGATTCCATGTATATCAAAGCAAAGGAGGGCTTTCGGAAAGGCTAAATAAAGAGATTTAAGTATGTGTGCCGTACCCAAGATGGAGCTGGGGTGCACCCTCCAGATCAGAGGCCAAAACAAGCAAAGAAGACCATCAAGTCAAGGCGCACCCTGGATGAAGCTGGGGTGCACCTTCCAGAAAGTTTACAAGGCTTGCCTAAAACTAAGCCTAGGTGCGAGAAAATCCAAGCCTAAGCGCGGACACGAATTTTGCTCTCCAAGTTAGGTCTGAATTAGGTCTTTAATGATTGTTTAAAACCCAAAAACACCCTTGGACCCTTGTATTATAAACAGATCACTTAGGGTTTGATATTAGACATTCATTAAGCTGGAAGACTCAAGGAAGCATCAACTTCTCCTCCATCAAAGTGTTCAACCATAAGCCCCATAGCTAACTAATCTCCAAGCAAGGCGAAGGGATGAATCTTTAGGTTTAGTTGTTCCTATTTTCCTTAATTTGATTCAGCTGTAATAGAGCTTTATCATTAAGATTTTGTTATGATTTACTTTTTAATCTAATTATAAGATTTCATCTAATCCGGTGATTGTATCTTTCTCCTTGATATAAATTTAGTCATGCTTTCCTTATGACAAAATTGTTTGGGTATGATTGAGTCCGGTAAGTTTAGCCTTTAGGCTTGTCCATTACTGTAATATTGTCATAAAAGATATATTATCGTTTCTTGATAAACCTATAAGATAGATCATGTGTGCATGAATCGAAAATAAAAAGTATTTCATAACAATCAAATTAGGGTTTATACATGTTCTCATTGAATATTTGCCGATTGCATGTTTGGGATGTGAAACGTGCAATCGAGATAAAAACAACTTAATCAAGTTAGGATTAGGGCAACGAACCTAGGGAGGATTCCTGGATCCTTTTTGTCCCTCTAATATATTTTTCAAACTACACAATTACTTCATCGTCAATTTCAGATTCTCTACTTATTCTGGTTATATCGTCTCATATTAAAGTTTACATCTTTCTTTATAGTTAACTTGTCTCCCTGTGGAATTGACACCCTAAAGCCGTGCTACAACTACCACGTTATGTTTTGGGCGTAATCACTCGCCTTGGAGAGGAGGCGGGTTGCTACGGTCGAGAAGCAGTAGGCATCTGGGTCTAGGGCTCGGAAGAGGCTTCGAGGCCAATCCTGGACCCCGATTGACCTGGAGAGTCCTCCGCGGAGCTCCCCTGACCCGAGGACCACTCTAGTTACTTCTGCAGCCCAGGTGGCTTCTGTGGCCCTGGCGCCATTCGTTGCTCCTAGCCCTTCTCGGGGGTGTCGCCTTCGGGTCAACGATCTTCAGGTCCAATTGGGCCTTGAAGGTTGACGATTCTGTTTTCGTGTACCCCCGGGTGGCGCGAGAGCACCAGATCATAGGGATCCCTTCCTATGATCTTTTAGAGCTTTCGAAAAGGTCGACCGAGGCTTTGTGCTTGGCTGTTGAGGCAATCATGTCTCAGGTAAGACTTTTCTTCCTGACTCGTTGGTTTCCCTTTTATTTCCTTTATGCTTTTACTTGTTTTTTTTACTAACGCTTAGTTGCCTGATTGCAGATTAGTGTCCTTCTCGGTGTCACGTCCCGCCATTTCCTGGGCACAGTTGAGCTTCTAGGCCAAACTCAGTGCCAGCTAGAGGAAAAGATCGAGGCTGTCCAACAGCTACAGACGTAAGAGGATGCGGCCAACCAGGCTAGGATCGAGCCAGTCTGGGAGAGGGATGCTACCCTCTGTGCCAAGGTCGAGGCCAAGCGACAGAGAGATGAAATCGCTCGGGCTATGCAATTCCTAGTAGAGAAGGGCGAGGCTCATACTCGGGCTGTTGTTGAGGAGGCCCTAGTGGCTTTCCAAGGCTCGGATGCCTTCTGGACGGCCGTGGACCTGGAGGGGGCCAGACAGTTCCTCGAGGGCTTCTTGGAAGCCAAGAGAAAGGTCGAGGTCCCGAGATTAACTTTTGGGCCTCGACCTTTTGGGCCTAGACAAGGAGGAGGCAAGAGCTGAGGAGGCCAAGGTTGGAGGCCCTGCAAAGGAGGAGGTGGCTGTTGAGCCAGAGGCTGATGCTGAGTCAGCCCCGACCCTAGACTAGGTCTCTTTTTTGTTTTTTTTTCTTTTTGTATCCTAAGGCTGTTAGTGCCTTTTTGTATATTTTGGAAAATTTTAATAGAATTTTCTTCTTTTTCTAACCTTGTTGTTTATAACAATTTTTCGTTACAATTTCTATTTCAACCGAACTTCCTTTTAAAACTCGTGCACGGGGTCCGAGTTTACTGATAGAAACGTCAGAGATATTAAGCATTCCAAGTATGTGGAATACATTTCCCACTTAGTTCTTCAAGCTCAAAGGTGTCGGGACAGCATAGCCTTTTGATACGGTATGGGCCCTCCCAGTTAGGGATCAACTTCCCCGTTTCCTGTAGTCGAGATACCTCGTTCTTTCGTAGAATGAGATCTGATAAGTGCTTAAATAGTCATATTTAAGCCCCTTAATTTACAATTTTTAGGTCCTTAGTTGTGTTATTTTACTTTATTTTATGTGTTTTCTGGGTTTTCTATGTTTTGTAGGTTTTTAAATAAAAGGAAGCACTTTGGGAGCTGTTGTACTTAAACAAGCAAAGAACTGCTGCCTGCAATGCGATCGAGCGTAGAAATGGTGCGATCGATTGCACTTACGCACGAGCGCAACATCCCGCGATCGAGTGCATAAGCACCATCCCACATCGACTAGAAGTACTTTGCAGCACCAAATGCGATCGAGTGCACCAAGCTGCGATCGAGTGCACTCAGGCAGAATCCCACATCAGTTAGAAAACACATAATACGCCGGGAGTTTCCCTATAAAAGCCCTTCTCCACTTCAGCTTTGAGAATCAACCGGGATCAGATCCAGAGGGCCTTTAGGAGTAATCTAGAGGGCCTTTAGGAGGAATCCGAAGAACTTTTGGAGGGCAAACTGAGGAATCTCTGAAGCTTTGCTACCAAGGGGGAGATCATTGAGAGGCCGGAGGCAACTCAAGGAAGCATGAGCTTTATGGCCAGCTAATCTCCAAGCAAGGCAAAGGGGTGAATCCCTAGGTGTAGTTGTTCTCATTTTATTTTCTTGATTAAGTTGTAGTATGGATTTATTTTCATTAAACATTGTTATGATTTACTTTTTTATCTAATTAGAAGATTTCCCCTTAATCCGATGATTGCATCTTTCTCCCCCATATAAGTATAGTTATGCTCTTCTTATGTGATGTTGTTGAGGTGTGATTGAGTCTGATAGGTTTCTCTTCTAGATTTTTCCATTACTGCAGTATTTTCATTATGGTATATTGTCGTTTCTTGATAATCTATAAGTTGGGTCATGTGTGCTTGAAAGTAAAGAGTATTTCATAACAATTGCATGAGGGTTTATATATGTGCTTTGATTGAATATTTGTCGATTGCTTGTTTGGGATGTGAAACTTGCAATCGAGATAAAAACAACTGAATTGAGATTGGAATAAGGCAACAAACCTAGGGAGGATTCCTGGAACCTTTTTGCTTCCATTATAGTTTTCATTACAATTACACAATTCTCATATCATTTTACTTTATTATTCAAATTCTCTCGTTCAACTTTTATCGTTCGTGTTAAGGATTCCATCTTCTCTTATAATTAACTTGTTTCCCTGTGGAATCGACACTCCAAAGCTGTGCTACAACTACCGCATTATACTTTGGGCGTAATCAAGATTGTTAAGCTGGAAGTGCCTTCCTCATACTCGAGAGTTGTAATACCCGATGGTTCGCTGCTAATAGGCGGCTAGCCGGATCTGAGCTTCATCTCGTGCTTCGTCGAGAAGATCGGCATTCATAGGAAGAGCTTCTTCATTGCTATAGCTCTCGAAATTTTTCACTCGGAGTGAGGGCACTCCGATTTCCCAAGGGATGACAACTTTAGAGCTGTAAGCCATGAAGAAAGGGGTTTCACCAGTGGATGCTCGGGCAGTCGTCCGATACGCCCAGAATATGTTCGGTAAGTGGTTCGTCCACTGTCTGTCTCCATCATCCAATCTCCTTTTGATGCCCTATAGCAATTTCCTTTTGGTTACTTTGGCTTGTCCATTGGCTAGTGGGTATCCAACGGAAGAGATGCGATGCTCGATCTGTAGCTCGTCACAGAAAATTTTGAACCGAGTGCTATCGAATTGCTTGTCGTTGTCCATTATCAGCACTCAGGGTATACTGAAGTGGCATACTATTGATTTCTAGACGAAACCCCTAGCCTGATGGTCAGTGATACTAGCCAGTGGTTCGACTTCTACCCACTTCGTGAAATAGTCTATTGCCACTATAAGGTACTTTCACTAGCCAGGAGCTCCAGTGAAAGGTCTGAGAAGGTCCATCCCCTACATAGTAAAAGGAAGCGGGCTGGTGACCGGAGTGAAAGGATTCACTGGTCTGCGGGAGATGGTAGCATACTGTTGGCAACTTTTGCACTTTTTCACCAGTTCCATGGCTTCTCCTCGCATCCTGGGTTAGTAGTAACCTTAGCGAAGGATCTTAAGGTGAGGGCTTGCCCCCAGAGGTGATTCCCACAGATCCCTTCATGGACTTCCCAGAGGGCGTAATTGGCCTCCATCGGGCCTAAGCATTTTAGATAAGGAGTTGTAAAGCCCCTTTTGTATAGTTGATCGTTCAAAATTGTGTACTGTGCTGCTTGGGAGATGATTTTTCTGGCCTCGTTCTTTTCACCCGGGAGATGTTGGTCCCGCAAATACCCAAGGATAGGATCCATCCAAGTTTCCCTAGTGGCCATGGGTAACACAGTTATCTCGTCGATGCTGCATGTGGTGAGTGTTTCGAGGTAGATCACTCACAAGGACTCGAGCTGTCGAGAGGAGACAAGCCGGGCTAGGGTATCAGCTTTTTAGTTTTCGGCCCGCGGAACCTGGTTGATTCGAAACACCTTGAACTTGGCGACAAGCTATTTGGATTTTGCTAAGTAGAGGGTGATCTTTTCTTCTCGGGCCTCAAACTCTCCATTGACTTGGTTTACCACCAATTGCTAGTTGCTATATGCATTTAAGACTTCTACGGACAACACCTTGGCTAGCTTCATCCCGGCCAGTAAATCTTCATACTTAGCTTCATTGTTTGAGGCTCTAAATTCGAACCTTAGGTTGTACTCGATGGTAAAGCCATCTGGGCCAGTTAAGATGAGTCCTGCGCCACTCCTGGTGTCATTGGAGGATCCATCAACGTGGAGCGTCCATTGAGGGACTACTTTGGTTTCGCCGAGATCTGAGGCAGAATCCTCCTGAATCGGGAGGGTGGTTTCCACAATAAAGTCGACCAAGGCCTAGGCTTTGATAGCTGTGCA
Source organism: Bretschneidera sinensis (assembly GCA_023935145.1). Lineage (NCBI taxonomy): Eukaryota > Viridiplantae > Streptophyta > Magnoliopsida > Brassicales > Akaniaceae > Bretschneidera > Bretschneidera sinensis. Next base: position 74,418,643 of record CM043702.1, on the reverse strand, counting down.
AGGTCTATAAAGAATGTCAAACTCCCCAAGATATCTAGCTTGTGGAGCACTTGCCGAAGGGGCCGGTCGGTCAGAAAGACAATCGTGTGTGCTTGGAAATATGGTTGGAGCTTGCGGACCGTAACAAGGAGCACATACGTCATTTCTCTACATCGTGGAGAACCTTGCTTCTGGAAGCCTGCCTCCTCTTGAATTAGGACAGAAGCCACCACCTCATGCCCCGCCGAGAGGTATAGAAAGAGCTCTTCATCGTTGACGGGCTTGGTAAGTAAGGGGGTGAGCCCAAGTACTTCTTTAGTTCTCCAAACGCTTATTGGCAATCCTTAGACCAGACGAAGTCCTTGGTTTTCTTGATTGTTTTGAAGAAAATGAGGCACGTTTTCATGGATTTTGACATGAATCGGCTCAAAGCCGCTATCCACCCAGTGAGTCGCTCAACCTCCTTCATGGTCCGAGGTGATTTCATGCTAAAGACGACCTTTATTTTTCGGGGTTCACCTCTATGCCCCTTTCCATCACCATGAAGCCGAGGAACATTCCCCCGGTGACCCCGAACACGTATTTAGAGGGATTTAGCTTCATTTAGTGGCATTGAAGGACTTTGAAGGCTTCCCTTAAGTCATTTTCATGGTCCTCAGCTTTTATACTTTTCACCAACATGTCGTCCATGTAGACCTCCATGTTTCAGCCAATCTACTCCTGAAATATTTTGTTTACCAATCTTTGATAGGTGGCTCCTGATAGACGCTTAAATATACATATTTAAGCCCCATTATTTACACTTGTTAGATCCTTTATTACATTAATTTGGTATCTTTTACTCCATTTGTGTGTTTTACATGTTTTTGTAGGGTATTGGAGAAAAAGAAGCAGTTTTGGCACTCTAAGGAAGAAATCTAGAAGCCCTGGAGCACTTTCTAGATAAAGGGCGATCGAGCGCACATGCAATGCGATCGAGCGCACATACGATCGTGCGCACACTTGTAGGATCGAGCGCACACTGCGATCGAGCGCAAGGACACATGCTATCGAGCGCAAATGTACAGGCGTGAATAGTAAACTGCAGAACCCTATTTTGGAAATAACCCTATTTTGGAAATAACTCTATTTTGGAAATAAAGGAGTTTTGTGTTTTAGGAAAGTTTAGAAACTCATGAGTCTATTAGGACTTCTCAAAGACCTATAAATACACTTGTAAACTCACACACAAAAACACACCTTAGATAGAAAACACTTTTCTCTTTTCTTTTACTTGGAGTGGAGAGCTTGGGAGAGAATTGACGCCTCTTCTCTCGGGTTTATTCTTCTCCCTTATGTTTTGTTTAATTATGTTTACTTCAGTTAGTATGTGTAACTAACTCTCTTATAGGGCTCGATTGAAGCCCTAGTTATGCATTCCCATATTTTTATTCATTGATTAAATCTTTGCATAGCTTATTATGTTACTTAACTTGATTAACCCCTATGCTTATTTAAATTCCTCATATGTATGTGTAAGGCCAACGTATGCATGTGGTATGGATGGGTTAGTTAGATCAATTTGGATGACCGAGTCCTGGGTCTAACATCAGTAACAAGGGACCATCTTATCCGGATACCCGGGTTAATCAACATAGGAAACCGGGAGTAGATACCATGCCCTAGGTCTCATGTGGTTGTCGATTTCCACAGTACCTATGTTTTCTTAAAACAACTCAAGCAGATACCATGCTGAATCCCTTAAGGAAGAAAAGAGTTAGAGTAGATACCATGCCTAACTCGTTCCTTAGGGAAATCAATAGCTTAAGGAGTAGATACCATGCCCTTAGGTTGGCAACCAGTAGGTACACATAATAAGGCTAGAGCACTGATACCTTATACAAATCGGGAATGTATGACTAGTGGTGGATATCAAAGCCCTATGTCTTTATTATTATCGAATCACCCTTCAGTTTATTATTTCTATCTTTTTACATAGCAAATATAATTCTAAATCGAACTTTACCAATCCCTGTGGAGATGATCTTGCATTCGCACACTATGCTACACTATTGACCTTGTGCACTTGCAAGTAAAACAAAGTACGATTATTCACCTATTTATTTAGGTATATTATCGCACAACAAGTTTTTGGCGCCGTTGCCGGGCATTGCGCTAAAAGTTCATTTTAGGATTACTTTCATTATTTTATTTTTACCATCTTTTATCAAAACTTAATCAAAGTTGTTTTATCTTTCAGGTACTTCACGAAACCCTACTTGCACTTTCTGTGGAATTTGCGATCGATCGCAAGCTCCTGTGCAATCGAGCGCATTTAGGGCAGAGAGTACCCGAGCAGTAGAGTTGCACTGCTACACTAAAACTGGTTTTTCTGCTTTATGCACAGACTTCGATCCCGACATCCGGAATTCTTTTCCCTCGATCCCGAGCTTGAACGGACCATCTGACAAAGGCTTAGGGACAACTTTGAGGAGAACAAAGGAGAAATCGAGAACGAAACACAAATGGCGGAACAGCTCGAAAACCAGCAACCACCTGCACGAGTTCCAATGAAGCAATCCTTCATCCCTCGAAACATCGATCAACCATCATGCATCGCATATCAACCTGAGGCAGCGGGAAATTATCACATATCTCCGTAAATCTTGAATGCTTTGACTCATTATAGGGGCACTCCTAACGAAGATCCACACTTGCACCTCCGAGAATTTATCGATCTTTGCAAGTTCCAGCATATTCAAGGCCTAGATCAAGAGGGAATCAGGTTAATTCTTTTTCCTTTTTCATTAAAAGATAATGCTAAAATGTGGTATCATTCATTGCCTGCAGACTCCATCCATATTTGGGAAGAGCTATCCAATAGATTTCTAAAGAAATTTTTTCCAGCCTAAAAGACAAGGCAGATTAGGAAGGAGATTCAATCATTCCAACAGAGGGATGGTAACCTTTTTTTCGAGGCATGGGGACACTTTAATGAGCTGCTACTCAAATGTCCACATCACAACTTACCTCAAGATGAGCTGGTCCTGGCTTTCTGTGAAGGTTTGAGTGGCATAAATCAAAGTATAGTGGATTCCGGTTGTGGAGGTATGCTGATGGAGAAGACTAGTGAAGAAGCCATGGAGCTGTTTGAGACTTTAAGTGAGCACACCCAGCAATTCTCCTCGAGAGGGAGACAAGGGGTAAAGAGCAAGGGCATGTATGAAGTTAACTTACTTGGTGGAATTCCAACTCAGATAAATGGAATGGAGAGGAAACTAGATATGCTTGTAAAAGCCATGACTGCTCAGAACACCTCACCGATTCCACAAGTCACACAACGCGAGGTATGTGCATTATGTTCTAAATTTGATCACACTACTGAGACCTGCCATTTGTATTCATCTACAGATCCCGAGCAAGTGAACTATGTGGGATCAAACAATGCATATGCAAATACATACAACCCTGAATGGTGGAACCACCCCAACCTCTCATGGAGCAACAATCAAAGCAACTTGAACCTTCAAGGGCAACAAGGGAACTGTCATAAAGCAGCCCAACCAGTTCCAGAACCCAAGAAGGATGATCTAGAAAGTCTTGTAAAACAATTGGCCACTCAGCAACAACAACTAATGGCAACATTGATAACTTCACAAGATCAGCAAAGACAAACAATTGCAAAGCATGAGCAAACCATCCAAAGGCTAGAAGTACAAATGGGGAAAATGGCTAAGGAGTTAAGTGGAAGACAGCAAGGAGAACTTCATGCACAAACACTACCAAATCCAAGAGGATATCAGCAGCTGAAAGCCGTTACAACTCTCCGGAATGGGAAGATCATAGGAGTTAATGAGCCAGCTCAAGCATCTTAAGCACCTCAAGCTAAGCCATCCACATCCAAGGTAAGTGAAGTAGAAAAGTGGAATGCACCACCCTTCCCTCAAAGGTTAGTAACACCAAAGAAAGATAAATTGTTTGATATCTTTGAAACTTTGAGAAAAGTAGAAATTAACATTCCCTTATTAGATGCAATTAAACAAATCCCTTCCTATGCTAAATTTTTAAAAGATTGTTGCACTAATAAAAGAAAGTTTCAAGAATATGAAACAGTGGCTCTAACTGAAGAGGTAAGTGCGATTTTGTTAAGAAAACTACCACCAAAACTAAAAGATCCGGGTAGTTTTACTGTTCCCTGTAGGATAGGTGATCAGTTGTTTGAGAAAGCATTACTAGATTTAGGAGCAAGTGTCAATTTGCTACCATACACAGTAGTTGAAAAGCTAGATTTGGGGGAGCTTCAACCAACCTCTATCACTTTGCAATTGGTAGATAGAAGCATCAAAAGACCTAGAGGTATACTTGAAGATGTATTGGTAAAGGTAGGAGAGTTTATTTTGCCTGCTGACTTCATTGTGTTAGATATGGAAGAATGCCCTATGCCATTATCTCTGCCCATCATCTTAGGAAGACCCTTCATGAGGACGGCTGATACAATAATTAATGTAAAAAAGGGTATTGTAAGTATGACGGTAAATGGTGAGACAATAGAATTTAAGATATTTGATGCAATGAAATTACCCCAAGATGATAATGATGATGAATGTTTTAATGAATTTTTTTATGCAAAGTGCTATCAAGCAAGCTTTTCAGGTCTATCACATTGATCCATTGGAGGCCGCCCTCACCCATAGCTTCACAGGACCTGATATTGAGCCAGCATTAAAAACTGTCTATGATGACATTTTTGAAGCCGTGCACCTCCTTGAAGCCTCTCCAAAGTATCCAAGTAAGTTCACTCCTCCGTTTGAAAATCTTGAGCATACTAATACTACTTTTCTCTTATCTATTGTCCAGGCACCAAACTTAGAATTGCAGCAGTTGCCTGCAAGAAATCAGACCTTCACAGTACATGGACACAAAGTCACACCACACTCAGAAATTATAGTGCAACCAAGGGATGAAGATTTAACACCCCAAATTGTTCAGTATGCAACAGCAACCAGAGCATCTAAGCCACATGCAGTGAATTTTAAGTACTCTTTGCCAAAAGACTAAATGATGAAGCTACTATAGAGAGCATTTGAGCAGTTCAGACTTTGATAAACGTGTAGCTCAAGTGCCTCTATTGAGGTCAGTGGCAGTAAGACCCCTGAGTATGCACTCTTTGCCACAAGTGCGATCGAGCGCACTTCACAGTGCGATCGAGCGCACATTGGACAGCAACTTGCCATGATGCCTAAACTGTCAACCTCCACCTCCTGCACCCGGTTCCTTCTCGACTGCACCACTTGGAGACCAGCAGTGAGAGGGTACCACGTCTGGCTGAAGACGTTAAACTTAGCGCTCATGGGAGGCACCCCAAAGCATATCCTTTTCATAGTTATTATTAGTATTTCATAGTTTACTTTTCTATTATTGTTTATTGCTTGTTTTCCATTTTATGTCTGTTTTTCTTTCTTTTTCGAGGACAACGTGAGTGCATCAAGTTGAAGTTTGGGGGTGTGCTACGAGCCATGTCAGCCATCAGTTCTCCATCTCCCAGGTCAGCTCCTTCCATGCTATTCACACATTAGGGACAATGTGCAATTTAAGTTTGGAGGTATGGGGACACATTCACACACTCACTATGTCCCACATTTTTTTTGTTGTTTTGTTATTATTTTCATAGATAAATGCTTGTTCATTATGTCCAATAAACTTTTTATGATCTAAATAAAATGTTATGATTTGTCTTCATCAGTGAGCTTAACACTTTGAACATATAGGTCAATAAACAAGTTTTGAACCTAGATCACTACCCTTTTGGCATTTAAGAATTCACAAGTTTAACTTGAACTATCACGAGCACATTAGCACATAGCTGTGTGGGGTATGACATGTTATTTGGATTGGTATGTTTCTTTTGCTTGACTATGAACTAGATGACCTATTAGATTGACATGTTGGCATATAAAAATAGAAAAGATTGATTCGTGCTCAAAAAGAAAAAAATGCTCCTAATGATCAATAAAAACAACTCTTCCGTTGAGTAACTGGCCCTCTTGCCTCAGTAAGCATTGAGTGTCACGTCAAAAGGTGGAAAATCTTAAGTGATCATTAAAAAGGAATTTTCCACTGAGTAACTGGCCCTCTTGCCTCAGTAAGCATTGAGTGTCACGTCAAAAGGTAGAAAATTCTAAATGGTAGCATAAAAATCAGTTAGTTTCGTAGCCTTGTTGACTCGAGCCAGTAAGTCCTTAGGGGTGTCTTTACACCTAATGCCCTAAAACCATCTAGTTTGGGAGTCATTGGCTAAACACTCGTTACACGAGTCAACAAGAAAGCTTAAGGGAACTAACCTGGCAAAAATCTCGCAAATAAAAGACTATGCCATATTTGTTAACTCTAATAGGAAGTTTGGTGAATCTTGAGTCATCGAAACACTACCCATTTGAATATCTTGGAAACTCAATCTTTTATGTGCTAGTCACCACACACCAAAGTCAAACTTGTGATATCTTAAAATACCTCGTGAATATGATTTACGTTCAAAACTCTTATTCATTGCAGATATATGTTTACACTTGTTAAGCTTGCTCATGAATGCGCATCATAGTTTTGTGTAAAATCTATATTTTTGATTGACACTATGAACATTGGATTTATCTATATTTTCGTTTTAGTTTTTAATTTAGTATTGCTAAGGGACTAGCAATATATAAGTTTGGGGGTGTGATAGACGCTTAAATATACATATTTAAGCCCCCTTATTTACACTTGTTAGATCCTTTATTACGTTAATTTGGTATATTTTACTCCATTTGTGTGTTTTACATATTTTTGTAGAGTCTTGGAGAAAAAGAAGCAGTTTTGGCACTTTAAGGAAGAAATCTAGAAGCCCTGGAGCACTTTCTGGACAAAGGGCGATCGAGCGCACATGCAATGCGATCGAGCGCACATACGATCATGCGCACACTTGTAGGATCGAGCTCACACTACGATCGAGCGCAAGGACACATGCGATCGAGTGCAAATGTACAGGCGTGAATAGTAAACTACAGAACCCTATTTTGGAAATAACCCTATTTTGGAAATAACTCTATTTTGGAAATAAAGGAGTTTGTGTTTTAGGAAAGTTTAGAAACTCATGAGTCTATTAGGACTTCTCAAAGACCTATAAATACACTTGTAAACTCACACACAAAAACACACCTTAGATAGAAAACACTTTTCTCTTTTCTTTTACTTGGAGTGGAGAGCTTGGGAGAGAATTGACGCCTCTTCTCTTGGGTTTATTCTTCTCCCTTATGTTTTGTTTAATTATGTTTACTTCAGTTAGTATGTGTAACTAACTCTCTTATAGGGCTCGATTGAAGCCCTAGTTATGCATTCCCATATTTTTATTCATTGATTAAATCTTTGCATAGCTTATTATGTTACTTAACTTGATTAACCCCTATGCTTATTTAAATTCCTCATATGTATGTGTAAGGCCAACGTATGCATGTGGTATGGATGGATTAGTTAGATCAATTTGGATGACCGAGTCCTGGGTCTAACATTAGTAACAAGGGACCATCTTATCCGGATACCCGGGTTAATCAACATGGAAAACCGGGAGTAGATACCATGCCCTAGGTCTCATGTGGTTGTCGATTTCCACAGTACCTATGTTTTCTTAAGGAACAACTCAAGCAGATACCATGCTGAATCTCTTAAGGAAGAAAAGAGTTAGAGTAGATACCATGCCTAACTCGTTGCTTAGGGAAATCAATAGCTTAAGGAGTAGATACCATGCCCTTAGGTTGGCAACCAGTAGGTACACATAATAAGGCTAGAGCACTGATACCTTATACAAATCGGGAATGTATGACTAGTGGTGGATATCAAAGCCCTATGTCTTTATTATTATCGAATCACCCTTCAGTTTATTATTTCTATCTTTTTACATAGCAAATATAATTCTAAATCGAACTTTACCAATCCCTGTGGAGATGATCTTGCATTCGCACACTATGCTACACTATTGACCTTGTGCACTTGCAAGTAAAACAAAGTATGATTATTCACCTATTTATTTAGGTATATTATCGCACAACAGCTCCTACGTTCTTCAACTTAAAGGGCATAACTTTGTAGCAGTAGAGCCATTGTCCCATGATGAAGGTTGTTTTCTCCTGATCGAGCATGTACATATGGATCTGGTTATACCCCGAGGTTGCATTTTCCACTGGCTTTTTTCACCATCACCTCGTTGGATACCCAATCCGGGTAGTGTGCTTCACGAATGAAGTTGCCCGTGAGTAGCTTATCTACCTCGGCCTAGACAGTAGCTTGTCACTTGGGTGAGAGCGATCTCTTTTTCTGAATGACTAGTTTGTGGTTTGGGTCCATATTTAACTTATGTACGATCACTTCAAGGCTGATCCTGGGTATATCTGCCATTGACCAGGCAAAGAGGTCCTAGTTCTCTCAGAAGAGGGCGAGTAAGGGTCCCCTAAGGTCCTTGGGGAGATTGGAGCCAATCCGGATGGCTCGGAAGACATCCTCTCTGAGGTGTATTGCTGTCAAATCTTCCACCAACTAGCCTCGTGGGTTCTTCCCTTCGTCTTTAAAGTCATCAAACTCGAGTGGGAGAGCTTCCGTCCTCTTGCCTTCTCTCACTATGTTGAGATAGCAAGACTTAGAGATCTGCTGGTCTCCCCTAACCTCGCCCACTCCGTCTTCGGTTTGGAATTTCACTTTTAAGTGATACATGGAGACGACCGCTCAAAACCTGTTGAGAGTGGGTCAGCCTAGGATCATGTTGTAGGACGAAAGCAACCAGACGATCAAGAAGGTAGTTTGCACAGTGATTGCCTGTAGGGCTGTCCCTGCGGTTACCAAGAGAACAATGCTATCTTTCACAAACACCGGGCCCCCCGAGAAGCCATAGAGTATGGTGAAAACTGGCTCCAATCGAGAGTCTCTTAGTTGCATCTGTTGAAAAACGTCGTAGAATAGGATGTCGGCTGAACTCCCGTTGTCAACTAGGACACACCTGACCTCGTGGTTGGCCACGAAAAAAGAGATGACCACGGCATCGTCATGCGGGGTCTGGACTCCCTCCAAGTTCTCATCCACAAAAGTGATGGTCGTGTTCGCCTTTCGTCTCTTGTGGGGTCCGGTGATCGAGGCTACAGACCAGGCATAAGTTTTTCCACAGTTCTCGAAAGTGCCTCCTACTGTAGGCTCCCCACAAATGGTTTTAATGACTTTATCCATAGAGGCCTTTGGTTTTTTCTGGCTGGGATCTTCGCAGCTTGGCTCAGGACTCTTTTGAATAAGTCGAACCACCCTATCCTGACTGAAAGAGTGCTCGAGACTCTTTTGGGGTTCTCCGCGAATTTCTTCGCTCAGTGCCCAGTAAACTCTTTTAGTTACCCTCTGTTGATGAGGGCTTCTATCTGATGCTTTAGTGCCTGGCAATATTCTGTGTTATGCCTATGGTTTCTGTGGAAACAACACCATTTGCCTCGGTCCTCAATGAGGCGCAGTGGTTTTGGAGGCCACTGTAAGATCGCCTTGTCTTGGATTTGCATCAAGACGTCGGTTCTAGACGTGTTGAGAGGGATAAAGTTCCCGAAGGGCCTGGGGACCCTGGGCCTGTCCTTGCAGAAAGGTTACTTGACAGGTTCCCGACGCAGACTGGTAGGGCCCTTTTTTTTTTTTTTCTGCATCCCCTTCCCATTCCCTCTGAAAGGCCTGGTCATCCTCTGCCAGCATGTGTTTCTTGGCTCAGGCCAAGATCTCATTCATGTCATCGGGCGGCCACTTGGTGAGTTTTGAGCTGAAGATCTCAAATCTCAACTCAGTTTTAAACGCCAGCATTTGGACACTGGGGTCGAGGTTGGGGATCTCTCAGGCCACTGAATTGAACCTTGATATATAGGCTCAGAGTTTTTCCCCTTTTAATTAGAAGATGTTAAACAGGGACTCTAAGTTCTTCTTGGGACCTTTGCTGCTAAGAAATTGTGAGACGAAGGCATAACTTAGCTCTTTGAACGTGCGGATGCCCCTTTGTTTCAAACGAGAATACCACGTCCCAGCCGCCTTCTCAAGCATAAGGGGAAATCTCGACATAGTACAGGATCAGAATGCTTGCGGAGTGTCATCTTGGTTTTGTAGTACTAGAGGTGGTCCAGAGGGTCCGTAGAACCATCGTAAGGTTTGATCTGGGCATTCAGAAGTTCCGCGGGAGGGGGGATTCAAGTACCTCCTGAATGAAGGGAAGGTTTTGGACGTCGAGCTTGTCCATGACACTGTGGTTATGGCCCTTGAGTGCTTCGTTGATCCATTCCTCCATGTCCTCTATTCGCGAGAGAGCTCCATCGCGGAACAGCCGTCAACGGGGAGCCTCAGGCAGATCGAACCGGTGCGGCTAGGGTCCGACCGTGACGGTTTGGGGGAAGGCTAGTGAGCCCCTCCGTGAACCTCGGTGGCCAGGTTGGCCACTAGCCGTGAGAGCTCTACGAATTGTGATTGAAGTGTAGCTATGTTGGGGTGCATGTCAGATTCGACTGAGGAACTTGATCCGGACCAATGGGTGTGGGTACTAGCTCCCGTTGCTCCTTTACCGACATCCCTGGCGGTGTGTTTAGGTGGCATAGAAACAGATGAGTTCTTTAAATTTCTTCACTTTTACTATTTAGCGAAAGATGGTGGTTTCCCCCGGATGGCGCCAATCTGTTGATACCAAAAAGGTGCTCGCTGAGTTAAAGGTCGGGCCTCGAGGAAACCTGTACAAGGGAGTAGAGGTAAGCTAGGGGGTCTCCAGAGGGAATGCCTCCGAGGATTCTCCGAAGCTTTTGTTAGTGTATGATAAGATGTATGAGAATAGTTGCGTTCTCTTTTTAGATTAAGAAAAATCTCTCTCTTTTAGAATGCGCACCTGAGTCTTTTTATAGGGTTTTGAGGCGGCTTTTCTTCCAGGGCGGTGGACATGGAGGTCCAGCTGGGTGGGCAATGATGCCTAGGAGGCCCACTTGTATTGCCTTTGTTGTCTCGGTTAGGGGTCATCCACGTATGAGGCGGCCCTTGTGCCAAGGGCGGTGGTGACCTGGAGGGCAGTGATGACCTGGGGTCCAACTGACCGAGTCTGGGTCATCTGCGTGTTTCCCTGTTGTCTAGCCTTGGGATGGTTCACGTGTTGTCTCTTTATTAGGTGTGTGTTTTTTAGCAGCATCAGTATTTATGGTCTTATGACCAATGATTGTAATGCTTGGTTGTTAATTTAATAAAATTATCCTTTGCTTTCGAAAAAATTTAATTGATTTGTTAACTGATTTTTAATTTTCACTAGTGTTTTCTTATTGATTAATAAGGAAGGAGTAATAGAGATGTAAGACAATAATGTAATTTTCTTATAGTTAACTATGATTTTAATATCACAATTCAAGAAAAAGTGCCATTGAAAAATAAAATTTTATGATGGGTTAATAATACAATAAATTAAATTTTGTGTTTGTATTATTGAACAATAGTGTTATAGTGTATATTCAAGTAGTTTATACAAAAAAAAAAAAAAAAACACCAATGGAAAAAAGTTAGATTTAAATGCTTACTAAAAATACAAATATATTGATAAAGGTGAAAAATTTGTCAAACTTGATATATATTATGTAAGAGGGCATTTTTGTTATAAAATATCATATCATATTTTTAATCATGTGTGCCAAACATGAAATATGATATAAAAAGAAAATCATCATATCCCTTCTAAAAGCATATCTGCACCAAACATAGGATGTGAAATTATCTCATTCTAGTCGGTACTAATCATGACGCATCTTATCATTCTCTTCATCATGTGTGTATCACATGCACCCATTTGTATTGATTTAACTACACAATTTTATAATGAATGTTGAGATCTATGTTTGAGAGAGAATGAGAGAGAGTTGCTGAGTTACAGAGAGAATACATGAGACAATAGGTTACTAACCCTAAGATTAGAAGAAAACATGATATTGCAAAATTATATCAATACTCTTTCTCCTAACTCTACACTATTAAGTTGTCAGGATTAGATTTAGGGTTGAGAAAGAATGTAGAAGAGATGCTGAGTTGCAGAGAGGCTGAGTAAATGTTGGAGGCAATTTGCAACTAATCCTAAGGTTAGTAATGATATATATAGAGAACATACTATTGTGAAGTTACATCAAAACCCTTACTCCTAATCTTACAATCCTAACACTCTCTCAAAGTTGGAGCATTAAATGCACTAACTTGTTACAAATAGATTCATCCAGTTTGTTACATATAGATCCAATCCCAAATACAACAAAAACCCTTAAGATCAACACCATGTCAATAAGACCCATAACACTACGTTAACAAGACCCATGACACTTAGGTCAATAAGACCTAACAATACTAGATTAACAAGATCCATAATAAAGAGTCAACAAAAAAACTAGAATGGGCTACTTCATATGAGTTAGATCCATGAAAGAGGCTGAATAAGGCATTCTTTAACAACACAATACCACCATATCCAGGTCGGATCAACCGTATCTAGGTTAAGAAAACGAGTGGAGCACCAAAGTAAGATTTGGATCAGGTACAAACTCGGATCGGGTTTAAGTCTTCAATAAAATCCATGAAACCATCTAATTCCCCCTAGTTGAAGATAACAACAACAACCAAAAGACAACCTTTGCAACAAAATGAAATGGATATGCAACTTAGATCGACAATGATGACTGGAACTGAGCTTGCTGACAATAGAACAGAAGAACTAAAACGACGAAGAATAACCCAAATCTTGTTGGAGGTGAAAAATATATCATTGTTGTAGGGGAGAAGACCAAAGCATGCCATAGAGAAGGTAACAGAACAGATCACCTCACCAAAAAGGAAACCACATAGAAGAAAAGGAACATGCTCTTTCTAGTGGTTGGATGTCATTTTCTTATTGAGAAAGATGTTGCGTTCTCTAAGGACTAAAATCATAAGGTTGAAAAAAGCGGAGAAGAGCAGCCAACGCAAAGCCTGGGTTATGGACAACCCCAGATTGGAATAAACTCACGATAATGTCGTGCTAGAGAACTGGAGAAGACATCGAAAAAGATGACAGGCATCGACAAAAGCTAACATATTCTAAACCAAGTTGTTTTTTTCTTTGATTTTTTTTCTTTTCAAGTGGGTTTACTCAAATCACAACCAAGTTCCAAAGGATGATACTATGATACCATGCTGAGATTTGGGGTTGAGAGATAATCAAAGAAAAAATGGTTGAGTTGCAGAGAGAGATAGAGAAAGAGAGAATGTTTGAGACAATAGATTACTAAAAGTATATATATATATATATACACACACACACACACACACACACACACCAATACCCTTACTCTTAACCGTACGCTCCTAAGTTACCATGTTGAGATTTAGGGTTGAGAGAGAAAGAATGTTGGAGATAATTGGTTATGAAGCCTAAGATTAGTAATGATATATATAAAGAATATAATATTATAAAATTGTATCAATATCCATACTTCAACCTCACACTCTTAATAATGAAAAATCTCTTTAAAGGTGTTAAAAAAGAAAATTCCATCTATGTTACCAGCACGGGGATAAAAGGCTCCCTTACAATTTGCTAGTAGCAGGTGATTTATGCAAATGTGTGATCTTGTATAAAGCTGTTAGCCCTAATAATTCTGTCGGTATTGGGTAACCAATCTGCAGTAGAATCACTCTCTATAAAATTTTGATATTGAGCACGCTTTGGATCATCACTATAAAATATCTGCACTTGAGAGTGAGGGGTAAGACTCTTTCCGAAAGAGTCAAGTCTCTACAATCACATCCCTATATGTGCAATTCATGGTCAGTCAAAATTCCATAATAGGTAGTGATATAGCCAATAAAATCACCCTTCAATACCCTTCTTGTGATCGAACGACATGTGGCCATGCCCACGAGTCACTTCCTAGTAACCCGTCGACACGTAAGATAACTCTCCTCCAATAACCAAAAAATATGTGGAATGAGCAGTTAGCGCAACCATCGTCACTCGCGGACTCCCAAGCAAGAGTGTAAGCATGATTATGGGGACTAAGCCACCGCTGAACATGCAACAGAGACCCTCCGATGGGGAAGAAAGATTTTAGGGATCATACCATTCTGAGAATGTGACCAGTTTGCCTCAGGAACTCTATAAAAAGCCAAAGGTATACAAAATTCAAGTCCATCGCCAATCTCAAACTCACTACTGAAACACTTACATCTCCACTCAATTTTCCCTGTATCTTGTTCCAAAAAAGGTATCAGAGAGTCTTATGAGGCAGCACCCCCTTCTCCTCCGATGACTCCTTAGTTTACCTCTTGTTACTCATGTAGGACGCCAAACGTGGAACCTCCAGCTTAGCAGCGGATTTTCGGCACCAATAACATTCTTTCTCCTTTTGAATCAAATTCAATCAACTTTCACCAATCCGTATCAACACTATTACTAAGATTCAATTCTTTCTAAGGAAATCGATCTTCTCTAGGTTAGCTTCTATTCCTCTTTAGGTGACCATAAAATTAAGGAACTTCCCTCGGTGACTTCGAATATGCACTTTGTGGGGTTCATCTTCATCTAGTGATGGCGAAGCACCTCGAATGCCTCCCCTAGGTCGGAGTTATGGTCTTTGGCCTCGACGCTCTTGACCAACATGTCATCCATATAAAATTTCATGTTTCTTCTGATTTGCCTATGAAAGATCTTGTTCACCAACCTCTGATCGGTTGCCCCGACGTTTTTGAGCTTGAAGTGCATGACTTCGTAACAGTACAGTCTTTGGCCCATGATGAAGGCTGCTTTCTCCTGGTCAAGCTTTTGCATGAGGATCTGGTTGTAGCCAGAATAGGTGTCCATGAAAGTTATGAGCTCATGCCCTGAGGTGGCGTCAACCAGCTGATCGATCCGCGGTAGAAAAAAGCTATTTTTTGGGCAAGCCTTATTCAGGTATGTTAAGTCAATGCAGATTCGCCACTTTCTGTTGAGGTTTCTGACCATCACTACATTGGATACCCAGTCGAGATAGTCCATCTCTTGGATAAAGTCAACCGTGAGTAGCTTATCCACTTCGGTTTTGATGGCGTCTTACAACTCTGGGGTGAATGACCTCTTTTTTCTAAATGACTGGCTTGTGGCTTGGGTCCACATTTAGCCAATGTATGATGACCTCAGGGCTAATCCTGGGCATATCTGATGCTGACCACGTAAACAAGTCTTGATTCTCCCACAGAAGGGAGATGAGGGATTTTTTTAGGTCTTCTGGGAGACTAGAGCCAATTTGGACTGTTCTAGAGCTGTCTTCACCTAAGGGGGTAGCGGTAAACTCTTTTACGGGTTGGCTCCGTGGGTTTTTTTACCTCATCTTAAAAGTCTTCCACCTCGAGGGCCAAGGCCTCTATTCTTTTTTCTCCTCTCACAGTATTCAGATAACATAACTTAGAGACCTGCTGGTTTCTTTTAACTTCTGTTGGGAAATCACCTTCTTGATGCCCAGGTGGTGATCTTCCAAACACCCAAGTCTAGAGTGACTTGTAATGAATCGAAAACAGAAACAGAAATCAAAGAAAAGAAAGAATGCATCAATTATTATTGAGGTTCGGCAATAGCCTACGTCCCCGTGAGTTCTTCTGAACTCTCTGCACTAAATCAATGAGTTCTTACAGATTACAGCAACCCCCTTCAAGAAACCTTTAGTTCTTAAAGAACCAAAGAAGAGAAGAAAGAAAGTGATATGAACTATTACAAAGCCCTCTACCCATAATCTATACTACTATCTCTTTATAACCAGCCTCTCTTTTGAGATCTATTCTAGTGCCTCTCCTGTGTTTTGTGTCTTTGCACTCTCACACTTGCACTTGAATTCTCTTGTATGATGATCACTTATGTTTTCAACTTGTGTTATTGTGTTTAGATTGAAGCTAGGTGTTGACCCTCACCCATATTTTAATGATGACAAAACACAACTGTTATTATACTAACTAAGTGTAGTAAGCAACAAAAGCGTTCAACCAAGGATCAAAGTTCAAGAACTCAAACCGAATCAAAGTATCAAGTGAAGACTGAAGAACTAGTATAGGTTTAAGGTTTTAGAACCAATGTAAGTCTCACTTATACACTGTAATAGCTTGTTTAATGGCTCGAACAAAAAAAGGTTTTCTAAACCGATCGTTTTAAAACAAAAATTTTAAATTAAAACAGAAAAACTAGGTTGGAAGACAACCTAGTCGACTGGGTACATATACCAGTCGACTGGTATATGAGACAGTATGTCTCCAGTCGACTGGGTCATTCATACCAGTCGATTGGTAAAACGGACAGTGAGTCCCCAGTCGACTGGATACCCAGAAGGTCTGAAAAACATGATTTTTCTAAGTGAACCCAGTCGACTGGTATCACGACCCAGTCGATTGGTAGTTCAAAAATATGACTGTTGGACTCCAAATCCGAACATTTTAAAGCAAATCTTTTTCAAATTAAAGTCCTAACGGCCATATTAATTGATTGCTATATAAACCCATTCATTTAAGCATTCAATAAAAGGCTGTATACATTAAAAAAAAGTTGATCTCACACAATCAAGTTTTTATACTCTTGAAACACAAAAAGCTTTGAAATATTCTTATTGAGCCATTCTTCAAGCTTTACTTTGAAAGAGAGATATTATTCAGTTGTATAAGCTTTCATTAGCTGTTTCTCTACTATTTACTTTACATCATCTTTGCAAAGGGATTACTTCCGAAAGGAAGGGGATTACTTCCGAGAGGAAGGGGATAGCTTCCGAGAGGAAGGGATTGTAAGGTTTATACAACACCGGGGAAGTTGTACGACTAAGTTACTTAGTGGATTACTTCAAGGAGTTCCTTGAAGAGAGTGGACGTAGGGTCGGAACGAATCCGATATTGCCGAACCACTATAATCTGAGTTTGCATCCTCTTCTCCTTAAACTCTTTATTTACAGCATATTACTTGTTTTAATTGTTTGCTGCTTATTCGTTTTTATAAACTTGTATTAATTCCGCAAAAAGTTATAAAAACCCAATTCACCCCCCTTCTTGGGTCGAAACCTCGATCTACAATTGGTATCAGAGCCTTGTTCTCTTATTTAAGCTTAAAATCCTTGAGTTGATCCAATGGCAGCAAATAGCTACTCTGAGGGACACTCTTATACTAGACCACCTTTGTTCAATGGCTCAAATTATAACTATTGGAAAAATAGAATGAAAATCTTTGTTGAATGACAAGATTACAATCTATGGAGAATCATAGAAGAAGGACCTAGAATTCCTTCAAAAGAAATAGTTATTGGAGAGACTCTTCATACAATGCCTAAACTCAAAACAGAGTACACAACGAGGATTGTAAAATGATGTCTCTCAATAGCAGAGTAATGAGCATGTTATATTATGCATTAGATATTTCTGAATATAATAAAATATCTACATGCGTTTTTGCTAAAGAGATATGGGACAAATTACAAGTCACATATGAAGGAACTAGTGAAGTAAAAAAGTCAAAAATTTACATGCTAATTTCTGAGTATGAATCCTTTAAAATGTCTCCTGACGAAACTATTTCTGAAATGCACTCACGGTTCACCACTATTATAAATGGTTTAAAACTGCTTGGTAAGATTATTGAGGAGGTTGAACTAACCAGAAAAATCTTGAGATCTCTGCCACCAGAATGGAAACCAAAGAGGACAGCCATACAGGAGGCCAAAAATCTTGACAAACTGGATGTTGAAACACTACTTGGGTCATTATTGACGTATGAGATGGAAGAAATGACTCCCATCGTCAATAATGATGAGAAGAAGAAAAAGTATATTGCTCTCAAAGCTTCTACGAGTAGCAAAGAAATGGAATCAGAAAAAGAAGCTGAGAGCATCGAGGAAGATAGTGAAATGGTATTGATTACCAAACGATTTCACAGGTTCTTGAAGAAAAGCAATAAACCTTACACAAAAGATTCCACTCTGAAAAAGGAACCGCTTATGTGCTATGGCTGCAAGAAGCCCGGTCACATTAGAGCTGATTGTCCGATTTCAAACAAACCATACAAGGGCTTCAAAAAGAAAGCTATGGTAGCAACTACCTGGAGCGATGACGAAGAAGATGAGTCATCAGACAAAGAAATCGGATACGAGGAAATTGCCAACCTTTGTTTGATGGCAATCGACGATGAAAGTGAGGTAACATCTTCTCCCTCTTCTAAAAATAATATTGTGAGTAGTAGTGAAGAATTGCTAGAAGTAATAAATGAAATGCATGAAGAATTAAAGAAATTTGATTCTAGAAATTCTGTTCTCAAGAAAGAAGTATCATCTCTCTCTAAAGAGATGATAAGTCTTAGAGAAGAAGAAAAATTATCGTCTTTACTGTATGATTCTTCTCAAGATTTTCTTAAAGATGAAAATGAGAATTTGAAAAATAAAATTTCTGAATTAAATAGCACTATATCAAGACTTATGCTTGGTAAAGAAAAACTTGATGAAGTGCTTTCTTCCCAAAGATTAAGTGGAGGAAAATCTGGTGTAGGATACTCTCCTTTGAGAAAGCAAAAATCAAAAGAGAGCTTATTCATGAAAGCCTCATGTGTAAGTGAAGCCTCTACTTCAAGAAACCCTAGCAAGATTAAAAGCACTCCCTCATTAAATGCTAGGAATTCAAATGTTCATCCAAAAATGAAGCAACCTAGAAATTCACATGCTTATATGTATGCACACTCTAGAAATGGTTATACTCATCCTAGAAATAACCAACATGTACATAATCAACATATGAATTCTGCACATGCTCATCCTAGGAATTACCATCATGGTTATCCTAGAAATAATTTGCATACATACGCTAGCATGTATCCTAGAATGCATCATCATTCATTTTCTAGAAATGACATGCATTTTCATACTCCTTACCATAGAAACATGTACCCTAGGAACTATTATCCTAAGGATTATAGGAATGCACATGTAAGATATCCTAGAAATTTTAACTACTATCATCCTAGGATTGTGCATCATCAATATGTCCATAGATCAGCATATACTATTAAGAAAGTTTGGGTTCCAAAAGAAACTGTGTTTTCTAGGACTAACCTCGAAGGACCCAAGAAATTTTGGGTACCTAAAAGTGCTATCGTATATCCTTGTGTGATATAGATTTGCCTCCACACCAAGGAGAAAGGTAACTGTTGGTACCTTGATAGCGGATGCTCGAAGCACATAACCGATGATAAAAGAGTATTCAAGGAGCTAACTCTAAGAGATGGTGGACTTATGACCATTGGAGACAATACTAAAATAAAGATCATCGGGCATGGAAAAGTCGGTAATGATTTCTCAACCTTAGATAATGTATTGCTAGTACAAGACTTTAAGCCAAATTTACTTAGCATTAGTCAGTTATGTGACAAAGGATACAAAGTCACATTTGAGACCTCTCATTGTCTAGTTATAGACATCAAGAGCAACAAGATCAAATTCATTGGTCATAGACATGAAAATGTCTACATAGTTGATTTGAAATCCTTGCATTCTGAAAATGAAAAATGTTTTCCTGCTTTTAGTGAAAATCTATGGCTATGGCATAGAAGGCTTGGTCATGTAAACATGAACTTGGTAAAAATCGTTTCAAGAAAAGATTTATTTATTGGACTTCCTAAAATCAATTTTGAAAAGGACAAAGTATGCAATGCTTGTCAAATGGGAAAACAAACTAGGATTTCTTTTAAAGCAAAAAATGTAGTCTCAACTACCAGACCTTTGGAACTTTTGCATATGGACTTATTTGGTCCAATTAGTACCATTAGTCTAGGTGGCCATCAATATGCTCTTGTTATTGTTGATGACTATTCAAGTTATACCTTTGTTATTTTTATTGCTTACAAGGATGAAGTTTTCAAAGGATTTGAAAAGTTTTGCAAAAAGGTACAAAATGAAAAAAGGAATTTGTGTTTCAAGCATAAGAAGTGATCATGGCAAAGAATTTGAAAATCAAAGCTTTTCAAAATTTTGTGATGAAAATGGAAGTAATCACAACTTTTCAGCTCCTAGAACTCCTCAACAAAATGGAGTTGTTGAGAGGAAAAATAGAGTTCTAGAAGAATTTTCAAGAACTATGCTTTGTGAAAATAGTTTACCAAAATACTTTTGGGCTGAAGCCGTAAATACTTCTTGCTATATATTAAATAGAATTTTGATAAGACCTCTGCTTGATAAAACTCCATATGAACTATGGAAAGGAAGAAAGCCCAATATTTCCTATTTTCGTGCTTTTGGTACTAAATGCTGCATCTTAAATAACAATAAAACTAACTTGGGTAAATTTGATTCCAAGACCGATGAAGGAATAATTTTAGGATATTCAACTATTAGTAAGGCTTATAGAGTTTTCAATAAGAGAACTCTAGTGGTAGAAGAATCTGTGCATGTAACTATTGATGAATCTAACCCAATGAGTAGTAGAGAAGTTTCCTTTAAAGATGATGCAGATTTTATTCCCAGAATGGAAACTCCTACTCCCATTGTTGACCCAAAAGGGAGTTCACCTCAAGCTAATGAAGAGATGAAAACTCCCAATTTGGACCAATCATCCTCAAGTCAACAAGAGGAAAGTCTACCCAAGGATTTGAGGTATGTAAATTATCATCCAATTGATCAAGTGATTGGTGATCCTTCACAAGGGGTAAGAACTCGCTCTTCCGTTAGAAATATTTGAAATTTTGTAGCTTATTTGTCTCAAGTAGAACCTAAGACATTTATAGAAGCTGAAAAAGATAATGATTGGATAATTGCAATGCAAGAAGAGATAAATCAATTTGAGAGAAACAATGTTTGGAAACTAGTTCCAAGACCAAAAGATCATTCAATAATTGGAACTAAATGGGTATATAGAAATAAAATGGATGAAAATGGTATATTAAGTAGAAATAAGGCTAGATTAGTTGCTAAGGGATATAATCAAGAAGAAGGAATAGATTTTGATGAAACCTATGCTCCTGTAGCTAGATTAGAAGCCATTCGAATGTTATTAGCCTTTGTATGCTTTAATAAATTCAAGCTATTTCAAATGGATGTGAAAAGTGCCTTTTTAAATGGCTTTATAGAAGAAGAGGTTTATGTTGAGCAACCTCTTGGATTTGAAAATCCTAGTCTTCCAAATCATGTCTACAAGCTTTCTAAAGCTCTATATGGGTTGAAGCAAGCTCCAAGAGCATGGTATGAAAGATTTGATTGACAATAATTTTGTAAGAGGTAGAATAGACACAACTCTCTTCACAAAAACTCACAAAAATGACACTTTGATAGTTCAAATTTATGTTGATGATATTATATTTGGTGCTACTAATGAATCTATGTGTCAAGAGTTTGCAAAGTGCATGCAAGGTGAATTTGAAATGAGCATGATGGGAGAACTTACCTACTTCCTTGGACTTCAAATCAAGCAACTAAAAGGAGGTATCTTCATCAATCAACAGAAGTACATCAAGGACCTACTAAAGAGGTTTGGGATGGAAATCTCAAAGCCACTTGGAACACCTATGAGCACAACTACTAAACTTGATCTTGATTAAGGAGGTAAAACTGTAGATTCTAAATATTATAGAAGCATGATAGGTGCTTTACTTTATTTAACTGCAAGTAGGCCTGATATAATGTTCAGTGTATGCATATGTGCTAGATTTCAGGCTAATCCTAAGGAATCACATGTAGTTGCAGTGAAAAGAATCCTTAGATATCTACAAGGAACCCAAACCATTGGATTATGGTACTCTAGAGATTCATCTTTTGAGCTTATAGGTTATTCAGATGCTGATTTTGCTGGATGTAGGTTAGATAGAAAAAACATAAGTGGTACATGCCAATTCTTAGGAGCTATGTTAACCTTTTGGTTTTCCAAGAAACAAAATTCCGTTGCACTATCAACCGTCGAGGCAGAATACGTTGCAGCCGGAAGTTGTTGTGCCCAAGAATTATGGATGAAAAAACAACTAGAAGACTATGGCATGAACCTCAAAAACATTCCAATATTTTGTGATAATACTAGTGCTATCAACCTAACCAAGAATCCTATTCAGTACTCTAGAACAAAGCACATAGAAATAAGACATCATTTCTTAAGAGACCATGCTCAAAAAGGTGACATAAGACTAGAATTCATTCCTTCAAAAGATCAAATAGCTGACATTCTTACAAAACCTCTAGGTGAAGCTAGTTTCTGTAAGATAAGAATGTTAATGGGATTGCTGGATTATGATAAACTGAATATCTGATTGCTTCATAATTCATCATATGCATGTTTTACATCTAGTGAAAGAGTATTAATTATTGTTTAAATATCTCCCTCACTCAAGATGTCATAGATAAACAATTTCGTGCTATATTTCAAGACTGAAAATTTTTATAAGGGTCCAGTCGACTGGTGGATCTATACCAGACGACTGGTAAGTCACTGCTCTTTCATCCAGTCGACTGGTAAGTTTGACCCAGTCGACTGGTAAGTCTCTGTCTCTTCTTCTAGATGATTGGTGAATCCTGTCCAGAAGTCTTGTATATGTAGACCCTGTTTGGAGCCAATTTTTTGAAAATCAGTTATCATCCAGTCGACTGGTCAATTCAATCCAGTCGACTGTAATCTTACTGTCAGTTCACCCAGTCGACTGGTTCATAAACCCAGTCGACTGGTATGGAAAATGTTCATCTTTCCAAAGCGACCCAGTCGACTGGTAACTCGACCCAGTCAACTGGTATCGCGATTCTATATAAGGGACTGTTCATTTTTCTGATTTTTTACGCCATTTTCGAGCACCCCTGTTTTCTCTCTCTAGAAAAATTCACCATTTTGATCCAAAAACCATCCAAACTTCATTTAAACACACCGATCTACTCATCCACAAAGAGATTTTTGACTTTCTACGGTTAAAATCTCTTATTTTCACCAAAATCCTATTTCCCCTAAAAACTTCTTTTTCTTCAAAATGAGCGATAAAATCCGTGTAAAATTTACCACGAGTGGACCAAATGCCCCTAAAAAGCCAAGGTCTTCAAAACCTTCGGCATCAGAGTCGAAAGGAAAGGGAGCAGTAGGCTCATCTAGCAGAACACCCAGAACAGAGTTGGAGGAAACTCTGTTTTTAAGTCCGGCTGCTCATACGAGGTATAACTTCGTAATCCGTAATAAAAAGATCATGACGGGTAAAGTTGTTGATTTCGACTCTATTCGTCATGGAAATTTTGATATTTTACCAGCATTTGAGGCAATAAATCTGACCCCACTGGTCAGAATACATGAAAAATATTACTCGCGACTGATTCACCAGTTCTACGCGAACTTGGTGAAACCCAGTCCTCTGGCTCTGAGATTCAGAACCAGAGTCAGCGATGTGAAGTTTGAGGTCAACACTGACCTCTTAATGAGCATACTGAGAATCCCATTAAGGGGGATTCAGTGGAGTCTGGATGGATGGCCAGACAGCTTTGACGTCGAGGCGGCCTATCAAATAGTCAGGGGAGACCCTAACTATGTGTACAGACCCACTACATTTCACACGTGTAGTGACATGCCCCTCGACTCAAAGATGTTTCAGCTGATTTTCAGTTGGACCATCCACCCTAGACTCGGGAGTCGAGGGTATCTATCTAAGATAGATACGGTATTGATTTGGTGCCTTAAATCTGGGCACCACTTCAATATTTATCCTCTGCTGCTCGCCAACATGATAAATGGCGAAGCGAGCGACTATGAGTGTTTTCCTTACGGGATGCTCATTAAACTTATACTCCAGCACTTTCGGGTGCCTCTGCCAGCCTCCGAGGCTTAGGATATTAGACCAACGAACATCATCAATGTCTCATCACTGAGGAAGATGGGATATGCGGTTCAAGATGGCTTCCTTTATCCAAAAGCCGAGAAACGCTTACGGATACGAGGAGATGAGAGTGATGATGATGAGGAGGAGGAGGCTGCTGCCTATGCTGATATGGACACTGACTCCCGAGCACCTTCGATTGGTGACTCGAGTACTGGCTCGATTGGATACGGAGATATACTTCAGGCTATCTCGAGCCTTCAGATGACGATGGAGTCCGGTTTCCAGTTCATGCAGTCTGAGTACCAGAGATTAAGCTCCTCCATCGACCACCTACGGGATGACTTCGAGTTACATCGAGAGCACACCGAAGGTTCCCTAGCTGAGATTAGGAAACTTCTTCGTGATGGCTCAGACTCTCCAGCTCCTTGAGTTTTTGATTTCCTTATTATGTACTTAGGGTTTTCCAACTCTTATCACATAGCACAGACATATCTTGTATTATTTTGTCTTTTTTATGGCTCTATGAAACCCGTTTATGTATTGACTTTTTATATATGATGTTGTGTTTCTATTAGCCATATTTCATATATCTATTTACATTATTTGTGATATGTTTGCATAGTATCAAACTGTTTTTATTCACGAAAATACTATGAAACTGATAATGCTTGTATGAAAACTTTCGGTTCTTCCCGGGAAGGCTTCCGAAATCCAAATGAAGCCAAATTTTCGTTTACAAGTTTGTTTAATCATTCTCTAGATGACTGTAGTGGATAAATAGCTTATTTTGTGATTTCAAGCCCCTTTGGTTGCTGTTGTCCAAACGGGAGAGAAAAATGAGAAAAACCGAGAAAAACTAAATAAAAGAAACCAATGCATAGATTTAGGGGGAGCACTGCTCCAAAACTTATTCTTTAATTGGTTGAGTTAATTGTGGTTGGTTGAAATATATATATGAACTACGTTTGTCTGTTTACAGGGTGGTTTTATTCGAAAAACAGAGGAGACTCTGTCCGATTTTTCGTAAAAATCAAACACTTAGCATTTTTATCTGTTTTCTCATCATTAGTTTTGTCATCATCAAAAAAGGGGAGATTGTTGACACTCACCCGTATTTTAATGATGACAAAGCACAACTGTTATTATACTAACTAAGTGTAGTAAGCAACAAAAGTGTTCAACCAAGGATCAAAGTTCAAGAACTCAAACCGAATCAAAGTATCAAGTGAAGACTGAAGTACTAGTATAGATTTAAGGTTTTAGAACCAATGTAAGTCTCACTTATACACTGTAATAGCTTGTTCAATGGCTCGAACAAAAAAAAGTTTTCTAAACCAATCGTTTTAAAACAAACATTTTAAATTAAAATAGAAAAACTAGGTTGGAAGACAACCCAGTCGACTGGGTACATATACCAGTCGACTGGTATATAAGATAGTATGTCTCCAGTCGACTGGGTCATTCATACCAGTCGACTGGTAAAACGAACAGTGAGTCCCCAGTAGACTGGATACCCAGACGGTTTAAAAAACGTGATTTTTTCAAGTGAACCCAGTCGATTGGTATCACGACCCAGTCGACTGGTAGTTCAAAAATATGACCGTTGGACTCCAAATCTGAACGTTTTAAAGCAAATCTTTTTCAAATTAAAGTCCTAACAGCCATATTAATTGATTGCTATATAAACTCATTCATTTAAGCATTCAATAACAAGCTACATACATTCAAAAAGAGTTGATCTCACACAATCAAGTTTTTATACTCTTGAAACACAAAAAGCTTTGAAATATTCTTATTGAGCCATTCTTCAAGCTTTACTTTGAATGAGAGACATTATTCAGTTGTATAAGCTTTCATTAGCTGTTTCTCTACTATTTACTTTACATCATCTTTGTAAAGGGATTACTTCCGAAAGGAAGGCGATTACTTCCGAAAGGAAGGTGATTACTTCCGAGAGGAAAGGGATAGCTTCCCAGAGGAAGGGATTGTAAGGTTTGTACAACACCGGGGAAGTTGTACGACTAAGTTACTTAATGGATTACTTCAAGGAGTTCCTTGAAGATAGTAGACGTAGGGTCGGAACGAATTCGATATTGCCGAACCACTATAATCTGAGTTTGCATCCTCATCTCCCTAAACTCTTTATTTACAGCATATTACTTGTTTTAATTGTTTGCTGCTTATTCATTTTTATAAACTTGTATTAATTCCGCAAAAAGTTATAAAAACCCAATTCACCCCGCCTCTTGGGTTGAAACCTCGATCTACACTAGGTGACCCTTTATATAGTGCACCACTTATTAACTAATCTTGAAGGTCAATATCCACCCTTAGACCTTGAGGACCTTTCAATCGTAGCCCTTCATCAATCCTTAGTGATCCTGTGTGTTTTGATCATGCATCCACGCATCTTTCAAAGAGGCTGAAAAGCTAGTCTTAGAGTGCTTGGCGCCGCGGCCCGGCAAGGCAGGGCTGCACTTCTCCACTTTCTGGATTCCATGGCCTGAGGGAGGCTGAGCCATGGCGCACACCTCCTCTAGGCTTCCTCCATCCTGGGCGCCGTGGCCTGACTTGTTGCTGCACTTCTTTGTCTTGCTGTACGCTGAGGCGCACACTTTGTGTGTTGAGGCGCCAAGGTCTAACGAAGAACCTTGTAAAACCATGTTTAAACCTTTGACAAACACCAACATGCTCTACCTTTGTCTAAGCGATTAAACCAGAACCCATTGTGTAGAGAACTCAGGATCCAAACTCATCTTGAGTCATCATATCAACCGACTCCAATCCTAAGTAGTCCAAGGCAATGATTAAATTTACTTAGAGGTAGAACCTTGGTGCCTAAACCTGCAGGATTTTCCTCCGTGGCTACCTTGTCCACATGAATGCATCATTCCGTAACATTTTCCCGAATGAAATGATACCAAACATCCATGTGCTTTGTCTTCTCATGGAACACCGGATTCTTACACAAGTGCAACACACTTTAGCTATCCGAATACATCACCACCTGCTCTTTCAGGACCTTCAACTCTTCCAACAACCCTTTGCACCACATAGCCTCCTTAATGGCTTCCGTTGCCGCTATGTACTCAACCTCGGTTATTGAGAGTGCTACCACAGGCTGCAACTGAGCCTTCCAACTTATACAACATCCATTTAAGTTGAAGAAGTAGGAGGTAATCAATCTTTTTTTATCGTGGTCTGCTCCATAGTCCAAATCTGCATAACCCTAAAGACAGATGGACTTATCCATCTTCTCATATACTAGCCCCATATTTGGGCTTCCCTTCAAGTACCTCAGCAACCACTTCATCCCAAGCCAATGCTTCTTTCCGGGATTACTCATAAACCTGCTGAGAAAACTTATTGCATGAGCAATATCAGGTCTATGTATTTAGCCTCATTACCTCTTACTTCTTCAGCTTAAACGGATGCTGTGTAAGTTGGAAGCCTCAGTTGTTGAGAGTGCTACCATAGGCTACAACTGAGCCTTCCAACTTACACAGCATCCATTTAAGCCGAAGAAGTAGAAGGTAATCGATCTTCTTTCATCCCCTCTACTCCATAGTCCGAATCCGCATAACCCTCAAGATAGATGGACTTACCCCTCTTCTCATACACCAGCCCCACATTTTGGCTTCCCTTCAAGTACCTCAGCAATCACTTCATCCTAAGCCAATGCTCATTTATGAGATTACTCATAAACCTGCTGAGAACACTTATTGCATGAGCAATATCAGGTCTAGTGCTTACCATGGTGAACATAACTGAACCAACCGCACTAGAATAAGGGACCTTTTCCATTTCCTTCTTCTTCCCCTCCGATCTCAGACATTGATCGCTGGAGAACTTGAAATAACCAGCAAAGGGAACCTTCACTAGTTTGCTATCTTCCATAGAGAACTTAGATATCATTTTCTCTATGTAGGAAGTCTGAGAAATCTTTAATCTGTTTCTCTCCCTTTCCCGGATTATGCTCATCTCAAGGATCTGAGTTGAGACTTTAATTCTTCTATCCTCTCTATGCTGCTCCCAACCAATAGCATATCATCAACATAGATGAGGATGATCACGATTTCCTCCACCTTGTGCCCCTTATAGTATAAGCATGAATCATAGTAGCTCCTCATGAAACCCAAGCTAGTTACAAAGAAATCAAACCTTTTATTCCATTGCCGAGGTGATTGCTTCAGGCCATAGAGAGATTTCTTCAATTGGCACACCAACTCTCCCTGCCTTCCTTCCTCATAGCCTTTGGATTGCCTCATGTAGATGGTCTCATCAAGCTCTCCATGATAGAACACTGTCTTCACATCCATTTGCTCGATCTCCCAATCAAATTGGACCACCATAGCCAATACTATCTGCATCGTCTTGTACTTCACAACTGGTGAGAATATTTTGGTGAAATCTATGTCTTCTCTTTGTGTGAACCCCTTTACCACCAGCCTAGCTTTATACCGAACTTCATCCCCTGAAGGATTCCCTTCTTTGATCTTGTAGATCCACCTACAATCCACAACTCTCTGTTTTTTTGGTTTGGGCACCAATTCCCAATAGTTGTTCTTCCTCAAAGAATCCATTTCTTCCTCCATAGCTAGCTGCCACTTTGACGACTCCTTACATTCAATGGTTTCTATGTAAGTTTTTGGTTCAACCATCCCTCCTTCCATCCTAGGAGCTGCTACATTAGCATATGCAAACCCATATCTCAAAGGTGGTCTGACCACCCTCCTTCCCTGGTCCTTTGTGACCTGGTGGTCATTCTGATTTGCTGCATCAACCCTTTATAGTTCAGCCTCCTCTTGAGTGCCCTGAGCTTGGCCTTCATTAATGGGCTCTACCTGGTCCGAACCCTCTTTCCTTCATTGCTCTACCTGAACTGAATTATCCTTGATGCGATGCTCTACAAATTCCAGACTGGTTTGCTCACTAGCCCCTGCAGGGTTAGTTTTCTCCAAATAGGGAAATAACAATTCATTAAAAATAACATCCTTACTTATTATAAGTTTCATTCCTTGTGGTTCTAAGGACCACAACATATACCCCTTAACCCCATCACCATACCCTAGAAACACACATTTTCTAGACCTTGGGTTAAGTTTATCATCATTTTGATGTGCAAATGCAACACACCCAAAAGTCTTAAGGTTGCTCAACTTAGGGGGTTTCCCACTCCACATCTCCATGGGAGTCTTGATCTCTAAAGCTCTAGAGGGTGATCTATTTACCAAGTATGTAGTAGTAGACACCGCTTCCCCCCAAAAATATTTTGCTAATCCGGATCCTATTAACATGCACCTAACCTTTTCCATAAGGGTCCTATTCATCTTCTCAGTAACTCCATTTTGCTGAGGTGTTTTTACAACCATTCTATGCCTTAGAATGCCATTTAACTCACAGAATTTATCAAAATCCTTATTACAAAATTCTAAGCCATTATCGGTTCGTAAAGCCTTAACTACTCTACCCGTTTGAGTCTCCAGTAACTTTTTCCACACCACAAATTTATTCAAAGCATCTGATTTATTTTTAAGCGAATAAACCTAAACCTTTCTTGTATAATCATCAATTAAAGATAGAAAGTAAAAGTTACCTCCCCGTTGGTGTTCTTGCTGGTCCCCAAGGCTCCAAATGAATGTAGTTTATAATGCCCTTAGACTTATGCTCTTCGGTGTTGAAGCTGACCCGATGTTGCTTTCCAAGAATGCAACACTCGCAGAAATCCAATTTCTCTACTTGTCTTCACCAAGTAGACCACCCTTACTGAGAAGGCCCTTTTCACTCATATGTCCCAAGTGAGTGTGCCAAAGGGCTGCCTTATCCATCTCAGCCATCAAGCTTGCTGCTTAATCATTGATTTCTGTCTCTCCGATCATCTCATAGAGTCCATCTTTTGTTGCTGCTTTGATCACTATCAAAGATCCCTTGGTCACCTTGATCTTTCCTCCCTCTGTCTTATATGTATACCCCATGGAATCCAGCAGCCCCAATGAGATCAAATTCCTTTTCAAATCTGGAAGATACCTCACATTCCGTAGCAGCCTTGTGACTCAATCAAACTCCCTCAACTGGATGTCTCCTATCCCCCTCACTTGGCAAGAGGTGTCATTTCCCAAGAAAAATGTTCCATCATTGGTTTCCTAAAAATTCTTGAACCAATCTTTGTGAGAGCACATGTGATAAGTGCACCCGGAATCTAGAATCTATTTCTCGCTGCCTTGCCTCTTGCTCACATTTGAGCACACAATAAGAACATCATCTTACTATTCTCCTTTGGCAACTGAAGCCTCTCCATTGTTGGTATGGCTTCTTCCTCTCTCATCCCACATCTTCTTCTTGCAATCTTTCCTGAAATGTCCCTCCTTGTTGCAGTAGAAGCATCTCTTTCCTCCAAATCTCGGTTTGGAATGAGATCTCCCACGGCTCTGCCCTCTACCTCTTGATTTCTCCCGGTAGTTGCCATGAATACTACTGCCATTTCGAGTTGCTGGCCTTCCTCTAACGAATAACCCTTCTCCACTTGATGCTTCCCTCATCTTGGCTTTGAAATCATGAGCCCTTATGGCATTGATCGCAATCTCCTTGGTTAAAGTATCTCTTCCATATTCAATTGCATTAATCAAATTATCAAAACAATCAGGAAGAGAATTCAACAAAATAACAACCAATTGTTCATCTGGGAATGTTATGCTACAGCTATTCAAATCTTGAACTAGCTTGTTAAACACATCAAGATTATCTTGCAACTCTTTATTAGGATCCATTTTTAAAACAAATATTCTTTAATGAAGATAATCTTATTAGGGAGAGTTTTGGTAAAAAACAACTCATCTAGCTTCTTCCATATGACAGCAGGATCTTCCGAGTCTCCACACTCCCTTGTGACACTATCCGACATGTGTAAGAAAATGGTGTTGCATGCCATTTTCTTCATCTCAATCCGCTAGAATTCCGTGATACTTGCTAGAAAAGCATCATCTTCTCTAATCACCAAGTCCACTTTCTATTACATAAGAACAGCCTTGATTTTTCACTTCCAAAGGGCAAAGTCTCCCTTTCCATCAAACTTCTTAACACAGAAATTTGAAGCTATCTTGCGGAGAATATCCCAGATTTATGCAACACCCACAATTGTTTTCCCAAACTTCTAAATCACAAGAACTCGATCAAAGATTGATCTCAATACCGTTCTTGAATCACCCAAGAAGTTGGCCTTTGATTCTTGGAGTCTTGCCCCGCTACCTTCTGTTCTAGCTTCGATACCCACTCTCCAAAGCTCCTCCGGCTCTGATACCATTGTTATGGTATCTTCTCTAGCTAACAGTGGTATCTCTTCTAGCTCTGATACCACTATTAGGAAATCACCTTCTTGATGCCTAGGTGGTGATCTTCTAAACACCCAAGTCTAGAGTGACTTGTAATGAATCGAAAACAGAAACAAAAATCAAAGAAAAGAAAGAACACAACAATTGTTATCGAGATTCAATAACAGCTTACGTCCCCATGAGTTCCTCTAAACTCTCTGCACTAAATCAATGAGTTCTTACAAATTACAGCAAACCCCTTCAAGAAACCTCTAGTTCTTAAAGAACCAAAGAAGAGAAGAAAGAAAGTGATAAGAACTATTACAAAGCCCTCTACCCACAATCTATACTACTCTCTCTTTACAACCAGCATCTCTTTTGAGATCTGTTCTAGTGTCTCTCCCATGTTTTGTGTCTTTACACTCTCATACTTGCACTTGAATTCTCTTGTATGATGATCACTTATGTTTTCAACTTGTGTTATTGTGTTGAGATTGAATCTAGGTGACCCTTTATATAGTGCACCACTTCTTGACTAATCTTGAAAGTCAATATCCGTCCTTAGATCTTAAGGACCTTTCAATCATAGCCCTTCATCAATCCTTAATGATCTTGTGTGTTTTAATCATGCATCCACACACCTTTCAAAGAGGCTGAAAAGCTAGTCTCAGTGTGCTTGGCGCCGCAGCCTAGAACAGGGCTGGCCGCAACGCAAGGCATGGCTACACTTCTCCACTTTCTGGGCACCGTGGCCTAGGAAGGCTGGGCCGCAGCCTGACCTGATGCTGCACTTCTTTGTCTTGCTGTGCGCTGAGGCGCCAAGGTCTAATGAAGAACCTTGTCAAACCATATTTAAACCTTAGACAAACACCAACAACTTCACCCACTTAATAGTCAGTGGGGAACTTTATTTTCAAATGGTAGGTGGAGACGACCACTTTCAGTTTGATTACAGTGGGTTTGTCGAGGATCACGTTGTAGGACGACAGTTGTTTGACTACTAAGAAATTAGTTTGCACAGTAGTAGTCTGCAAAGCTATCCCCGCGGTGATCGGGAGAACTATGCTACCTTTGGCAAACACTAGAGCCCCTAAGAAGCCATACAGCGGGGTAGAGATCGGCTCTAGCTCACTATCTTTCAACTGTATTTGCTAGAAAGAATCATAGAATAAGATGCTCGTCGAACTCCCGTTATCCATCAAGTTGCATCTGACTTCATGGTTGGCTATAAGAAGGAAGACCATTATGGCATCATCGTGTAGGGTTTTTACTCCGTCTAGATCATCGTCCATGAAGGAGATCATATGGTTTGTCTTTCTTCACTTATGAGGTGCACTGACAGAAGCCACGAACCTGGCATATGCTTTATTGTTCTGCCCTGAGTTGTCTCCTGTGGCTAGGCCACCCCAGATTGTTTTGATAATCCTGGTGACTATGACCTCCCTAGTTGGGCTCTCTTCAGTTTGACCTTGGACTCTTCTGAGGAGTGTGACACTCTCAGTTTTGATTAGAGAGACGTCCAGGACTCCTCTTGGGTCGATCGGACATTCCTCCTTGCCGTGACACGATAAACTCCTTCAAGTGCCCTCGATTGATAAGGGCCTCAATATGTTGTGTCAAGGCGTGGTACTCCTCAGTATCATGCCCATGGTTTGTATGGAATCGATGCCACTTGCTCTGATCTCCACTGAGGTGTTGTGGCTTCGGGGGCCATTGGAGGATTGCCCTAACTTGGAGCTACATTAGGACATTAGTTTTGGATGTGTTAAGAGGAGTAAAACTTTCAAAACGGGTGGGGGCCTTATATCTGCCCTCGTGGTGGGGTTTTTTGGTCGTCCCACTGTGAGGGTCGTTGGTTTATTTCCTCTTTTTCTCTGTTTCCCCTTCTTTTTCTCTTCAGAAAGCTTGGTCGTCTTTTGCTAGCATATACTTCTCTGCCCAGGCCAAGACCTTGTTCATGTCTTTGGGCGGTCGCCTAGTGAACTTGGAGCTGAAGATTTCGGACCTTAGTCCATTTTTGAATGCCAACATCTGAACGTTGGGATTGAGGTCAGGGATATCCCAAGCGGCAGCGTTGAACCTCGAGATATAGGCTCAGAGCCTCTCCTCTTGATGTTGAATAGGCTCTCTAAGGTCTTCTTAGGTCCATTGCTGCTAAGAAAGTGGGAAGCAAAGGCATAGCTGAGCTCTTTGAAAGTGTTGATGCTTCTTGGTGTCAAACTGGAATACCACGTACTGACAACTTTTTCAAGCGTCAGGGGAAATACTTGGAACATGACCAGATCAGAGTGCCGACACAGCATCACGGTAGTCTTATAATGGTGGAGGTTGTCCAAAGGATATGCCTAGCCTTCATAGGGCTTGATTTGCGACGCTTTGGCATAAGAAAATAGAAAAAGATTATTATTTCTCAAAAAGAAAAAAAAATGCTCCTAATGATCATTAAACAAACTTCCCACTGAGTAATTGGCCCTCTTGCCTCAGTAAGCAGTGAGTATCACGTCAAAAGGTGGGAAAAATTTTGTGCATTATGATCATTAAAAAGAATTCTCTACTGAGTAACTGGCCCTTTTGCCTCAGTAAGCAGTGAGTGTCACGTCAAAAGGTGGAAATTCTGATTGGTAGCATTGAGACCTGTTAGTTTCATAGCCTTTTTTACTCGAGTTAGTAAGTCCTTAGGGGTGTCTTTACACCTAATGCCCTAAGACCATCTAGTTTGGGAGTCATTGGCTAAACACTCGTTACATGAGTCAAATAGAAAGCTTAAGGGAACTAACTTGGCAAAAGTCTCGCAAATAAAAGAAAAGAAGAAAATTTATGCCATCTTTATTGATTCTAATAGGAAATTTGGTGAATCTTGAGTCATCGAAACACTACTAGAATTATTCGGAAACCTAATCTTTTATGTGCTAGTTCACCACACAGTAAAGTCAAACTTGTGATGTCTTAAACTGCCTCATGAAAGTGATTTTCGTTCAAAACTCTTATTCATTACAAAGATGTGTTTATATTTGTTAAGCTTACTCATGAATGCACATCATAGTTTTGTGTGAAGACCTAACACTTTTGTGAACACTATGAACATTGGATCTATCTGTATGTAGTTATTTTTCATTTTAGTTTTTGTTTTGTATTGCTAAGGGACTAGCAATATGTAAGTTTGGGGGTGTGATAAGTGCTTAAATAGTCATATTTAAGCCCCTTAATTTACATTTGTTAAGCCCTAGTTTATGTTATTCTAGTCCATTTTACTTCATTTATGTGTTTTACATTGTTTTTATAGGTCTATGAAGAAAATGAAGCATTTTGGAAGCTTTTGGAGTTTAAAAGGAAGAAAACTGGAAAACCTGGAGCAGATACTGTCCGGAGTAGGATCGAGCGCAGTATTGTGATCGAGCGCACATGTATTGGCGTGAACAGTAAAGCGGCATAACCAGTTTTGGAAATAAAAGAGTTTTTATGTTTTAGGAAATTTAGGGTTTCCTGAGTCTTCTAGGATTATTCAATCCCTATAAATACACTTGTAAAAACACAAATTAGATATCCTTTCTTTTATCTTTTAATCTCCCTTTGGAGTAGATCTCCCTTTTGGGGGATGAAGCTCTCTTTTAGTTTTAGCTTTTGTTCGGGGAGGCCGAAGGCTGGACGAGCCTGAAGGAAGAGATTGTGGAGACGAATTGATGACTCTTCTCCATAATGTTTTCGGGTTTCTTTTTTCCTTTTTATCTTATCATGTGTAATTAACTTTTTGGTAAGGGCTTGGTTGAAGCCCTAATTATGTTTACTCGATAATTCATTATTGGCGCCTTTGCGATATTTATGTTGTGTTGCTTAACTTGATTAATACCTGTTTTTATTTAAATTCCTCATATGTGTGTGTCTGATCAACGTATGCATGTGGTATGGATTAGTTAGTTGAATCAATTTGGATGATCGAGTCCTGGGTTCAACAATAGTAACAAAAGATATCCACACCGGATTCTTGGGTTAATCAACATGGAAAACCGGGAGTAGATACCATGCCCTAGATCCCGTGTCGTTGTCGATTTCCACAGATCCTATGCTCTCTTAAGGAACAACTCAGCAGATACCATGCTGAATCCCTCAAGAAAGAAAAGAGTTAGAGTAGATACCATGCCCTTAGGTTGACAAACATTAGGTATACATGGCATGATTAAAGCATTGGCATATTGTTATATTATGGTAGCATAATTAGTGGTGGATATCAAGTCCCTATGCTTTATCTATTATTATTTTATCTTTATCAAAATCAACTCTTTTATTATTTCTATCTTTTTACATTGCGAATATAATTCTAAAATGAAATTCACCAATCCTTGTGGAGATGATCTTGCATTCGCACACTATGCTACTATTGACCTTGTGCACTTACAAGTAAAACGAGTGCGATTATTTGCTTATTTATTTAGGTAAATAAACGCATAACAGGTCAGGGATATCCCAAGTGGCAGCGTTGAACCTCGAGATGTAGGCTCAGAGCCTCTCCCCTTGGCGTTGAATAGGCTCTCTAAGGTCTTCTTAGGTCCCTTGCTGTTGAGAAAGTAGGAAGCAAAGGCATAGCTAAGCTCTTTGAAAGTGTCGATACTTCCTGGTCTCAAACTGGAATACCACGTACCGGCAACTTTTTCAAGTGTCAGGGGAAATACTCGGAGCATGACCAGACTAGAGTGCCGACACAGCATCACGGTAGTCTTTTAATGCTGGAGGTTGTCCAAATGATCTGCCGAGCCTTCATAGGGCTTGATTTGCAACATCCAAAAATTTTGAGGGAGTAGAGCTTCGAGAACTTCCTGTGTGAATGGTGAGTCCTGGACAGTAAGTGTATCCAAGATGCTATGACTTCAACACTTGAAGGCTTTGTTAATTTTTTCTTCCATTTCATCGATCTGTTTGTCTAGGCTGAGGTTGCTTTAGGAGGAGGAGCCTCCTCTAGAATTATTGGCACAAGGTGGTGAAGACTTCGTAGTGGAATGATTATCGATGGGGAGCCCATCACTAGGAAGGTTAGTCTGCATGGGGGCACGGTGAGGACATGGAGGCGAGGGCTATCGACCCCCTATCTAGACTTCGGTGGCCAGGTCCATCACTAAGCGAGAGAACTCTAGGAACTGCGCTTGAATCATTAGAATAGCGTGATACACCGAGGTGGCTCCTTGGAGATTTTTGGGCAGGTCAACTTCCGTGCTGTGAGGACGTTGTGTTCCCGGAAAGGTTCGTGGGTCACAGCCAGAGGACTTGTGTTCAAACACAGTAGGGAACCTTGAGCCGGACTACTGGCTGTGGGAAATGTTTTGTGTAGGTGGGGCACTTATTTCGGTAACTCCCTTGCCGGTGATCCTAGTGGTGTTTCTAGGTGGCATTGAAACAGACGAGTTCTTTAGATTTCTTCGTTTCTATTGGTTAGCGAGAGATTGGTTGTTCCCACGAACGGCACCAATCTGTTGATGCCGAAAATCTATTATTGAGCTGGATGCTTAGGACTCCACAGTCTGCACAAAGAAAGAGGGATGAAGTAAAAAGTAATGATAAGTGCCAAATATTGCATATTTGGGCCCCTTAATTTACATTTATTAATTCTTTAGTTGTGTCATAATCTGATATTTTGTGTTAGTTTTATGATTTTTAATGTTTTGTAGGATTGCAAAGGAAAATTGGGGATTTAATGTGCAAAAAATGCAAAAACTGAAATCGTTTTGAAGTACGAAAAGAAATTTCAAACTGTGGCTGTGTGTGTTGGGAAAGAACTGAGAAAAGAATGAATTGAAGAAAGGAAGATCAAAATTTTAGCAGCCTATCATCTAGGGACTTTTTTCTCTCATTTAAAAGAAGATTTTATTTGAGTAATGAGCTGCTAAAATAAAAGAGACGTGGGCAGAAGTTTTGAGTGGCATGTGAAGGTTTAATTCCACATCCCACATTCTACGACGGTTGGAAACACATTCTACATTCCACATCCCACATCGGTTGAAAACACATTCTACATCTCACATCCCACATTGGTTGGAAACATCTTGTACTCATGGAGTTTCCCTATAAAAGCTCCATTTCACTTCATCTTCAGGGGGTGGATCTTAGAGGCCTTGTTATCAAGAGGGGAGAGCGTCGCACAGCAAAAACAAAAAGAAGAAAAAACAAAGAGAGGAGCTGCAAATGTAATTTCTCTCTCAATATATTTTTAGCTTTAATTTATTTTTTTGTGTTTTAAAGTTTAATGTTTAGCAATTTAATTTTGAAATTTATTTTCATAATCATGAGAGGCTAAAACCTTCATCTAAGGTTGAAGATGAAGCTTAGCCATTGATTAGCATTACATTTTCATATATGTTCATACGATTCCGACGTTTTTGTATTGATGTTCTATTTCAGTTCAATTGTTTGAGTAAATTCTTATGATTGATTGTTTTGTTTATAAATTGTTCAAATTGGATATTCGATGTGTTTCATCCAACGGATACATCGAATCATTCAATTTAAATAAGATATCCATTGTGATTTGTAAATTAAACAAATACATTGGATGATTTGATTTAATTAGGGTATTTGTTGTGATTTGTATATCGATGGATTCATGGAATTATTTGATAAATTACTTTTATATAGAACATACATGGGATGTAATTGCTTGTCGGTTGTAGGAACAAAAATCATGAAAATATATGCTTTAATTTGGTGGGGTGGATTCAGAAACCTTGGTGCTTTTATCATTTGTTTTAAATCAATAGTTTAGTTTATATTCTTTACACGACACAGTTCAAAATTCGGAACTAGGTTAAAATAGGTTTTGTTTATGTAAAAATCTATTTTCATGATGCAATTCCCTGTGGATTCGATCTCGCACTTGCACACACTATATTGCAAACGACTCGCGCGCTTGCGAGTAATTTAAAATTATCAACAAGTTTTTGGCGCTGTTGTTTAGGAGTTGTTTTGTTTGCAAAAATTAAATTTTTGTTTGAGTTAATTTTATTTTTCTACTTGTTTTGTTAGCATTTTTGTTTCATTTTGTGAGTATTGTGTTTTCTGTTTTTGCATTTATTTTATTCTATTTATTGGTATTTGTTATTTGTATTTGATTTTATTCTTTTGTTTATGCTAGTTAGTTTATTTTCTTGCTTTTTGTGTGGTGTATGCTTGGTCGGAGATCCTTGAACTTAGAGTTGATACCTTTAGATCCCATAATAGAAAGAACTCTTAGGAGAAAAAAGAGAGCACTTGTTGAGAGAGAGACGATTGAGATGGGGGACAATTTAAGGAATGCAAATCAACCAGAGAATGTAGAGCAACCTAGAGCTTGGAACGTGGACTTCACTACATCCCTTAGGGATTTGTTCACACCCGTTGCGACTAACTCCCTTTCTTGTATAATATTGCCACCAACCAATGCTGCCCATTTTGATCTAAAGCCACATGTCATCCAACTCCTACCCTCATTTTATAGCTTGGATCTTGAAAATCCTTACAGCTATATGAAGCAGTTCAAAGATATTTGTGCTACATTCAAGTTTCAAAACTTTTCTGATGAGTCGGTCCATCTTAGACTTTTCCCTTTTTCTCTTCACGATAGAGCTAGGGCATGGTTGGATTCCAACACGCTCGGGTCTATTACATCTTGGGAAAGCTTGTTGAGTAAATTCTATAATAAAATTTTCCCAATGTCTAAAGTGAATAAGTGTCGAAAGGAGATTAGTTCTTTCACTCAGGAGGAGGATGAGAAGTTTTTTGAGAGTTGGGAGCATTTCAAAGAGTTATTGATAAGATGCCCTCCACATGGATATGATAAGTGGAGACTCGTTCAGTTCTTCTACCAAGGGTTGACTTAACCCAACCGTAGCATGATCGAGTTTATAAATGAGGGGGCATTCTTAACTCTGACAGGGGATGAAGCATACAAAGCATTGGAAAAGTTGTCCGACAACTCATAGTAGTGGGATTTTTGAAGCTGTCGGGACAAGTCCATTCGTGCTCCTAAGAAAGGAGGCATCCATGAGATTAAGGAGGACACTGACTTGAGGATAAAGATAGATGCTCTCATCAAGAAGATTGATGCTCTCGCTGTGGGCCAGTCCATCAATGTTGCCAATACATTCAATGTTGATAGTTGTTCCATCTGTGCTAGTCCTATGCATTTAGCACATAATTGTCCATCTATGCCGGCTTTTGCCGAGTATCCCATGGAACAAGTGAACGCTTTCAATGACTATCAGAAGTAATCAAATGGATCTTTCTCCCAGACTTACAATCCAGGGTGGCGGAACCACCCTAATTTTTCATGGAAGCAGAACCAACCGATGAATCAGGGAGGAGCCCCTCATCATGCTCACAATCAATACCCTCCCAGATTTCCCCCACTAGTTCTAAGTTATGGTCGTTTAGCCTATCCAACACCATCACCCGCTTATGAAGCTCCCACTCAAGTGCCAGCGTTGGTTTCACAATCATTGGAGGACACCCTCAATGATTTCATAAAGATGAACGGCCAATCCATCAGTGAAGTGAGGAGTGCGACAATAGTAAACACCCAAGCGATTGCCCAGCTAGAGAATCAAATCGGTCAAATCACAAGTCACTTGGGTGAAAGAGAGAAAGGAAAGTTCCCTAGTCAACTCTTGCCCAACCCGAAAAGACAGTTTGTGCTTGGAAATTCATCAACTCCTACGCACGGGTAGGAACAAGTGCAATCGATTGTCACATTGAGGTCAAAGAGACAAGTGGACAATCAAATGGAAGAGAACCTTACTATGCAGCAAGGGCAAGAAAGTGGCAATAAGGAGAAGAGAGATGCTGAGCCATCTATAGCCACACCTACTATTAAGGATCTTCCTAGGTCGTTTGTACCTAAAGCACCTTACTCTGAGATATTAAAAGCGCTCAAGAAAGGAGGGAAGTCTGATGACATTCTAAAGGTGTTCAAGCAGGTCGAAATCAGTATCCTATTTTTGGATGCCATCCAGCAAGTGCCTTTATATTCTAAGTTCTTAAAGGACTTGATCACTGTCAAGAAGAGGACGAATGTCCCGAAGAAGGCATTTTTGACCGAGTTGGTTAGCTCAATCCTTCAGTGCAAGCTGCCCATCAAGTATAAGGACCCAGGGTGTCCTACCATCTCTTGCATGATAGGAGTCAGCCAGATTGAGGGCTCTTTTGGATCTAGGAGCAAGTGTAAATCTTCTACCTTACTCAATCTATTTGCAGTTGGGGTTAGGAGATTGAAGCCCACATCCATGACGCTTCAATTGGCTGATAAGTCAGTGAAGATACCATGGGGAATAATTGAGGACGTTTTGATAAAGGTGGATAAGTTTTATTTCCCCATGGATTTCATTGTGCTTGACACAGAGCAGGTTCAGAATGTGGGGATTCAAATACCGATGATTCTAGGGCGACCATTCATAGCCACGGCTAATGCCCTCATAAATTATAGGACAAGGGTGATGAAGATTTCCTTTAGAAATATGATAGTGGAGCTGAATATCTTTAATATCAGTAAGAAACCACTGGAATATGATGAAGTGAGAAATGTATGCTTGATAAATGATATTATTGAGGAGACTGTGGATGAATCAAGCATTGAGGACCACCTTGAGGCATGCTTTGCTCAGTTTGGAGAGGATTTGGATTTGGATAAGTTACCTAAGCAAGTGAATGCCATTTTGGAGTCTGCTACTCGGGAGAGCAGTGAGACAGAGGAGACCGCAGCACCTTAGCCCCCCAAGAAGGAACTTAAGCCTTTACCAGACAATCTTAAGTATAAGTTCCTAGGTCCAGAAGATTATTTGCCTATGATTATAGCTTCAGATTTGGTTAATGCTTAAGAGGAGAAATTATTGGATGGTTTAAGAGAGCACAAGGAAGCTATTAGCTAGACTATTGAGGATATCAAGGGGATCAACCCCTCGGTGGTGATGCACAAGATACATTTGGAAGAGAATGCCAAGCCATTAAGAGAGCCACAGAGAAGTCTCATCCCAGCTATACAAGAGATTGTGAGGACTGAAGTGATAAAGTTGTTTGATGCAGGGATCATTTATCCAATCTCTGATAGCAAGTGGGTGAGCCTGATTCATGTCGTGCCCAAGCGGGCTAGATTAACGGTCGTGAAGAATAAGGATGACGAGTTGGTTCCAACTCGTGTTCAGTCAGTATGGAGAGTCTGGCTGAAGACGTAAAACTTAGCGCTCATGGGAGGCACCCCACATTATATCCTTTATGTTTTTAATATTTTTCGTATTCTTGTTACTATTTATTTCTAGTATTTTTTTTTGTTTTCCAGTATTTCTTTAGTCTTTATTTTTCAGGGTCAACGCATACTTCAGTTCAAGTTTGGGGGTATGCTATGAGCCATACTAGTCCAGCTAGTTCCCTATCTCTCAGGTCAGCTCTTTCCATATTATTCACACATTGGGGACAATGTGTAATTTAAGTTTGGGGGTATGGGAGATACATTACACACACTTCGTCCCAGTTTGTTGTTTCTTTTTTCTTTGTTTTAAAAAAAAGATAAATGCATGCTTATGTTATTTTGAAATTTTGGTTGATCTAAACAAATACTATGACATGATGTCATTGGTGAGCTTAAAGTCTTGAACACATGATTTGATGATAGAGTTTTAAAATTTAGTTACTTACTTTAGCCATTTGAGAATTCACATGTTTGATCTAATATGACATGAGCACATTAGCATATAATTGTGTGAGGTATGACATGTGATTTTAATGTGTATGTTTCCAACCGGATGACTTGTTGGATGGACACTTTGGCATAGAAAAGTAGAAAAAAAAATTTTACACAGAAAGAAAAAAAAATGCTCATAATGATCATTGACAAAACTTTCCACTGAGTAACTAGATCTCTTGCTTCAGTAAGCAGTGAGTGTTCACGTTAAAAGGTGGGAATTTTTCTCATGACGATCATTGATAAACTTTCCACTGAGTAACTGAACCGCTTACCTCAGTAAGCAATGAGTTTTCATATCAAAAGGTGGGAATTTTGATTGGTTGCATTAAAGCCAGTTCAGTTTCGTAGTCTTTTTGACTCGAGTTAGTAAGTCCTTAGGGGTGTCTTAACACTTCATGCCCTAAAACCATCTATTTTGTGAGTTATTAACTCAACACTCGCTACATAGGTTAATAAGAAAGCTTAAGGGAACTAAACATGGCAGAGCCTCACAAAACAAGAAAGAAGAAAATAAAACTATGCCATTGATTGTTCATTCTGATGGGAAATTCTGTGAATCTTGAGACATGGAGATATTGCACATTGGAATTATTTGGAAGCTTCATTTTTATGTGCTAGTTCACTTTACACTGATTTGAGCTTGTGATGCCTTAGCCGACCTTTTGTAAGTAATTAGATTTTAAAATTCCTATTCATTACGAAGATGGCTTTATATTTTAAGCTTGCTCATGAATGAATATCAGGGTTTTGTGTGCTACTTAAATTTTTGGATACCATGAATGATGGATTTATCTTTATGTTCTTTATTTTTCATTTATTTTATTTTATTTTTGCTAAGGGACTAGCAAAATGTAAGTTTGGAGGTATTTGATGAGTGCCAAATATTGCATATTTGGGCCCCTTAATTTACATTTGTTAATTCTGTAGTTGTGACCTAATATGATATTTTGTGTTAGTTCTATGATTTTTAATTTTTTGTAGGATTGCAAAGGAAAATTGGGGATTTAATGTGAAAAAAATGCAAAAGCTGAAATCGTTTTGAAGTATGAAAAGAAATTGCAAACTGTGGCTGTGTGTGTTGGGAAAGAACTGAGAAAAGAATGAACTAAAGAAAAGGAATATCAAAATTTTAGTAGCCTATCGTCTAGGGACTTTTTTCTCTCATTTAAATGAAGATTTTATTTGAGTATATGAGCTGCTAAAATAAAAGAGATGTGGGCAGAAGTTTTGAGCGGCATGTGAAGGCTTAAATCCCACATCCTACATCAGTTGGAAACACATTCTACATCCCACATCCCACATCCAACATCGGTTGGAAACACCTTGTACTCATGGAGTTTCCCTATAAAAGCCCCATTTCACTTCATTTTCAGGGGATGGATCTCGGACGCCTTGCTATCAAGGGAGGAGAGTGCCGCACAGCAAAAACAAAAAGAAGAAAAAACAAAGAGAGGAGCTGCAAGTGTAATTTCTCTCTCAACATATTTTCAGCATTTTTTTTTTTTTGTGTTTTAAAGTTTAACCCGAAACTTCCTCTTATGAGTGCAACAATCTTTCAAAAATTTAGCATAAGCAGGTATTTGTTGAATTGCATCTAATAAGGGAATATTGATTTCTACTTTCCGCAAAGTTTCAAAAATATCAAGCAGTTTACTTTCTTTTTTAGGCTTTACTAACCTTTGAGGGATGGGTGGTGCATTTACCTTTTTCATCTCACTTACCTTTGATGTGGACGCTTGTGTAGGCTCATCAATTCCTATGATCTTACCATTTCTGAGAGTTGTAACGTCATTCAGTTGCTGATGTCCTCTTAGATTAGGTAGTGTTTGGGTTGGAATTTCACCTTGCTTTCTTTCACTTAAATCCTTGGCCAATTTCCCCACTTGGACCTCTAGTCTTTGAATGGCTTGCTCATGCTTTGCATTGATTTGTCTTTGCTTAGTCCAAAATTGTCTTTCCTCTGTCATGAACTATTCTTGTGAAGTCATCAACTGTTGTTGCTGAGTTGCCAATTGCCTCACAAGACTCTCAAGTCACTTTCCTTTGATTCCAGAACTGATTGGGCTACTTGTTAGGAGTTCCTTTACTGTCCTTGAAGGTTCAAGGCATTCTGGTTGTTGTTCCATGCAAAGTTGGGGTGGTTCCGCTATCCAGGATTGTAGGTATTTGCATATGGATCGTTCTCGGGAGGATAGTTATTTGGTCCC
Source organism: Bretschneidera sinensis (assembly GCA_023935145.1). Classification (NCBI taxonomy): domain Eukaryota; kingdom Viridiplantae; phylum Streptophyta; class Magnoliopsida; order Brassicales; family Akaniaceae; genus Bretschneidera; species Bretschneidera sinensis. The sequence continues at coordinate 74,374,636 of CM043702.1, read as the reverse complement.
ACATAGTTTGCTTGCTCTGAAAATGAATACAAAGGGCAAGTTTCAGTAGTGTGATCAAAATGAGAACATATAGCACATATCTGTAGTGGCATAGCTTATGGACGAGGTGGGCTGTTCTTAGCAGTCATGGCTTTTACAAGCATATCTATCTTTCTTTCCACAATAAGCATCTGATTTGGAGATCCACCATTTAAGTTCACTTCATATATACCCTTGCTCTTTACTCTTGATCTTCCTCTAGATGAGAATTATTGGGTGTGCTCACTTAAGATCTCAAAAAGCTCCAAGGCTTCTTCACTACTTTTCTCTATCAGCACACCTCCACAACCTGAATCCACAATACTTTGATTAATATCACTCAAATCTTCATAGAAAGCTTGTACCAACTCATCTTGAGGTAGGTTGTGGTGTGGGCATTTGAGTAGCAACTCATTAAAGTGTCCCCATGCCTCAAAGAAAAGGTCTCCATCTCTCTGTTGGAAAGATTGAATCTCCCTTCTTATTTGCCTTGTATTTTGTGCTGGGAAACATTTTCTTAGGAACCTACTGGATAGCTCCTCCCAAGTATGGATAGAATCTACAGGCAATGAATTATACCACAACTTAGCTTTATCTTTTAATGAAAAAGGGAAAAGAATTAACCTGATTCCCTCTTGATTTAGGCCCTGGATGTGCTGGAACTTGCAGAGGTCAAAGAATTCCCGAAGGTGCAAGTGTGGATCCTCAGCAAGTGTACCCCTGAAATGAGTCAATGCACTGAGTATCTGCGGAGATATGTAATAATTGCCTTCCACCTCTAGTTGATAAGTAATGCGTGAGGGCTGGTCGAGGTTCCGTGGGATGAAGGATTACTTCATAGATCTTCGTTCACGCTGTTCCGTCATTTGTGCTTCTCCCTTAAATTCTTCTTCGTTCTCCTCAACGTTGTTTCTAAGCCTCTGTCTAATGGTTCGCTCAATCTCTGTATCAAGTGGAAAGATGGTTGGATACCTGGATCGAAGACCATGCATGAATTTTAGTTGAAAGGCTTTAGTGCAGCAGTTTCAATACTGTTGCTCGGGTAGTTTCTGCCTTGATTGTGCTCGATCGCACCAAGGAGTGCGCTCGAGCGCAATGCTGCTGCAGTACCTGAAACAGAAAAATAGAAAACGAAAAGAAGGAAAAATTAGATTTTTCTTAATAAAACAAAATAAAACGGAACGGAATAAATTAATAAAATAAAATAAAAACTAAAGAAAATAAATCTAAACAGAAATTTAGCGCAATCCCCGGCAATGGCACTAAAAACTTGGTGTGCGTTTATCTACCTAAATTATTAAGCAAATAATCGAACTTGTTTTACTTGCAAGTGCACAAGGTCAATAGTAACATAGTGTGCAAATGCGAGATCATCTCCAGAGGGATTAGTGAATTTCAATTTAGAATTAGTTTCGCAATATAAAAAGATAGAAATAAATATTGAGTTTGAATTAATAAAGATAAAATCGTAGGGACTTGATATCCACCACTAATCATGCTACCACAATAAAACAGTATGCTAATGCTTTAATCATGCCATGTATACCTAATGTTTGTCAACCTAAGGGCTTGGTCCACTCCTTAAGCTATTGATTTCCCAACGAGTTAGGCATGGTGTATACTCTAACTCTTCTCTTTCTTAAGGGATTCAGCATGGTGTATACTGAGTTGTTCCTTAAGAGAGCATAAGATCTGTGGAAATCGATAACCACATGAGACCTAGGGCTTGGTTTACTCTTGGTTTCCCATGTTGATTAACCCAAGAACTCGATGTGGATATCTTTTGTTACTATTATTAAACCCAAGACTCGGTCATCCAAATTGATTCAACTAACTAATCCATACCACATGCATACGTCGATCAGGCAAACACATATAAGGAATTTAAATAAAAACATACAGTAATCAAGTTAAGCACCACAACACAAACATCGCAAAGGTGCCAATACCGAATTATTGAGGAAACATAATTAGGGCTTCAACCAAGCCCGTACTAAAAGTTTAGTTACACATAATAAAAATAAAGGAAAGAAGAAACCCGAGAGAGCTCCATTGAAGAGTCGTTAATTCTTCGTAGAATCCCCTCTAGCCTTCAGCCTCCCGACCTAAAACTTAAAACTAAAAGGAAGCCCCCATCTCTGTGTTTTACAGGCCTATTTATAAGGCTTTGGAACATCTAGAAACCCTAAAACTCGAAAAATAAAACCCTACAATTATTTCCAAAATAGGAAATGCTGTTTTGATGTTTTACTGATGCGTGTGCGCTCGATCCTGGACTGGTGCGCTCGAGTGCAGGTTGCGCTCAAGCTTTCTTCTTGTGCCCCCAAGTGCTGGTGCACTCGATCGCACTCTTCTGTGCACTCAATCGCACTAGACAGATACCAGTTTTTTTTTTTCCAAATTTGCTCTCTGAGCTCCAAAATGCTTCTTTTCTTCCAAAAACCTATAAAAACACAGAAAACACAAAAAAGTAGTAAAATAGAATAAATACATAAACAAAGGGCTTAACAAATGTATATTAAGAGGCTTAAATATGAATATTTAAGCACTTATCATGTTTCATCCGACAGATACATCGAATCATTCAAATTAAATCAGATATCCATTGTGATTTGTAAATTAAACAGATATATTGGATGGTTTGATTTAATTAGAGTATTCCTTGTAATTTGTATATCGATGGATTCATCGAATTATTTGATAAATTACTTTTATATAGAACATACATGGGATATAATTGCTTGTCAGTTGTAGGAAAAAAAATCATGAAAATATATGCTTTAATTTGGTGGGGTGGATTCAGAAACCTTAGTACTTTTATCATTTGTTTTAAATCAATTTAGTTTAGTTTATATTCTTTGCATGACGCAGTTCAAAATTCGGAACTAGGTTAAAATAGGTTTAGTTTAGATAAAAATCTATTTTCACGATGCAATTCCTTGTGGATTCGACCTCACACTTGCACACACTATATTGCAAATGACTTGTGCGCTTGCAAGTAATTTAAAACTACCAACAAGTAGCTAGAGAAAAAAGGAGGGTGATGCCTCCAAGGACTCTCCGATGCCTTTGTCAGTGCGAGGTTTTGAGAAAATTGAGAGGTTTGTGGTCTTAATGTTTCAGTGCTGGACTTGAATCTATTGAGATTTACATACCTTGGGCAAGTTGACCACGTACTCAGGAGGGCGCGATTCCTGAGATCCTTCTTCTCTGATGAAAGAGTCTTGTTGCATTTTCAGAGATAGCACGGTCCCTGAAATCTTGCTTCTGTTCTTGAGCATGAGAAGTCTATGAATGATGACGGCTTCGTCACCTGCTCGACCACGTGTCGTTCGGTTATTGGAGGGAAGTTATCCATGCATCATTAGGCTACTAGAGAGTGTATGTTATTTATGCGGCCACGTATCATCTGGTCATTGGAGGGAGAGCCGTCCACGTGTCACTAGACTACTAGAGGGTGAATTATTCGCTACATCACCATTAAATCACAAAAACATGTTGCAAGTTGCAACCAGATTAACATGAACGTTTAGAGTTCATAAGATCTATTTTTTTTTTCAAATAGAACACAAAAGGCATACATACCGTTAAGAATGGCCAAGAAATTTGCTCCTTTTGTCCAATTCGGCGGTAGTGGAGGAAGAATACGGGGAAGGAAGAGAAAGAAGGGAAAGAAGAGATGAGAGAATAGGTGTGCGTTTGGTTTTGACGTGAGTATCAACTTTTTGCTCCCCCAAACTGGTTTTCTACATATGTTAATATCTAGGATTAAAGGGCAAAGTGAGTAGGTTTTATAAAAAAATCATTATTATTATTATTATTATTATTATCAACCCATATATTACCATTATTAACTTTAAATGGTACAAAACTACACACAAGAAACTTAATTAAACTACTCTATTATTTTCTCATATCTTTATTTCTCGTGAAGAATTTATTACCATTAAATTTTTTTCTTAACGCATATATTTACTTAATAAATATTATAATCACTTTCTAATTTTTTTTATATTCAAAGCAACACAGTAATTATAAAAATCAATATAATTATATTCAAAATATTGTAGTAATGGAGAATCAAATCGATAGGAAAAATATGAAAAATGCCCCTATATGAAATACGAGCTTCACGACTCTACCTCACTTAAAGAAATTTCATCCTCGAAATTTAAATAGCTAGCAGTGAAAACATGTGGACACTGATTACAATTTCACCAAAATTACATTAAGCTTAACTGAAGTTTATTTCTTTACTTCTTAGGAGGTTTTACTTGTTCCTGAGTTATTTACTACTTTGGTTTTCTCAAAATTAGCTTCATATGGTTGTGTTATAGCCTGTGTCCAAAGATCACCACAAATCTTGAACAATCAAACATTAGTCATGATGTCATTTTCTTTAGTTTAACATCATCATATTTGCGTGTGTGTGTGTGTGTGTATATATATATTGCTCTCTATAAACTTATCAATAACATCCATTTAAGATCATTTCTATATTTTTTTTATCCAAAACTAACCATTTTTCTTTTTCTTTTTACCACTTAACACTTTCGAAGAGCTTTATATAATCCAAAGAACATTTCTGTCACCAATTAGTCATTCTTTTTTAATTCTACTCACTCGAATAACTCTATATGAACATCATTTTATAACACCAACTACAATCTCTAAGTAATTAGGCATATCTTCACTGTCTTTGATTAGATTTATCCCCATCCTCTCTTTTATAGCCTCAAGCTTCATATGCATAGCTAAACAAAGATTATGAATGAAGACTTTTAATACTCTTGAAGAACAAAGATTTATCCCCATCCTCTCTTTTATACGCTCTAAGCCTACTTTCAATTATTACGCATGAACCACCACTCTTATATCTTCTAAGTAACCAACTTGTTTCTAAAAATTTTCATATTTCTCAAAATTATTAAACCACAAGCTTTATCAGTGTAACTCTACTTATTTTTGGGACCAAGCATTCTATAAATATCCAACTTCTCTAATTATGAAACCCTCAATCCTTTATACCTTCCCGTGAACTCAATTAACATTCCAAACATTTCAGCATGGTAATTGATCTCAAGTATGCCCAATAAGAAAATCTAGAACCTTACACTTATCTTTTTCTACATGAATCAACACTTTAATTAAACAAATAGTCATTTTCAAAACCTTTTGTTATTACCATAACCTCAAAACCTTCATTTTAGTCACTATCATAAACTTCAAAATTCAAAATCTTATACATAACCTTCTATTATCCTATTAACACTAATACTCCATTACCAACATAATTCACTATTAAGACCATGATTCAAACAATTTAAGAATACTAAAAGTTCTCTTGAACCATCATGACAAATTTCCTCTATGGCATTGTTTGGGGTTAGATTTAAGCAAGCTTAAATTCACTTACTAAATCTAATCAAGAGAAAGACTAAAGAGAAGTACAAGAGAAGTCAGTTACAAAGTGTTAGTTTCAAAACATATTATAACAACCTGTGCAATTATAAATTAACTAGCTAAATATTCCATAACTAGTAAAAAGGGGACTTTTATTGAGAAGACACATTCATTGAATGAAAAATCCATAATTTTTCTCCTTTATTTTAGTTGCAATTCTTGTAACATTCTTAGAGTTTAAGCTTGAACTCAAATCAAACCATTTTTTGAGTTATGAAAGGCATCATTGGTGCTTTCATTTACTCAATCATCTACTTTTCTTACTCTTTTCTAATCACTTGCCAAGACTGAAGGAACAAGGAATACAAATGTTACATGGGACAAAATTCTTCAACTATAGAGACAAATCAAAGAAGATTTCATGGCTGCAATTCAACCATTGTAGCAAGATCATCATAAACAAGGGCAACAAATGGACAAGATCACCTCTGATGTGGAAGAGTTAAAGATCAATACTAGTAAACATGATTCTCATGCCCCTACATCTCATAACAATCAAGAAGAAGGCAACTGTGCAGCCTACAATGCTACACCATTCAAACATGTCAAAATTTATTTTCCAAGATTTAGTTTCGGAGATCCATCAGATTTGTTGTTCAAAGTGTAGCAATTCTTCTTGCATCATCAAACTTCTAAATTTCACAAACTTACAATGGCTTTTTCCACTTAGATGGTCCAACATCTAGTTGGTATCAACGGATGTACCAAAGCAATCAATTGAGGGATTGAAATAATTTGTTACTTCTTTAAAATTAAGATTGGGACCGTCTCTCTTTGATGATCCATAAGGCAAACTAACTAAGCTCATGCAACAAACTTTAATTCAAGATTATCATGAAAGGTTTGAAATGCTATCTTGTAAGGTACCTGGCCTGACATAATAGTTCTTGAAAAGTTATTTCATTTCAGGACTGAAATCCTCAATCAAAAGGGAAACCTTGATGTAGAGACCTCAGAGTTTGAATAAAACTATTAGCATAGCAAGAATGCTAGAGGCAGAAGTTGGGGTCCTAAACTACTCAATAATCCTTCTTTCCTAGGGCTTAGACCAGTGCAACAACCTATTTCAACATTGCTAGGAATAAAAGCACTTTTCAAAAGAGTCACCCCCACAAGAACAACAACTCAGGAGGGAGAAGGGGTTGCATTTCAATTGTGATGAGAAATATAGTCCTGGACAATAAGGGCACACTATTATTCTTTGAAGGAGAGGACACCACGCTAGAGGAGTCCATCAACTCAGAAGATTTGATTACAGGTAATGATCTTACTCCTACTATTAGTTTTCATCCAATGATTAGCCATATATGTCCTTAAACATTGAGATTACAAGGAAAGATAGAGAGTCAAATGTTACAAATACTAATTGATGGAGGTAATACACACAATTTCATCTAAGAAAGGATTTCACACTTTTTGGGATTAACAATTACCCCTTCCAACCATTTCAAAGTACAAGTAGGCAAAGGAGAGCACTTGTCATGTATTGGTATGTGTACTGTAGTAGAGATATGACTGCAAGACCATAAATTTAGTATTGATTTCTTCATTATACTTATACGAGGAACATATTTTGTGTTAGAAGTCCAATGGTTGCAAAATTTAGGCCCTATTACTACTGACTAAGAAACTTTAACCATAGCATTTGTATGGGAGGGTAAACAAATATTCTTGCAAGGACAACAAAGACCAGAATGTAATATAGTGGGGTATAGCAACCTTAAAAAATGCCAATTATAGATTCTTTATCTTCTTACTTCATGTTAATGTCTGTGCATGACACTCAACAACCAAGACAAGGGTCTATGGCTTTCAAAGTAGCCATTGATCCTCAAATTTGAGAAAAAATAAAAAAAAGTTTAAGGTAGTCTTTGATGAACCTTTTGGCTTACCTCCAACAAGAAGAATAGATCACAAGATCTAGTTGTTACCTTCCTCATCTTCTGTCAACTTAAAGGCTTATAGGTACCTCATATTTTCAGAAAAACTGAAATAAAAAAAAAAATTGGTCAAAGATATGTTACAAATGAAGGTCATTCAACATAGTACAAGCTCCTATAACTCACCAATGTTGCTAGTCAAAAAATAAATATGGAACTTGGAGGTTTTGTGTGGACTATAAAGGTTTAAATGCAATCACTATTAAGGAAAGTTTTCCTATTTCTACTATAGATGAATTAATTGATGAGTAACATGGTGCTAAGATCTTCTTCAAGCTGGATTTGAGAGCTGGATATCATTAAATCATAGTGCATCATGGTGACACTGAAAAAAACAACATTTAGAACTCATCATGGACATTATGAGTTCCTAGTCATGCCTTTTTATTGAATAAATCCTCCCTCTACTATTCAAGCTGCAATGAACCAAGTCTTTGAAGCTTATCTAAGGAAATTTGCCATAGTCTTCCTTAATGACATTTTAGTATATAGTCAATGCATAGTGGCACATCTAGAACACTTGAAACTTGTGTGGATATGTTTGCAAGAAGATTTTATGTATGCTAAACTGTCCAAATGAAGCTTTTGAAAATCTTCCATTGATTACCTTGGCCATATAATCTCTGTAGCTGGTGTTGTACTAGATCCTCAAAAGATCACTACTATGTTAGATTGGCATGTACCAATTACTATGAAATAGTTGAGAGGTTTTCTAGGTCTCACTGGCTATTACAAGAAGTTTGTGAGAGGTTATGCTACCACTGTCTCACCCTTAAATGATCTTCTTAAGAAGGATAGTTTTTAGTGGAATGAGAGTACAGTTGAAGCTTTTCAGAACTTGAAGATAACATTGACTACAACTCTAGTTTTAGCCTTACCATATTTTACTAAAATTTTTGTCCTAGAAAGTGATGCATTTGGATATGGTATTGGTGTTGTACTTTTAAAACAAGGACATCCTTTAGTATTCTTTAGTAAGAAGTTGTGCCTTTCATTACAACTAGCCTCCACATGCATTAGAGAAATGCTAGCCATTACCATAGTTGTGCAACATTGAAGACAATACTTGCTTGGGTCTGAGTTTCTTATTCACATAGATCAAAGAAGTTTGAGGGGACTATTAGATCAGACAATTCAAACCCCAGAGCAGCAATTGTTTTTAAGAAACTTTTGGGATTCAGATTCCAAATTGTTTACAAACTAAGAAAAGACAATGTAGTTGCTGATGGATTATCAAGGATGCACTAGGACAACAAGGACAAAGTATCTTATCTCGCTCTTTCACTGCCTTCCTTTGATTCTCAAGAAACCTTTAAACTAAAGAACTTTCAACTTCTTGAATTAGTAGAGTTGGTAGCTTCTTGTTGTGAGTTTTAAATTACTCGCAAGCGCATGAGTCGTTTGCAATATAGTATGTGCAAATGCGAGGTCGAATCCATAGGGAATTGCGTCGTGAAAATATATTTTTATCTAAACTAAACCTATTTTAACCTAGTTCTGAATTTTTAATTGTATCTGCAAAGAATATAAAATAAACTAAATTGATTTAAAACAAATGATAAAAATACTAAGATTTCTGAATCCACCCCACCAAATTAAAGCATATATTTTCTTGACTTTGTTCCTACAACCGACAAGCAATTCCATCCTATGCATGTTCTATATAGAAAGAATTTATCAAATGATTCCATGAATCCATCGATATACAAATCACAATGAATACCTTAATTAAACCAAATCATCCAATGTATCCGTTTACTTTAGAATCACGATGGATATCCGATTTACTTTGGACGATTCGCTGTATCCGTCAGATGAAACACATGGAATATCCAATTGAACAATTTATAAACAAAACAATCAATCATAAGAATTTACTCAAACAATTGAATTGAAATAGAACATCAATACAAAAATGTCGGAATAACATATATGAAAATATAATGCTAATCAATGGCGAGGCTTCATCTTCAACCTTAGATGAAGGTTTTAGCCTCTCATGATTATGAAAATAAATTTCATAATTAAAGTACTAAACATTAAACTTTAAAACTAAAAAGAAATAAATTAAAACTGACAATATATGGATCACTCGCAGTTGCTGTGCGGCCCTTTCTCCCTTTGGTAGCAATGCCTTCTAGATTGCACACCGATTGCCCCTGAAGATGAAGTGAAATGGGGCTTTTATAGGGAAACTCTATGAGTGCAATGTGTTTTCAACCGATTTGGGATGTAGAATGTGTTCCAACTGATGTGGGATGTGGGATTTAAGCTTTCATATGCCCTTCAAAACTTCTGCCCATGCTGAAATCATGCACAACCTGACCTTTGTCTACTAAAACTGCCATAACTTTCTCTAGACAAATCATATTTACAAGCCGTAAATTTCTCCATAAAATAGACATCTGGATCTTTCTAAGTATATATGGCTCATCTCCTGTTCTTCTTGAATCAGTACAGTTTAATCCACAAAAATGACTGATCTGTATAAGCAATTCTGGCAATTTAGTGAAACTCCTTTCAAAGTGCTTGTAAACCTGTAAAACAACGAAAAAAAACAACTCAAAGTAACAAACTTTTGCATTTTTTTCACATTAAATCCCCAATTTCCTTTGCAATCCTACAAAACATTAAAAATCATAGAACTAACACAAAATATCATATTAAGACACAACTAAAGAATTAACAAATGTAAATTAAGGGGCCAAAATATGCAATATTTGGCACTCATCAAATACCCCCAAACTTACATTTTGCTAGTTCCTTAGCAAAACAAAATAAAAAAACTAAATGAAAAACAAAGAACACAAAGATAAATCCATCATTCATGGTATCCAAAAATTTAAGTAGCACACAAAACCATGATATTCATTCATGAGCAAGCTTAAAATATAAACCCGTCTTCGCAATGAATAAGAATTTTAAAATCTAATTACTTACAAGAGGTCGGCTAAGGCATCACAAGCTTGAATCAGTATAAAGTGAACTAGCATATAAAAATGAAGCTTTAAAATAACTCCAATGTGTAATGTCTTCATGCCTCAATATTCACCGAATTTCCCATCAGAATGAACAACAATGGCATAGTTTTATTTCCTTCTTTCTTTTATTATGAGGCTCGCCATGTTTAATTCCCTTAAGCTTTCTAATTGACTTATGTAGCGAGTGTTGAATCGATGACTCCCAAACCAGATGGTTTTAGGGCAATAGGTGTAAAGACACCCCTAAGGACTTACTAACTCAAGTCATAAAGGCTACGAAACTAAGCAAAATTTTCACCTTTTACTGAGGCAAGAGGTCCAGTTACTCAGTGGAAAGTTTGTTAATGATCATTATGAGCATTTTTTTTACTTCTCTATGCCGAAGTGTCCATCCAACAAGTCATCCAGAATCAACTAAACCATGGAAACATACACATTAAAATCACATGTCATACCTCACATGATTATGTGCTAATGTGCTCATGTCAGATTAGATCAAACATGTGAATTCTCAAATGCCTAAAGTAAGTAACTAAACTTTAAAACTCTATCATCAGATCATGTGTTCAAGATTTTAAGCTCACCATTGACATCACATCACAGTATTTGTTTAGATCAACCTAAATTTCAAAATAACATGAGCATGCATTTATGTTCTCTTTAAAACGAAAAAACAACAACAAACTGGGACAAAGTGTGTGTAATGTATCTCCCACACCCCCAAACTTAAATTACGCATTGTCCCCAATGTGTGAATAATATGGAAAGAGTTGACCGGGGGATGGAGAACTAGCTGGACTGGCATGGCTCATAGCATACCCCCAAACTTGAACTGAAGTACGCGTTGTCCCTGAAAAATAAAGACTGAAAAACAAAAAATACTAGAAATAAATAGTAACAAGAAATATGTAAAATAATAAAAATATAAAGGATATGTTGTGGGGTGCCTCCCATGAGCGCTAAGTTTAACGTCTTCAGCCAGACTCAGCAATAATAATCGTGCCCAGCCAAGCACTCCACCATCTGATCAATAAATGGGAGTGGAAAATGATTTTTCTTTGTGGCAGCATTCAACTTACGGTAGTCTAGACACACTCTCCATCCTAATTGAACATGAGTTGGTACCAACTCGTCGTCCTTATTCTTCACTACTGTCAATCTAGCCCGCTTGGGCACGACATGAATCGGGCTCACCCACTTGCTATCAAAGATTGGATAAATGATCCCTACATCCAACAACTTTATCACTTTAGTCCTCACAACCTCTTGCATAGCTAGGTTGAGCCTTCTCTGTGGCTCCCTCGATGGCTTGGCATTCTCCTCCAAATGTATCTTGTGCATCACCACCGAGGGGCTGATCCCCTTGATATCCTCAATAGTCCAGCCGGTGTCTTCCTTGTACTTTCTTAAAATGTCTAATAATTTATTCTCTTGAGCATCAACCAAATCTAAAGCTATAATCATAAGCAAAGAATCTGCTGGACCTAGGAACTTATACTTAAGATTGTCCGGTAAAGGCTTAAGTTCCTTGTGGGGGGGCTCAGGTGCTGCGATCTCCTCTGTCTCACTGCTCTCCCGAGGAGCAGACTCCAAAATGGCATTCACTTGCTTAAGTAACTTATCCAACTCCAAATCCTCTCTAAACTAAGCAAAGCATGCCTCCAGAATGTCCTCAGACTTCCTTCCTTTCTTGGGCGCTTATAATCTCTCAGGGTAAGGCGCATTAGGTACAAACGACCTAGGAAGATCCTTAATAGTAGGCGTGGCTGTAGGTGGCTCAGTATCTCTCTTCTCCTTGTTGCCACTTTCTTGCCCTTGCTGCATAGTAGGGTTCTCTTCCACTTGATTGTCCACTTGTCTCCCAGACCTCAATGTGACAATCGATTGCACTTGTTCTTTCCTGTGCGTAGGAGTTGATGAATTTCCAACCGTAAACTGTTCCTTCAAGTTGGGCACAGGTTGATTGGAGAACTTTCCCTTCTTGGTAGCTACGCATTCTAGATTGCACACCGATTGCCCCTGAAGATGAAGTGAAATAGGGCTTTTATAGGGAAACTCCATGAGTGCAATGTGTTTCCAACCAATGTGGGATGTGGGATGTAGAATGTGTTTCCAACCGATATAGGATGTGGGATTTAAGCCTTCACATGCCCTTCAAAACTTCTGCCCACGCTGAAATCATGCATAGCTTAATAAGTAAAAATCACTTATGCCACACTGAAATCACGCATAGCCTAGCCTTTGTCTACTAAAACTGCCATAACTTTCTCTAGAAAAATCATATTTATGAGCCGTGAAATTCTCCAAAAAATAGACATCTGGATCTTTCCAAGCATTTATGGCTCATCTCCTAGTTCTTCCTGAATCAATATAGTTTAATCCACAAAAATGACTGATCTGTATGGGCAATTCTGGCAATTTAGTGAAACTCCTTTCCAAGTGCTTGTAAACTTGTAAAACAACGAAAAAAATAACTCAAAGTAACAAACTTTTTCATTTTTTTACATTAAATCCTCAATTTCCTTTGCAATCCTACAAAACATTAAAATCAATGGAAAGCTCAATCTCTCTACTAGGAGGCAAACCAGATCACTCATCAGGAAATACCTCTGGATAATCTTATACTACTAAGATTTCTTCCAGTCTTCTACCTTCTTTATTAGAATTCCCCACATAAGCTAAATACCACTTACAACCTTTTCTCAATCACTTGTTAACTGTCAATGCAGAAACAAGACAATTTCAAAGTATCTTACGTTCTCCTTGAAAGCTAAACTCTTCTTACCCAAGTATTCTAAACACTACATTCTTCTTGAAATAATCAAGCCAGGCATGATATACCGATAACTAATCTGTTCCCAATATTAAATCAAAATCTATCATACTAAGAGGTAATAAGTCCATTTTAAATTCTCTATCACTCATATGGATAACACATCCCCTATAGATATTTATGATCATAACTCTTTCCCTAGTGGGAACCTCAATAATTATATTATAAATCAAAAGGCTAGCAGATACATCTGTAGATTTAGTAAACGAACTGGATACAAATGAAAAAGTTGCACCAGGATCAATCAATACTCTAGCATATTTACTAAGGATGATATTGTACCCATACGACATCAAGAGTTACTTAGGCATCCTGCTGGGTCAGTGCATACACTCTGCTCTCTCTGGGTTAGGTCTGACTACCATGTCCTCTTTTTATCCCGAACACACCCATATCTACAACATCTATTTGATGTCCTCTCCCAACCCATCCAACAAAAACCACCTCGGTTGATCTAATCTGAAATTGAGAATTAACACTAATATGTCCACCCTCTCCACAAACAAAACACATCAAGGTAGGATAACTCTGAGACAAATGTCCTATCTGATTACACCTTTAATATACTCTGTTCTCTTGATCAAATACAACATTTTCACCTCTTCTTGGTGGCACACTTCCACCTTTACCAAATCCTCTAACTCCCATACGTTGCTTTCCTAACCTAAGGGTTCCTCCAACAAAACTTTGAGCCACAAAGGATATAGATCCAGCTTGCCTCTATTGACTTTGAATAACGGGTCCTTGTCAAAATGAATGACTCTTCTAGGTGGGCAACCTCTCTGAATCCGCAGATTACCACACCTACTTCCCTTAAGTTTACTTCTCTTTAACCACTCTCTATGTCCTCTAGACTCAAAGATGTCTTTCTTTATCTGAGATATACCCCTAAGCAGTATAATTAGAATGCCTCAATTATGAGAGTCTAGAATGTATTTCAAAGTACAAGTCATCCAGAAATCTCTTACACTTTCTCTCATCAATATTCACTAGCTCAAGCACAAATCTTGATAAGGTTACAAATCTACAATCATATTGTGCCATAGTCATGAAATTTTGCCTCAATTGGATAAAATCTCTTTATTGTCTAGATCCAAAAGTATCAAAAAAATTCTTTGCAAAGAATACTTCCTTAAACCAACTCTAGTTTAATGATCGATCTATATCCATATTCAGCCTAAGGAAAATATCATCCCACTAATTAGAGGCCTCACCCTCTAATTAAAAAGAAACAAAGACAATTCTCTACCCATCTATCATTGGTAAGACACCAAATAAGCGTTCCACACGTTTAATCAACCATTCAACTTTAGATGAGTTATTAGATCCCTTAAAAGATGGGGCTTTCAACTTAATTAATCTAGCGAAACAATCTCCCTACATCTCATTAACAAAATGACCCTTTACTCACTGAACCTCATGCCCTTCAGGACTCATCACAAAATAAACTACAATATCAGGATTTGATTTATCTTTCTCATCCAATCTATGCTGTAGATGATCAGCTCTACCCTCTACCTCATTCAATATCTTAAGACTATAAGAAAGAGTTTCTATTAACTCATCTCTTTAAGCACAAAAATTCTTCACTACACCACTAGTACCAGGTGCACTATCAACATATTTCCTTTCAGGAATCACAAACTCAACATCAATCTCAATGTTTACTCTTCTAAACACAGGGGGCATACCACGCCCTCTCTGATTCACAACCCTAGCTCTAAGTCTACCATGTCCACGTGGCATCCTCAAAATCTACACAAAAATATGGGTTATTATCACCAAACAACCTTATATTTAGCTCTGTGTTACAGTGTCTCCCTTGCATTTTAAAAATGACTAATTTACCCATTACATTTTATACATGTGTCCAATAAAATTATTGACTATTAAACATGAAAAAAAATTGTCAATATTTTTTTGTGCTCTGATATCAACTTTTGTCAAGATTTTTCTGTACGTTGGAATTAATTTGATCAAAATTTCACTAAAAGGATTTATTGGATACATACCTAAGATATAAAGGGTAAATTGATCGTTTTTAAAATGCAAGGAGGACATTGAAGTACAAGGAAAAATATAAGGGTGCTTGGTGATAATAACCCTTAAAAAAATTATTTTAGATTTCTACTTTATTACATTTTATATAGTCTACCGAATCATAAAACCAATAGCCCAGATACTAAAATTGTAACGCCAATCTTTGGCGGACCCACCCAAGATAGTGCCGTCACTGTTTAGATCCAAGCACGACACATATATCCAATAACTATTGCATTAAATGCTGAAAATAATTACAAATATTTTTCTTCGACTCTTTTACAGAAGAGTTACAACTTTGTTTACAATATTCACAATCTATACAAAATTTATAATATTCACAATCTATACAAAATTTACAATATGCATGTACACATGCAACTACACAACTGTACAACTATCTTTTCTCAATCGTTATTTTTATTTTTTTTTTATCTTTATTTATTTTGTCTTACTTTCATTCCTTTCTTTATACTGTCTCTAGATGCCAAGCATGAGAACTTAGCTAAAACTTACTCTGAATCTGAGGTCAAGAATCTACCGGTCCTTCTCGTGGCCTGAAATTATTAAATATTGAGGAATAAGCTTTACAAGCTTAGTAAATTACAATTTACTAGAAGTACTCAATTTGTATACTTATAGTCATAATTATATCATAAATCATATTTATAATTCAATTATTCATTTATCAATTCTCATATCATCGTTTTTATCATCATATAGATATCAATTATGATTTAACCTCATGTATTTTTGTAATACCCGTAATCGTAAGGTAAGGGTAAAGAAGTAATTTAATAAATATGACATTAAAAAAATATAATATATTTACGTGAAGAATTTAGCATTGAATAAAATAATTCTTTAGAAAAAAAAACTGGACGCGTGGGGACGTAGTACAAAAAAAAGGGGAAAAAATAATCTCGGGCATGATGTCCAGAAGAGGAAGAAAAAAAAAGAAAGAAAAATAAAATAAAATAAAATATATATATATATATATATATATATATATATTTAAAAAAAAGGGTGGCAGCAGGTGGCAACCTGTTGCCAATTTTCGTTGTATGTAAGCCACAACTTACAAGTCGTGGCAGCTTGAAAAACAAAGGGGTGGGGGGATGCAACTAAAGAAGAAAAAGTGGGATACATATATATATATATATATATATATATATATAATAGTTTAGTATTCACATGTTTACTTATTTCGTTTAGTTTTCTTTTTAATCACTCGATTTCTTTAAACACTTGGGAACTCAAAGAAGAGTTGAAAGGACAAAATTTTAGAAGAAGTTTACTGCGGAATTTCATAGAGAATCACGAGAAGCTGTCAGAAAAATAGAAGGTAATAATGTAATGTTTATTTTTGAATTTCTGACATTTATGAAGTTTTCTTGAATTCAAAATGAGAATTTTCAAAGTGTGTGGTTTATATCGAATTGAAGAATAAATTATAAATTTAATATAAATACGATGTCAGGTGTTGATGATCTACAACCGGGGGAAATTTTTGAGAGAAACGAGAAATGCAAGGAGGTGATCCACGGGTAGCTTTAAGAGCTACGTGGTGAGTTGGATTTACTTTAAATAATCTAAATAAAAAAATTTGAAATATCTAGTGGTAATATTAAAATAAATTATTAGTTTCTGTTTTGGCGATTGATAAATATTTGGTTGATAGGTACGGTATAAATATTGGACATGTAGAATAGTATTATGTGAAAAGAGATATTTTTGGAATAATTAGTTGATTTAATAATAAAAGTGATAAGTAAAATTTTTGATGAGCTATGGTTGATGTTTTGATACGAAATTTGAGGAGATGAATTTTAATGGATCTTGACCAATTTTGATGGATGATTTGATGTGATTTGGGATGAAATTTAGTGGATCTTGACAAGCTTTAATGGATGATTTGATGTGATTGGGGATGAGAGGAATTTAGTGAAATTTTTGTTATATAAATTTGAGAAAAATCATGATAGCTAGTCTGAATACATGCTTGTTTTTATTTTTTTTATTTATATACACACTCATATCTGAATGAGAATAAAAGAATCGGGAAGGCAACCGGTCTAATGAGAATAAAAGAACCGAGAAGGCAGTTGGTTTAATGAGATTCGAAGAACCGGGAAAGCAGCCGGTCTAAATGAGAATAAAAATATTTGAATTAATGTTGTTTTTTTTATATCATTGTTCATATACATATGCATTAAATAAGATAACCAAAAGAACCGGGAAGGGGCCGATCTAATAGAATAACCGTGACAGCCGGTATATGCTGGAAATAAAAGGGACACCGTAACAGCCGGTATATGGTGGAAAGAAATTCCGTGACAGCCGAGATAAGCTGTAAAGAACCAGGAAGGGGCCGGTCTAAGATAATAATAACCTGTCGACAGTTGGGAAGACGTTCCCATCATAATCATTCATGCATGGCATCTAATTTAATTATTGCTTGCATTATTGAAATGCTGATGTGTGGTGTGTGATTGTGAATTTATTTATAGAAGGATGAGTTTCACAGAGAGACAGTTATGGTGATAAGAACCATCTAAATGGTAGACCTTATGATGTGAACCTCATTATACGAGGTAATTATGAGATAATTGATGATCTTAAGGTGAACCAGCGAATGAGAATAAGAGATTGATAGAGAATGAATCTTGTGACAAGTGTAATGATAGTTAAAAGTTGTCATCAAGTTTTGTGAAATATAAATGATTAAATATAAAATGGGCTATTATGCAAACTGAATACTTTTAGTAAATTTAATTCACTGAGCTTGTGAAGCTCACCCCTCATTATACAATGATTTTCAAGTACCAGGCATGACAATAGTTTGGTGAGTTAAAGTTCAAACGAAATCATTTTCTGTAAGTCACGTACGTGTCAACATCCTCAGACTAATGAGAAAAGAAACAAAAAAAATTATTTGTAAATATTCATGCATTTTACATTGTATAGAACGTTTAAATATCAGATAGATGTAACTCCCCTAGTGAGGGTTGAGGATTGATGTAAAAATTTTCTGTTGGTGTTTATTTTATTGTTGCATATATGTGTCATGCTGGGATTTTCAAAATGTGATAATACCGTCTCGGGGGTGGCCAACTCGGGATGGGTCGTTACAATTTTGGTATCATAGCATTAGGTTTTATGATTCTGTAGACTGCATAAAAAGAAAGAATGTGAAAGATTAAAATAAATTATAATGAACAGTCTGAGGATGACACATGAACGCGATAGAGCTAGAGTTAGAGTTGTTGATTTGAAAGACGGTGGTAGGCCCCCAATATTTTTTACAAGTCGAGGTTGAGTCTAAATCTGTAGTTCCTAGAAGGGAATGTGTTGATAGTATGATTGATATTAGTAATATAATTGATATTAGTAAATGTATGAGATAATCTGAATTTGAAAGAGATGGCTAAGGTAAGCTCTTACACATGCTCTTGAGAAGTGAAGGTAACAGATGATAGAGTTGGTAGCCTATAGCATAGACTTGACAAACAAGTTAGAGCAGTGCCTGAGGTTATTGTAAATCCAGTAATGATAAATGGTTAAAAAGTGGAAAAAGTGAGTTTATGCATAAGAGGCAAGGAGATATAATTAAGCTGAATGTCTTGTTGTTTAAAGGATCTATGAATCCTTTTAAGCATGAATTTTGGGAAAAACATGTAGAGAGATTTAAATTGGTATTTTACCAGTAACTAATAGGCAGAGGGTTGCCTTTATTTCTTTTGAGTTAGAAGGAGAAGCTTTGGAATGATTAGAGGATACTCATCCTAGGGTAAGAGCAGAAGTTGATAGACCCTTAACCTAGAATAGGTTTAAGGAAGATTTTCTTGATAAATACTTTCCTTATACCTCTAGAGCCTAACCAAATAGAGATTTTATTTTATTTTGCGGTAAATGGGTTGACTGTGGCTCAGTATGATAGGAGATTTGTGGCTTTGTCGAGGTTTGAACCGAAAATGGTATAACCAGAGGAGAAGAAGTGTAAGAGGTTCATAGATGAACTATGTTTTAAGATTTGAGCAAAACCATCTTACATGAGGCATATAAATTATGTTATGTTGGCAAATATAACACTCACGATTGAAAAGGATGTGATGGAAACTAGAGG
This sequence comes from Bretschneidera sinensis, assembly GCA_023935145.1. NCBI lineage: Eukaryota > Viridiplantae > Streptophyta > Magnoliopsida > Brassicales > Akaniaceae > Bretschneidera > Bretschneidera sinensis. The sequence continues at coordinate 74,355,235 of CM043702.1, read as the reverse complement.
TAGGAAGAATCGACAGAAGATGTCTAGATTTGAGGAACCCAGAGGTGGTACCAGTATGAGTGTGTAGGGTGGGAAACTACTCAGATGAGACATCTCTTGTCATATGGAATTGAAGTACAGAGTCAGTGGCAAGCAGGATCTGTTACTTCTGTAGCTCAGAATACTATTGGTGGGACCCTTAGATTTTGGAGACAGGTTATAGGAACTGGAAGTCATGGCAGAGGAAGTAAGTATGCCACCAAGGGGAAGTGGTAATCTGATATATGATTGAGAGACAGGAGTTTGTCATAAATATATTTTATCCCAGAATTGTCATAATTTGAAGTGCTTTGTATGTAGAGAAGGTGGACATATCAATGTTGGGTGATTTTGGTGTAATCCATTCTTTTACATCCAGTATTCATATGAAACCTTTTGAAGTATGTATTAGTACTTTGATGCAAAATATTTTTGTTGAAGTTCCCACCAGAGATAGAGTGATAATCATAAATGTTTACAAGCGTTGTGTGATTCGTATCAGTGATAGAAAATCTGAAATTGATTTATTATCTTTGAATATGGTGGATTGTTTTAGAAAGAAGGTAGTGTTCTATATATGGACATGAGGAGTGTACATTTCAGAGAGAACATAAAATCCTCTTGAATTATCTTATTTTACTATGACCACTAGGAGATGGTTGAAGAAGAATTGTGAGGAGTATTTGGCATATATAATGGATTCTAAAAAGGAAAATAGGAAGTTAGAATAAATATTAATGGTGAAAGATTATTCTAATGAAATTCTTTATGAGTTGCCTATGTTGCCTCCAAGTAGGGAGATTAAATTTTCTATTGATGTGATACAAAGATCATTACATATATTTAATAGCACCTTACAAAATAACGTCAGTTGAATTGAGAAAGTTGAACGTAACATTTTAAGAATTTGTGGATAAACAATTTATCTGACCTAATGTATTTAGGGAGTCAAGTATTGTTAGTAAAGAAGGAAAATGGAACGATAAGAGTATGTATAGACTACAAATAGTTGAATAAGAACAAATATATTTTCCCAGGATAAATAAAAGGTTTGAGCACTGTAAAGAGTAAAAGTGTTTTCTAAGATAAACCTGAGATCAAGTTATCACCAATTGAAGATAGAGAATGGAGGCATGCCTAAGATTGTTTTTAGGACACGTTGTAGTCATAAGTTTCTTGTGATGACATTTGGATTGAATAGTGTTCCAGAAACATTCATGGACTGGATAAATAAAATGTTTGAACCATTTCTTGATAATTTTGTGGTTGTGTTCATCGATAACATTTTGGTGTATTTTAAGACTAGGGAAGAGTAGGTAAAACATTTAGAAATTGTGTTGGAGATTTTGAGGAGAAAGAGATTGTATGATATAAGTTCTCTAAGTGTGAATGTTGGTTAAATGAAATAACTTTCTTGGAACCTGTAATATCCGAAAATGGTATAACAGTTGATCCACAAAAAGGTAGAGATAATGCTAAGTTGGGAGAAACCAACTAATGTAACTGAGAATAGAATCTTCTTGGGGTTAGCAAGTTATTATAGAAGATTCTTTCATAAATTTTTATGTAATACTGTTGAATAGACTGATCAGGAAAGATGTGAGATTTGTATGGTAAGGAAAGTATGAGAAAAATTTTCCAATTACTAAAGGAGAAATTAATTACAGCTCTAGTATTGGTGTTTCCTTCTGGTGGTGAAGGATTTGTGGTGTATAGTGATACGTCACATCAATAATTGGGATATGTGTAGCATAGCAAAGCTGTGGCCCATACTTCTAAGAAATTGAGGATTCATGATATAAGTTTCCACATTCATAACTTAGAATTGACTGTTATAGTGTTTACTTTAACGATTGGAGACATCATCAGTATGGAGCCACTTGTGAAATAGTCATGAGTTATAAAAGTTGGACATACTTACCTATCCAGAGAGAGTTGAATTAGAGGTAAAGATGGGAGATGAAGTTGATTAGTAACGATGATTGTACAATTCACTATCACCTAGAAAAAATGTGAAGGTGATAGTTGATACATTGAGTAGAAAGTTTACAAGAAAGTTAACTGCTATTGGAAGTCCTGATGTGAAATTGATGATAGATTTAAATGAGATAAGAATGGAGTTGAATATCAGTGACAGAGGATCATGGTTAACGAATATGGTTGTACAATCATCCATAGTAAAATGTTGTAGAGATGCAAGGTAGAGATGAAGAGATAGAAAAGATTAAGCATTGAGTGCTTACTAGAAAGCATTTTGAGTTCAAAATTTGAAGTGAGAGTATTTTGGTATTGGAACATAGGAGTTGTGTTTCAAATGTTGCGAAGTTGAGAAATAAGATATTGAGAAAGGTACCTGATGATGCAAATTCAATGCAACCAAGTAACAATAAGATGTATAAAGGATTGAGACAGAAATTCTGATGGTCATGATTGAAAAAGGATATAGTTGAGATTGTGAGGTTGTATGGAGCGCCATTAAGCATAATGTCAAATAGAAATGCTAGATTTACATCTTGGTTTTTGGAGAGGCTTTCAAAAAGCCACGGGTATACAGTTGCAATTTAATATAATTTTTCATGCTCTGACAGAAAAGATTATTAGAATTCTAAAAGATATGTTAAAGGGCAAATGTGATGAGTTTCTCAGTAAGTTGGGATGTTTACATGCCATCAATTGAAGTTGCTTGTAATAATCAGTATCAAACTAGTGTTGGGATTATACCGTTGAGAAATTGTATAAAATTATTAAGTAACAACTAAGATGATCAAGTTGGTTAGAGAAAACCATAAAGCAGCACAGAGAAGATCGAAGAGTTATGCTGATACTAAGAGAAAACCTCTTGAATTTCAAGTAAGTGATTGGGTATATTGAAAAATATCTCAATGAAAAGGTGTATTGAGACTTAAACAGGAAAATAAAATTGCGTCCGAGGTATGTGGGACCCCATGAGGTTGTTGAGAAAGTTGGGCTAGTTGTGGGTAGCCTGGACTTGCCTCCAGAATTAAAATATTTATATAATATATTTCATGTTTCTCTTTTAAGGCAGGGTTTACATGATGAATATTAAAATAATTCGAGCTAAGCTATAGAAATTCAAAAAGATTGGCCTTATATATAAGTACCAGTGAGAATTTTAGACAAAAAAAATAAATCATGCATAATAAAATAATTTCATTAGTTCAAGTTCTGTAACGGAATAAGGATGTTGAGGAGCTTATGTGAAAGCGTGAGACAATTATGAAGAATTATTATTCACATTTGTTTCTGGAGTAAAAGTAAAGAAATTTCGTGGACGAAATTTTTGTAAGGTGGGTAGAATTGTAATACCCGTAATCGTAAAGTAAGGATAAAGAAGTAATTTAATAAATATGACATGAAATAAAAAAAACATATTTATGCGAAGAATTTAGTATTGAATAAAATAATTCTTTAGAAAAAAAAATTGGATGCGTGGGGACATGGTACAAAAAAAAGAAAAAAAAGAGGAAAAAATATTCTCGGGTGTGACGTCCAGAAGAGGAAGAAAAAAAAAGAAATAAAATAATATATATATATTTAAAACATACTGCCAATTTTTGTTGTATGTGAGCCTCGACTAGCTTGAAAAACAAAGGGGTGGTGGGACGCAACTGAAGAAGAAAAAATGGGATACATATATATATACATATACATATACATATATATATATACATATATATATATATATATATATATATATATATATATAATAGTTTAGTATTAACATATTTACTTATTTCGTTTAGTTTTCTTTTTAATCACTCGATTTCTTTAAACATTTGGGAACTCAAAGAAGAGTTGAAAGGATAAAATTTTGGAAGAAGTTTAATACGGAATTTCATAGAGAATTAAGAAAAGCTGTCAGAAAAAGAGAAGGTAATAATGTAATATTTATTTTTGAATTTCTGACATTTATGAAGTTTCCCAGAATTCAAAGTGGGGATTTTCAATGTGTGTGGTTTATATTGAATTAAAGAATAAATTATAAATTTAATATAAATATAAATATGATGTCAGGTGTTGACGATCTACAACCAAAGGAAATTTCTGAGAGAAACAAGAAACGCAAGGAGGTGATCCACGGGTAGCTTTAAAAGCTACGTGGTGAGTTGAATTTACTTTAAGTAATCTAAATAAAAAAAATTGAAATATCTAGTGGTAATATTAAAATAAATTATTAGTTTATGTTTTGGTGATTGATAAATATTTGGTTGATAGGTATGGTATAAATATTGGACATATAGAATAGTACTATGTGAAAAAAGATATTTTTGGAATAATTAATTGATTTAATAATAAAAGTGATAAGTAAAATTCTTGATGAGCTATGGTTGATGTTTTGATACAAAATTTGAGGAGATTAATTTTAGTGGATCTTAACCAATTTTGATGGATGATTTGATGTGATTTGGGATGAAATTTAGTGGATCTTGGCAAGCTTTAATAGATGATTTGATGTGATTTGGGATGAGAGGAATTTAGTGAAATTTTTGTTATATAAATTTGAGAAAAATCAGGATAGGTAGTCTGAATACACGCTTGTTATTATTATTTTTTTATTTATATGCATACTCATATCTGAATGAGAATAAAAGAACTGGGAAGACAGCTGGTCTAATGAGAATAAAATAACCGGAAATGCAGTCGGTCTAATGAGATTAAAAGAATCGGGAAGGCAGCCGGTCTAAATGAGAATAAAAATATTTGAATTAATGTTTTTTTTATATCATTGTTCATTTGCATATGCATTAAATAAGATAACCGAAAGAACCAGGAAGGGGCCGGTCTAATGGAATAACCGTGACAACCGGTATATACTGGAAATAAAAGGGACACCGTGACAGCCGGTATATGGTGGAAATAAATTCCGTGACAGCTAGGATAAGCTGTAAAGAACCGGGAAGGGGTCGATCTAAGATAATAATATCCTATCGACAGGTGGGAAGATGTTCCCATCATAATCATTCATGCATGGCATCTGATTTAATTATTGTTTGCATTATTGAAATGCTGATGTGTGGTGTGTGATTGTGAATTTATTTATAGATAAATGAGTTTCACTGAGAGACAGTTATGGTGATAAGAACCATCTAAATGGTAGACCTTATGATGTGAACCTCATTATACGAGGTAATTATGAGATAATTGATGATCTTAAGGTGAACCAGTGAATGAGAATAAGAGACTGACAGAGAATGAATCTTATGACAAGTGTAATGATAGTTAAAAGTTATCATCAAGTTTTGTGAAATATAAATGATTAAATATAAAAAGGGCTATTATGCAAACTGAATACTTTTAGTAAATTTAATTCGCTGAGCTTGTGAAGTTCACCCCTAATTGTACAATGATTTTCAAGTAGCAGGCATGACAATAGTTTGGTGATTTGAGGTTCAGACGAAATCATTTTCTGTAAGTCACGTACGTGTCAACATTCTCAGACTAATGAGAAAAGAAACAAAAAAAATTTATTTGTAAATATTCATTCATTTTACGCTGTATAGAACGTTTAAATATCAGATTGATGTAACTCTCCTATTTAGGGTTGAGGATTGATGTAAAAATTTTCTATTGGTGTTATTTATTTATTTTATTATTGCATATATCTGTCATGCTTGAATTTTCAAAATGTGATGATACCTTCTCGGGGGTGGCCAACCCGGGATGGGTCGTTACAATTTCAACCAACTTATAATTATCATCTTCGATATTATTATCATCATCTTTTTATCATACTCGTCATCATGAGGTTGAAATTCATTCCATTCATTATAAGAAAATCGTATAGACAACATATTCATCAACTTCTTATCACAACCATCTCATCGTGAGACTCCTCTTTATATCATCAATATTTTCATAGTCAATATGATGCCATAGTATCTCAATAATTATAAAAATAAACATGAATGAATCAACATCCTCATTTCATCATTTAATTTATTTGTTTCTTTGGCATCTCATCCATACTATCAACATATATGTAATTCATCCATTTTTGGGTATTCAATTTCGTATATATATTCCTCAAATCAACATGTTCATTATATATTCAATAAGTATTTCTCATACTTTCAATCGTTTCAAGTTTTAGTACTTTTCTTATTTGTCTCGCCTACTAACAGTAAATCATACTCACTATGTAGCACTTAAAGCTAATCATGGATCACCTCTTTGCCTTTCCTACTCTTCTCAGCAATTTCACCAGAATACTGATCACAACCACCTAACCATGAAATTATTATCAATCTAACTATCTTATAATTCCATTTCTATACCTTGTACATGGTTAATTTCTTGTATGCATGATTATCTTATCTCAAAGTCAAAGATTTGTTGAAAACCCTTTTTTTTTTTTTTTTAAATCTAAGTTCAAATCCTTTTAATTTTACCTTCTCAATGCTCTTTCCACATATTTCTTGAAACCCTTCGGTGAATCAAACAATTCTTAAGACAAGATTATGAAATCCTTCAATTTTGAAGTATTGTTAAGTTTTTTTCTAGAGAAAGAGAAAATCTTAGAGAGGGAAAATGAAATTTTGAACGTAAAAATGATTTCAAACATCACAAAAATGATTTTATATGAAAATTTCGATCTAACCGATCTATCTGCTGATTATTAAATAAAATTACAAATATACCTTGAACCATCAGTCGGTTGCCAACTGACCAATTAGCCGATCGGCTCCATTGCCAGTCAACCGGTTAAACCAACCAGTTGACTACCCATCATATTTGGACTCGCCAACCTGTTAAGCCCTACCACTCGTTCGGTCAACCGACTGGTTGGTGGATTGGTTTAGGTAACTAGTCGATTTCCTAGTTAATCAGTTCCCTCATTCTGCATTTTTGAAAAATTATCTTTCTTCCTTTAAAATTTTCTAAATCTTTTCTAAAAATATTCAACATCTTTCTTCAAAATTATTTCAACTTGAACTTTCAATTCGTATGTATGCATGCTAAATTTCAATATATAATTCAATTTCATCTTTTACCCTAACATTGACGGTAGAGGTATTACATTTTATAAGTGATTGTCACCTACCACTTGGCACAATATTGTCCGCTTTGGCACACCAAGCCTCGTGGTTTTAAAATGCATTGTGCAAGTGGATGTGTCAATCACTTATAAACAGTACAATCACATCCTCTCTAGGCGATGTGGGATACCAAGACTTGACCCCATCTTTGAGTATAACAATCTCCCCTTCCTTGGGCATAGCACCCTCGGTGTGGTGTAGTCCACATCTGGCAACCACTGGTTAAAATCATCGACCTGCGTGAATGCTTTGTATATTTTGTTTCTCGAGTTTAAGTTTCCACAATGAATTTTTTAGGTTAATTAAAATTTTTCTCATTGTGATTTGGCCCAAGTCAAATTTAATCTCAAAAATTTGAAGTATGTCCAATAAATAATTTCTGGTTAGATCGTTATCCTCACTATATTAACAAAGATAGTTTAATGGATGTTTTCAAGTCAAATTATAGTAAAAAAAACTATCTTTTGTATACTCACGTAAGTAAAACAATTACTTATTTTTCTACAAAAATATTAATCATGGTAATTTAAGCACTCATATCATAATCAACCCATCCACATACATAAAGGCCAATTATGCACTTGTTTGAGGTGCAATCGTGACAATGACTAATGCAATATGTTGAACTTTAGCATTGAATTGGATTCACCTCTGCCACTCCATTACATGTGTTGGGAATTTTTCTAAGAAATAAATGGTTAAAGATTGAAGCTTCAGCAGTCTTTGAGTCGCGGCATGAGGTGTGTGCGTCGCGGCCTACAGCAAGGGAGGAAGATCCTCCACCAGGTGTGCCCCGCGGCACAGGGTGGTGTGCGCTACGGCACAAGGTGGTACAGAGCTATGTGCCGTAGCCCAGGCATTATACACCATAGCTCCCAGCACCTGGAGGAGTTCTGCCCCTGTGTGCACCGTGGCCTACCCTGTTCTGGGCCGCGGCGTCAGGCACACCTGATGCACTCTGATCAGCATGTTGAGATCGTGTGTGGGACTTGGTTAAAATGCACAGGATCACTTAGACTTGTTAGAGGGCCATGATTGTTTGGTTCTCAAGATCTAAGGGTTGGGATTGACTTCAAGATTGGTTAAAGAAGTTAGTGCCCTATATAAAGGGTCATCTAGGAGCATTAACAACAAGTAACACAAATGCAAGTGTGAGAGTGCAAAGACACAAAACATAGGAGAGGCACAAGAAGAAGTCTTATTCCAAGAGGGTTGGTGTTGAGAGAGAAAGACTCTCAAATCTTCCGAGGTGTTACAAGTAAGAGAGAGTATTCAACAAGTGGGGTTCAAGGGCTTTGTAATTGAAATTTTCTTGGGGAAAATTCCAAGGAAACACTTAATTCTTATCCCTTTCTTTTCTCTTCTTTCATGTATCAAGAACAAGAAGGTTCTTGAGGAGGTGTTGCTAAAATTGTAAGAACTCACTGATTTAGTGCAGAGAGCTCAGAGGAGCTCACAGGAACGTAGGCATTTGCCAAACCTCGATAACAATTGCTTGTGTTCTTTCTTTGATGGTTTGATTCCTGTTCATTACAAGTCATTTTAGACTTGGGTGTTTGAAGGCCACCACCTTGGATTCTTGAGGTGATTTTCAACAGTGGTATCAGAGCTGTGGTTTTAGCAACAGCTGGTATCAGAGCTGAACAGGGGGTATCAGAGCAAGACTCTAAGAATCAAAAGAAACTTATTGGGAGATTCAAAAATGGTGTAGGGATCAAGATCTGATCAGGTTCTTGAGGGATTCAAGAATGGTATTGGGATTATGATTTGATCTGGTTCATGAAGTTTAGAAGTTGGAGATAAGGCGGTTGGAAAGCAATTGTTGGTGCTGCATAAATCTTAAGATTCTCTCTGTAAAATGAGTTCTTAGGAAGACTGAGAAACCGTCAACCTGTTTATCTCCCTTTCCTAGATTATTCTCGTCCTAAGGATCTTTTGTGCAAGGCCAAGATTCTTCTTATTGAACTCCGAACTGAGTTGAGATTTCAACCTTTCTATCCTCTCCCTGCTGTTCCCAACCAACAGCATATCATCAGCATAGATGAGGATACTCACCATTTCCTCCACCTTATGTACAGGTGAGAAAATTTCTGTGAAATCTATTCCTTCTCTTTACGTGAACCCCTTTGCCACCAGCCTAACCTTGTTCCAGACTTTATCACCTGAAGGGTTCCCTTCTTTGATCTTGTAAGTCCACTTACAATCCACAACTCTCTGTTTTCCTAGAATGTGCACCAATTCCCAAGAGTTGTTCTTCCTCAAAGAATCCATTTCCTCCTCCATAGCTAGCTTCCATCTTGACGAATCCTTACATCCCATGGCATCAATGTAAGTTTCTGGTTCACTTATCCCTCCTTCTGAATAAGGAGCTACTACATTAGCATCCGCAAAACCATATCTCGAAGTTGGTCTGACCAGCCTCCTTTCCCGGTCTCTTGTGAGCTGATAGTCATTCTGACTTGCTACATCATCCCCTTCTAGTTCAGCCTCCTCTCGAGTGTCTTGAGCTTGGCCTTCATCAATGGGCTTTACTTGGTCTGAACCCTCTTGCCTTGCTTGCTCTACCTGAACTGAATTTTCCTTGATGTTATACTCCACAAATACTGAACTAGTTTGCTCACTATCCCTTCTGGGGTTAATTTTCTCCAAATAGGGAAATAAATACTCATTAAAAATGACATCCCTACTTATTATGAGTTTAAATCCTTTTTACTCTAAGGACCATAACCTATACCCCTTAACCCTTTCCCAATATCCTAGAAACAAACATTTTCTAGACCTTGGGTTAAGTTTATCATCCTTTTGATGTGCAAACGTAGCACATCCAAAAGTCCTAAGGTTGTTCAACTCAGGGAGTTTATCACTCCATATCATGATAAGAGTCATAAAATGCATCTTAACAGTACTTAATTGTTAGCATTTTAGGGTTGATCTAGGTTTTAATTGCACTTTTATACGTTAACAACTCTAAAGTGGTATTCTTGGATTGTTGCTCTATTTCGGTGCATTTTCAGGTACTTTGAGTCCAAAAGAGAAGGAAAAGCTATTGTTGCTTGAAACACAACGACTCAATAAATATTAAAGTGAAGGCATGATTATAGAAGGACAAAACAAAGAGAATCAAGTCTTGAGTGTGTGTGCTGCGGCCTCCAGAAGTTTGCCCAAAAGAGCCAAGTCTTTCTTCAGTGAGTGCCTAGGCCAAGACCAGTGAGGGCCATGGCGTCCAGAACATGCACAATCTCACCACTAGCCAGAGCCACGGCCTGGACCAGTGAGGGCCGCGGCACCCAAAAGCTCATCCAACCAAAGAATAATCAAAGCTACGACACCCATAAGTGAGAGCCGCGACGCGCACATGATGAGAGCCATAAAAAGCATCTCAAACAGTGTTTAATTGTTAACATTTTAGGGTTGATCTCGATCTTAATTGCACTTTTATACGTTAATAACTCTATAGTGATATCCTTGGATTGTTGATCTATTTAGGTGCATTTTCAGGTACTTTGAGTTAAAAGAGATGGAAAAGCAATCGTTGTTTAAAGTGCGAAGATTCCATGCATAATGGAGTGTCAAAGTGGCTGCAAAGAAGGAAAAATGAAGAAAAGCAACCTTCAGTGGGCGCTTAGGCTTGGACCAGTGAGGGCCTAGGCGCCCAGAACATCCATAAGATCAAGCACCAGCTAGCACCTAGGCACCCACCAAGGAGGGCCGCAGTGGCCAGAACCTCCCCAACCTCAGCCTTGAGTAAGAACCGTGGCGCCCACCAGGCAGGGCCGCGATGTCCAGAAGCACACCTCTCCAAAGACCAAGGCCAAGCCGCAGCGCCCACAAGTGAGAACCGTGGCATGCACTCGAAAGTTTGTCTCCGAGTTATGACGTAATTAGGAATTTGATGCTTGTTTAAACCCTATAACACCCTTGGAACTTTTGTATTATAAATAGATCACTTAGAGTTTGAGAGGGGGACATCGATCGAAGAATTAGAGGTCAGAGGCTAGGGAAAACATCATGAAGGCTGCCACATTCTCCCCTATGGCCAACTAATCTCCAAGCAAAGCGAAGGGATGAATCCCTAGGTGTAGTTGTTCTTATTTTCCTTTATTGATTCAGTATAGTTGGGATTTATTATCAAAGCATTGTTATGATTTACTTCTTAAATTAATTAGAAGATTTTTCTCTTAATCCGGTGATTATATATTTCTTCTCCATATAAGTCTAGTCATGCTTTTCTTATGTGATGTTGTTTGGGTATGATTGAGTCTGTTAGATTTATCTTTTAGGTTTGTCCATTACTGCAATATTGTCATTAAAGATATATTGCCATTTCTTGATAAATCTATAGGATAGGTCACATGTGCTTAAAGTAAAGAGTAAACTGTATCAATTACATTAGGGTTTATAAATGTGCTTGATTGAATATTTGCCGATTGCTTGTTTGGGATGTGAAACTTGCAATTGAGATAAAGACAACTGAATTGAGACTGGAATAAGGCAACGAACCTAGGGAGGATTCCCGGAATCTTGTTGCTTCCATTATATTTACACTACTTCACATTACTTCAATACCAAAACTCAAATTTTCATGTTTAACTTTTTTCGTTCGTTTTAAGGTTTGCACTTTCTCTTGTAGATCGTTCGTCTCCCTATGGAATCGACACCCCAAAGTTGTGCTACAACTACCGCGTTATACTTTGGGCATAATCAAATTTTGGCGCCATTGCCGGGGAAACGCACTTAAGTACAAGGAAGATTGTTAACTTTGAGACAAGACGGTAGAAGAATTGTGAATAGTTTTTCTTTTCAGCAGTTTGTAAAGGTGGTAACTTCGTTCCCTCTTTTAGCTTGCTGCATTATTTTTTTTTTGTTTCCTTTTTTTTATTTATTATTTTGTGATCTTGCATGCCCCGATATAGACACACTTTGGGTAGATTTGCTTGTAGGCCTGTGTTAGAGTCAGAATTAAATTCTTTCTTAAATCCTTTGTTTCACAAACCATCTAGTCCCGAAGATATGAGTAAGCATGAAGATCAACCCCCTAGGACCCTTCAGGATTACCTCCACCCTGCACGAATAGCCACACCATAATGCATCATGTGTCTAGCCAATACTCGCCATTTAGATTTTAAAACAGGGATGATACAATTACTCCCTACATTTCATGGCTTGGAAAATGAAAACCCATATGTGCATATTAGGGAGTTTGAGGAAGTAGTTGCGACTTTTCATAGTCAAGATGCAACTGCTGACATTGTGAGACTTAAGTTCTTTCCTTTCGCTTTGAAGGATAGAGCTAAGAGTTGGCTATACTCATTGAGACCACGATCTATTAGGTCGTACACTGAGATGACTCAGATTTTTTTTAATAAATACTTCCCCCAACATAAGACCAATGCTTTAAAAAGGCAAATCTCTACCTTTGTACAAAAGGATAGTGAGACTTTGTATCAGTCTTGGGAGAGATTTAAGGAGTTGTTGAGTATGTGCCCTCACCATGGGTATGAGAGTTGGCGCTTAGTGAGCTACTTTTTTTAGGGACTTACCTATAGAGAGAGCCAATTTATGGAGATGATGTGTAATGGTGAGTTTTTAGAAAAAGATCCTGATGAGGCCATAGAATACCTCAATGAGCTTGCTGAAAAAGCTCACACTTGGACTAGACCTAGTGCTACTGAAAACACAAATAGGTCACGACCTGTAGGAAACCAAAATGGTGGTGGAATTTACCATCCTAGGGAAGAGGATAACCAAAAGGCTAAGGTCGAGATGCTCACTAGGGAACTAGATGTGTTAAAGACTAAGGGCTTACAGCAAACACACGTAGCTAATCATGCAAGGTATTTTGAACCATGTTTTGTGTGTGGTGGGGTAGATCATCTGGCCCAAGAATATCCCACATTTGTGGAGATGAGAGGGGTGTATGAGGAACAATGTAATGCCTTAGGTATTTACAAGAAGTCTTTTTCACCTTTCTCTGATACCTATAATCTGGAGTGGCGGAATCACCCCAATCTTAGCTGAAAATCTGAAAACCAGCCGCCTACACATCCTCTTAGATCATATCCTACACCATATTATGCACCTGCACCCTCTAGGAGTCCTTTAGAAGAAACTTTGCATGCTTTTATTGAGGCACAGGATAAGACTAATCAAAGGCTTGAATCTTTAATTATGTAGGTTATTGAAGAACATAAGGATCTAAAGAGCCAAGTGTCTAAATTGATGAGCTCCTTGAGTGTGAATGAGCGAGGTAAGTTCCCTTCCTAAGCTCAGTCCATACCCCATGATCAACACATGGCACAAAATAATTTGAAGGAGGTGAATGCCATTGTGACACTAAGTGGTAAGTCATTACACATCCCAACACCGAACAAATCAGAGGATGTGGACAAGAGCCACCAAGTATATATGATTGACTCACCTATGAAAAAGGTCCATCACCTTAATCCATTGGAGTCAATCCACACCCATGGGTTCACAAGAGCATATATTGAGCCAGAATCTGCAGATGTTACTGATAACATCCTTGAGGCTTCTTTAAAGCATGCAAGCACAAAATTTGGCAGTGAAGCAATTGCTGGTGCATTCAGCTCATGTTTGTCTAGGAGGGAATAAGAGCGTCTGGCTGAAGATGTAAAACTTAGTGCTCATGGGAGGCACCCCACAAAATATCCTTTCACTTTTATTGCTTTCATATTTCTTTTTTATTGTTCATATTTTTTTTTCTGTTTTCTAGTATTAACTTAGTATTTTTTTAAGGACAAATATACGAACCAGTTCAAATGGTGGTGCACAATTTTCAGCATCTATGCACTTGTGACTACAAAGAGAGTTTCCTTTACTCTTTCTTTTACATTGAGGACAATGCAATTTTTAAGTTGGAGGTGGAGGAAACGCATCTATTTGTTTCCATATTCTTTATTTCCATATATTTATTTTTCTTTTTCCATTGAACTGCTTGGTGTCGTTCTCCCTTTTTGTTTGTTTTTAGCATGCTTTGTGTTAGCCTTGGATGTAATTCACATGTCAATGATATGAACTTAATTGTGATAGCATACAACATTTAGAAGAAGTTAAATCTTGCTTCGGTTTGAGAATAATTTAAGCGTAAATCTTCATTTGGTTTGAGACTCTAGTTTGCGGTAAGATTATATGATTAGTCTAAAGCATTTAGAGAAGTTTTATGTGTGATTGTTTTGTGAATACTTTTGTGGTCTCGACAAGCTCTAGAACTTATCTGATAATCACTTGAGGCAAATTCCTAGAATGCACATTGCTTAGGATATGATATAGGCCATTTTTGAACCGTTTAAGCCTTTCAAACTTATCCTTGCTATATCTATCACTAGTCACCTGTTTGAGCCTTTTTTTTGAAAAAGAATTTGAGCCTTGTTTCTTTCAAAAACCCATTTACTTACCCTTATGAGCCTAAAAATATTTTATCCTTACCCTTCTTTTAAAAGAACTTAGTTGTACACATTTGTTGAGAAGCACTTAAGAGGACTAAGGATGGAAATATGAAAAAAATATTACTTCCATAACCCAAGTACATTAATAGAGATAAGTTAGGGGTTATGGAAAAGAAAAAAAAGAAAAGAAAAGAATGAAAAGGAGGTAAATGGTCTTATGCCAAAAATACAAAAGAAAAAGAATGAAATATGGCAAAGAAAGAAGAAGAGAGAAGAAAAGTGGTGACTTATTGAGAGAAATGCTCTTATAAAAATGATTGAAAGAGTTGGGTGTTGAAATAAGGTTATTCAGTGCTTAAAGTGGTTGTGTTTAAAACTAAGAGATTGAGTTCTTTTACTTGTTAAATCCTTCCAGTTCTTTCTTAAATCTTTACCTTAGCCTAACGTTACAAGCTTATTAAAGACCTATTGATCCAAGGTGGTGTGAGTTTTCTAAAATAGTGGAGAGTGATTTGAAAAGTGAGCCTATGGAGTTTTTTTGTGATTGATGTCACGCAAATTAATTTTAGAGGCCAAGACTTGTATTCATGAA
Source organism: Bretschneidera sinensis (assembly GCA_023935145.1). NCBI lineage: Eukaryota > Viridiplantae > Streptophyta > Magnoliopsida > Brassicales > Akaniaceae > Bretschneidera > Bretschneidera sinensis. The sequence goes on along the minus strand of CM043702.1, from coordinate 74,340,161 downwards.
TGTTGTGCATAAAATCATCCGGATATTCAGATTAATGGATTGTGGTAAGATGGATGTTAAGAGTCGATAACAATTTTAAGATTTATGTTTGGATTACTTTTGGACTTGGGTGATATTTAATGATTCTATGTGTTGTGTATTATGTGCAATTTTTGAGACAAAAAGTGAATTGCTCCTGGTTTAACACTAATATTGCTTTGATTCCTACCATAAGAATTCATCTCTTGTTTTTACTTGAATTGCTAGGGACTAACAATAAGCTAGTTCAGGGTTGTGATGAGAGCTATAAAATGCATCTCAACAGTGCTTAATTGTTAACATTTTAGGGTTGATCTCGGTCTTAATTGCACTTTTATATGTTAATAACTAAGTGATATCCTTGGATTGTTGATCTATTTCGGTGCATTTTCAGGTACTTTGAGTTAAAGGAGATGGAAAAGCAATCGTTGTTTAAAGCGCGAAGATTCCATGCATAACGAAGTGTTAGAATGGCTGCGGAGAAGCAAAAATGAAGAAAAGGCACCTTCAGTGGGTGCCTAGGCTTGGACCAGTGAGGGCCTAGGCACCCAGAACATGCATAAGATTAAGCACCAGCTAGCGCCTAGGCGCCCACTAGGGAGGGCCGCGGCGCCTAGAACCTCCCCAACCTCAGCCTTAAGCAAGAGCCGCGGTGCCCATAAGGCAAGGCCGTGGCGCCCAGAAGCACACCTCTCCATAGACCAAGGCCAAGCAGCAGCACCCACAAGTGAGAGCCGCGGCACGCACTCGAAAGTTTGTCTCCGATTTATGACCTAATTAGGACTTTGATGCTTGTTTAAACCCTAGAATACCCTTGGAACTTTTGTATTATAAATAGATCACTTAGGGTTTGAGAGGGGGACATCGATCAAAGAATTAGAGGTCAGAGACTGGGGAAAACATCATGAAGGCTACCACATTCTCCCTCATGGCCAACTAATCTCCAAGCAATGCGAAGGGATGAATCCCTAGGTGTAGTTGTTCTTATTTTCCTTTATTGATTCAGTGTCGTTGGGATTTATTATCAAAACATTGTTATGATTTACTTCTTAAATTAATTAGAAGATTTTTCTCTTAATCCGGTGATTATATCTTTCTTCTCCATATAAGTCTAGTCATGCTTTTCTTATGTGACGTTGTTTGGGTATGATTGAGTCTGGTAAATTTATCTTTTAGGTTTGTCCATTACTGTAATATTGTCATTAAAGATATATTGTCGTTTCTTGATAAATCTATAAGGTAAGTCACATGTGCTTCAAGTAAAGAGTAAACTATATCAATTACATTAGGGTTTATAAATTACCTTGATTGAATATTTACCGATTGCTTGTTTGGGATGTGGAACTTGCAATTGAGATAAAGACAACTGAATTGAGACTGGAATAAGGCAACGAACCTAGGGAGGATTCCTGGAATCTTGTTGCTTCCATTATATTTACACTACTTCACATTACTTCAATACCAAAACTCAAATTTTCTTGTTTAACTTTTATCATTCGTTTTAAGGTTTGCTCTTTCTCTTGTAGATCGCTCGTCTCTCTGTGGAATCGATACCCCAAAGCTGTGCTACAACTACCACGTTATACTTTCGGCTTAATCAGCACACGAAAGTTTATTTTCGAGTTATGACCTAATTAGGACTTTAATGATTGTTTAAACCCTAGAACACCCTTGGATCTCTTGTATTATAAATAGATCACTTAGGGTTTGAGAAGGAACATCTTGGAAGTCTGGAAAACTCAAGAAGGCTACCACACTCTCCTCCATCAAAGTGTTCAACCATGAACTTCATGGTGAACTAATCTCTAAGCAAGGCGAAAAGATGAATCCCTAGGTGTAGTTGTTCTTATTTTCCTTTATTGATTCAGTTATAGTTGGGATTTATTGTCAAAACATTGTTATGTGTTACTCTTTTATCTAATTAAAGGATTTTCTCTTAATCCGGTGATTGTATATTTATCTTTGATATAAGTCTAGTCATGCTCTTCTTATGTCAAGGTTATTGGATGTGATTGAGTCCGGTAGATTTATCTTTTAGGTTTGTCCATTACTGCGATATTATCGTTAAGATATATTGTCGTTTCTTGATAAACCTATAGGATAGGTCATGTGTGCTTAAATTGAAAGTAAGAATAATTCATATCAATTACATTAGAATTTATATGTGCTTTAGTTAAATATTTACCGATTGCTTGTTTGGGACGTGAAACTGGCAATTGAGATAAAACAATTGAATCAAGATTGGAATAAGGCAACGAACCTAAGGAAGATTCTCGGAACCTAGTTGTTTTTTTATCATATACTTCAATCTATTTACACAATTACTTCATCATTCATATCTTCTCACTGGATTATTATTGTTCATGTTAAGGTTTGCACTTTTCTTTGGTATATCACTTTTCCCTATGGAATCAACACCCCAAAAGTTGTGCTATAACTACCGCGTTATACTTTGGGCGTAATCAAATTTTGGCACCGTTTCCGGGGAAACGCGCTTACATACAAGGAAGATTGTCAACTCTAAGATAAGACGGTACTATTGTTCCTTTCTTTAAGTTTTTGATTTTTTATTTCTTTTATTTGTTCTGTTTGATCTATTTCTCTTTAACTCATTTAGTGTATGCTTAGACCGAGAGATTCACGAGGTAGATTCACTAAAGGACTCGAAATAGAGTTACTCTTTCCTTCCACGTCCATTAGTGAAACGTCGCCTAGGTCAAACCCTAGTGTACACCTAAACGAGAATTTAGAAAACTTTGTTAACATGGCTAAAAACCCTAAAGAGAATGTTTCTAGGACACTTAAAGATTATTTACATCCTAGCTAAACAGCCACACTATCATGCATCATGTTTCTAGCTAGCACTTTCCATCAAGAATTTAAAACAAGGATGATTCAATTACTCCTTACATTTCATGGCTTGGAAAACGAAAACCCATATGTACACATTAGGTAGTTTGAGGAAGTAGTTGCGATTTTTCATAGTCAAGATGCAACTGATGATATCGTGAGACTCAAGGTTTTTCTTTTTCTTTAAATGATAAAGCTAAGAGTTGGCTATACTCACTGAGACCACGATCTATTGGGACATAATGAGATGAGTCAGGTCTTCTTTAATAAATACTTCCCTCAACATAAGACCAATGCTTTAAAAAGACAAATCTCCATCTTTGCACAAAAGGAGAACGAGACTTTGTATCAGTCTTGGGAGAAATTTAAGGAGCTATGAAGTATGTGTGCACACCATGAGTATGAGAGTTGTCGCTTAGTGAGCTACTTTTATGAGGGACTTACTTATAGAGAGCGCTAATTCGTAGAGATGACGTGTAATGGTGAATTTTAGCAAAACGATCTTGATGAGGCCATAGAGTACCTCAATGAGCTTGCTGAAAAAGCTCACACTTGGACTAGACCTAGTGCTACTGAAAGCACAAATAGGTCACGACCTATAGGAAACCCGAGTGGTAGTGGAATATACCATCTTAGGGAAGAAGACAACCTGAAAGCTAAGGTCGAAATGTTTACTAGGGAGTTATATGCATTAAAAACTAAAGGCTCAAAGTCAACACACATGGTTAATCATGTCGAATCTTTAGAACCATGTTCTGTGTGTGGCGGGGTAGATCATCTCGCCCAAGAGTGCCTCACATGTGCTGAGATGAGAGGGATGTATGAGGAACAATGTAATGCCTTAGGCATGTACAAAAAGCCCTCAGCACCCTTCTCTAACACCTATAATCCGGGATGGTGAAATCACCCCAATTTCAACTGGAAGTCTGAAAACCAGCAGCCTGCACAGCCCCCTAGATTATACCCTGCACCATACCATGGACACTCATCCTCTAGGAGTTCCTTAGAAGACACTTTACATGCTTTTATTGAGGCATTAATTACACAGGTTGTTGAAGAGAACAAAGAGATATGGAGCCAAGTGACCAAACTGATGGGCTCCTTGAGAGTGAATGAGCGAGGGAAGTTCCCTTCCCAAACTCAGGCCACACCCCATGGTCAACACATAGCACAAACAAATCTGGAAAATGTAAATGCCATTGTAACAAGAAGTGGTAAGTCTTTACACATCCCAACATCAAACACACCCGACGATGTGGAAAATGGTCAAAGTAGTAGTGATGCTGAACTGCCCAAGGACCCTGAGGTTACCAAGAGCCCTATTAAGGCACCATTCCCTCAAGCGTTAAAATCAAACAAGAAAAATCTGGAGCTAAATAATGAAATTCTAGAAAACCTAAGGCAAGTAAAACTGAATCTTCCACTTTTGCATGTGATTAAACAAGTTCCTACTTATGCAAAGGCTCTCAAAGATTTGTGTACAATTAAGAGGAAGCACTATGTGAAGAAAATAGTGTTCCTAATAGAACAAGTTAGTGCTTTAATGGAGCAAAGAATTCCCCTAAAATTACAAGGATCCTAGCTGTCCAACCATTGCGTATAGCATTGGAAATCAAGAGGTTGGACAAGCATTGCTAGATTTAGGAGCTAGTGTAAACCTGATGCCATTTTCTATTTATTTGCTACTAGGTTTAGGAGAAATCAAACCAACCGCTGTGGTATTGCAATTGGCTTATTGTTCAGTCAAAGTACCTCGGGGTGTGGTAGAGGATGGTTTTAATTCAAATTGATAAATTTTATTATCCTGTTGATTTCTTAATCCTTGATACTACTTCTGCTGTTGATACTAACTCTAAAAGTCCTTTGATTTTGGGTAGACCTTTCCTTGCTACTGCAAATGCTCTAATTAATTGCAGGAATGGACTCATGAAGCTGTCCTTTGGAAACATGACCCTCGAAGTGAACATCTTCAATGTTGCAAAACAACCCAAAGATGAGGACGAGAACCACCACTTATACATGATCGAGTCACTCATCGATGAAGGAGTTTCCATAACTCATGACCTTGATCCTCTTGAATATTTTCTTGTTAATTCTAAGATTGATTCTATGAATGATAAAACTAATATAATTGATATTTGTGCTGTTTTTGATAAATCTCAGGATTATGGCACTCGAGCATGGCAACCAAAGTTTGAGGAGCTACCCGAAAGAAGCGAGAAACAAATCCCCTCAAGTGTGGAAGCACCTAAAGTCGAATTGAAGCCACTATCTAAGGGTTTGAAGCATGCTTTCCTCAGTCCAGGTGATACTTTTCCTATTATTATCTCATCTGAATTATCTGAGTCTCAAGGTGAGAAATTAATTCGTACCTTAAATGCACATAAATCAGCCTTAGGTTGGAGCATGGCTGATTTAAAAGGTATTAGTCTCCTGATCTGTTCTCATAAGATAAATTTGGATGAAAGGACTAGTCCTCGTAGAGACCCTCAACGTAGGCTTAACCCCACTATGAAAAAAGTAGTGAAGAATAAAGTGTTAAAACTATTAGATGCGGGAATTATATATCCCATAGCTGATAGTAAATGGGTAAGTCCTACACAAGTCGTTCCTAAAAAGTCTGGAGTCACTGTGATAAAGAATGACCTAGGAGAGTTAGTCCCTACAAAACTTGTGACTGGGTTGCGTATGCGCATTGATTATAGAAAATTAAATGCTGCCACCCAGAAAGACCATTTCCCACTCCCCTTTATCGATCAAATTCTTGAGCGTGTAGCTGATCATCCTTTTTACTATTTCTTAGATGGTTATTCTGGTTATTATCAAATTGAAATTGCATTAGAAGGCCAAGATAAAACCACCTTCACTTGTCCTTTTGGCACCTATGCTTTTTATAGAATGCCATTTGGATTGTGTAATGCCCCTGCCACTTTTCAACGTTGCATGATGAGCATTTTGAGTGACATGGTTGAAAATTGCATGGAGGTTTTTATGGATGACCTAACTATTTTTGGATCTTCATTTGAGGCATACTTAATGAATTTAGAAAGAGTGTTGATTCATTGTGAGGAAAAGGAATTAGTCTTAAATTGGGAAAAATACCATTTCATGGAACCATCCGGTATTATCTTTGTTTCTTCTAAGAGGATAGAGGTTGATCAATCTAAGATTGAATTTATCTCTAAATTGCCCACACCTAAGATAGTAAAGGATGTAAGATCCTTCCTTGGTCATGCTGGTTTTTATAGGAGGTTCATACAAAACTTTTCCAACATATCTAGACCACTATGTGCCCTCCTAGTTAAAGATGTCCCATTTGAGTGGACTCAAGCTTGTCAAGAGGCCTTTAAGATGCTAATTGGCAAGCTTTCTTCAGCACCTATAATGCAGTCACCTGATTGGACTTTACCCTTTGAAATCATGTGTGATGCTAGTGACTTTGTTATGGGTGCTGTTCTTGGACAGCGAAGGGAGAGAAAACCTTTTGTTATTTACTATGCTAGTAAAACCCTGAATAGTGCTCAAATGAACTACTCCACCACTGAAAAAGAATTGCTAGCTGTAGTATTTGCTTTGGACATGTTTCATGCTTATTTAATTGGTTCTCCTATTCTTATCTTCACAGATCATACCGCCCTCAAGTTCCTTCTTACAAAAAAAGATGCTAAGGCACGACTAATACGGTGGATCCTACTCTTACAAGAATTTGACATCACCATCAAGGACAAGAAAGGAGTAGAGAATGTGATGGCTGACCATCTATCAAGACTCAAAATTGAGGACACCTCTGATGATAAGCCAATCAAGGATGATTTCCCCGATGAGCAATTACTCTCCCTTACTTCTTTACGATAGTTTGCTCATATCGTGAATTATTTGGTTACTGGTGAAATACCAATGGATTGGAGTGCTCAAGACAGGAGGAAGTTCTTGTATGAGGTACATAATTTTTATTAGGATAACCCCTATCTTTTCAAGTATTGCCCTGACCAAATTTTAAGGTGTTGTGTCCCTAATGAAGAGATTGCCGGCATCTTGGAATTTCGTCACTCCCACGCTTGTGGAGGCCACTTTTCAATGAAGAAAACTGCTGCAAAATTTTGCAGTGTAGATTTTATTGGCCAACCTTGTTTAAAGATGCAAACATCTATTGTAGCTCATGTGAAAAGTGTCAGAAGTTAGGAGCTGTGTCTCATCGAAACATGATGCCCTTAAACCCAATTTTAGTGATTGAAATCTTTGATTGTTAGGGCATTGATTTCATGGGACCATTTCCTTCTTCCTTCGGATATCAATATATCCTTGTGGCAATAGATTATGTATCAAAATGGGTAGAGGCAGTAGCTTGCTGAAGCAATGATAATAGAACGGTAATTAAATTTTTCAAAGAAAATGTGTTATCTCAATTTGGTACACCACGCGCTATAATTAGTGATCGAGGTACATATTTTTGCAACCGTTCTTTTGAAGCATTGATGGGAAAATATGGGGTATTACATAAGATCTCTACAGCTTACCACCCTCAAACAAGTGGTCAAGTAGAACTTTCAAATAGGGAGATTAAACAAATTTTAGAAAAAAAGGTCAACCCAGATTGCAAGGATTAGTCTTTAAGACTAGTTGATGCGCTTTGGGCCTACTGTACAGCTTTCAAAATTCCCTTAGGTATGTCACCTTATAGGCTTGTTTTTGGAAAGCCTTGCCACTTGCCTATAGAGCTCGAACATCGAGATTATTGGGCCATCAAGTCTTTTAATTTTGATATAGGAGAGCCGGGTAAGCTTAGAAAATATCAGTTAACCGAGTTAGAAGAGTTAAAAAATGATGCTTATGAGAACTCCAGAATCTATAAGGCGAAGATGAAAGTGTTTCATGATAAAAATATTTTGAGGAAAACATTCAAACTATTGAAAATCGCCTTGAAAAGATGCCCAGATGGTGATCTTCCAAACACCCAAGTCTAGAATGACTTTTAAAGATTTGGAATCGAAAACAGGAACAGAAATCAAAGAAAGAAAGAAGACAAGCGATTTGTTATCGAGGTTCGACAATGTGCCTACGTCCCCATGAGTTCCTCTGAACTCTCTACACTAAATCAATGGTTCTTTATAATTACAACAACCCTCTCCAAGAAACCTAAGTTCTTGAAGAAACCAAGAAGAGAAGAAAGAAGATGATAAGAACTATTACAATGCTCTCTATCTATACTACTCTCTCTTCTTTACAACCAGCCTCTCTACAATGAGTCCCTCTTGTGTTTTGTGTCTTTGTACTCTCACACAATTCTCTATTGTATTGTTTCTTTTCACTCTTTACAATTGGTCTCAAATTATGTCACAATATTATGTTGAGAATGAAGCTAGGTAACCCTTTATATAGTGTACCAACTTCTTGATCAATCTTAAGAGTCATTCTCCACCCTTAGATCTTAATGACCACTCAATCATGGCCCTCCATCAATCCTAAGTGGTGCTATGCATTTTAACCTTGCACCCATGCACCTAACAAGGGACTTAACAAAGTTGTATGTGTGTGCCTCAGTGTGCTTAGCTCCTAGGCACTGAATAGGGGGTGGTGCGGCGCTAGGCAAAGCCCCTTTTTACCTCCTTACTGGGCGGTGCGGCGCTGCCCTCTACCAGAACTTCCTCTTTGCTGAGTGGTGCGGCACAAGTGAGGGAGAGGTGCGGCGCACACTGATGCTGTCCCTTTCACAGCTGTGCGCACTCTTTTGCCTTGATGAATAGAGGTGTGCACACACATGTGTGCACTCCTTTAACATGCTGAAATTTATTCTTCCAACCTTGGTTTAGACTTTAATCATGTTTGAACAATGTTTAAACCTTAGACAAATACCAACAATATCTACCATTTTCTAAGTGTTTAAACCCGAACCATTGTGCAGAGAGCTTCAGGATCCAAACTCATCTTGAGTCACCAATTAAATTACTCCAATCCTAAGTAGTCCAAGGCAATGATTGAACTTACTTAGAGGTCAGACCTTAGTACCTAAATCCGTAGGATTTTCTTCCGTGACTACCTTTTCCACATAGATGCATCCTTTCATAACATTTTCCCAAATGAAATGATACCGAACATCCATGTGCTTTGTCCTCTCAAGGAACATCAGATTCTTACACAAGTGCAATGCACTTTGACTATCCAAAAACACCACAACCTGCTCCTCCAGTACCTTCAACTCTTCCAGTAACCCTTTGCACCACATAGCTTCCTTAATGGCCTTCGTAGCAGCTATGTATTCAGCCTCGGTTGTTGAAAGTGCTACCACTGGCTGCAATCGAGCCTTCCAACTTACACAACATCCATTTAAGTTAAAGAAGTAGGAGGTAATCGATCTCCTTTTATCCTGGTTTGCTCTATAGTCCGAATCCGCAAAACCCTCAAGGCAGATGGACTTACCCTTCTTCTCATAAACCAGCCTTACTTCTGGGCTTCCCTTCAAGTACCTCAGCAACCACTTCATCCTAAGACAATTCTCCTTTCCAGGATTACTCATAAACCTACTGAGGACACTCATTGCATGAGCAATGTCAGGTCTAGTGCTTACCATGGTGAACATAGCAGAACCAACCGCACTAGAGTAAGGGACTTTTTCCATTTCCTTCTTCTCCGCCTCCGATCTCAGACATTGATCTCTGGAGAACTTGAAATGACCAGCAAGGGGAACCTTCACTGGTTTGCTATCTTCCATAGAGAATTTAGATATCATCTTCTCTATGTAGGAAGTTTGAGAGATCTTCAATCTATTTTTCTCCCTTTTCCGAATGATACACATCCCAAGGATCTTCTGTGCATAGCCAAGATCCTTCATCTCAATCTCCTCATTGAGTTGAGCCTTTAATTTCCTTATCCTTTCCACGTTGCTCCTAACCAGCAACATGTAATCAACATAGATGAGGATGATCACCACTTCCTCAACCTTCTACCCCTTATAGTACAAGCATGAATCATAGTAGCTCCTCATGAAACCTAGGCTGATTACAAAGGAATCAAACCTCTTATTCCATTGCCGAGGTGATCGCTTCAGGCCATAGGGAGATTTCTTCAATTTGCACACCAACTCTCCCTGCCTTCCTTCCTCATAGCCTTCGGGTTGCCTCATGAAAATGGTCTCATCAAGCTCTCCATGTAAGAACGCTGTCTTCACATCTATTTGCTCGATTTCCTAATCAAATTGGACCACCAATGCTAACACTATCTGTATCATCTTGTACTTCACAACCGGTGAGAAGATTTCGGTGAAATCTATGCCTTCTTTTTGTGTGAACCCTATCGCCACCAGCCTAGCTTTATACCGGACTTCATCCCCTAGAGTATTCCCTTCTTTGATATTGTAGATCCATCTACAATCCACAACTCTCCATTTTTCTGGTTTGGGCACCAACTCCCAAGAGTTATTCTTCATCAAAGAATCCATTTCTTCCTCCATAGCTAGCTACCACTTTGACGAATCCTTACACTCCATGACATCCGTGTAAATTTCTAGTTTAACCTCTCCTTTAATCCAATGAGCTGCTACATTAGCATCTGCAAACCCATATCTTAAAGGTGGTCTAACCACCCTCCTTCCCATGTCCCTTGTGAGCTGGTAGTCATTATGACTTGCTGCATCAACCTCTTCTTGAGTTTCTTGAGCTTGGCCTTCATCCAAAGGCCCTACCTGGTCCGAACCCTCTTGCCTCCTTTGCTCTACCCGAACTGAATTCTCCTTGATGCGATGCTCCACAACTTTCAGACTGGTTTGCTCACTAGCCCCTGCAGGATTAGTTTTCTCCAAGTAGGGAAATAATAATTCATTAAAAATAACATCCCTAATTATAATGAGTTTCGTGCCCTTCTTTTCTAAGTACCACAACCTATATCCCTTAACCCCATCACCATATCCTAGAAATATACATTTTCTAGACCTTGGGCTAAGTTTATCCTCCTTTTGATATGCATATGCAGCACACCCAAAAGTCCAAAGGTTTCTTAATTCAAGGGGTTTCCCACTCTGATAGACGCTTAAATATACATATTTAAGCCCCCTTTTTTACACTTGTTAGATCCTTTATTACGTTAATTTGGTATATTTTACTCCATTTGTGTGTTTTACATGTTTTTATAGGGTCTTGGAGAAAAAGAAGCAGTTTTGGCACTTTAAGGAAGAAATCTAGAAGCCCTGGAGCACTTTCTGGACAAAGTGCGATCGAGTGCACACGCAGTGCGATCGAGCGCACATACGATCATGCGCACACTTGTAGGATCGAGCGCACCTTGCAATCAAGCGCAAGGACACATGCGATCGAGCGCACATGAGCGCACATTGCGATCGAGCGCAAAGACACATGCGATCGAGTGCACATATCCGGGTGTGAACAGTAAACTGCAGAACCCTATTTTAGAAATAACCCTATTTTGGAAATAACCCTATTTTGGAAATAAAGGAGTTTTGTGTTTTAGGAAAGTTTAGAAACTCATGGGTCTATTAGGACTTCTCAAAAACCTATAAATACACTTGTAACTCACACACAAAAGGACACCTTAGATAGAAAACACTTTTCTCTTTTCTTTTACTTGGAGTGGAGAGCTTGGGAGAGAATTGACGCCTCTTCTCTCGGGTTTATTCTTCTCCCTTATGTTTTGTTTAATTATGTTTACTTCAGTTAGTATGTGTAACTAACTCTCTTATAGGGCTCGATTGAAGCCCTAGTTATGCATTCCCATATTTTTATTCATTGATTAAATCTTTGCATAGCTTTTTATGTTACTTAACTTGATTAACACCTGTGCTTATTTAAATTCCTCATATGTATGTGTAAGGACAACGTATGTATGGATAGGTTAGTTAGATCAATTTGGATGACCGAGTCCTGGGTCTAACATTAGTAACAAGGGACCATCTTATCCGGATACCTGGGTTAATCAACATGGGAAACCGGGAGTAGATACCATGCCCTAGGTCTCATGTGGTTGTCGATTTCCACAGTACCTATGTTTTCTTAAGGAACAACTCAAGCAGATACCATGCTGAATCCCTTAAGGAAGAAAAGAGTTAGAGTAGATACCATGCCTAACTCGTTGCTTAGGGAAATCAATAGCTTAAGGAGTAGATACCATGCCCTTAGGTTGGCAACCAGTAGGTACACATAATAAGGCTAGAGCACTGATACCTTATACAAAATCGGGAATGTATGACTAGTGGTGGATATCAAAGCCCTATGTCTTTATTATTATCAAATCACCCTTCAGTTTATTATTTCTATCTTTTTACATTGCAAATATAATTCTAAATCGAACTTTACCAATCCCTGTGGAGATGATCTTGCATTCGCACACTATGCTACACTATTGACCTTGTGCACTTGCAAGTAAAACAAAGTACGATTATTCACCTATTTATTTAGGTATATAAACGCGCAACAAGTTTTTGGCGCCGTTGCCGGGGATTGCGCTAAAAGTTCCTTTTAGGATTACTTTCATTTTATCATTGTTATTATTTTATTTTTACCATCTTTTATCAAAACTTAATCAAAATTGTTTTATCTTTCAGGTACTTCACGAAACCCTACTTGCACTTTCTGTGGAATTTGCGATCGATCGCAAGCTCCTGTGCGATCGATCGCATTTAGGGCAGAGAGTACCCGAACAGCAGAGTTGCACTGCTACACTAAAACTGGTTTTTCTGCTTTATGCACGGACTTCGATCCCGATATCCGGAATTCTTTTCCCTCGATCCCGAGCTTGAACGGACCATCCGACAAAGGCTTAGGGAAAACTTTGAGGAGAACAAAGGAGAAATCGAGAACGAAACACAAATGGCGGAACAGCTCGAAAACCAGCAACCACCTGCACGAGTTCCAATGAAGCAATCCTTCATCCCTCGGAACATCGATAAACCATCATGCATAGCATATCAACCTGAGGCAGCGGGAAATTATTACATATCTCCGCAAATCTTGAATGCCTTGACACATTTTAGGGGAACTCCTAATGAAGATCCACACTTACATCTCCGAGAATTTTTTGATCTTTGCAAGTTCCAGCACATACAAGGACTAGACCAAGAAGGAATAAGGTTAATTCTATTCCCTTTTTCCTTGAAAGATCATGCTAAACTTTGGTATAATTCCTTGCCTGCAATTTCCATCGACACTTGGGAGGAGTTAGCAAGCAAATTCTTGAGGAAATTCTTCCCAGCCCAAAAGACAAGACAAATGAGGAAGGAGATCCAATCCTTCCAACAAAAGGATGGTGACCTTTTCTTCGAAGCATGGGGACACTTCAATGAATTGCTACTCAAATGCCCACATCACAACCTACCTCAAGATGAACTGGTACAAGCATTCTACGAAGATTTAAATGATACTAATAAATGTATTGTTGATTCAGGTTGTGGAGGAGTCCTTATGGAGAAAAGCAGCGAAGAGGCAATGGAACTGCTTGAAACCCTCAGCGAACACACTCAGCAATTCTCCTCTCGAGGTAGACATATGACCAAAGGTAAAGGTATATATGAGGTAAATACGAATGGAGGATCTTCCCCTCAAATGGCTGCAATGGAAAGAAAACTAGATTTATTGGTAAAAGCCATGGCTGCTCAAACTACCTCAGCTACACCACTACAGGTATGTGCGATATGCTCTCAATATGATCACAATACTAATGCTTGTCCGTTATCTGCAGATCCGGAGCAAGCAAATTATGTGGGACCCAACAACTATCCGCCAAAGAATAACCCGTATGCAAACACCTACAACCCTGGATGGTGGAATCACCCAAATTTCTCATGGAGCAACAATCAAAACAACCAAGGACAGCAACGAAATCAGCAGCCCACTGCCCATGCTAATTCTGAACCAAAAAGAAACGACCTCGAAAGTCTAGTAAGACAAAAGAACAGTTCATGACTCAGCAAAAATAAACCAATGCGGCACATGAGCAAGCAATTCAAAGACTAGAGGTACAAATGGGACAATTAGCTAAAGAGCTCAGTAGCAGAAAGCAAGGAGAGCTCCCAGCTCAGACACTACCCCAACCCTGGTGGGCATCAACAACTAAAAGCTGTCACAACCTTAAGGAAATGGCAAGGTGATTGGATCCGATGAGCTTACAGCACCGTCCAAAAAGACACCATCAGCATCAAGGGTGAAGTGGAGACGGAGAAGGTGAATGCTCTACCCCTTCCCGCAAAGGTTTAGTAAAACAGAAGAAAGTCAATAAACTAATTGATATTTTTGAAACCCTTGCGGAAAGTAGAGATTAATATTCCTTTGTTAGATGCCATTAAACAAATCCCTGCATATGCTAAATTTTTTAAAAGAATATTGCACTAACAAAAGGAAGTTTCCAGGAGCATGAGATGGTAGCCTTAACTGAAGAGGTAAGTGCTGTTGCTTTTAAGAAAATTACCGCCTAAACTAAAAGATCCGAGTAGTTTTTACTATTCCTTGCAGGCTAGGTGATCAGCTATTCAAAACATGCACTATTGGATCTAGGAGCGAGTGTCAACCTGCTATCCATACAGTGTCTACGAGACACTAGGTTTGGGGGAGCTTCAACCAACCTCCGTCACTTTGCAACTAGCTGACCGAAGCATCAAACGACCAAGAGGTATCCTTGAGGACGTGCTGGTAAGAGTAGGAAAATTCATTATGCCTGCTGATTTTATAGTATTAGATATGGAAGAAATGTACTTTGCCATTACCTCTCCCCCATCATCCTAGGACGCCCCTTTATGATAACTGCTGACACTAATATTAGTGTAAAACGGGGCATTATCACAATGAGAGTAAATGATGAGGAAATACAATTTCAAATGTTTTAATACATTAAAATCGACCAGTAATGATGATGAAAATTCTAATATAAATTTCATGCAAAGTGTTGTTGAGAAAGCTTCTCAGGTCCATCGCACCACTACATTGGAGACTCTCCCCTACCATGAAAATACAAGAGTAGACATTAGGCCGGAGGAGGATAATGTGATTAAAGATGTGCACCTTTTCAAGGACACACCAAAACCTTCAAGTAAGTGTGCTCTACAAATTAAACCTCCTACACTTACTCATACTACTTTTCCTTATTATGTTGACCAGATGTCAAGATGGGAGATGAAGACACTATCAACAGCACTTGAATCAGTCCAGGATACAGCCGAAACACAGGCACTAGAGCTCCACGAGGTGGGCTCTAGGTGCTTCCCTCCGAACAACTAGCACGGTCGCAAGAGAGTGCTTGAGCAAAGTAAAAATTTGATCATCTATTAAGCTCAAGCACCTCTAGTAAGGAGGGGTAGGAACGAGTTCCAGATTGACAAGACCATAGCTTGCCTGTTTGGTGCACATAAGCTGTTCGACGTAAATACTGACCGGGTGCGATCGAGCGCACGGTAGGTGCGATCGAGCGCATAAACAGTGTGAGATCGAGCGCACTCCACTGAGATCGATCGCAAATCAGCCAGAAGCCAAGCATCAGCATGTCTCGACCATCTGTTTCCACGTCTGGCGCCTCCAGCAGTCGTGCCTCCTCATCCCGGCCCAGCATCGAGCAACGGGAGTTGTTGTTCAAGACCGCTTTCGCCATCGACGACATATTTCGGCACATGGATGCCACTTAGTGGGCCGTCCAAGCACTCCGACTCCGAGGGTTGAAGAGGCTGTTTAAGCCGGTGTGCTCCACTGCCTACTCCCAGCTCGTAGTGCAGTTTTATGAGCATTTATCTTTCGACTGCAGCAGACCGGGGGTCCTCACCTCTTCAGTTAGGGGCACGCCCATCGAGGTGACCAATACCGATATCGCCACTACTCTTCATTGCACGGATGAGTCCCCTCCTGATGGCACTGATATTGAGGAGCAGCCGGAGTCCTTTGCCCTGACCGAGATCATCATGGATATGTGCGCTGGCCAGTATGCCGACAGGCATAACAATGCGGCCGGCCGATCCAAGCTGCCCCCCAGACTATGGCTCATCGATATGATCCTCCAGCGTAATGTGTGTCCGTTGGGGCACAAGACACAGCGGTGAGACCAGTTTCTTCAGACATTATATGCCTTCCATAGAGGCCACTGGTACTCCATCCCGTCTGTCATTTGGAGCAAGCTGCACAAGTTCTGGGATCACATACATGGCCGTCAGACTACCACGGCCAATGCTTGGGGACTCCCTTTCCCGTTCCTACTCACCTCCATCCTCAAGAAGAAGGGGATTAAGGGGACCCACAGTGATGTGCCAGTAAGAGAGCATCCTATCTTTGGGCGGGCTCAGTGGACATAGAGCATATCACACATGTCACGAGGTCCCCCAGTTCCTGCTCCAGCTGCTGAGCAAGTAGAGGAGGATCACATAGAGACCGAGGCCCTTGTCATGAGCCCGGTACGGGAGGAGGACCATTCGGATATGGGACCCACCGAGTCCCAGCACTTCTTAGCTGAGCTATCCTCTTTCCGAGGCGAGGTCGTTGCCGCCACCACTATTGTACATCAACGCATCGACAGTTTGGAGGCACGATTTACGCGCCAGGAGGCCATGCTGCAGGCCATACTTGATCGCCTACCTCCAGCACCCGGTACCTCTCCGACTGCACCACCTGATGATCAGCAGTGAGAGAGTACCATGTCTGGCTGAAGACGTAAAACTTAGCGCTCATGGGAGGCACCCCACTGCATATCCTTTTTATAGTATTAGTATTATTTTGTTATTAGTACTTGTTTTCCATTTTATGTTTACTTTTCTTTCTTTTTCAAGGACAGTGTTCGTGCATCCAGTTGAAGTATGGGGGCGTGCTACAAGCCATGCCAGCCATATAGCTCTCCCTCTCCCAGGTCAGATCTTTCCATGCTATTTGCACATTGGGAACAATGTGCATTTTAAGTTTGGGGGTATGGGGACACATTCACACACTACACTATGTCCTACATTTTTAGTTTTGTCGCTATTTTCATAGATAAATGCTTGTTCATTATGTCCAATAAACTTTTTATGATCTAAACAAAATGTTATGATTTGTCTTCATCAGTGAGCTTAACACTTTGAACATATAGGTCAATAAACAAGTTTTGAACCTAGATCACTGCCCTTTTGGCATTTAAGAATTCACAAGTTTAACTTAAACTATCACGAGCACATTAGCACATAGCTGTGTGGGGTATGACATGTTATTTGGATTGGTATGTTTCTTTTGCTTGACTGTGAACTAGATGACCTATTAGATTGACATTTTGGCATATAAAAATAGAAAAGATTGATTCGTGCTCAAAAAGAAAAAAAAAATGCTCCTAATGATCAATAAAAACAAATCTTCCGCTAAGTAACTGGCCCTCTTGCCTCAGTAAGCATTGAGTGTCACGTCAAAAGGTGGAAAATCTTAAGTGATCATTAAAAAAGGAATTTTCCGCTGAGTAACTGGCCCTCTTGCCTCAGTAAGCATTGAGTGTCACGTCAAAAGGTGGAAAATTCTAAATGGTAGCATAAAAAACAGTTAGTTTCGTAGCCTTATTGACTCGAGCTAGTAAGTCCTTAGGGGTATCTTTACACCTAATGCCCTAAAACCATCTGGTTTGGGAGTCATTGGCCAAACGCTCGTTACACGAGTCATCAAGAAAGCTTAAGGGAACTAACTTGGCAAAAATCTCGCAAATACAAGTCTATGCCATATTTGTTGACTCTACTAGGAAGTTTGGTGAATCTTGAGTCATCGAAACACTACCTGTTTGAATTTCTTGAAAACTCAACCTTTTATGTGCTGATCACCACACACCAAAGTCAAACTTGTGATATCTTAAAATACCTAGTGAATATGATTTACGTTCAAAACTCTTATTCATTGCAGATATATGTTTACACTTGTTAAGCTTGCTCATGAATGCGCATCATTGTTTTGTGTAAAATCTAGATTTTTTATTGACACTATGAACATTGGATTTATCTATATTTCTGTTTTAGTTTTTAATTTAGTATTGCTAAGGGACTAGCAATATGTAAGTTTGGGGGTGTGATAGACGCTTAAATATACATATTTAAGCCCCCTTATTTACACTTGTTAGATCCTTTATTACGTTAATTTGGTATCTTTTACTCCATTTGTGTGTTTTACATGTTTTTATAGGGTCTTGGAGAAAAAGAAGCAGTTTTGGCACTTTAAGGAAGAAATCTAGAAGCCCTGGAGCACTTTCTGGACAAAGTGCGATCGAGTGCACATGCAGTGCGATCGAGCGCACATACGATCATGCGCACACTTGTAGGATCGAGCGCACCTTGCAATCAAGCGCAAGGACACATGCGATCGAGCGCACATGAGCGCACATTGCGATCGAGCGCAAGGACACATGCGATCGAGCGCACATATCCGGGCGTGAACAGTAAATTGCAGAACCCTATTTTAGAAATAACCCTATTTTGGAAATAACCCTATTTTGGAAATAACCCTATTTTGGAAATAAAGGAGTTTTGTGTTTTAGGAAAGTTTAGAAACTCATGGGTCTATTAGGACTTCTCAAAAACCTATAAATACACTTGTAACTCACACACAAAAGGACACCTTAGATAGAAAACACTTTTCTCTTTTCTTTTACTTGGAGTGGAGAGCTTGGGAGAGAATTGACGCCTCTTCTCTCGGGTTTATTCTTCTCCCTTATGTTTTGTTTAATTATGTTTACTTCAGTTAGTATGTGTAACTAACTCTCTTATAGGGCTCGATTGAAGCCCTAGTTATGCATTCCCATATTTTTATTCATTGATTAAATCTTTGCATAGCTTTTTATGTTACTTAACTTGATTAACACCTGTGCTTATTTAAATTCCTCATATGTATGTGTAAGGCCAACGTATGCATGTGGTATGGATAGGTTAGTTAGATCAATTTGGATGACCGAGTCCTGGGTCTAACATTAGTAACAAGGGACCATCTTATCCGGATACCCGGGTTAATCAACATGGGAAACCGGGAGTAGATACCATGCCCTAGGTCTCATGTGGTTGTCGATTTCCACAGTACCTATGTTTTCTTAAGGAACAACTCAAGCAGATACCATGCTGAATCCCTTAAGGAAGAAAAGAGTTAGAGTAGATACCATGCCTAACTCGTTGCTTAGGGAAATCAATAGCTTAAGGAGTAGATACCATGCCCTTAGGTTGGCAACCAGTAGGTACACATAATAAGGCTAGAGCACTGATACCTTATACAAAATCGGGAATGTATGACTAGTGGTGGATATCAAAGCCCTATGTCTTTATTATTATCAAATCACCCTTCAGTTTATTATTTCTATCTTTTTACATTGCAAATATAATTCTAAATCAAACTTTACCAATCCCTTTGGAGATGATCTTGCATTCGCACACTATGCTACACTATTGACCTTGTGCACTTGCAAGTAAAACAAAGTACGATTATTCACCTATTTATTTAGGTATATAAACGCACAACACACTCCACATCTCCATAGGAGTCTTAAGCTCTAAAGCTCTAGAGGGTGATCTATTCACCAAGTATGTAGCTGTAGCTACAGTTTCTCCCCAAAAATATTTTGGTAAACCGGATCCTATTAACATGCACCTAACCTTTTCCATAAGGGTTCTATTCATCCTCTCAGCAACTCCATTTTACTGAGGTGTTTTTACAACCGTTCGATGCCTTAGAATGCCATTTAATTCACAGAATTGATCAAAATCCTTATTGCAAAATTCTAAGCCATTATCGGTTCGTAAAGCCTTAACTACCTTACCTGTTTGAGTTTCCAGCAACTTCTTCCATACAAAAAATTTATTCAAGGCATCTGATTTATTTATAAGTAAATAAACCCACACTCTTCTTGAATAATCATCAATTAAAGACAAAAAGTAAAAGTTACCTCCCCATGTTGGTGTTCTTGCTGGTCCCCAAAGGTCTGAATGAATGCAGTCAAGAATCCCCTTAGACTTGTTCACTTCGGTGTTGAAGCTAACCCGATGTTGCTTCCCAAGAATGCAACTCTCACAGAAATCAAGTTTCTCTACTTTGTTACCACCAAGTAGACCATCATTGCTAAGAACTTCCAGGATTTTTTCGCTCATATGTTCAAAGCGAGTGTGCCAAAGGGCTGCCTTATCCATCTCAGTCATCAAACTTGCTGCTTGATCATTGATTTCTGTCTCTCTGATCATCTCATAGAGTCCATCATTTCTTGCTGCCTTGATCACTACCAAAGATCCCTTGGCCACCTTGATCTTTCCTCCCTCTACTTTACATGTATACCCCATGGAATCCAGCTGCCCCAATGAGATCAAATTCCTCCTCAAATCTGGGAGATACCTCACATTCTCCAGCAGCCTTGTCATTCCATCAAACATCCTCACCTGGATATCTCCAGTGCCCCTCACTTGGTAAGAAATATCATTCGCTAAGAAAATCTTTTCATCATTGGTTTCCTTGAAATTCTTGAACCAACTTCGGTGAGGGCACATGTGATGAGTGCACCCGAAATCCAAGATCCATTTCCTGTTGCCTTTTTGCCCCTTGCTCACACTTAAGCATACAACAAGAACATCATCATCTTACTATTCTGTCTTGGCAACCGAAGCCTCTCCATTCTTGGTATGGCTTCCTCCTCTATCCCTTGTCATCTTCTTACAATCTTTCTTTGACATGACCCTTCTTATGGCAGTAGTAGCAACTCTTCCCTCCAAATCTCAGTTTGGAGTGCTCTCTCCCATGGCTCTTTCCTCTACCTCTGTCCTGGTAGTAGCCATGCATGTTGCTGTGCACTCTCCCATGGCTCTCTCCTCTACCTCTATCCTAGTAGTAGCCATGGTTGTTGCCATACCGAGTTGTTAGCCTTCTTTTAAAGAACAGCCCTTTACCACTTGATGCACTCCTTATCTTGGCACCAAGATTATCTTGCAACTCTTTATTAGGATCAAATTTAAAAGCAAAGATTCATTTACGAAGATACCTCTTATTAGGGAGAGTCTTGGCAAGAAACAACTAATCTAGTTTCTTCCATATTGCAGCTGGATCTTCCGAGTCTCCACACTCCCTTATGACATTATTCGACATGTGCAAGAAGATGGTGCTGTATGCCATCTTCTTCATCTCAATCTGCTAGTCCTCCATGACACTTGCTGGAAAAGCATCATCTTCTTCAAGAGCCAAGTCCACTTTCTGTTGCACTAGAACTGCCTTGATCTTCCGCTTCCACAAGGAAAAATCTCCCTTTCCATCAAACTTCTCAATACCGAAATTTGAACCCATTTTTGTGGACAAGATCCTAGATTTATGCAATACCCGTAAATGCTTTCTTCTAAACCTCAAGAACACGATCGAAGATGGATCTTAACACCGTTCTTGAATCATCCTCAAGAACACGATCTGGTCTTGATCTTTACTCCGTTCTTGAATCACCCAAGAAGTTGATCTTTGATTCTTGGAGTCTTGACTCTGTCACCTTCTTGTTCTTGTTCCGATACGTAGCTATGCAATCTCTGATACTACTGTTGGAAATCACCTTGATAAGATGCCCAAGTGGTGATCTTCTAAACACCCAAGTCTAGAATGACTTGTAAAGATTTTAAATCGAAAATAGGAACAAAAATCAAAGAAAGAAAAAAGACAAGAGATTTGTTATCGAGGTTCGGCAATGTGCCTACGTCCCCATGAGTTCCTCTGAACTCTCTGCACTAAATCAATGGTTCTTTATAATTACAGCAACCTTCTCAAAGAAACCCAAGTTCTTGAAGAAACCAAGAAGAGAAGAAAGAAGATGATAAGAACTATTGCAATGCTCTCTATCTATACTACTCTCTCTTCTTTACAACCAGCCTCTCTACAATGAGTCCCTCTTGTGTTTTGCGTCTTTGCACTCTTACATAATTCTCTCTTGTATTGTGTCTTTTCACTCTTTACAATTGATCTTAAATTATGTCACAATGTTATGTTGAGAATGAAGCTAGGTGACCCTTTATATAGTGCACCAACTTCTTGATCAATCTTAAGTGTCATTCTCCACCCTTAGATCTTGATGACCACTCAATCATGGCCCTCCAGCAATCCTAAGTGGTGCTATGCATTTTAACCTTGCATCCACACACCTAACAAGAGGCTTAACCAAGTTATATGTGTGTACCTCAGTGTGCTTAGCGCCAAGGCACTGAACAGGGGGTGGTGCGGCGCTAGACAAAGCCCCTTTTTACCTCTTTGCTGGGCGGTGCGGCGCTGGTGAGGGAGAGGTGCGGCGCTGCCCTCTATCAGAACTTTCTTCTTGCTGGGAAGTGTAGCGTAGGTGAGGGAGAGGTGTGGTGCACACTGATGTTGTCCCTCTCACAACTATGCGCACGCTTTTGCCTTGATGAATAGAGGTGTGCACACACACCCAAAGTGATGCACACACATGTGTGCACTCCTTTAACATGCTGACATTTATTCTTACAACCTTAGTTTAGACTTTAGCCATGTTTGAACCATGTTTAAACCTTAGACAAGTACCAACACAAACTTAATGATTGGGTGTTCTTATACGATTCTAGACTCCATAAGCATCCATGAAAACTTCAGTCGAGGTGAACCGACCCTTTTATAGTGAAAAATGTTTTTGCCAATGGGGCAGTAGAACATGAGGATACTAGAGATGGTCGGATTTTTAAAATCAATGGTCAATGCCTTAAAATCTTGATTGATAGGCAAGATCCAGAAGTGGAAGACATTCCGCTTATGGATCAGGTCTATTCACCTTGACCACACAACAAAAGTATGTTTTTACTTTTTTTTTTCTTTTTTTTTGTTTATTTTATTTTTAGTTAAGTCAATCTTTAGTTTAATTTTTAGTTTTTACTTTTATTTAATCTAATTTTTATTTTTACTGATTTTATATGTTTTTTGATTTTTATTGAGGAACAAACAAGTTTTTGTAGAAACAGGTCCAGGTCGCACCTAGGCCCATCTCTCTAGCGCCTCGCCCAGCAGGAGTGCACTTGCATCAGCCCATTGTCTGCCTAAGCTCAGCCCACAACGCCTTGCACCTAAGCACCAGGCCCAGGTCACACAACAGCCCACGCCACGCCCAGCATCTAGTGCGCTACAGCGCACAGAATGCAAGCCCAACACACACCTCAGCCCGCGTTGCAGCGCGACCTCAGCCAACCTGCGGTGTCACCTATTCCTGCTCACCCGAGAATTGGCCAGTTAAAACCCCAAATCTGCATCTTCTTTCTTCATTTCAACTTTACAAACACAAAGCACACTCCTCTCTCTCTCTTCCTCTCTTAAAACCTTCACATACCCACTCACCTTTACTCAAAATTTTTTGTTTCTAACATCATTTCTTGGAGGATTTAGCACTAATATTGCAGATTTTGCTGGAAATTTCTCCAAAAAGTTTGGTTCTAAGAGGATTTTGGATTCTTCAAGACAACTTCAAATTGGTGGGTGCTCTTCCTTCTCTCTGACATTGGGCATCAAGTAAGACCAATTTCTTCTCATTGTTGTTCATTTGTGCTATTTGGGTGGTTAATTTTGAATTAATTCTATTGTTCTACACATTTGATTCAAATGGCACCTAAACCTAAGAGATCAAGGGGGAAATAAGCTCAAGAGTATGATGAGAGCAAATTTGTTAGTTTTGAGGCTAGTGAGAGATGTGTTAGGATGATGCACACTAGAAAACCCATTCCTGAGAGAGGATTCAATATCACAGAGAGGGGGAACCCAGCCTTGTTTAGAATGATTATTGATAGGCATTGGGGTATATTTGCTAGACAACCATCTCATTCCCTCACAAATGTGGTTAGAGAATTCTACGCTAATGTAGACGAACATAGGAATGGTAAGGTGAGGGTGAGAGGCAAAACAGTTTCTTTTAATAGCACATCTATAAATAGATTCTGTGGGCTATCTGACATAGAAAACAGTGAGTATATTGCATATGCATCCAATATTAATTATGAAGAAATTTGCAAAACTCTTTGTATTCCGGGCACTACATGGAAATTGACGGGTGATACCCCTATAACCTTGCCCAGTACTTCTCTGACTGTCAATGCTCGAGCTTGGCAATATTTTGTATGTCAGAGATTGATGCCTTCAATGCACTATAGTGACCTTACTGTTGAGAGAGCAGTGTTGATTTATGCCATTTTAATTGGCATGACTATTGATGTGGGCCAGATCATATTCAATTCTATCATACACACTGTGCAACAAAAGATTGGATTGTACTTTCCTTCCTTAATTACCCAATTATGCATTAAAGTCGGAGTCCAGTACAATCCTGATGAGGAAGCCCAGCAACCTAAAAAACCCATCGATGATAGCGTGCTTAATCTACTTAAAGCCTCAAGGCCACCAGTTTCGGGAGAGAGAGCAGCAATTGCAGCCCCTCGTCCCCCTAGGCATGTCACTGTTGCAAAGCACCTTGTGCGTTTAGAGATTCGTTTTGACGAGCATCAGAAATTCTTGCATGATAGGTTTGATCGTTAAGAACACTTATTGGCTAGGCAAGCTGATTATCAAGCGAGGGTGTACTATTCTTTTGGTCAGATGTACCAACACCTTGCCTCCACTACTGGTTATGACATGAATCACTTTCCCACTTTGCCACCCTATCCGGGTTCCTCTTTTAATCCAACTCCTGACAAAGGTGAAGAGAATGAAGAAAATGAAGAGAATGAGGAGGAGGATGATGACATAGAGGATTAGTTTTGGGTTCTATCTCTTGTTTGTCTACTTTTCTTTTGTTTTTATTATCAGATAGCTATACTAACATTTATTGTGTTTTCTTTTTCGTTATTTTATTTTTTTTACTTTATTTTTCTTTTTTAGTTATTTCTCTCCATTTCATGTGCTAACCCAACATACGGTGGGAATCTTAATATTACACCGTAGTTGCTTTCTTTTTGTTTGCTTTGTTCTATGTTGTAGATCAAAATTTCACCAAGAAGAATGACATGCAGTTCACATGATGGTGCACATTTTTTAGCTTATGTGCACTTTTGTTTACAAAGGGAGTTTCCTTTAACTTTTCTTTCACATTGAGGTCAATCTATTTTTAAGTTGGGGGTGGAGGAAATGTATTTCTTTTTCTTTTGAACTGTTTGGTGTCATTTTCCCTTTTTGTTTGTTTATAGCATGCTTTGTGTTTAGCCATAGAATTAATTCACATGTCAATGATATGAGCTTAATTGAGATAGCATACAACATTTAGAAGAGGTTAAATCTTGCTTCGGTTTGAGAATAATTTAAGTGTCAATCTTTATTTGGTTTGAGACTCTAGTTTGTGGTAAGATTGCACGATTAGTCTAAAAAAACATTTAGAGCAGTTTTATGTGTGATTGCTTTGTGAATACTTTTACGATCTCCACAAGCTCTAGAACTTATTTGATAATCACTTGAGGCGAATTCCTAGAATGCACACTACTTACGATATGATATAGGCCATTTTTGGACCGTTTGAGCCTTTCAAACTTATCATTGCTACATCTATCACTAGTCACCTGTTTGAGCCTTTTTCTTGAAAAAGAATTTGAGTGTTGTTTCTTTCGAAAACCCATTTACTTACCCTTATGAGCCTAAAAATATTTTATCCTTATCCCTTCTTTTAAAAGAACTTAGTTGTACACATTTGTTGGGAAGCACTTAAGAGGAGTAATGATGGAAATATGAAAAAATATCACTGCCATAACCCAAGTACATTAAAGGAGATAAGTTGGGGGTTGCGAAAAGAATAAAAAATTAAAAAAGGAAGTGAATAGTCTTATGCCAAAATAGAAAAGAAAAGAAAAAAAAAGGGAGAGAAGAAAAAGAGAAGTGAAGTATGGCAAAGAAAGAGGAAAAGAAAAGAAAAGTGGTGACTTATCGAGAGATATGCTCTTATAAAAAAATGGTTGAAAGAGTTGGGTGTTGAAGTAGGGTTATCCAGTGCTTAAAAGAAGGTTGTGTTTAAAATTAAGAGATTAAGTTCTTTTATTAAAACCTTTCCGTTCTTTCTTAACCTTTACCTTAGCCTAATGTTACAAGCTTATTAAAGACCTATTGATCCAAGGTAGTGTGATTTTTCTACAATAGTGGAGAGTGATTTGAAAAATAAGCCTATGGAGCTTGTTTTTGTGATTGATATCACACAAATTAATATATTTTTAGAGGCCAAGACTTGTATTCATGAATGTTATGCATAAAATCATCTGGGTGTTAGGATTAATGGATTGTGGTAAGATGGATGTTAAGAGTCGATAACTATTTTAAGATTGATGTTTGGATTACTTTTGGACTTGGGTGATATTTAACAATTCTATATGCTGTGTGCTATGTGCAATTTCTGAGACAAAAATTGAATTGCTCTTGGTTTAACGCTAGCATTGCTTTACTTTGTTTTGATTCCTACCATAGAATTCATCCCTTGTTTTCGCTTGAAATTGCTAGGGACTAGCTATAAGCTAGTTGGGGGTTGTGATGAGAGTCATAAAATGCATCTTAACAATACTTAATTGTTGGAATTTTAGGGTTGATCTAGGTTTTAATTGTACTTTTATACGTTAACAACTCTAAAGTGGTATTCTTGGATTGTTGATCTATTTCGGTGCATTTTCAGGTACTTTGAGTCAAAAAGAGAAGGAAAAGCTATCGTTGCTTGAAACACAACAACTCGATGAATACAAAAGTGAAGGCATGATTGTTGAAGGACAAAATAAAGAGAATCAAGTCTTGAGTGTGTGCGCTGCGGTCTAAAAATATCCAAGCCTCGGCCTCCAGAAGTTTGCCTAAAAGAGCCAAGTCTTTCTTCAGTGGGCGCCTAGGCCTGGACCAGTGAGGGTCGTGGCACCCAGAACATGCACAATCTCACCACCAGCTAGAGTCATGACTTAGACCAGTGAGAGACATTGGGCCCAGAAGCTCACCCAACCAAAGATTCATCAGAGTCGTGGCGCCTATAAGTGAGAGCTGCAGCGCGCGCACGAAAGTTTATTTTCGAGTTATGACCTAATTAGGAATTTAATGATTGTTTAAACCCTAGAACACCCTTGAACCTCTTGTATTATAAATAGATCACTTAAGGTTTGAGAAGGAACATCTTGGAATTCTGGAAAACTCAAGAAGGCTACCACACTCTCCTCCATCAAAGTGTTCAACCATGAACTTCATGGCGAACTAATCTCCAAGCAATGCGAAAAGATGAATCCTTAGGTGTAGTTGTTCTTATTTTCCTCTATTGATTCAGTTGTAGTTAGGATTGTTATGTGTTACTCTTTTATCTAATTAAAGGATTTTTTCTTAATACGGTGATTGTATATTTATCTTTGATATAAGTCTAGTCATGCTCTTCTTATGTCAAGATTATTGGATGTGATTGAGTCCAGTAGATTTATCTTTTAGGTTTAACTATTACTATGATATTGTCGTTAAGATATATTTTTGTTTCTTGATAAACCTATAGGATAGGTCATGTGTGCTTAAATCGAAAGTAAGAATAATTCATATCAATTACATTAGAATTTATATGTGGTTTAGTTGAATATTTACCGATTGCTTGTTTGGGACGTGAAACTTGCAATCGAGATAAAACAATTGAATCAAGATTGGAATAAGCCAACGAACCTAGGGAGGATTCCTAGAACATTGTTGTTTCTTTATCATATAATTCAATCTATTTGCACAATTACTTCATCATTCATATCTTCTCACTTGATTATTATCGTTCGTGTTACGGTTTGCACTTTTCCTTTGTAGATCGCTTTTCCCTGTGAAATCGACACCCCAAAGCTGTGCTACAACTACCGTGTTATACTTTGGGCGTAATCACATCTCCTCGGGAGTCTTAAAGTCCACAGCCCTAAAGGGCGATCTATTAACTAAATACGCACCAGTAGACACCGCTTCCCCCTAAAAACATTTAGGTAATCCGGATCCTATAATCATGCACCTAACCTTTTCCATAAGGGTCTTATTTGGGTTTTCACAACCGTTCTATGTCTTAGAATCCCATTTACCTTACAGAATTGATCAAGTTCCTTGTTAACAATTCTAAGCCATTATCGGTTCTTAACACCTTAACTATCCTGCCCGTTTGAGTTTCCTCCAGCTTTTTCCACACCATAAATTTATTAAAAGCATCTAATTTACTTTTAGGCAAATAAACCCAAACTTTTCTAGAATAATAATCAATTAAAGACAGAAAGTAAAGATTACCTCCCTGTGTTGGTGTTCTTGCTGGTCCCCAAAGATCCACATGAATGTAATCAAGAATGCCCTTAGACTTGTGCACTCCGGTGTTGAAGCTGACCCGATGTTGTTTCCTAAGAACACAACATTCGCAGAAATCAAGTTTCTCTACTTTGTCACCATTAAGTAGACCGTTCTTGCTGAGAACTTACAGGCCCTTTTTGCTCATGTGTCCCAAGTGATCGTGCCAAAGGGTTGCCTTATCCATCTCAGCCATCAAGCTTGCTGCTTGATCCTTGTTGTTCGTGTCTCCGATCATCTCATAGAGACCATCCTTCATTGCTGCTTTGATCCCTATCGAAGATCCCTTGGTTACCTTGATCTTTCCTCTCTCTGCTTTGTATGTGTACCCCATGGAATCTAGCTGCCCTAATGAGATCAAATTTCTTCTTAAATCCGGAAGATATCTCTCATTCCACAGCAGCCTTGTAACTCCATCAAACATTCTCAACTGGATGTCTCCAATACCCCTCACTTGGCAAGAAGTATCATTCCCCAAGAAAACCTTTCCATTATTGGTTTCCTTGAAATTCTTGAACCAATCCCAGTGAGGACACATGTGATAAGTGCGCTCTCCCATGGCTTTGTCCTCTACCCTCTGGTTTGTCCAGGTAGTAGCCATGGATGTTGCTACCATACCGAGTTGCTAGCCTTCCTCTAACGAACAACCCTTCTCCACTTGATACTTCCCTCATATTGGCATCAAGAATATCTTTCAACTCTTTATCAGGATTCATTTTAAAAGCAAAGATGCGTTTAAGAAGATATATCTTATTAGGGAGAGTTTTGGTAAGAAATAACTCATCTAGTTTCTTCCAAATGGCAGCTGGATCTTCCTAGTCTCTGCACTCCCTTGTGGCACTATCTGACATGTGTAGAAAGATGGTGTTGTATGCCATCTTCTTCATCTCATTCCGCTGGACCTCCGTGAAACTTGCTGGAAAATCATCATCTTCTCCAATTGCCAAGTCCACCTTTTGTTGCATAAAAACTGCTTTGATTTTTCGTTTCCAAAGGGCAAAGTGTCCCTTTCCATCGAACTTCTCAACAATAAAATTTGAACCCATCTTGCGAAAAAAAATCCAAAATTTATGCAACACCCACAATTGCTTTCTAACTTCTAAATCTCAAGAACATGATCAAATCTTGATCAAGGCACTGTTCTTGAACTTTAAGAACATGATCAGATCTTGATCACTACTCTGTTCTTGAATCTCCTAAGAAATTTTATTTGATTCTTGGAGTCTTGCTCCGATACCCCCTGTTCAACTCTAATACCCGTTGTTGCAGCTCTGACATCACTATTGGAAAATCATCCTCTTGCGGAATCCCAGGTTGTGATCTTTTCAAAAAACCAAGTCTAGAATGACTTGTAATAAACAACAAACAACAATCAGACAATCAAAGAAAGAACACAAGCAATTGTTATTGAGGTTCGACAATGTGTCTACGTCCCCGTGAGCTCCTCTGAGCTCTCTACACTAAATCAATGGAGTTCTTACAATTACAGCAACACCTCTTCAAGAATCCTCTTGTTCTTGAAGAACGAAAGAAGAGAAAAAGAAAGTGATAAGGAGTAAGTATTTCCCTGGAATTTTCCCCAAGAAAATTCCAATTACAAAGCCCTTAAATCTCCAATCTATACTACTCTCTCTTTAAACAACCAGCCTTTCTTGAATGAGTCTCTCCTGTGTGTTTTGTGTCTTTGCACTCTCACACACACCATGTGTTCTATTTCACACACACTCACATGTCATTCACATGTCCCCCTTGAATTGCTCCTAGATGATCCTTTATATAGTGCAATCACTTCTTGAACCAATCTTGAAGACAATCTCAACCCTTAGATCTTGAGGACTAAACAATCATAGCCCTTCAACAAGTATAAGTAATCCTATGCGTTTTAACCAAGTCCCATGCACCTTTCAACATACTGAACAGGGTAGGCTACGGCGCACAATAGGGCTGAAAACCTCTAGTTGTTAGGCACTACAGCGCACACCTATGGGGAGCACCTTCATCTTTGCTTCTTTGCTGGAGGCGTGGCGCACACCTCTTGGGCCGTGGTGCACACCTGCATCTGATGCTGAATTTTTCTCTCTTTAGTTCTTAGACAAATCCCAACATTATGTATCAATTTCATTGGTGCGAAAATGTATATTAAACTATTGTTGATGTTAATCTAATTAGGATAGTGAGTTAACAAGAAAGACCAATCTAATACACTTTAAACTATAGTAGTTGAATTTTTGGCTCAAACAATAAAATGAAATGAACCAAAAATATAACTCAATCAAAACAATGAAAGAGAGTGGGTGAGACTAACTTGATGCGATAAGAAATAGAACAACCAAGAAATCAAACTTGAGTTAGAATGCCACTTTAGTTGTATTTTGAGTTATGTATTGGCTATGTTACAAATTTTTCCTTGTGTTCTAAAAGAAACTATATTTTAGACATTTGTTTATAAGAGAAGGTGTCGTAATTATTTGTTTCCATGATGAAAATAAATATTTATAGATCTCATTTTATTTATATGGAAAGTTTTCCATTTTTGGAGGTTCTTGAATGTCATCTTTACCTTTTCTGTTATTTACAAACTTGAACACTTTTACAATTTCTAGACTATAACTAAACTTAGACTCTCAAAAGATTGAAGAAATGAGGATGCCATGTACGAGGACTCCTTTAAACTTTGATCACAAAACTTCCGGTGTTTTCCTAAAATGTTAGTAAAAATAAAAGGGTGAACTAAAATGCTTAGTGAGCAACATATTACTAGAAGTAATCTCTATAGAACAATTATCATTTATTTACAAACTTTGTCATATAGGCTATTTGTTTACTAAGTAAAAGTAATATAACTTTTAAATATACTTTCGGATACTTTTCACAATACTAAGCATAAAAGATATGATTATTACAATTCACATAATTCTTATTACACTGTATACATCATAATTCAACCAATTATAAGTAATATTTTTCACATCATATCACATGCCTTTTATAGGCTAGTCCCAACAAGTGCACCTAAATAGGTCAATCCCATCATCACATTAACCATCAATGAAACAAAATGCAGTGAAATGAAATTCAAAGAATGTATGTTCAAGCCTCAGCTCATCTCATCACACGTCATTGCCTCTCATTGGGTTAATCATATAACAACGGGGATATTTCCCCATGTACCGGTATGTCAAGTATCACATCATATATCCGCGGATCCCCTACACCCTTTTCTAGGCGGGTCCTACCCTTCCAATATTTCCTTGGTCCCCTTGAACCCCTCGTGGACGGGACCTACCCTCACAGTACGCTCAAACACTTTACTTATTTCACAACATCATTTAAGAAAGTATGCCATATGTAATGTATTCAGAACACAACCATTTTTCAACTAAACATCCATCAACCAATTTCCATTACAACAATACACATCACAATTCTCAAACATAAACCACATCAAAGTATTTTTATACTCGTATCTTATACATATATGTATATCATCCTCATCACACTATTCATTGTAATTCCATAATCTATTATATTTATGTACCTCTAACCTTTTATTTCTATTGTCCGCATTTCCATGCTTACAAAAAGTAAGGTGAAACTCCCCTTTGTCATACCAAGCTCCAATCTTAGATTACTTCCTAGCCTTTGGTGTTTTTCTTTGATCACACCTAACGTATAAAAATACTTAGTATACTTACCTCAAGATATATATACAATTTACTAACACCCAAACTCATCATAGGATTCATACG
The DNA here is from genome assembly GCA_023935145.1 of Bretschneidera sinensis. Classification (NCBI taxonomy): domain Eukaryota; kingdom Viridiplantae; phylum Streptophyta; class Magnoliopsida; order Brassicales; family Akaniaceae; genus Bretschneidera; species Bretschneidera sinensis. The sequence continues at coordinate 74,308,342 of CM043702.1, read as the reverse complement.
AGCATACGAATCTAGAGGTTAAGTCACACACCCTTTTACATTTTATTTAAAACTTTTACAAAGTTTGTCCTAATGCGATTTAAAATGAAAGAAATCTTTTCAAGCCCTTAACTTTCAAAACATTGTCATGAAATCAAGCTCATAATATTTTGATAGAGTTTAGGATTGAAATAATTTAAAAAAAAAATAAGTTATTTTTCAAAAATAGAGCTGAAAACAGGTTCAGAGGCTTGGATAGTCAACTATGAATTTTGGGCAGTCGACTATGATTTGCCCAAAAAGCCTTATACAGTCAACTGTGCACTAGGGACAGTCAACAATTTGGTCCAGAAATCAAATTTTTTTTGATAAAACAACATTTTTGTTCAAAATAAAACCATATTCTTTTAAGAGACTTCCAGTCCAAACAAAATACAAGTTCTTAAGAATTTAAAATCAAAGAATAAACATTACCCATAAGAGAAAATGTATTCAAAATCTTCAAATCAACCAACTTTGCACAAAACCCATTTTTTTTTAAACAAACCCTGTTCTTCAAACTTTTTTTTAAAGATTTTCTTTAAATTCAAACTTCAAAACTCAAATATTTTAAGTAATAAACATACTTGACAATTTAAAGAGAAGGAAAACAAGCTTTTTACCTTAAGTTTTGTAAGAAAACTCCCAACTTTTTTTCTTTTTCTTCCTCCCCTTCTTTTTCTCCTCTCCCTTTTTCTTTCTTTTACTCTTCTCTCTCTCAGATTCTCCAGAAAGTTCTAGCATTGGCTGGTCTTTCTCTCAAACCCTCAACCTAATTATAGAAAAATTTTCCCCTAATTTCGAAACCACCCTTCCACTTTACAACTCTTTCACAACCTACCCCAAACATTCTTTAAAATAAAAAAAAATTCCCATGTCAAGTTTTTATTACCAAAACTTATTTTATTTACTTGTTTTCAAGTTCCATAAATCAAAGTTCAATTGTTTACGACGCAAAACTGAACAAGCACACAAATTACACGTCATAGTGTAAACCCCGAGATTAAAATATTCTAATTAGGTATCAAGCTCCACCTAAGCGTACCAAGTTGGTACTTTCTGGTTAGATTGATCGTTATCCAAACCAGGTTAAAAACTTTAATTTAATGAACATTTCATGCACCAATGAACCCGACACATGATAAGTTAGAGCTTAAAATGAACAATATATGAACTAATTTAACGAAAATTAACAAAATCAACAAAAAAATGATGGTGAAAATCAAGATTAAGTACTAATTATGTTTTTCTTTAAATTAGTTCATATATTCTTCATTTTAGAGTATAAGTTCTTATGTGTCAATTTCATTGGCGCGTAAATGTAAATTAAATTGTTGTCGATGTTAATCTAGTTAAGATAATGAGTTAACAACAATGACCGATCTGATACACTTTAAACCATAGTAGTTAAATTTTTGGCTCAAACAATACGAGGAAAAATATAATTAACCAAAAATATAACTTAGTCAAAACAATGAAATATAACTTAACGTGATAATAAATAGAACAACCAAGAAATAAAACTTCAATTAGAATGCGACTTGAGCTATATTATGAGTTATGTATTAGATAAGTTATGATTTTTCCTTGTGTTTTAAAAGAGAATATATTTTAGATGCATTTATAAGTGACAACGTCGTTATTATTTGTTTCTATTTTGAAAATAAATATTTCTAGATCACATTTTATTTATATGGAAAGTTTTCTATTTTTGGAGGTTCTTGAATGTCATCTTTACCTCTTCTGTTATTGTTAACACTAAAACATGTCAACATTAATTCGAAATTCTTAACGAAGTCGACACCAGAAAACCATAAGCATCAAAACACTGATAAAGGTGTAGAAATTGACAACTCCTTGTAAATTCAGTTCAATTAAAAAAAAAAAAACTCCTGGTCAAACCCACCAACACCAAAACAGATTTTGATAATCCTAATCTATTTCAAGTGTAACAATTTTAATAAATTAGTAAGATGTCCACGATCAACTTGATAGATTATTCTACGTATGTAGAAATATTCAACGATGCACCAAGTTTCATGTATTATTCATCCATTTACCATTTTATTTCCTGCTTTTCATGATTCTGGTGTTGGCACATTACATGGAATTTTTTATTTGGAAGCATTATATATTGGAGCATTGAATTCCACTTATTATAAGAAGAAATTAAAGTTTGTGTTTGAAATTTACATGGAACAAAGCCTTTAAAAAATAGAATTTGGTGAAATTATATATCTTTTACGGTTAACAGCAATTTGACACCGTGTGATTTGGGTATAATCAAATTCAACCATTGTGGTTTTAAGTGTACCAAGTTGGTACCTTTTTGTTTATTAGGTTGTCTTCCCAACTATGTTAATAACCTTAGATTAATGGATTTTGTCATGTCAATGAAGCCGACACATATGATGTTAACGCCTAAAATGAAGAATATAAATTTTTTGTTACTCTTTCTTGTCTTTCCCTTCAAATCAGTCTACATATTTTTCATTCGAGGCAGGCCCTATCTAGATAGAATCATTACCTTTAAGCACCAAGCACTAATGCGAAATGTCATGCATATACCAAGCTCCAAAATGCAACATTTCATCATTCATAATTCCAAATAAATCTGTCACACCATACAATAGAAACATTCACATATACAATATGTTTTTACCCTATTAACTCATGTAGACAAGTTTATAGCATAAAGTTTTGCAAAGGACAATCACATATACTTCTTTCATTTAGGATAGTTAAGAAATGTAGGCCGAAACAAAAGCTGAGGATGTCATTCCCATAGACCCACCTAAGAATGCTGACTCACAGGCTTTCTATTTGAGCTTCCTTAAAATCTCTGCTTACTGCTTGAGGGAAAAATTTAGAAAAAAGAAGAGATAGTGAGCGAAAAAGCCTAATGATATTTACTTAAAAAAAGTACTCAATTTTTTTTTACTTTGTTTATACAGCCTTATTTGTTTCCAAATGTTGGGAAATCACCTTCTTGATGCCCAAATGGTGATCTTCCAAATACCCAAGTCTAGAGTGACTTGTAATGAATCGGAAACAGAAACAGAAATAAAAGAAATAAAAGAACACAACAATTGTTATCGAGGTTTAGCAATAGCCTACGTCCCCGTGAGTTCCTCTGAACTCTTTGCAATAAATCAATGAGTTCTTACAGATTACAGCAACCCCCTTCAAGAAACCTCTAGTTCTTGAAGAACCAAAGAAGAGAAGAAAGAAAGTGATAAAAACTATTACAAAGCCCTCTACCCACAATCTATACTACTCTCTCTTTACAACCAGCCTCTCTTTTGAGATCTATTCTAGTGCCTCTCCTGTGTTTTGTGTCTTTGAACTCTCACACTTACATTTGAAATCTCTTGTATGATTATCACTAGTGTTTTCAACTTGTGTTATTATGTTGAGATTGAAGCTAGGTGACCCTTTATATAGTGCACCACTTCTTGACTAATCTTGAAGGTCAATACCCACCCTTAGATCTTGAGGACCTTTTAATCATAGCCCTTCATCAATCCTTAGTGATCCTACGCATTTTGATCACGCTTCCACGCACCTTTCAAAGAGGCTGAAAAGCTTGTCTCAGTGTGCTTGGCGCCGCGGCCCAGAACAGGGCTGACCGCGGTGCAAGGCAGGGCTACACTTCTCCAATTTCTGGGTGCCGTGGCCTGGGGGAGGCTGAGCCACGGTGCACACCTCCTCCAGGCTTCCTCCATGCTGGGCGCCGTGGCTTGACCTAATGCTGCACTTATTTGTCTTACTGTGCACTGAGGCACCAAGGTCTAATGAAGAACCTTGTCAAACCATGTTTAAACCTTAGACAAACACCAACAATCTTTACCTTTGTCTAAGCGATTAAAACCGAACCCATTGTGTAGAGAACTCAGGATCTAAACTCATCTTGAGTCATCATATCAACCGACTCCAATCCTAAGTAGTCTAAGGCAATGATTGAACTTACTTAAAGGTAGAACCTTGGTGCCTAAATCTGCAGGATTTTCCTCCATGGCTACCTTGTCCACATGAATGAATCCTTCCGTAATATTTTCCCGAATAAAATGATACTGAACATCCATGTACTTTGTCCTCTCATGGAACACCGGATTCTTACACAAGTGCAACGCACTTTGGCTATCCGAATACACCACCACATGCTCTTTCAGGACCTTAAACTCTTCCAATAACCCTTTGCATCACATAGCCTCCTTAATAGCTTCCGTTACCGCTATGTACTCAGCCACGGTTGTTGAGAGTGCTACCACAGGCTACAACTGAACCTTCCAACTTACACAACATCCGTTTAAGCTGAAGAAGTAAGAGGTAATCGATCTTCTTTTATCTCGGTCTGCTCCATAGTCCGAATCCGCATAACCCTCAAGACAAATGGACTTACCCCTCTTCTCATACACTAGCCCCACATTTGGGCTTCCCTTCAAGTACCCCAGCAACCACTTTATCCCAAGCCAATGCTCTTTTCCGGGATTACTCGTAAACCTGCTGAGAACACTTATTACATGAGCAATATCAGGTCTAGTGCTTACCATGGTGAACATAACTGAACCAACCGCACTCGAGTAAGGGACCTTTTCCATTTCCTTCTTCTCTGCCTCTAATCTTGGACATTGATCGTTGGAGAACTTGAAATGACCAGCAAGGAGAAGCTTCACTGGTTTGCTATCTTCCATAGAGAACATAGATATCATCTTCTCTATGTAGGAAGTCTGAGAAATCTTCAATCTATTTCTCTCCTTTTCCTAGATTATACTCATCCCAAGGATCTTCTGTGCATGGCCAAGATCCTTCATCTCAAACTCCTCACTGAGTTGAGACTTCAATTCTTCTATCCTCTCCATGCTGCTCCCAACCAGCAGCATATCATCAACATAGATGAAGATGATCACCTCTTCCTCCACCTTGTGCCCCTTATAGTACAAGAACGAATCATAGTAGCTCCTCATAAAACCCAAGCTAGTTACAAAAGAATCAAACCTCTTATTCCATTTCCGAGGTGATTGCTTCAAGCCATAGAGAGATTTCTTCAATTGGCACACAAACTGTCCCTGCCTTCCTTCCTCTTAGCCTTCGGGTTGCCTCATGTAGATGGTCTCATCAAGCTCTCCATACAAGAACGTTGTCTTCACATCTATTCACTTGATCTCCCAATCAAATTGGACCACCATAGCCAATACTATTCGTATCGTCTTGTACTTCACAACCGGTGAGAATACTTCAGTGAAATCTATACCTTCTCTTTGTGTGAACCCTTTTGCCACCAGCCTAGTTTTATATCGGACTTTGTTGGGAAACCACCTTAGATGATGCCCAGGAGGTGATCTTCCAAACACCCAAGTCTAGAGTGACTTGTATAAAGAAAAGAGACAGCAACCAATCAGAGCAGGAAAGAAAGGAACACAAGCAATTTGTTGACGAGGTTCGGCAAAATGCCTACGTCCTCGTGAGCTCCTCCGAGCTCTTTGCACTATCTTATAAATGGAGTTCTTTATAATCAGCAACATCTTTCTAAGAACTCACAGGTTCTTGAAGAACAAGAAGAGAAGAAAGAAAGTGATAGAACTATTACAAAAGCACTCTACCCACAATCTGTACTACTTCTCTCTTTACAACCAGCCTTTCTTTTGAGATCTATTCTAGTGCGTCTCTGTGTTTTGTGTCTTTGCACTCTCACACTTGCACTTTAACTCTCTTGTATGATGATCACTTGTATGTCACAATATGTATATATTTTAGATTGAAGTTAGGTGACCCTTTATATAGTGCACCAACTTCTTGACCAATCTTGAGGGTCAATATCCACCCTTAGATCTTGAGAACCAATCAACCTTAGCTCTCCATCAATCCTAAGTAAAGCTGTGTGTTTTGGACATGCCCCACACACCTTTCAAAAAAGGCTGAACAAAATGGCATTAGTGGGCCTTCAGGCCGCGGCCTAGAACAGGGCAAGCCGCAGCCTAGAGAATGCTGAAACTCCTCCACAAGTGCAACCATTATGGACACTGCGGCCTGGGGGAGGCTGAGCCGCGGCGCACACCTCCTCTAGCACTTCTTCTTGCTGGGCACCGTACCCTTGAATGAGCTAGGCCACAACGCACACTGGTGTGCATTGATACTGATTTTTTTTCCTCCTTTCTTGCAACCGTTTAATGCTAAGACAAAAACCAACAATCTCTACTTTTTTCTAAGCGGTTAAACCTGAACCCATGTACAGGGAACTCAGTATCCAAACTCATCTTGAGTCATCATATCAACCGACTCCTATCCTACGAAGTACTAGGTAATGATTGAACTTGCTTAGAGGTAGAACTTTAGTACCTAAATCCGTAGGGTTTTCTTCCGTGGCCACCTTGCCCACATGAATGCATCATTCCGTAACATTTTCCTGAATGAAATGGTACCAAACATCCATGTGCTTTATCCTCTCATGGAACACTAGATTCTTGAACAAATGCAATGCACTTTGGCTATCCGAATACACCACAACCTGCTCCTCTAGTACCTTCAACTCTTCCAACAACCCTTTGCACCATATAGCCTCCTTGATGGCTTCCGTAGCCGCTATGTACTCAGCCTCGGTTGTTGAGAGTGCTACCACCAGCTGCAACTGAGCCTTCCAACTTACACAACATCCGTTTAAGTTGAAGAAGTAGGAAGTAATCGATCTCTTTTTATCCCGATCTGCTCCATAGTTCGAATCAGCATAACCTTCAAGGCAGATGGACTTACCCCTCTTCTTATAAACCAACCCCACATCTGGGCTTCCGTTCAAGTACCTCAGCAGCCATTTCATCCCAAGCCAATGCTTTTTTTTGGGATTACTCATAAACCTACTGACGACACTTATTACATGAGCAATATCAAGTCTAGCGCTTACCATGGTGAACATTACAGAACCAACCGCACTAGAGTAGGGTACCTTTTCCATTTCCTTCTTCTCCTCATTCAATCTTGGACATTGATCGCTGGAGAACTTGAAATGACCAGCAAGGGGAACCTTCACTGGTTTGCTATCTTCCATAGAGAACTTAGATATCATCTTCTCTACGTAAGAAGTTTGAGAGATCTTCAATCTGTTTCTCTCCCTTTCCTAGATGATACACATCCCAAGGATCTTCTGTGCATGGCCAAGATCCTTCATCTCAAACTCCTCACTAAGTTGAGTCTTCAATTTTCTTATCCTCCCCATACTGCTCCCAACCAGCAATATATCATAAACATAGATCAGGATGATCACCACTTCCTCGACCTTGTGTCCCTTGTAATACAAGCATGAATCATAGTAGCTCCTTATGAAACCCAGGCTGGTTACAAAAGAATCGAACCTCTTATTCCATTACCAAGGTGATTGCTTCAGGCCATATAGAGATTTCTTCAGTTGTTACACCAAATCTCCCTGCCTTTCTTCCTCATAGCCTTCGGGTTGTCTCATGTAAATGGTCTCATCAAGCTCTCCATGTAAGAACGATGTCTTTACATCAATTTTCTCGATTTCCCAAATGAATTTACCACCAATGCTAACACTATCCTGATCGTTTTGTATTTCACAACTAGTGAGAATATTTCGGTGAAGTCTATGCCTTCTCTTTGTGTGAACCCCTTCCCCACCAGCCTAGCTTTATACCGGATTTTATCCCCTGGAGTGTTCCTTTCTTTGATCTTGTAGATCCATCTACAATCCACAACTCTCTATTTTTCTAGTTTGGGCATTAATACCCAGGAGTTATTCTTCCTCAAAGAATCCATTTCTTCTTCCATAGCTAGCTACCACTTTGAGGAATCCTTACACTCCATGGCATCCATGTAAATTTCTGGTTCAACATCTCCTTCTGTCCAACGAGCTGCTACATTAGCATCCACAAACCCATATCTCAAAGGTGGTCTAACCACCCTCCTTTCCCAGTCCCTTGTGAGCTAGTAGTCATTCTAACTTGCTGTATCAACCCCTTCTAGTTCAGCCTCCTCTTGAGTGTCCTAGGTATGGCCTTCATCAATGGGCTCTACCTGATCCGAACCCTCTTGCCTTCTTTGCTCTACCTGAATCGAATTCTCCTTGATGCAATGCTCCACAAATTCTGGACTGGTTTACTCACTAGCCCTTGTAGGGTTAGTTTTCTCCAAGTAGGGAAATAACAATTTATTAAAAATAACATCCCTACTTATTATTAGTTTCAGTCCTTTTGGTTCTAAGGACCACAACCTATAACTCTTAACCCCATCACCATACCCTAGAAATACACATTTTTTAGACCTTAGGTTAAGTTTATCATCGTTTTGATGTGCATATGCAGCACACCCAAAAGTCCTAAGATTGCTCAACTCAAGGGGTTTCCCACTCCACATCTCCATGGGAGTCTTGAGCTCTAAAGCTCTAGAGGGTGATCTATTAACCAAGTATGCAGCTGTAGACATAGCTTCTCCCCAAAAATATTTTGGTAAACCGGACCCAATTAACATGCACCTAACCTTTTCCATAAGGGTCTTATTCATCCTCCCAGCAACTCTAATTTGCTAAGGGGTTTTCACAACCATTTTATATCTTAGAATCCCATTTAACCTATAGAATTGATCAAGTTCCTTGTTAAAATATTCTAAGCCATTATCAGTTCTTAACACCTTAACTACCCTGCCCATTTAAGTCTCTACCAGCTTTTTCAACACCACTAACTTATTTAAAGTATCTGATTTATTTCGAACCAAATAAACCCAAACCTTTCTTGAATAATCATCAATTAAAGACAGAAAGTAAAAGTTACCTCCCTGTGTTGGTGTCCTTGCTGGTCCCCAAATATCTGCATGGATGTAGTCAAGAATCCCTTTACACTTGTGCACTCCGGTGTTGAAGCTGACCCAATGTTGCTTCCCAAGAATGCAACTCTCACAGAAATCCAGTTTCTCTACTTTGTCACCACCAAGTAGACCATTCTTGCTGAGAACTTGCAGCCCCTTTTCGCTTATATGTCCCATGTGATTGTGCCAAAGTACTGCCTTATCCATCTTAGCCATCAAGCTTATTGCTTGATCCTTGATTTCTGTCTCACCGATCATCTCATAAAGTCTATCTTTGATTGCTGCTTTGATCACTATCAAAGAACCCTTGGTTACCTTGATCTTTCCTCCCTCAGCTTAGTATGTATATCCCATGGAATCCAACTGCCCCAATGAGAACAAATTCCTCCTCAAATCCAGGAGATACCTTACATTTTGCTGCAGCCTTGTGACTCCATTAAACATCCTCAACTGGATGTCTCCTATCCCCCTCACTTGGTAAGAAGTTTCATTCCCCAGGAAAACTTTTCCATCATCGATTTCCTTGAAATTCTTGAACCAATCCCGGTGAGGGCATATGTGATGAGTGAACCCGGTATCCAAGATCCATTTCCTGCTGCCTTCTTGCCCCTTGCTCACACATGAGCACACAACAAGAACATCATTATCTTGCTATTCTTCCTTAGCAACCCAAGCCTCTCCATCCTTGGTATAGCTTCTTCCCTCATCCCTTATCTTCTCCTTGCAACCTTTCTTGAAATGACCCTCTTTATGGAAATAGAAGCATCTCTCATGGCTTTCTCCTCTACCTCTATCCCAGTAGTAGCCATGTATGTTACTGTGTGCTCTCCTATGGCTTTCTCTTCCACTTCTGTCCCGGTAGTAGCCATGTATGTTGCTGTGCGTTCTGCTATGGCTTTCTCTTCTACTTTTGTCCTGGTAGTAGCTATGTATGTTGCTGTGCACTCTCCCATGGCTTTCTCCTCTACCTCTGTCCTGGTAGTAGCCATGTATATTGCTATGCACTCTTCCATGGCTTTCTCCTCTACCTCTGACCCAGTAGTAGCCATGTATGTTACTGCCATACTGAGTTGTTGGCCTTCCTTTAACAAACAGCCCTTCTCCACTTGATGCACTACTCATCTTGGCATCAAGATTATCTTGCAACTCTTTATTAGGATCCAATTTAAAAGCAAAGATTCATTTATGAAGATACCTGTTATTAGGGAGAGTCTTGCCAAGAAAAAACTCATCTAGTTTCTTCTAAATGACAGCTGGATCTTCCGAGTCTCCATACTCCCATGTGACATTATCTAACATGTGTAGGAAGATGGTGCAGTACGCCATCTTCTTCATCATTCCACTGGACCTCCGTGAGACTTGTTGAAAAAGCATCATCTCTCCAATCGCCAAGTCCACTTTTTGTTGCACAAGAACCTCCTTGATCTTCCACTTCCAAAGGTAAAAATCTCCCTTTCCATCAAACTTCTCAACAATGAAATTTGAAGCCATCTTGAGGAAAAGATCCCAGATTTATGCAGCACCCACAATTGCTTTCCGACTTCTTCTAAACCTCAAGAACACGATCGAAGATTGATCTCAATACCGTTCTTGAATCACCCTCAAGAAGATGATCAGATCTTGATCTCTACTCCGTTCTTGAATCACCCAAGAAGTTGACCTTTGATTCTTGGAGTCTTGTTCCGATAACCTCCTATTCTTGCTCCGATACCCAGCTACTCTAGCTCTGATACTACTATCCAAAGCTCTGATACCACTGTTGGGAAACCACTTTAGATGATGCCCAAGAGGTGATCTTCTAAACACCCAAGTCTAGAGTGACTTGTATAAAGAAAAGAGACAGCAACCAATCAAAGCGAGCAAGAAAAGAACACAAGCAATTTGTTGACGAGGTTCGATAATATGCCTATGTCCCCGTGAGCTCCTCTGAGCTCTCTACACTATCTTATCAATGAAGTTCTTTACAATCAGCAACACCCTTCCAAGAACTCACTGGTTCTTGAAGAACAAGAAGAGAAGAAAGAAACTGATAGAACTATTACAAAAGCACTCTACCCATAATCTATACTACTTCTCTCTTTACAACCAACCTTTCTTTTGAGATTTATTCTAGTGTGTCACTGTGTTTTGTGTCTTTGCACTCTCACACTGACACTTTAACTCTCTTGTATGATGATCACTTGTATGTCACAATGTGTTATATATTTTAGATTGAAGCTAGGTGACCCTTTATATAGTGCACCAACTTATTGACCAATCTTGAGGGTCATTATCCACCATTAGATCTTGAGGACCAATCAACCTTAGCCCTCCATCAATCCTAATTAAAGCTATACGTTTTAGACATGCTCCATGCACCTTTCAAAAAAGGCTGAACAAAATGGCATTAATGCGCCTTCAGGCCGCGGCCTAGAACAGGACAAGCCGCGGCTTGGAGCGTGCTGAAACTTCTCCATAAGTGCAACCATTCTGGGCACCACGGCCTAGGGGAGACTGAGCCGCAGTGCACACCTCCTCTAACACTTCTCCTTGCTGGACGCTACACCCTTGAATGAGCTAGGCCACAGCGCACACTAGTGTGCATTGATGGTGATTTTTTCCTTCCTTCCTGGAAACCATTTAATGCTTAAGACAAATACCAATAGACTTCATCCCCTGGAGGATTCCCTTATTTGATCTTGCAGATCCACCTACAATCCATAACTCTCTGCTTTTCTGGTTTGGGAACCAATTCCCAAGAGTTGTTCTTCCTCAAAGAATCCATTTCTTCCTCCATAGCTAGCTGCCACTTTGATGACTTCTTACATTCCATGGCTTCCATGTAAGTTTCTGGTTCAACCATCCCTCATTCTATCCAAGGAACTGCTACATTAGCATCTGCAACCCCATATCTCAAAGGTGGTTTGACTACCCTCCTTCCCCGGTCCCTTGTGAGCTAGTAGTCATTCTAACTTGCTCCATCAACCCCTTCTAGTTCAGCCTCCTATTGATTTCCCTGAGCTTGGCCTTCATTAATGGGCTCCACCTGGTCCAAACCCTCTGGCCTTCTTTGCTCTACCTGAACCGAATTCTCCTTGATGCGATGCTCCACAAATTCCGGTCTGGTTTGCTCACTAGCCCCTGCAGGGTTAATTTTCTCCAAATAGGGAAATAACAATTCATTAAAAATAATATTCCTACTTATTATGAGTTTCATTCATTTTGGTTCTAAGGACCACAACCTATACCCCTTAACCCCATCACCATACCCTAGAAACGCACATTTTCTAGACCTTAGATTAAGTTTATCATCCTTTTGATGTACCAATGCAGCACATCCAAAAGTCCTAAGGTTGCTCAACTCGGGGTTTCCTACTCCATATTTCCATGGGAGTTTGAGCTCAAAAGCTCTAGAGGGCGATCTATTTACCAAGTATGCAGCAGTAGACACAGCTTCCCCCCAAAAATATTTTGGTAATCTGGATCCTATTAACATGCACCTAACCTTTTCCATAAGGGTCCTATTCATCCTCTCAGCAACTCCATTTTGCTGAGGTGTTTTAATAACTGTTCTATGCCTTAGAATGCCATTTAATTCATAGAATTTATCAAAATCCTTATTACAAAATTCTAAGCCGTTATCGGTTCGTAAAGCCTTAACTACCTTACCCATTTGAGTCTCCAACAACTTTTTCCACACCACAAATTTATTCAAAGAATCTGATTTATTTTTAAGCAAATAAACCCAAAACTTTCTTGAATATTCATCAATTAAAGATAGAAAGTAAAAGTTACCTCCCTATGTTAGTGTTCTTGCTGGTCCCCAAAGGTCTGAATGAATATAGTCAAGAATGCCCTTAGACTTGTGCACTTCGGTGTTGAAGCTGACTCGGTGTTGCTTCCCAAGAATGCAACACTCGCAGAAATCCAATTTCTCTACTTTGTCACCACCAAGTAGACCATCCTTGCTGAAAACTTACAGGCCCTTTTCGCTCATATATCCCAAGCGAGTGTGCCATAGGGCTGCCTTATCCATCTCAGCCATCAATCTTACTGCTTGATCTTTGATTTTTGTCTCTCTGATCATCTCATAGAGTCCATCTTTTATTACTAGTTTGATCTCCACTAAAGATCCCTAGGTTACCTTGATCTTTTCTCCCTCTGGTTTGTATGTATACCCCATGGAATCCAGTTGCCCCAATGAGATCAAATTCCTCTTCAAATCCGAAAGATACCTCACATTCTGTAGCAGTGTTGTGACTCCATCAAACATCCTCAACTGGATGTCTCCTATCCCCCTCACTTGGCAAGAAGTGTCATTCCCCAAGAAAACCTTTCCATCATTGGTTTCTTGAAAATTCTTGAACCAATCTTTTTGAGGGCACATGTGATGAGTGCACTCAGAATCCAGAATCCATTTCTCACTGCCTTGCCTCCTGCTCACATTTGAGCACACAACAAGAACATCATCTTGTTGTTCTCCTTTGGCAACCGAAGCCTCTCCACTGTTGGTATGGCTTCTTCCTCTCTCATCCCGCATTTTCTTCTTGCAATCTTTCCTGAAATGTCCCTCATTGTTGCAGTAGAAGCATCTTTTTCCTTCAAATCTTGGTTTGGAATAAGATCTCCTATGGCTCTGCCCTCAACCTCTTGATTTCTCCCGATAGTTTCCATGAATGCTACTATCATTCCAAGTTGTTGGCCTTCCTCTAACAAAAAACCCTTCTCCACTTGATGCTTCCCTCATCTTGGCTTTGAAATCATGAGCCCTTATGGCATTGATCACAATCTCCTTGGTTAAAGTATCTCTTCCATATTCAATTGCATTAATCAAATTATCAAAACAATCAGGAAGAGAATTCAACAAAATAACAACCAATTATTCATCCGGGAATGTTATGCTATAACTATTCAAATCTTGAACTAGCTTATTAAACACATCAAGATTATCTTGCAACTCTTTATTAGGATCCATTTTAAAAGCAAAGATTCTTTTAAGAAGATAAATCTTATTAGGGAGAGTTTTGGTAAGACACAATTCATCTAGTTTCTATATGACAGCAGGATCTTCCGAGTCTCCGCACTCCCTTGTGACACTATCCGACATGTGCAAGAAAATGGTGTTGTATGCCATCTTCTTCATCTCAATCCGCTGGACTTCCGTGATACTTGTTGGAAAAGCGTCATTTTCTCCAATCGCCAAGTCTACTTTCTGTTGCATAAGAACAGCCTTGATCTTCCACTTCCAAAGGGCAAAGTTTCCCTTTCCATCAACTTCTCAACACAGAAATTTGAAGCCATCTTGCGAAGAAAATCCCTGATTTATGCAGCACCCACAATTGCTTTCCCAAACTTCTAAATCACAAGAACTCGATCAAAGATAGATCTTAATACCGTTCTTGAATCACCCTCAAGAACACGATCAGATCTTGATCCCAACACCATTATTGAATCACCTATGGAGTTGACCTTTGATTCTTGGAGTCTTGCTCCGCTACCTTCTGTTCCAGCTCCGTTACTCGCTCTCCAAAGCTCCTCCGGCTCTGATACCACTGTTGTGGTATCTCCTCTAGCTCTGATACCACTGTTGGGAAATCACCTTCTTGATGCCCAAGTGGTGATCTTCCAAACACCCAAGTCTAGAGTGACTTGTAATGAATCGAAAACAGAAACAAAAATCAAAGAAAAGAAAGAATACAGCAATTGTTATCGAGGTTCGGCAATAGCCTACGTCCCCGTAAGTTCCTCTAAACTCTCTGCAATAAATCAATGAGTTCTTATAGATTACAGCAACCCCCTTTAAGAAACCTCTAGTTCTTGAAGAACCAAAGAAGAGAAGAAAGAAAGTGATAAGAACTATTACAAAGCTCTCTACCCACAATATATATTACTCTTTCTTTACAACCAGCCTCTCTTTTGAGATCTATTCTAGTGCCTCTTCTATGTTTTGTGTCTTTGCACTCTCACATTTGCACTTGAATTCTCTTATATGATGACCACTTGTGTTTTCAACTTGTGTTATTATGTTGAGATTGAAGCTAGTTGACCCTTTATATAGTGCACCATTTCTTGACTAATATTGAAGGTCAACATCCACCCTTAGATCTTGAAGACCTTTCAATCATAGCCCTTCATCAATCCTTAGTGCTCCTGTGCATTTTGATCATGCATCCATGCACCTTTCAAAGAGGTTAAAAAGCTCGTCTCAGTGTGCTTGGCACTGCGGCCCAGAACAGGGTTTGCTGCAGCACAAGGCAGGGCTGCACTTCTCCACTTTCTGGGCGTCGTGGCCTAGGGGAGGCTGAACCACGGTGCACACCTCCTCCAGGCTTCCTCCATGCTGGATGCCGCGGCTTAGGAAGGCTGGGCCGCGGCTGGACTTGATACTGCACTTCTTTTTCTTACTATGCACTGAGCCGCACACTTTGTGTGCTGAGGCACCAAGGTCTAATGAAGAACCTTATCAAACCATGTTTAAACCTTAGACAAACACCAACACCAAATATATATATATTCATATACAAATATGTATATCTTGCATCACACCCAACTTTTGTACATATATTCAATGAATAGGAGGAGTTCCCAATGCACATAATACCATTAATTCTAAATATCAATCTTCACACATGTCCATATCACAACACAATTTCAATTCATACCATCCAGTAAAAATCAACCTTCACAAATTTCTATGTCATTACACCATTTTCAGTCCAATCATCACAAAACATCAAACATCAAAGAACAAATATCACAAAATGATGCTTGTGCACAATAAAATCTCCACACCTTTCTCCATTCAAACATCTCTACCCTTTTCAATCATCACAAGGAGATGTCTCCCCATGTGGCAACACGTTAGCCATCATCATAATCCAGACTCGTGAAAATCAATTGTTGTGAGTTTTAAATTACTCGCAAGCGCACGAGTCGTTTGCAATATAGTGTGTGCAAGTGCAAGGTTGAATCCACAGGGAATTGCATAGTGAAAATAGCTTTTTTATCCAAACTAACCCTATTTTAACCTAGTTCCGAATTTTGAATTGTATTTTGCAAAACAAATATAAACAAAACTAAATTGATTTAAAAACAAATGATAAAAACACTAAGGTTTTCGAATCCAACCCACCAAAGTAAAGCATATATCTTCATGTTCTATATAAAAGAGATTTATCAAATAATTCCATGAATCCACGATAAACAAATCACAACAAATACCTTAATTAAACCAGAACCATCTAATGTATCCGTTTAATTTACAAATCACAATGGATATCCAATTTAACTTCGAATGATTCGCTGTATCCATTAAATGAAACACACAAAATATCCAATTTGAACAATTTATAAACTATCAATCGTAAGAATTTACTCAAACAATTGAAATAGAACATTTAATACTAAACATATCATAATTGTACAAACATATCTGAAAATATAATGCTAAACAATGGAAAGGCTTCATCTTCAACCTTAGCTGAAGATTTTAGCCACTCATGATTATGAAACTAAATTTCACAATTAAAGTGCTAAGTATTAAAACTAACTATACATTGACAGAAATTCCACTCGTAGATGTTGAGCAGTGCTTCCCCCTTTGGTAGCAAAGCCCTGGAGATCCACAAGAATGCCAGTAGAAGTCCTCTAGAA
The DNA here is from genome assembly GCA_023935145.1 of Bretschneidera sinensis. Classification (NCBI taxonomy): domain Eukaryota; kingdom Viridiplantae; phylum Streptophyta; class Magnoliopsida; order Brassicales; family Akaniaceae; genus Bretschneidera; species Bretschneidera sinensis. The sequence goes on along the minus strand of CM043702.1, from coordinate 74,291,881 downwards.
TGCCCTAAGAGGCTCTCCAGATTGCTTTTTTAAGATGAAGTGAAGAGGGGCTTATATAGGGAAATACCACAAGTGCAATGTGTTTCTAATTCGATGTAGAATACTGCAGATTCCAGCTTTTTCTCTTTGACCTATGTCTACTAAAACTGCCACAACTTTGTCTAGAAAAATCATATTTATGATCCGTAAAATCCCCTAGAAAATAGGCATCCGGATCTTTCTAAGCATATATGACTCATCTCCTGATTATTCTTGAATCAATACAGTTTAATCTACAAAAATGACTGATCTATCATGCTGAAATCATGCACAACCTGACCTTTGTCTACTAAAATTGCCATAACTTTCTCTAGAAAAATAATTTTTACGAGCCGTAAAATTCCCCATAAAATAGACATCCGGATCTTTCCAAGAATATATGGTTTATCTATTGGTTTTTCCTAAATCAATACAGTTTAATCCTCAAAAATGGCTGATCTGTATGAGCAATTCTGGCAATTTAGTGAAACTCCTTTCCAAGCTTGTAAACCTGTAAAACAACGAAAAACAACTCAAAGTAACAAATTCCTAAGCTAACAAATGTAAATTAAGGGGCAAAAATATGCAATATTTGGCACTCATCAAATACCCCCAAACTTACATATTGCTAGTCCCATGGCAATACAAAACTAAAAACTAAATGAAAAACAAAGAACATAAAGATAAGTTCATCACTCATGGTATCCAAAGATTTAAGGAGCACAAATCACCATGATATTCATTCATGAGCAAGCTTAAAAAGATAAACCTATCTTCGCAATGAATAGAAATGTTAAAATCTAATTACTTACAAAAGGCAGGTTAAGGCATCACAAGTCTGACTCAATGTAAAGTGAATTAGCTTATAAAAATGAAACTTCCAAATAACTAAAATGTGTAAGGTCTCCGTGTCTCAGGATTCACCGAATTTCCCATCAGAATGAACGAAAATGGCATAGTTTTTATTTCTTTCTTTTATTATAAGGCTCTGCTATGTTTAGCTCCCTTAAGCTTTCTAATTGACCCATGTAGCGAGTGTTGAGTCAGTGACTCCCAAACCAGATGGTTTTAGGGCATTAGGTGTAAAAACACCCCTAAGGACTTACTAACTCGAGTCAAAAAAGCTACGAAATTAAACTGGCCTTAATACTACCAAGCAAAATTCCCACCTTTTGACGTGAACACTCACTGCTTACAGAGGCAAAAGGTCCAGTTACTAAGTAGAAAATTCATTTATGATCATCAAATATTTTTATTTTTATTTTATTTTTTTGTACTTTTTTATGCCAAAATGTTTATTTAACAAGTCACCCAGTTTCAGTTAAGACAAGGAAACGTACACATTAAAATCACATGTCATACCACACACAATTTGTGCTAATGTGCTCGTGTTAGATTATATCAAACATGTGAATTCTCAAATGCCTAAAGTAATTAACTAAATTTTAAAACTTTATCACTAGATCATGTGTTCAAAATTTTAAGCTCACCAATGACATCACATCACAGAAATTGTTTAAATCAACCAAAATTTCAAAATAACATGAGTTGCGTTTATCTTTTCTTTAAAACGAAGAAAAAACAACAACAAATTAGGACAAAGTGTGTGTAATGTGTCTCCCATACCCCCAAACTTAAATTACACATTGTCCCCAATGTGTGAATATTATGGAAAGAGCTGACCTAAGAGATGGAGAACTAGTTGGACTGCATGGCTCATAGCATACCCCCAAACTTGAATTGAAGTACGCGTTGTCCTTGAAAAATAAAGACTGGAAACAAAAAAAAAAACTAGAAATAAATAGTAACAACAAATATATAAAATAGTAAACAAACAGAAAGGATATGTTGTGGGGTGCCTCCCATGAGTGCTAAGTTTAAAGTCTTCAGCCAGCCTCTCCATAGTAGACGACACTCAATCAAAGTAACTAGAATCCTCCAACAATATCATCTCAATGTCCAGAATCCTCAACTCCAAGAATGGTTTTAGCCTCTGTCCATTTACCTTGAAAGTGTTACCATTCTTTGGATCCACAATCTCGATGGCCCCATGAGCAAAAACTGACCGAATAATAAATGGACCTATCCATCGAGATTTGAGCTTGCCTGGAAAAAGATGCAAACGTGAATTGTAAAGAAGAACTTTTTGACCAAGCTCAAAAGATCATCTCAAAATGTTCTAGCCATGAGTCTTCTTCATTACACTTTGTACAACCGTGCACAATCATATGCATCATTTCGCAACTCCTCTAATTCCTTGAGTTGGAGCTTCCTTTGTGAGCCAGCCTTGGAAAGAATGAAGTTCAGCTGTTTCATAGCCCAATAGGCTCTATGCCCTAATTCCACCAGAAGGTGATAGGCTTTTTTGTACACAATACGATATGGAGACATGCTAATTGGCGTTTTGAATGCTGTTCGATATGTCCATAGTGCATCATTCAATCGCAGAGACCAATCCTTTCTGCTAGGGTTCACAGTCTTCTCCAAAATGTGTTTGATTTCACGATTGGAAATTTTCACTTGTCCACTCGCCTATGGGTGATACGGGGTGGCAACCTTGTGTGTGATGAAATACTTCTTCATCAACTACTCAAAAATCTGGTTACAAAAGTGCTTACCTCCATCACTTATGATTGCTCGAGGCATACCAAAACGAGTAAAGATATTGTCCTTCAAAAACCTGGACCACAACTCTATGGTCATTCATCTTGTAAGTAACTGCCTCCACCCATTTGGACAGATAGTCCATAGCAACTAGAATGTACAGATAGCCAAAGGAGTTTGGGAAAGGTTCCATAAAATCAATGCCCCACACATCAAAAATCTCAACAATTAGAATGGGGTTGAGGGGCATCATATTCCTCCTAGAAATACTCCCTAGCTTTTGGAAACGCTCACAAGATACACAGTAAGTGTGAGAATCTCAGAACAGGGTAGGCCAATAGAATCCACACTGCAAAATCTTCGCAGCAGTCTTCTTAGCATTGAAATGGCCTCCACAAGCATGATCATGACAAAAGGCGATGACATTATATTGGTCATGCTCAGGAGTACACCTTCTAATGATCTGATTGGGACAATACTTGAACAGGTAAGGATCACCCCAGAAAAAATGCTTTACCATGGCCAAAAACTTGGACTTGTCTTGTCGCCCCCAATGTAAAGGCAGTTGACCGGTGACAAGATAGTTCATTATATCAGAAAACCATGGTGCGGTATTGTGAGCAATGTGCATCAATTGCTCATCAGGAAAGGTCTTAGAAATGGAAATGGTGGCCTCAGTGAAATCCACTATCAACCTAGACAAATGGTCCGCCACCACATTTTCAGAACCTTTCTTATCCTAAATCTCTATATAGAACTCTTGAAGTAACAAGATCCATCGGATAAGACGAGATTTAGCATCATTTTTCAAGAAAAGATACTTCAATGCTGCATGATCCGAGTAGATAATGACTTTCGATCCTAACAAGTAGGATCTAAACTTGTCCAATGCAAAAACGACTGCTAACAACTCTTTCTCAGTGGTAGAGTAATTGAGTTTTGTGTCGTTCAGAGTTCTGCTTGCATAGTAGATGAAGTGGGGAAGTTCATCAACATACTGCCCCAAAATAACTCCAACAGCATAATCTGATGCATCACACATAATCTCAAAAGGTATACCCCAGTTGGGTGGTTGAATAATGGGTGTGGACATCAGAATCTTCTTCAGATCCCCAAATGCTTTATTATAGTCTTCATCATATACAAATAAGGCATCCTTCATTAATAACTTGCACAAGAGCCGGGCGATCTTGCTGAATCCTGGATAAATCGCTTATAGAATCCTGCATGGCCCAGAAAAGAATGAACCTCCTTTACCGTACGTGGGGGTGAAAGGTTGGAAATCAGGTCCACCTTCGCTTTATCGACCTCAATCCCCCGATGGGATATGACGTGCCCCAGTACAATACTTTTCTTGACCATAAAATGGCACTTCTCCCAGTTAAGCACCAGGTTCTTATCTTTGCATCGCACTAAAACCAAAGTGAGACAGTGCAGACACTCTTCAAATGATGAACCAAAGATGGAGAAATCATCCATGAAAATCTCTAAGGAACGCTCTACCATGTCAGAGAATATGTTGACCATGCAGTGTTAAAAAGTAGCGGGTGCATCGCATAATCCAAAGGGCATGCGACGATAAACGAACATCCCAAAAAGACAGGTAAACGTTGTCTTCTTCTGATCTTCGGGGGTCCATAGGGACTTGGTTATATCCAGAATAACCATCCAAGAAGCAATAGTAATTGTGCCTAGCTAAGCACTCCACCATCTGATCAATAAATGGGAGTGGAAAGTGATCCTTCCTTGTGGCAGCATTCAACTTACAATAGTCTATACACACTCTCCATCCTGACTGAACACAAGTTGGCACCAACTCATCGACTTTATTCTTTACTACTATCAATCCAGCCCGCTTGGGCACGACATGAATCAAGCTTACCCACTTGCTATCAGAGATTGGATAAATGATCCCTGCATCCAACAGCTTTATCACTTCAGTTCTCACAACCTCTTGTATAGCTGGGTTGAGCCTTCTCTATGGCTCCCTCAATGGCTTGGCATTCTCCTCTAAATGTATCTTATGCGTCACCAACGAGGGGCTGATTCCCTTGATATCTTCAATAGTCCAGCTGATAGCTTCCTTGTGCTCTCTTAAAACATCTAATAATTTCTCCTCTTGAGCCTCAACCAAATCTGAAGCTATAATCACAAGCAAAGAATCTGTTGGACCTAGGAACTTATACTTAGGATTGTTCGGTAAAAGTTTAAGTTCTTTCTTAGGGGGCTCAGGTTCAACAGTCTCCTCCTTCTCACTGCTCTCCCAAGGAGCAGACTTTAAAATGGCATTTGCTTGCTCAAGTAACTTATCCAAATCCAGATCCGCTCCAAACTGAGCAAAGTATGCCTCCAGGGGGCCCTCAATGCTTGATTCATCCATAATCTCCTCAATAATCTCCTCTATCAAGCATACATTTCTCACTTCATTAAATTCTAGTGGTTACTTAGTGATATCAAAGATATTCAACTCCACTGTCATATTTCTGAAGGAAATCTTCGTCACCCCTGTCTATAATTTATCAGGGCATTAGTTGTGGCTAAGAATGGTCGCCCTAGAATCACTAGTATCTGAATCCCTCCATTTTGAACCGGCTCTGTGTCTAGCACAATAAAATCCATGGGGAAATAAAACTTATCCACCTTTATCAAAACGTCCTCAACTACTCCCCGTGGTATTTTCACTGACCTGTCAGCCAATTGAAGCATTGTGGATGTGGGCTTCAATTCTCCTAACCCCAACTGCAAATAGACTGAGTAGGGCAGAAGATTCACACTCACTCTTAGATCCAATAGAGCCCTCTCAATCTGGCTGACTCTTATCATGCAAGAGATGGTAGGACACCCTGGGTCCTTATACTTGATTGGCATCTTGCACTGAAGGATTGAGCTAACTTGCTCAATCAAAAATGCTTTCTTCAGCACATTTGTCCTCTTTTTGACAATGATCAAGTCCTTTAAGAACTTAGCATATGACGACACTTGCTGGATGGCGTCCAAAAATGGGATATTGATTTGGACTTGCTTGAACACCTCCAGAATTTCCTCAAACTTCTCTCCTTTCTTGGGCTTTTATAATCTCTCAAGGTAAGGTGTTTTAGGTACAAACAACCTAGGAGGATCCTTAACAGTATGTGTGGCTGTAGATGGCTCAGCATCGCTTTTCTCCTTGTTACCACTTTCTTGCCCTTGCTGCATAGCAGGGTTCTCTTCCACTCGATTGTCCATTTGTCTCCTAGACCTCAATGTGATAATCGATTACACTTGTTCCTGCCCATGCGTAGGATTTGATGAATTTCCAACCGCAAACTCTCCCTTTGGGTTGGGTACGGGTTGACTGGGAAATGTTCCCTTCTCTCTTTCACGCAAGTGACTTACGATTTGCCCCATTTGACTCTCTAGCTTGGTAATCAATTGGGTGTTTACTATTATCGCACTCCTCACTTCGCTGATGGATTGGCCGGTCATCTTCATGAACTCCTTGAGGGTGTCCTCCAATGACTGTGAAACCGGTGCTGGCACTTGAGTGGGAGCTTGGTAAGCAAGTGATGGTACTGGATGGATTGAGTGACCATTACTTAGAATTGGTAGAGGGAATCTGGGAGGGTATTGATTGTGAGCATGATGAGGGGCTCCTCTTTGATTCATCGGTTGGTTCTGCTTCCATGAAAAATTAGGGTGGTTTCGCCACCCTGGATTGTAAGTCTCGGAGTAAGATCCATTTGATTGCCTCCGATAGTCATTGAAAGCATTTACTTGTTCCCTGGGACACTCGGCAAAAGCCGGCATAGATGGACAATTCTGTGCTAAATGCATAGGACTAGCATAGATGGAACAGCTATCAACATTGAATGTATTTGCAGCATTAATGGACTTGCCCACAGCGAGAGCATCAATCTTCTTAGTGAGAGCATCTATCTTTATCTTCAAGTCAGTATCCTTCTTAATCTCATAGATGCCTCCTTTCCTAGGAGCACGACTGGACCTGTCCCGACGGCTTAAAAAATCCCACTATTGCGAGTTGTCGGACAACTTGTCCAATGCCTTGTATGCTTCATCCCCCGTTAGACTTAAGAATGCCCCCCATTCATAGACTCGATCATGCTACGGTTGGGTTGAGTCAACCCTTGGTAGAAGAACTGAACAAGTCTCCACTTCTCATATCCATGTGGGGGGCATCTAATCAGTAACACTTTAAAAAGCTCCCACCTCTCAGAAAACTTCTCATCCTCCTCCTAAGTGAAAGAACTAATCTTCTTTCAGTACTCATTCACTCTAGATATTGGGAAAAACTTATTATAGAATTTACTCAACAAATTTTCCCAAGATGTAATAGACCCGGGCGTGTTGGAATCCAACCATACCCTAGCTTTATCGTGAAGAGAAAAAAGAAAAAGTCAAAGATGGACTGACTCTGAGGAGAAGTTCTGGAACTTGAATGTGGCACAAATATCTTTGAACTTCTTCACATGGCTGTAAGGATTTTCAAAATCTAAGCCATGAAATGAGGGTAGGAGTTGGATGACATGAGGCTTTAAATCAAAATGGGTAGCATTGGTTGGTGGCAACACTATGCAAGAAGATGAGTTAGTCACTGTTGGGAAACTACCTTCCAAGATGCCCAAGTGGTGATCTTCCAAACACCCAAGTCTAGAGTGACTTGTAATGAATCGAAAACCGAAATAGAAATCAAAGAAAAGAAAGAACACAACAATTGTAATAAGTTCCTCGGAATTCTTTGCACTAAATCAATGAGTTCTTACAGATTTCAGCAACACCCCTTCAAGAATCTCAAGTTCTTGAAGAACCAAAGAAGAGAAGAAAGAAAGTGAGAATTACTACTACAAAGCCCTCTTACCCAATCTATGCTACTCTCTCTTTACAACCAGCCTCTCTTGAGATCTATCCTAGTGTCATTTTCCCGAATGAAATGATACTGAACATCCATATGCTTAGTCCTCTCATGGAACACTGGATTCCTACACAAGTGCAACGCACTTTGGCTATCCGAATACACCACCACCTGCTCTTTTAGGACCTTCAACTCTCCCAAAACCCTTTGCACCATATAGCCTCCTTAATGGCTTTCGTAGCCGCTATGTACTCTGTCTCGGTTGTTGAGAGTGCTACCACTGGTTGCAATTGAGCCTTTAAGTACCTCAACAACCACTTCATCCCAAGCCAAAGCTCCTTTCCGGGATTACTCATAAATCTGCTGAGAACACTAATTGCCTGAGAAATGTCGGGTCTAGTGCTTACCATCATGAACATGCCTGATCCAACTGCATTAGAGTAAGGGACCTTTTTCATTAACTTCTTCTCCTTATCTTTTCTATGATATTGCTGTCTAGAGAACTTGAAATGAACAGCAAGGGGAATCTTTACTGGTTTACTATCTTCCATAGACACCATCTTTTCTATGTAGGAAGACTGCGAAACCTTCAACCTGTTTCTCTCCCTTTCCCAGATTATTCTCATCCCAAGGATCTGTTGCGTATGACTAAGATCCTTCATCTCAAATTCCTCACTGAGTTGAAATTTCAACCTTTTTATCCTCTCCCTGCTGTTATCAACCAACAGCATATCATCAGCATAGATGATGATGCTCACCATTTCCTCCACCTTGTGAACCGGTGAGAAAATTTCTGTGAAATCTATGCCTTCTCTTTGTATGAACCCCTTTGCCACCAGCCTAGCCTTATATCAGACTTTATCACCTGGAGTATTCCCTTCTTTGATCTTGTAAGTGCACTTATAATCCACAACTCTCTGTTTTCCTGGAACGTGCACCAATTCCCAAGAGTTGTTCTTCCTCAAAGAATTAATTTCCTCCTCCATAGCTAGCTTCCATCTTAACGAAACCTTACATACCATGGCATCAATGTAAGTTTCTTGTTCACTCTTTCCTTCTGATCAAGGAGTTGCTGCATTAGCATCTACAAAACCATATCTAAAAGGTGGTTTGATCTGCCTCTTTTTCCGGTCCCTTGGGAGCTGATAGTCATTCTAACTTGCTGCATCATCTCCTTCTAGTTCAGCATCCTCTTGAGTATCCTTAACGTGGCCTTCATCAATGGGCTTTACCTGGTTCGAACCCTCTTGCATTCCTTGCTCTACCTGAACAGAATTTTCCTTGATGCTATGCTCCAAATAAACCGGACTGTTTTGCCCATTATTCCCTGCAGGGTTAGTTTTCTCCAAATAGGGAAATACATGCTTATTAAAAATGACATCCCTACTTATTATGAGTTTTATTCCTTTTGGTTATAAGGACCAGAACCTATACCCCTTAACCCATTCACTATATCCTAGAAACACACACTGTTTAGATCTTGGGCTAAGTTTATCATCCTTTTGATGTGCAAACGCAGCACATCCAAAAGTCCTAAGGTTGCTTAACTCAGGGGGTTTACCACTCCTCATCTCCTTGGGAGTCTTGAGATCCAAAGCTCTAGAGGGTGATCTATTAACCAAATATGTAGCAACAGATACAGCATCCCCCCAAAAAATTTAGGTAATCCGGATCCAATTAACATGCACCTAACCTTTTCCATAAAGGTCTTATTCATCCTCTCAGTAACTCCATTTTGCTGAGGGGTTTTCATAACCGTTCTATGTCTTAAAATTCCATTTAACTTACAGAATTTATCAAGTTCCTTGTTAAAAAATTCTAAGCCATTATCGGTTCTTAACACCTTAACTACCTTGCTCGTTTGAGTTTCTTCCAACTTTTTCCACACCACAAATTTATTCAAAGCATCTCGTTTATTTTTAAGCAAATAAACCCAAACCTTTCTAGAATAATCATCAATTAAAGACAAAAAGTAAAGATTACCTCCCTGTGTTGGTATTCTTGCTGACCCTTAAAGATCACCATGAATGTATGATGAGTGCCAAATATTGCATATTTTGGCCCTTTAATTTACATTTGTTAGCCTAGAAATTTGTTACTTTGAGTTGTTTTCGTTGTTTTATAGGTTTACAAGCTTGGAAAGAAGTTTCATTAAATTGCCAGAATTGCTCGTGCAGATCAGCCATTTTTGATGATTAAACTGTATTTATTTAGGAAGAACCAGAAGATGAGCCATATATTCTTGGAAAGATCCGAAAGTCTATTTTCTGGAGAATTTTAAGGATCAATAAAATGATTTTTCTAGAGAAAGTTATGGCAGTTTTAGTAGACAAAGGTCAGACTGTGCATGATTTCAGCGTGACAGATCAGCCATTTTTGAGGATTTAACTGTATTGATTCAGGAAGAACCACGAGATAAGCCATATATACTTGATAAGATCCCGATGTCTATTTTCTGGAGAATTTTATGGATCAATAAAATGATTTTTCTAGAGAAAGTTATGGCAGTTTTAGTAGACAAAGGTCAAAGAGCAAAAATTGGAATCTGCAGTATCCCACATCGGATTGGAAGCATATTACACTTGTGATATTTCCCTATATAAACACCACCTAGCTTCATCATTCAGTGTACAATTCCTGAGCCACTTTGGTGTTTACCAGTGGACGTCCACTAGCATTCTGGTGGATCCCGAAGGCATTGCTACCACGAGGGGAAGCGCCGCCCGTCAGCGAGTGAAATTTCTCCCATGTAAAGTTGTTTATTTATTTCTTTATATTCAGTTGTTTTAGTTTAAATGTTTAGCACTTTTTATTATAGTTTTATAGTTATGAGTGGCTAGAATCTTCAGCTAAGGTTGAAGATGAAGCCCTGCCGTTGTTTGGCATAGTAGTTCAGATTTGCTTGTACAAATCTGACAATTTTTAGTATAAATGTTTTGTCAATTATTTGAGTTAATCTTATAATTGATTGAGTTTAAATTGTCTGTTGGATATTCCTTGTGTTTCATCTGATGGATACATTAAATGCTTCTCGATTAAATTGGATTTCCTTTGTCATTTGTTAAGAGCGGATACATTGGATGCTTTTGGTTTAGTTGGGATATTCTTTGTTTTTTGTCTTATAGTTGGATTCATGGAATGTTTTGATAGGCTATATTTTCAGAACATATATGCTTAACTTTGGTGGAGTGGATTTGGAAACCTTAGTGTTTTTATTATTAGTTTTAAAAATCAATTTAATTTAGTTTTAATTTGTTTTCCAAAATATCATTCACAATTCGGAACTAGGTTAAGATAAAGTTAGTTTAGATTAAAAATATATTTTCACAACGCAATTCCCTGTGGATTCGACCTTGCACTTGCACAACGCTATATTGCAAACGACTCGTGCGCTTGCGAGTAAATTAAAACTCACAACAAGTTTTTGGCGCCATTGCTGGGGAATTGTTTGGTTTATGAAAATTTTTTGTCTGAATTGATTTTATTTTTCTATTAGTTAGTTATCAAATTTTTTTTTTTTTTTTTTAAAATGTAGATGAATCCAGCGCCGGTTTCACAGTCTTTAGAGGACGCTCTCAAGGATTTCATTAAAATGATCGGCCAGTCCCTCAATGCTGCCAACACATTCAATGTTGATAGCTGTTCCATCTGTGCTAGTCCTCTACATTTAGCACAAAATTGTCCATCAATGTCGGCTTTTGCCGAGTATCCCATGGAACAAATGAATGCTTTCAATGAGTGTTGTTGGCAATCAAATGGATCTTACTCTGAAACATACAATCCAGGGTGGTGGGACCACTCTAATGTTTCATGGATGCAGAACCAACTGAGGAATCAGGGAGGAGGCCCTTATCAGGCTCACAATCAGTGCCCTCCCAAATTTCCTCCACCAATTCCAAGTTATGGTCACTCAGCTTATCCAGCACCATCACCCGCTTAGCAAGCTCCCTTTCAAGCGCCAGTGTCGGTTTCACAGTCATTAGAGGACGCTCTCAATGATTTCATGAAAACGACTAGCCAATCTATGAGTGAAGTGATGAGTGCAACAATATAAAACACCCAAGCGATTGCCACACTAGAGAGTCAAATTGATCAAATCGCAAGTTACGTGGGTGAAGGAGAGGAAGGAACGTTCCCCAATCAAACTGATCCTAACCCAAAGGAACAGTTTGCGGTGGGAAATTTATTAACTCCTATGCATTGGCAGGAACAAGTGCAATCAATTGTCCCATTGAGGTCTGGGAGATAAGTGCACAATCAAGTGGAAGAGAACCCTGCTATGCACCAAGGGCAAGAAAGTGGCAACAATGAGAAGAGAGATGCTGAGCCATCTACAGCCACACCTATTATTAATGATCTCTCTAGGTCGTTTTTACCTAAAGTGCCTTACCCTGAGAGACTACAAGCACCCAAGAAAGAAGGGAAGTCTGAGGACATTTTGGAGGTATGCTTTGCTCAATTTGAAGATGATTTGGATTTAGATAAGTTGTTTGAGCAAGCAAATGCTACTTTGGAGTCTGCTCCTCAAAAGATCAGTGAGACGGAGGAAACCACAACACTTGAAACCCCCAAGAAGGAACTTAAGCCTTTATCAGACAATCTTAAGTATAAGTTCCTAGGTCCAGCAGATTCTTTGCCTATAATGATAGCTTTAGATTTGGGTGATGCTCCAGAGGAGAAATTATTGGACATCTTAAGAGAGCATAAGGAAGCTATAGGCTGGACTATTGAGGATGTCAAGGGAATCAACCCCTCGTTGATAATACACATGATACAGTTGGAGGAGAATGCCAAGCCATCGAGGGAGCCACAAAGAATGCTCAACCCTGCTATGCAAGAGGTTGTGAGGGCAGAAGATATTAAGCTGTTAGAGCCAGTGATCATTTATCCCATCTCTGATCGCAAGTGGGTGAGCCTGATTTCAGTCGTGCCCAAACGTGCTAAATTGACGATAGTAAATAAAGACGACGAGTTGGTCCCAACTCGAGTGCAGTCAAGATGGAGAAAGTGTCTAGACTACCGTAAATTGAATGCTGCCACTAGGCCTGATCATTTTCTATTTCCATTTATTGATCAGATGGTGGAGCGCTTAGTTGGGCCTGTTTACTAATGTTGGGTCTGGTTGAAGACGTTAAACTTAGCGCTCATGGGAGGCACCCCACAGCTTATCGTTTCTGTTTATTTATTATTTCGCATTTTTATGATTAATGTTTGTTTTCAGTTTTTTTTGTTTTCCAGTTTTTTTTTATTTTTCAGAGACAACGCGTACTTCAGTTCAAGTTTGGGGGTATGCTATGAGCCATACCAGTCCAGATAGTTCTCCATATCTCAAGTCAACTCTTTCCATATTAGTCACACATTGGAGTCAATGTGTAATTTAAGTTTGGGGGTATGGGAGACACATCACACACTTTGTCCTAATTTGTTGTCTTCTCGTCGTAGAGATAAATGCATGCTATTGTTATCGTGAAATTTTGGTTGATCTAAACATTTTTTGTGATGTGATATCATTGGTGAGCTTAACATTTTGAACACATGATCTTGTGATAAATTTTTAAAATTTAATTACTTACTTTAGGCATTTTGAGAATTCACATGTTTGATCTAATCTAACACGAGCACATTAGCACAAATTATGTGAGGTATGACACGTGATTTTAATGTGTATTTTTCCTTATCTTAACTGAAACTGGATGACTTGTTGGATGAACTCTTAGGCATAGAAAAGCATAATAAAAAAAAAAATTCATTATCAATAAACTTTCCGCTGAGTAACTGGACCTCTTGCCTCAGTAAGCAGTTAGTGTTCACGTCAAAAGGTGGAATTTTGTTTGGTAGTATTAAGGCTGGTTTAATTTCGTAGCATTTTTTACTCGAGTTAGTAAGTCCTTAGGGGTGTCTTTACACCTAATTCCCTAAAACCATCTGGTTTGAGAGTCATTGACTCAACACTCGCTACATGGGTCAATTAGAAAGCTTAAGGGAATTAAACATAGCAGGGCCTTTTATATAAAAAAATAAAAAAAAAGAAGATAAAAACTATGCCATTTTTGTTCATTCTGATGGAAAATTTGGTGAATCTTGAGACATGGAGACCTTACACATTGGAGTCACTTGGAAGCTTCATTTCTATATGCTAATTCACTTTACACAGTGTCAGACTTGTGATGCTTTAACCTGCCTTTTGTAAGTAATTAGATTTTAACTTTTCTATTCATTGCGAAGATGGGTTTATCTTTTTAAGCTTGCTCATGAATGAATATCATGGTGATGTGTGCATCTTAAATTTTTTGATATCATGAGTGATGAACTTATCTTTACGTTCTTTGTTTTTCATTTAGGTTTTTTTTTTTTATTATTTTGTTTTGCTAAGGGACTAGCAAATTGTAAGTTTGGGGGTATTTGATGAGTGCCAAATATTGCATATTTTGGCCCTTTAATTTACATTTGTTAGCTTAAGAATTTATTACTTTGAGTTGTTTTCGTGGTTTTACAGGTTTACATGCTTGGAAAGAAGTTTCACTAAATTGCCAGAATTGCTCGTGCAGATCAGCCATTTTTGAGGATTAAACTGTATTGATTTAGGAAGAACCAGAAGATGAGCCATATATACCTGGAAAGATCCAGATGTCTATTTTCTGAGGAATTTTACGGATCAATAAAATGATTTTTCTAGAGAAAGTTATGGCAATTTTAGTAGACAAAGGTTAGACTGTGCATGATTTCACCGTGACAGATCAGCCATTTTTGAGAATTTAACTGTATTGATTCAGGAAGAACCATGAGATGAGCCATATATGCTTGGAAAGATCCTGATGTCTATTTTCTGGGGAATTTTACAGATCAATAAAATGATTTTTCTAGAGAAAGTTATGGCAGTTTTAGTAGACAAAGGTAAAAGAGCAAAAATTGGAATCTGCAGTATCCCACATCGGATTGGAAGCATATTGCACTTGTGATATTTCCCTATATAAACACTACCTAGCTTCATCATTCAGTGTATAATTCCTGAGCCACTTTGGTGTTTACCGGTGGACGTCCACTAGCATTCTGGTGGATCCCGAAGGCATTGCTACCACGAGGGGAAGTGCTGACCGTCAGCGACTGAAATTTTTCCCATGTAAAGTTGTTTATTTATTTCTTTATATTCAGTTGTTTTAGTTTAAATGTTTAGCACTTTTTATTATAGTTTTATAGTTATGAGTGGCTAGATTCTTCAGCTAAGGTTGAAGATGAAGCCCTACCGTTGTTTAGTATAGTAGTTCAGATTTGCTTGTACAAATTTGACAATTTTTAGTATAAATGTTCTGTCAATTATTTAAGTTAATCTTATAATTGATTGAGTTTAAATTTTCTGTTGGATATTCCTTGTGTTTCATCTGATGGATACATTGAATGCTTCTCGATTAAATTGGATTTCCTTTGTCATTTGTTAAGAGCGGATACATTGGATGCTTTTGGTTTAGTTGGGATATTCTTTGTTTTTTGTCTTATAGTTGGATTCATGGGATGTTTTGATAGGCTATATTTTTAAAACATATATGCTTAACTTTGGTGGGGTGGATTCGAAAACCTTATTGTTTTTATTATTAGTTTTAAAAATCAATTTAATTTAGTTTTAATTTGTTTTCCAAAATATCATTCACAATTCGGAACTAGGTTAAGATAAAGTTAGTTTGGATTAAAAATATATTTTCACAACGCAATTCTCTGTGGATTCGACCTCGCACTTGCACAACGCTATATTGCAAATGACTCGTGCGCTTGGGAGTAAATTAAAACTCACAACAAGTTTTTGGCACCGTTGCTGGGGATTGTTTGGTTTATGAAAATTTTTTGTCTTAATTGATTTTATTTTTCTACTAGTTAGTTATCAATTTTTTTTTTTTTTTTTAAAAAAATGTAGATGAATCCAGCGCCGGTTTCACAGTCTTTAGAGGACGCCCTCAAGGATTTCATTAAAATGATCGGCTCGTCCCTCAATGCTGCCAACACATTCAATGTTGATAGCTGTTCCATCTGTGCTAGTTCTCTGCATTTAGCACAAAATTGTCCATCAATGCCGGCTTTTGCCGAGTATCCCATGGAACAAATGAATGCTTTCAATGAGTGTTGTTGGCAATCAAATGGATCTTACTCTGAAACATACAATCCAGGGTGGTGGGACCACTCTAATGTTTCATGGACGCAGAACCAACTGAGGAATCAGGGAGGAGACCCTTATCATGCTCACAATCAATACCCTCCCGAATTTCCTCCACCAATTCCAAGTTATGGTCACTCAGCTTATCCAGCACCATCACCCGCTTAGCAAGCTCCCATTCAAGCGCCAGCGTTGGTTTCACAGTCATTAGAGGACGCTCTTAATGATTTCATGAAAACGACTAGCCAATCTATGAGTGAAGTGATGAGTGCAACAATAGAAAACACCCAAGCGATTGCCACACTAGAGAGTCAAATTGATCAAATCGCAAGTTACGTGGGTGAAGGAGAGGAAGGAACGTTCCCCAATCAAACTGATCCTAACCCAAAGGAACAGTTTGCGGTGGGAAATTTATTAACTCCTATGCATTGGCAGGAACAAGTGCAATCAATTGTCCCATTGAGATCTGGGAGATAAGTGCACAATCAAGTGGAAGAGAACCCTGCTATGCACCAAGGGCAAGAAAGTGGCAACAATGAGAAGAGAGATGTTGAGCCATCTACAGCCACACCTATTATTAATGATCTCCCTAGATCGTTTTTACCTAAAGTGCCTTACCTTGAGAGACTACAAGCGCCCAAGAAAGAAGGGAAGTCTGAGGACATTTTGGAGGCATGCTTTGCTCAATTTGAAGATGATTTGGATTTAGATAAGTTGTTTGAGCAAGCAAATGCTACTTTGGAGTCTGCTCCTCAAAAGATCAGTGAGACGGAGGAAACCACAAAACCTGAAACCCCCAAGAAGGAACTTAAGCCTTTATCAGACAATCTTAAGTATAAGTTCCTAGGTCCAGCAGATTCTTTGCCTATAATGATAGCTTTAGATTTGAGTGATGCTCCAGAGGAGAAATTATTGGACATCTTAAGAGAGCATAAGGAAGCTATAGGCTGGACTATTGAGGATGTCAAGGGAATCAACCCCTCGTTGGTAATACACACGATACAGTTGGAGGAGAATGCCAAGCCATCGAGGGAGCCACAAAGAAGGCTCAACCCTGCTATGCAAGAGGTTGTGAGGGCAGAAGATATTAAGCTGTTAGAGCCAGGGATAATTTATCCCATCTCTGATCGCAAGTGGGTGAGCCTGATTTCAGTCATGCCCAAACGTGCTAAATTGACGGTAGTAAATAAAGACGACGAGTTGGTCCCAAATCGAGTGCAGTCAAGATGGAGAAAGTGTCTAGACTACCGTAAATTGAATGCTGCCACTAGGCCTGATCATTTTCTATTTCCATTTATTGATCAGATGGTGGAGCGCTTAGTTGGGCCTGCTTATTAATGTTGGGTCTTGTTGAAGACGTTAAACTTAGCACTCATGGGAGGCACCCCACAGCTTATCGTTTCTGTTTATTTATTATTTCGCATTTTTATGATTAATGTTTGTTTTCAGTTTTTTTTGTTTTCCAGTTTTTTTTTTATTTTTCAGAGACAACGCGTACTTCAGTTCAAGTTTGGGGGTATGCTATGAGCCATACCAGTCCTGATAGTTCTCCATATCTCAAGTCAGCTCTTTCCATATTAGTCACACATTGGAGTCAATGTGTAATTTAAGTTTGGGGGTATGGGAGACACATCACACACTTTGTCCTAATTTGTTGTCTTTTCGTCGTAGAGATAAATGCATGCTCATGTTATCGTGAAATTTTGGTTGATCTAAATATTTTCTGTGATGTGATATCATTGGTGAGCTAAACATTTTGAACAAATGATCTGGTGATAAATTTTTAAAATTTAATTACTTACTTTAGACATTTTGAGAATTCACATGTTTGATCTAATCTAACACGAGCACATTAGCACAAATTATGTGGGGTATGACACGTGATTTTAATGTGTATTTTTCCTTATCTTAACTGAAACTGGATGACTTGTTGGATGAACCCTGAGGCATAGAAAAGCATAATAAAAAATAAAAAAAGATTCATTATCAATAAACTTTCCGCTGAGTAACTGGACCTCTTATCTCAGTAAGCAGTGAGTGTTCACGTCAAAAGGTGGAATTTTGTTTGGTAGTATTAAGGCCGGTTTAATTTCGTAGCCTTTTTTACTCGAGTTAGTAAGTCCTTAGGGGTGTCTTTACACCTAATGCCCTAAAACCATCTGGTTTGAGAGTCATTGACTCAACACTCGCTACATGGGTCAATTAGAAAGCTTAAGGGAATTAAACATAGCAGAGCCTTTTATATAAAAAAATTAAAAAAGAAAAGATAAAAACTATGCCATTTTTGTTCATTCTGATGGAAAATTTGTTGAATCTTGAGACATGGAGACCTTACACATTGGAGTCACTTGGAAGCTTCATTTCTACATGCTAATTCACTTTACACAGTGTCGGACTTGTGATGCCTTAACTTGCCTTTTGTAAGTAATTAGATTTTAACTTTTTTATTCATTGCGAAGATGGGTATATCTTTTTAAGCTTGCTCATGAATGAATATCGTGGTGATGTGTGCTCCTTAAATTTTTTGATTCCATGAGTGATGAACTTATCTTTACGTTCTTTGTTTTTCATTTAGGTTTTTTTTTTATTATTTTGTTTTGCAAAGGGACTAGCAAATTGTAAGTTTGGGGGTATTTGATGAGTGCCAAATATTGCATATTTTGGCCCTTTAATTTACATTTGTTAGCTTAAGAATTTGTTACTTTGAGTTGTTTTCGTTGTTTTACAGGTTTACAAGCTTGGAAAGAAGTTTCACTAAATTGCCAGAATTGCTCGTGCAGATCAGCCACTTTTGAGGATTAAACTGTATTGATTTAGGAAGAACCAGAAGATGAGCCATATATTCCTGGAAAGATCCGGATGTCTATTTTCTGAGGAATTTTACAGATCAATAAAATGATTTTTCTAGAGAAAGTTATGGCAGTTTTAGTAGACAAAGGTCAGGCTGTGCATGATTTCAGCGTGACAGATCAGCCATTTTTGAGGATTTAACTGTATTGATTCAGGAAGAACCACCAGATGAGCTATATATTTTTGGAAAGATCCCGATGTCTATTTTCTGGGGAATTTTACGGATCAATAAAATGATTTTTCTAGAGAAAGTTATGGCAGTTTTAGTAGACAAAGGTAAAAGAGCAAAAATTGGAATCTACAGTATCCCACATCGGATTTGAAGCATATTGAACTTGTGATATTTCCCTATATAAACACTACCTGGCTTCATAATTCAGTGTACAATTCCTGAGCCACTTTGGTGTTTACCGGTGGACGTCCCCTAGCATTCTGGTGGATCCCGAAGGCATTGCTACCACGAGGGGAAGCGCCGCCCGTCAACGAGTGAAATTTTTCCCATGTAAAGTTGTTTATTTATTTCTTTATATTCAGTTGTTTTAGTTTAAATGTTCCGCACTTTTTATTATAGTTTTATAGTTATGAGTGGCTAGACTTTTCAGCTAAGGTTGAAGATGAAGTCCTGCCGTTGTTTGGCATAGTAGTTCAGATTTGCTTGTACAAATCTGACAATTTTTAGTATAAATGTTCTGTCAATTATTTGAGTTAATCTTATAATTGATTGAGTTTAAATTTTCTGTTGGATATTCCTTGTGTTTCATCTGATGGATACATTGAATGCTTTTCGATTAAATTGGATTTTTTTTGTCATTTGTTAAGAGCGGATACATTGGATGCTTTTGGTTTAGTTAGGATATTTTTTGTTTTTTGTCTTATAGTTGGATTCATGGAATGTTTTGATAGGTTATATTTTTAGAACATATATGCTTAACTTTGGTGGGGTGGATTCGGAAACCTTAGTGTTTTTATTATTAGTTTTAAAAATCAATTTAATTTAGTTTTAATTTTTTTTCCAAAATATCATTCACAATTCAGAACTAGGTTAAGATAAAGTTAGTTTAGATTAAAAATATATTTTCACAATGCAATTCCCTGTGGATTCGACCTCGCACTTGCACAACGCTATATTGCAAACGACTCGTGCGCTTGCGAGTAAATTAAAACTCACAACAATGTAGTCAAGAATGCCCTTTGATTTGTGCACTCCAGTGTTGAAGCTAACCTGATGTTGCTTCCCAAGAACATAACTCTTGCAGAAATAAAGTTTTTATACCTTGTCACCATCAAGTAATCCATCCTTGCTGAGAACTTGCAGCCCTTTTTCGCTATATGTTCCAAGCGATTTTGCCAAAGTACTGCCTTATCCATCTTTGCCATCAAGCCTGGTGCTTGATCCTTATGTCCGTGTCTCCAATCATCTCAAGAGACCATCCTTCATTGTTGCTTTGATCACTATCAAAGATCCCTTGGTTACCTTGATCTTTCCTCCATCTGCTTTGTATGTGTACCCCATGGAATCTAGCTGCCCCAACGAGATCAAATTTCTTCTCAAATCTGGAAGATATCTCACATTCCTCAGCAGCCTTGTAACTCCATCAAGCATCCTCAACTAGATGTCTCCCATGCCCCCTCACTTGGCAAGAAATATCATTCCCTAGGAAAACCATTCCCCCATTGGTTTCCTTGAAATTCTTGAATCAATCCCGATGAGGACACATATGATAAGTGCACCCGGAATCCAAGATCCATCTCTCGCTGCATTCTTGCCCCTTACTCACATTTGAGCACACAACAAGAACATCATCATCTTGCTGTTCTCCCTTGGCAACCGAAGCCTCTCCATCATTGGTATAGCTTCTTTCTCTTTTATCCCTCATCATCTTCTTGCAATATTTCTTGAAATGACCATCCTTATGGCAACAGTAGCATCTCTTCCCTCTAAATCTCAGTTTAGAGTGCCCTCTCCCATGGCTTTGTCCTCTACCTTGTGGTTTATCCCTGTAGTAGCCATGTATGTTTCTGCCATACTGAGTTGCTGGCCTTCCTCTAACGAACAACCCTTCTCCACTTGATGCTTCCCTCATCTTGGCCTTGACATCATGAACCCTTATAGCATTGATCACAATTTCTTTGGTTAGAGTATCTCTTCTATATTCAATTGCATTAATCAAGCATTCAAAATAATTAGCAAGAGAATTCAATAACATAACAACTAATTGTTCATCCGGGAATGTTATACTACAACTAACCAAATCTTGAACTAGTTTAATAAACAAATCAAGATTATCTTGCAACTCTTTATCAGGATCCATTTTAAAAGCAAATATACGTTTCAAAAGATAAATCTTATTAGGGAGAGTCTTGGTAAGAAATAACTCATCTAGTTTCTTCCAAATGATAGCTAGATATTATGAGTCTCCACACTCCCTTGTGACACTATTCGACATGTGCAGAAAGATGGTGTTATATGCCATCTTCTTTATCTCATTCCGTTGGACCTTCGTGATACTTGCTGGAAAATCATCATCTTTTCCAATAGCCAAGTCCACCGTTTGTTGCATAAGAACAACCTTGATTTTTTGCTTCCAAAGGGCAAAGTCTCCCTTTCCAGCAAATCTCAACAATGAAGTTCGAACCCATCTTGCGGAGAAAATCCCAAGATTTATGCAGCACCCACAATTGCTTTCTAACTTCTAAACTTCAAGAACCCAATCAACTCTTGATCTCAGCACCGTTCCTGAACCTCAAGAACCCGATCAACTCTTAATCTCAGCACCATTCTTGAATCACCCAAGAAGTTTCCTTTGATCTTGCTCGGATACCCGTTATATTAGCTCTGATACCATTGTTGAGAAAATCGCCACAAGAAATCCCAGGTGTCATCTTTCCCAAACATCCAAATCCAGAATGATTTGTACAAAACTGAAACAAGAATCAAAGCATAAAAGAGAACACAAGCAATTGTTATCGAGGTTCGATAATGTGCCTACATCCTCGTGAGCTCCTCTTAGCTCTCTGCACTAAATCAATTGAGTTCTTACAATTACAATAACATCCCTTCAAGAAACCTCTTGTTCTTGAAGAATGAAAAAAGAGAAAAGAAAGAGATAAGAACTAAGTGTTTCCCTGGAATTTTCCCCAAGAAAATTTCAATTACAAAGCCCTTGAATCGCTAATCTTGACTACTCTCTCTCACTAGAAAGACCTCTCTAGATTTGAGAGCCTTTCTCTCTAAACAACCAGCCTCTCTTGAATGAGTCTCTCTTGTGTTTTGTGTCTTTCCACTCTCACACTTGTTGTTATGTCTTGATCTACTTTGATTTCTCCTAGATAACCCTTTATATAGGGCAATGACCACCTCATCCAATTTTTGAGATCAATCTCAACCCTTACATCTCAATAGCCAAAGACTCATGGCTCTCTAAGAGTCTAAGTGAACCTGTGTATTTTAATTAAGTCCTACGCACCATCTCAAAGTGTTGATTAATTGGTGTCAGGTGTGCTTCGTGCTAAGGCTTGGAACATGGCGTGTCGCAGCTCATAAGTGGGGAAACTTGCTGTCTTGCTGGAGGGGAGGAGCTTCTGGACTTGCTGGAGGCCACAACACCCAAGGCTGGGCCACGACACATAGCCATACTTGATGCTGAACATTTTCCCTTGTTTAATTCTTTGACAAATCCCAACAATCTCTACCTTTGTCTAAGCAATTAAACCGAAGCCCATTGTGCAGAGAACTTAGGATCCAAACTCAACTTGAGTCACCATATTGACCGACTCCAATCCTAAGAAGTCCAAGGTAATGATTGAACGTACTTAGAGGTAGAACTTTAGTACCTAAATCTGTAGGATTTTCTTCCGTTGTGATTTTGTCCACATGAATGCATCCTTCCGTAACATTTTCTCGATCGAAATGATACCGAACATCCATATGCTTAATCCTTGCACGGAACACTGGATTCCTACACAAGTGTAACTCACTTTGGCTATCCGAATACACCACCATATGCCCTTTTAAGACCTTTAACTCTTCCAATAACCCTTTGCACCATATAGCCTCCTTAATGGATTCCGTAGCCACTATGTACTCTGCCTCGATTGTTCAGAGTGCTACCACCGGCTACAACTGAGCCTTTAAGTACCTCAGCAACCACTTCATCCCAAGCTAAAGCTCCTTTACAGGATTACTCACAAATCTGCTGAGAACAATAATTGCCTGAGAAATGTCGAGTTTAGTGCTTACCATCATAAACATGACTGATCTATCCACACTAGAGTAAGGAGACCATTTCCATTTCCTTCTTCTCCTAATCCATTCCAGGACATTGCTCATTGGAGAACTTGAAATGAACAGCAAGGGGAATCTTTACTGGTTTACTATCTTCCATAGACACCATCTTTTCTATGTAGGAAGACTGAGAAACCTTCAATCTGTTTCTCTCCCTTTCCTGTATTATTCTTATCCCAAGGATCTGTTGTGTATGACCAAGATCCTTCATCTCAAACTCCTCACTGAGTTGAGATTTTAACCTTTCTATCCTCTCCCTACTGTTATCAAACAACAGTATATCATCAGCATAAATGAGGATACTCACCATTTCCTCCACCTTGTGAACCGGTGAGAAAATTTTTGTGAAGTCTATGCCTTCTCTTTATATGAACTCCTTCGCCACCAGCCTAGCCCGATACCAGACTTTATCCGCTAAAGTGTTCTCTTCTTTGATCTTGTAAGTGCACTTACAATCCACAACTCTCTGTTTTCCTGGAATGTGCACCAATTCCCAAGAGTTGTTCTTCCTCAAAGAATCCATTTCCTCCTCCATAGCTAGTTTCCATCTTAACAAATCCTTACATCCCATGGCATCAGTGTAAGTTTCTAGTTCACTCCTTCCTTCTGGCATCAATGTAAGTTTCTAGTTCACTCCTTCCTTCTGACCAAGGAGCTGCTGCATTAGCATCCACAAAACCATATCTTAAAGGTGGTCTGATCTGCCTCCTTTCTCGACCCCTTATGAGTTGATAGTCATTCTGACTTACTACATCATCCCCTTCTAGTTCAGCCTCCTCTTGAGTGTCCTGAGCTTAGTCTTCATCAATGAGCTTTACCTAGTCTGAACCCTCTTGCCTTCCTTGCTCTACCTAAACAGAATTTTCCTCGATGCTATGCTCCACATAAACCGGGCTGGTTTGCCCACTATCCCCTGCAGGGTTAGTTTTCTCCAAATAGGGAAGTATATGCTAATTAAAAATGACATCCCTACTTATTATGTGTTTTATTCCTTTTGGTTCTAAGGACCACAACCTATACCCCTTAACCCCTTCACCATATCGTAGAAGCACACACTCTCTAGATCTTGGGCTAAGTTTGTCATTCTTTTGACATGCAAACGTAGCACATCCAAAAGTCTTAAGGTTGTTTAACTCAGGGGGTTTACCACTCCACATCTCCTCGGCAGTCTTGAGATCTAAAGCTCTAGAGGGTAATCTATTAGCCAAATACGTAGCATAGAGACACAGCTTTCCCTTAAAAATCATTTCGGTAATCCGGATCCAAATAACATGCACCTAACCTTTTTCATAAGGGTCTTATTCATTGTCTTAGTAACTCCATTTTGCTGAGGGGTTTTCACAACCGTTCTATGTCTTAGAATCCCATTTAACTTATTGAATCGATCAAGTTCCTTGTTAAAAAATTCTAAGTCATTATCGGTTCTTAACACCTTAACTACCTTGCTTGTTCGAGTTTCTTCCAGCTTTTTTCACACCACAAATTTATTCAAAGCATCTTATTTATTTTTAAGCAAATAAACCCAAATCTTTCTAGAATAATCATCAATTAAAGATAGAAAGTAAAGATTACCTCCTTGTGTTGGTGTTTTTGCTGGCCCCCAAAGATCGCTATGTATGTAGTCAAGAATGCCCTTTGATTTGAGCACTCCGGTGTTGAAGCTAACATGATGTTGCTTCCCAAGAACACAACTCTTGCAGAAATCGAGTTTTTATACCTTGTCACCATCAAGAAATCTATCCTTGTTGAGAATTTGCAGCCTATTTTCGCTCATATGTCCCAAGCGATTGTGCCAAAGTACTGCCTTATCCATCTCAGCCATCAAGCTTACTGCTTGATCCTTGATGTCTGTGTCTCTAATCATCTTATAAAGACCATCTTTCATTACTGATTTGATCACTATTAAAGATCCCTTGGTTACCTTGATCTTTCCTCCCTCTGTTTTGTATGTGTACCCAATGGAATCTAGCTGCCCCAATGAGATCAAATTTCTTCTCAAATCCAGAAGAAATCTCACATTCCTCAGCAGCCTTGTAACTCCATCAAACATCCTTAACTGGATGTCTCCCGTGCCCCTCACTTGGCAAGAAGTATCATTCCCCAGGAAAACCTTTCCCCCGTCGGTTTCTTTGAAATTCTTGAACCAATCCCGGTGAGGACACATATAATAAGTGCACCCGGAATCCAAGATCCATCTCTCGCTGCTTTCTTGCCCTTTGCTTACATTTGAGCACACAACAAGAACATCATCATCTTGCTATTCTCCCTTAGCAACCGAAGCCTCTCCATCGTTGGTATGGCTTCTTCCTCTCTCATCCCTCATCATCTTCTTGCAATCTTTCTTGAAATGACCCTTCTTATGGCAGTAGTAGCATCTCTTTCCTCCAAATCTTGGTTTAGAGTGCGCTCTCCCATGGCTTTGTCCTCTACCTTGTGGTTTGTCCCTGTAGTAGCCATGTATGTTGCTGCCATACCGAGTTGCTGGCCTTCCTCTAATGAACAGCCCTTCTCCACTTGATGCTTCCCTCATCTTAGCCTTGAAATCATGATCCCTTATAGCATTGATTACAATTTCTTTGGTTAGTGTATCTTTTCTATATTCAATAGCATTAATCAAGCTTTCAAAATAATCAGGAAGAGAATTCAATAACATAACAGCCAATTGTTCATCCGGGAATGTTATACTATAACTAGCCAAATCTTGAACTAGTTTATTAAACACATCAAGATTATCTTGCAACTCTTTATCAGGATCCATTTTAAAAGAAAAGATATGTTTAAAAAGATAAATCTTATTAGGGAGAGTCTTGGTAAGAAATAACTCATCTAGTTTCTTCTAAATGATAGATGGATCTTCCAAGTCCCCGCACTCCCTTGTGACACTATCTGACATATGCAGAAAGATGGTTCTATACGCCATTTTCTTCATCTCATTCTGTTGGACCTCCATGATACTTGCTGGAAAATCATCACCTTCTCCAATAGCCAAGTCCACCTTTTGTTGCATAAGAACAGCCTTGATTTTCCGCTTCCAAAGGGCAAAATCTCCCTTTCCATCAAACTTCTCAACAATGAAGTTCGAACCTATCTTGCAGAGAAAATCCCAAGATTAATGCAGTACCTACAACTGCTTTCCAACTTTTAAACTTCAAGAACCCAATTAACTTGTTGGAAATCACCTTGACAAGAGAATAAAGAAGATTACAATGCTCTCTCTCTCTATACTACTCTCTCTTCTTTACAACCAGCCTCACTACAAAGAGTCCCTCTTGTGTTTATGTCTCTCACACAATTCTACCTTGTATTTCAATTATCTCATAATGTCACAAACTTGTGTGTTTCTTATCTTGTAAAAATGAGGCTTGAGAACCCCTTTTATAGCCTTTCACTTCTTAGACATTCTTGTGAATCAATTTCCACACTTTGATCATGATCTCCGCTTAATCATAGCCCTTCATCACTTCCCAAATGGTGTTGTGCATTTTAACCTTGCACTCACGCACTTAAAAGGGTCTTAAAATAGGTTGTCCATGTGTGCAACCCTTTGCCTAGCGCCTAGGCGCTCAATAGGGGGGGCCATGGTGCTGGGCAGGGCACCTTTGCACACCTTCTAAACGCCATGGTGCTGGTGCTGGGCGCCATGGCGCTGATGTGGTCCTTCAGCACATCATTCTAGACACTATGGTGCTGGTTGCTGGGTGCCATGGTGTTGATGCGGTCCTACAACACACCATTCTGGACGCCATGGTGCTAGTTGCTGGGCACCATGGTGCTGATGCTGCTGCTGTGCGAACACTTCCCTGATTGTGTGTAGAAGTGCGCACACTAGTGCGCATGGCCTTCCCTTGCTCCAAATTGATGCACACATATGTGTGAAGTCTTCTAACTTGCTGAACTTTGATACTCCACCTTTGGTTTAGACTTTAACCATTTTTAAACCATAGTTGGACCTGTTTGAAACTTAGACAAATAGCAACAATCTCTACCTTTGTCTAAGTGTTCAAAAAACTTGAACCGTTGTGCAGAAAGCTTCGGGATACAAACTCATCTTGAGTCACCAATTAACTAACTCCAATCCTAAGTAATTCAAGGCAATGATTGAACTTACTTAGAGGTAGAACTTTAGTACCCAAGTCCTCAGGATTTTCTTCCGTGGTCTTATTGTCAACATGAATGCATCATTTCGTACCATTTTTCGGAATGTAATGATACCGAACATTCATATGCTTTGTCCTCTCATGGAACACTAGATTCCTCCACAAGTACCATATACTTTGGCTATCAAAAGACACCACAACCTACTCTTTTAGGACCTCTCACTCGTCCAACAACCCTTTGCACCCCATAGCCTCCTTTATGGCTTCTATAGCCGCTATGTATTCTATCCCAGTTGTTATGAATGCTACCACCGACTGCCACTGAGCCTTCAAATACCTCAGCAACCTCTTCATCCGAAGCCAATGCTTCTTTTCGGGATTACTCACAAATTTTCTAAGAACACCCATTGCCCAAGAAACCCTCAACCAGTTTCTCTCATTTTCTTAGATTCTACACATCCCAAGGATCTTTTGTGTAAGGCTGAGATCCTTCTTCTCGAGCTTCTCACTGAGTTAAGATGTAAACCTTTTCATCCTCTTCCTACTGTTCCAAACCAACAGCCCATCAATGACATAGGTGAGGATACTCACCATCTTCTCCACCTTGTGTCCAGGTGAGAAAGTTTCTGTGACACCTATGTCTTCTCTTCTTGTGAACCCATTCGCCACCATCCTAGCTTTGTTTCGGACTTCATCCCCTAGAGGGTACCCTTCTTTGATCTTGTAAGTGCACTTACATTCTACAACTTTTTGCTTTCCTGGAATTTTCACCAATTCCCAGAAGTTGTTCTTCATCAAAGAGTCCATTTCTTCCTCCATAGCCAACTGCCACTTTGACGAATCCTTACACTCCATGGCATCCGTGTAAGTTTTTGGTTCAACCTCTCCTTCTATCTAAGGAGCTGCTACATTAGCATTTGTAAACCCATATCTCAAGGGTGGTCTAACCACTCTCCTTTCCCTTTCTCTTGTGAGCTGGTAGTCATTTACTGCATCAACTTCTTCTTGTTCAGCCTCTCATTCTTGAGTTTCTTGAGCTTGGCCTTCATTCAAGGGCTCTACCTGGTCCAAAACCTCTTGCCTCCTCTGCTCTACCTAAACTGAGTTCTCCTTGATGAGATGCTCCATAACTTCTGAACTGGTTTGCTTACTAGCCCATGCAAGGTTAGTTTTCTCCAAGTAGGGAAATAACAATTCATTAAAAATAACATCCCTACTTATAATCAGTTTCATGCCCTTCTTTTCTAAGGACCACAACCTATATCCCTTAACCCCATCACCATATCCTAGAAATACACATTTTCTAGATCTTGGGCTAAGTTTATCCTCCTTTTGATATGCACATGCAGCACAACCAAAAGTTCTAAGGTTGTTTAATTCAGGGGGGTTTCCACTCCACATCTCCATGGGAGTCTTGAGCTCTAAAGCTCTAGAGGGTGATCTATTTACCAAGTATGCAGCTATAGCTACAGCTTCTCCCTAAAAATATTTTTGTAAACCGGATCCATTTAACATGCACCTAATCTTTTCTATAAGGGTCTTATTCATCCACTCAGCAACTCCACTTTGCTGAGGGGTTTCCACAACCGTCCTATGTCTTAGAATCCCATTTAACCTACAAAATTGATCAAGTTCTTAGTTAAAAATTTCTAAGCCATTATCGGTTCTTATCCCCTTAACTACTCTACCCATTTGAGTCTCAACCAGTCATTTCCACACCACTAACTTATTCAAGACATCTAATTTATTTCTAAGCAAATAAACCCACACTCTTCTTGAATAATCATCAATTAAAGACAGAAAGTAAAAGTTACCTCCCTGTGTTGGTGTCCTTGCTGGTCCCCAAAGGTCCGCATGAATGTAGTCAAGAATCCTCTTAGATTTATGCACTCTGGTGTTGAAGCTGACCCGATGTTGTTTCCTAAGAATGCAACTCTCACAGAAATCAAGTTCCTCTACTTTGTCTCCACCAAGTAGGCCATCATTGATGAGAACTTGCAGGCCTTCTTCGGTCATATGTCCCAAGCGAGTATGCCAAAGAGCTGCCTTGTCCATCTCAGCCATCAAGTTTACTGCTTGATCATTGATTTTTATCTCTTCGATCATCTCATAGAGTCCATCGTTTCTTACTGCCTTGATCACTACCAAAGATCCCTTGGCCACCTTGATCTTTCCTCCCTCTATCTTGCATGTGTATCCCATGGAATCCAGCTGCCCCAATGAGATCAAATTTCTCTTCAAATCTGGAACATACCTCACATTTTTCAGTGGCCTTGTGACTCCATCAAACATCCTCAATTGGATGTCTCCAATCCCTCTCACTTGGCAAAAATTATCATTCCGCAAGAAGACCCTTCCATCATTGATCTCCTTAAAATTCTTGAACCATTCCTTGTGAGGGCACATATGATAAGTGCACCCGGTATCCAAGATCCATTTCCTGCTGCCTTCTTGCCCCTTGCTCATATCTGAGAACACAACAAGAACATCATCACCTTGCTGTTCTTCCATGGCAACCGAAGCCTCTCCATTATTGGTATGGCTTCTCCTCTCATCTTATAACCTCTTATTGCAATCTTTCTTGAAATGGCCCTCTTTGTTGTAGTAGAAGCATCTCCTTCCTCCTCCAAGTCTTATCTTGGAATGAGATCTCCCGTGGCTCTCTCCTCTACCTTTGTCTTGGTAGTAGCCATTGTTGCTACTGCCATTCCGAGCTGCTGGCCTTCCTCTTACGAACAGCCCTTCACCACTTGATGTCTCATGCATCTTGGCTTTGAAATCATGTGCCCTTATGGCATTGATCACAATCTCCTTTGTTAAAGTATCCCTTCCATACTAATAGCATTAATCAAATTATCAAAGCAATCAGGAAGAGAATTTAACAAAATCACAGCCAATTGTTCATCCGGAAAAATAATGCTACAGCTATTCAAATCTTGAACTAGCTTATTAAAGACATCAAGATTATCTTGCAACTCTTTACTAGGATCCATTTTAAAAGCAAAGATTCTTTCAAGAAGATAAATCTTGTTAGGGAGAGTTTTGGTAAGAAACAACTCATCTAGTTTCTTCCATATGACAGTCGGATGCTCCAAGTCTCCGCACTCCCTTGTGACACTATCTGACATGTACAAGAAAATGGTGCTGTAAGCCATGTTCTTCATCTCAGTCCGCTGGTCCTCCATGACACTTGCTGGAAAAGCATCATCTTCTCCAATAGCCAAGTCCACTTTCTGTTGCATTAGAACCGCCTTGATCTTCCACTTCCAAAGGGCAAAGTCTCCCTTTCCATCAAACTTCTCTACACAGAAATTTGAAGCCATCTTTTGCGGACAAGATCCTAGATTTATGCACTACCCACAAATGTTATCTTCAACCTCAAGAACACAGATCGAAGATGGATCTTAACACCATTCTTGAATCAACCTTCAAGAACACGACCGGATCTTGATCTTTACACCGTTCTTGAATCACCAAAGAAGTTGATCTTTGATTCTTAGAGTCTTAGCTCCGTCACCTTCTACTTCTTGCTCCAATAACCACAATTGGAAATCACCTTGACAAGATGCCCAGGTGGTGATCTTCCAAACACCTAAGTCTAGAATAACTTGTAAAAAGAATTTCAGCAATCGAATAAACAAGAACAGAAAAATCAAAGAAAGAAAGAAGACAAGCAATTTGTTATCGAGGTTCGACAATGTGCCTACGTCCCCGTGAGTTCCTCCAAACTCTCTGCACTATCTCAAATGGTTCTTACAAGTTACAGCAATCCCTTTCAAGAAGCTCAAGTTCTTGAAGAAACCAAGAAGAGAAGAAAGAAGATTACAATTCTCTCTCTCTATACTACTCTCTCTTCTTTACAACTAGCCTCAATACAAAGAGTCCCTCTTGTGCTTATGTCTCTCACATAATTCTCTCTTATATTACAATTGATCTCACAATGTCACAAACTTGTGTGTTTCTCATCTTGTAAAAATGAGGCTTGAGAACCCCTTTTATAGCCTTTCACTTCTTGGACATTCTTGTGAATTAATTACCACCATTTGATCATGATCTCCACTTAATCATAGCCCTTCATCACTTCCCAAGTGGTGCTGTGTGTTTTAACCTTGCACTCACTCACTTAAAAGGGTCTTAAAACAGGCTGTCCATATGTGCATCCCTTTGCCTAGAGCCTAGGCGCTCAACAGGGGGCGCCATGGTGCTAGACAGGGCACCTTTGCACACCTTCTGGACTCCATGGTGCTGGGCGCCATGGCGCTGATGCGATCCTTCAGCACATTATTCTGGATGCCATGGTGTTGGTTGTTGGGTGCCATGGTGCTGATGCGGTCCTACAGCACACCATTCTGGATGCCATGGTGCTGGTTGTTGGGCGCCATGGTGCTCAAGCTGCTGCTGTGCGCACAGTTCCCTGATTGTGTGCAGAGGTGCGCACACTAGTGCGCATGGCCTTCCCTTGCTCCCAATTGATGCACACACATGTGTGCAGTCTTCTAACTTGCTGAAATTTGATACTCCACCTTTGGTTTGGACTTTAACTATTTTTAAACCATGGTTGGACCTGTTTGAACCTTAGACAAATAACAACACAACTCTTGATCTCAGCACCGTTCTTGAATCACCCAAGAAGTTTCCTTTGATCTTGCACAGAAACCCGCTGTACTAGCTTTGATACCACTGTTGAGAAAATCGCCACAAGAAATCCTAGGTTGTGATATTTCCTAAACACCAAAATCCAGAATGATTTGTACAAAACCGAAACAAGAATCAAAGCATAAAAGAGAACACAAGCAATTGTTATCGAGGTTGGGCAATGTGCCTACGTCCCCATGAGCTCCTCTGAGCTCTCTGCACTAAATCAATTGAGTTCTTACAATTACAACAACATCCCTTCAAGAAACCTCTTGTTCTTGAAGAATGAAAGAAGAGAAAAGAAAGAGATAAGAACTAAGTGTTTCCTTGGAATTTTCCCCAAGAAAATTCTAATTACAAAGCCCTTGAATCCCCAATCTTGACTACTCTCTCTCCCTAGAAAGACCTCTCCAGATTTGAGAGCCTTTCTCTCTAAACAACCAGCCTCTCTTGAATGAGTCTCTCTTGTGTTTTGTATCTTTGCACTCTCACACTTGTTGTTATGTCTTGATCTACTTTGATTACTCCTAGATAACCCTTTATATAGGGCAATGACCACCTCATCCAATCTTTGAGATCAATCTCAACCCTTAGATCTCAAGAACCAAAGACTCATGGCTCTCTAAGAGTCGAAGTGAACCTGTGCATTTTAACCAAGTCCCACGCACCATCTCAAAGTGCTGATTAATTGGTGTCAGGTGTGCTTCGTGCTGAGGCTTGGAACAGGGCATGCCACGGCTCAAAAGTGGGGAAACTTGCTGCCTTGTTGGAGGCCTCGGCGCGGCCTGGAAGGGAGGAGATTCCGGACTTGCTGGAGGCCGTGGAGCACAGCCATACCTGATGCTGACCATTTTCACTTGTTTAATTCTTTGACAAATCCCAACAAAAACAGATGTCACACTTGTATTAGTTTGACTCACAAACAAGTTTATGGTAGGCTTCAATACACTTTAAAGGTCTATTGCAATGAGATTTGGGTTTGTTCCTCAATTCTTTGTGAACAACCTGCAAACATTTTTCATTGTTTAAACAACAATTTTACTATAAATAACTTGTAATTAACCAAAAAATATAACTTATTCCAAATAATGAAAGAGAGAAAGGAAGAGACCAACATAATGGAATAACAAATAGGACCACCAAGAAAATAAACTAGAGCAAGGCTCTCTCCATTTGATTTTTATAATTAGAATGTAACTTGTTTTATATTATAAGTTATGTCTTACTTATAGTTATAAGTTTCTTTTCCTCTATGTAAGAAGAATATATATCTGAGCCATATTTATAAGTGAAGGCGTCATTATTTTGCGTTTCCGTGATGGAAATAAATATTTCTAGATCACATTTTTGTTAGAAAAAACTACATAAAATTTTAGAATAGTTTTTGAAAGAGATAATTTCAAGGAGTGTAGCAATACTACTTTTCTTAAGGTTTAATTTTCCCCTGATACAAATTACTTAATGTGCACTGGTTCTGCAAATAACCTAAAGGATACAATGAAACCTAATGAATAACTGTATTTTATACAAAACGAAATCATTACAATGTGCGTCAATGGTATTGACAGAAAAATCTAAGATTTTGTATAGTATTTGTGCAGGAATAAAATACAAAACTAAGTTTAGAGGTAGAAGATGATGAGAGTTGTTTTTAATCTTTTAAGATAGCAGTTAAGCAACCCTTTATATATAGGGTTTAATGTCTGTTTCGAACATACAAAATATTTGGATAATAAAACAGACTTAATTGTTAGATTTCAAAGTACGAAATGAATTAACTGAAGGTCTAGTCGATTCGGATAATGCCTAGTCGACTACGAAAACTTTTTGCCAAAACCGCACCGGAAGAAAAACATGGTCCAATCGAGTGGGCCTTGGAACCAATCAACTGACCCTTTTATTTTAGAAATGTTCCAACAATCCTCCATAAATGCTTAAGAGCCAAACTCTTAGAAGGGACACCACTTGACATTCACATCGATAGACTCTATCTAAAGTGCTGCTATAAATTACGCACTTACATAGAGTTTAGTTATAGGTATGTTAACAAAAATTATCTCAAAGGAGGAAAGAATACTCTCCTATGGTTTTCTAAAAATTCTCTATAGTTTACACCCTTCTCCTTCTATGCCTTCGCCTTTGAGGTGGTCGGCTGGCCACCATGTCTGGCCTCTATCCGCGTAGTGGAGGACGCCCTCCCTTACAACCGTCTTTTTTTCAATGGTCATAAATTCCCAAATCTCTTCTCAACCCATAACACCTTCAACCTATTCTTCTTCCTCTTTTCAGCCCGCCTATGTCCACCCTTCTGCCGCAAACACCACTGTTCTGATTCATAAATCTTTTGCTTTCATTCTTCCTAGCATGAATCCAGAACCTATTAGTTCTCGTACAAGCCTTTCCAGGAAAGCTTTGTCAGATCTGATCTTGTCATCTAAACCTTATAAGCTGAATGGGGAACTAGCTTTTACTTTGTCATCTATTGAGTTGGCTAATGCACTGAATCATTTGCTAATACGGTTATTTGGAAGTTTTATGCAGATTTGCCTACAATGAACGACATTTGGAACACATCCATTAGTGGGGTTTGAAGGCAGATCCAATTATAAGAAATCTTGATCCACGACATGTGATGGTTCGGTTACATTCTCAAGAAGACTTGATCTTGGCTTGGTCTCATGGCTATAGAAAGGTTGATAACACACTGTACAGGTTGTTTAAATGATCCCTAGATTTTAGTACGAGGAGGGAGACTTCTCTTGCATCTGTGTGGGTTCGACTGCTTGGTCTACCGTTGTAATATTTCCATATGTCAGTGCTGAAAGGTATTGCTAGCTCTTTTGCTCAGTTCCTGAAAATGGATGTGATACTACCAAAATATGTCACTCCAATAGGAGGAGGACACGTGGATTATCGTGAGCCCTGAATTCAAAGAGACACGCGGACAGTTCAGGCCCAGACAGTTGGACCTCCAGGTCATGACCGCCTTTCAGGGCATCATTGCCTCCAGCTGGGCCTCCAGGTCATGACCGCCCTCAGGAACATCTTGGCTCCAGCTGGGCCTCCACGTCACCACCGCCCTCCGGATCATCATTACCAACCAAGTTGGGGCGTCAGACCTAAACACCGTCTTACACATAGACGGTTCTGGAATAAGCCAACAAGGCAAAAGCCCTACTGAACGGTTCTCAGCTTCCTAGCTGGGCCTCATAGGCATCATTACCCTACCCAGTTGGGGTATCCTGTTACAGCTGCCCCGACCCATCACCGCCTCTGGAACTCTATAAAAGGATTTGGTAAGCGGTCCAAGAGGAGGAGGGCTTTTCAGCTTTAAACACTTACAATCTTAAACTTTTGCTAACTTAAGCATCGGAGCATCCTCGGAGGCATCCCCTCCGTCGACCCCAATAGCAAATCTCCCTTTCTCTGTGCAGGTACTTCTACAGAACAACCATCCAGCTCAGCAACACTCATTTTTTGGCATCAACAGATTGGCGCCGTCCGTGGGAAACCACATCTCTCGCTGACAGTAACAGCGAAGAAGTCAAAAGAACTCATCTGTTAGCATGCCTCCAAAAACACTCGCCAGAGATCTAGGCGCTCGCGCGCTACGGTCGGGAGACAGTTCTTCAGCCGAACCCGACGTTCACCCGAATGAAGGCACGCTCCAGGCGCAATTCACAGAGCTTGCACACCTGGTGGCCGATCTGGCTGCCGAAGTTCGTAGGAGACCTCAGCAGACGCTGCCACTCCCATCGCTGGAACCAGGTCACGGTGTTTCCACTGACCGCCGCCCACCAGCGGATGTCTGCTCAGCGACCCACTCACCTTCCCCAGCTAAGTTCAGAGAGAGTCCCGTGCCCAATAACAGCGAAGGGTTTGGCAAACGAATCGAGGACATAGAGGGACGCATCAATGAAGCGTTTAAAGAACACGGCCACAGTATTAGTGATGATCTCGACGTACAGGACCCACCTTTCATACAAGAAGTCCTTGACGCCCCTCTCCCCCACAATTTTCGTATGCCACAAATCAAACTTTATGATGGATCCACAGATCCCTTAGATCACCTCCAGCACTACCGAACCACAATGACCCTCCATAGACATTCGGACCCTATAATGTGCAGAGCGTTTCCATTAACCCTAGAGAAAGCGGCTGGGACGTGGTATTCCCGCTTGAAACCGGGGGGTATTCGCACCTTCAAAGACCTAAGTTATGCCTTCGCCTCACATTTCATCAGCAGCAAAGGACCCAAGAAAACTTCGGAGTCTCTGTTTAACATTGTCCAGTCAAAAGGAGAGAAGCTTCACGCCTATATTTCCAGATTCAACACTGCAGCTTGGGAGATTCCAAACCTTGATCCCAATGTTCAGCTCCTGGCATTCAAAAATGGATTAAGATCCGGATTCTTCAGCTCAAAACTCATCAGACGTCCGCCTATGGACATGAATGAGGTCTTGGCCCGAGCCGAAAAATACATGCTAGCAGAAGATGATCAAGCATTCCGAAGAGAACGCGAAGGAGATACGGAAAAGAGGAAGAGAGGCCCCACTAGTCCCAGCCTTGAACCCTCTAAGCGGCCGTTCCGCGAGGAGAAACCCAGAACCCTCAGGCCTTTCGAGGATAGGTCCCGAACTCTTGCAACCTATGGAACCAGAGCCATAACTCCGAGGCAAATCCACGGCTATGCACCACTGAATGCCTCCAGAACCAACATTCTGATGCAGATTCATGATAGAGACCTCTTGCAATGGCCTCCAAGGCCGCCAAACCTCAACCCGGATCGCAATACTTGGTGTAGGTTTCACAAAAACTTCGGCCATGATACGGAAGAATGTAAGGCCTTAAAAAATCAGATCGAGGCCCTCATCAATCGAGGGTATCTAAAAGAATATGTCAGGCCACGACAAGAGAAATATGATGAACGATCGCACAGAGGCCCTGAACGTTCTTATGAACGAAACAGACCTACAAGGGCAGCCCAGAAGAGCCCGAGACCAAGTTATAGAGAGCCCAGCCAGAAAAAACTGGAGGTTCCCGTGGCGAAGATTATCAAAACCATTTACGGAGGGCTCGTTGCTGGAGGGGGATCCCGTGCTCGCAGTAGGTCTTATGCTAGGTCAATAGCCTCTGTTGCTGGATCTCAGAAAAGACCTAGGACCGGAGAGATTATTTCTTTTTCGGACGAAGACTTGGAAGGAGTGCAGATCCCACACGACGATGCTGTCGTAATTTCACTCCTTGTGGCTAACCATGAGATAAGACGAGTCCTAGTCGACAACGGGAGCTCGGTCGACATCCTCTTTTATGATGCCTTTCACCAAATGCAGTTGGGCGATGCACATCTGGAGCTGGTTTCCACCCCACTCTATGGCTTCTCAGGGGGACCGGTCTTTACAGAAGGCAGCATAACTCTCCCGGTAACTGCGGGAACGGCACCTCAAACAACAACAGTACATTCTACTTTGTTAATCGTCCGACAACCCTCTTCCTACAATATGATACTCGGACGACCCACACTGAATAAACTCCGAGCTGTTGTCTCTACCTATCATCTCAAAATCAAATTCCCCACGACAGACGGAGTAGG
Organism: Bretschneidera sinensis; assembly: GCA_023935145.1. NCBI lineage: Eukaryota > Viridiplantae > Streptophyta > Magnoliopsida > Brassicales > Akaniaceae > Bretschneidera > Bretschneidera sinensis. The sequence goes on along the minus strand of CM043702.1, from coordinate 74,254,807 downwards.
CGAGATCAAAGGAGATCAACAAACCGCCAGATCCTGTTATCTCAGTGCAATAAAAGGAAAAAAGACGGAAGCCCTACCACTCGAACTGGATGACCTTAGGGATGAAGCAAGCAACCTACGAGGTAGGCCCGGAGAAGATGTACTCACAATCCCCCTTGGCGAAGATAGCACCAAAACTGTGCAAATTGGTTCCAACCTGTCCAGCACTTCCCAAGAATCTTTATTAGCCCTTCTCCGGGCAAACCAAGATCTATTCGCCTGGACTGCTGCAGATATGCCAGGAATCAGCCCTGACGTCATCGTACATCGCCTGAGTGTCGACCCGACCCACAAACCGGTTATTCAGAAGAAAAGGTTGTTTGCTTCCGAGCGACAGGCAGTTGTTCGGGCAGAAGTTGAGAAATTACGTTCGGCTGACTTTATCCGAGAGGTGAGCTATCCGGATTGGGTATCTAATGTTGTAATGGTAAAAAAGGCCAATGGCAAATGGCGAATCTGTATAGACTTTTCTGATCTAAATAAAGCCTGTCCAAAAGACAGTTTTCCTTTGCCTCGGATTGATCAACTCGTGGACGCAACATCCGGCCATGAGCTGATAACATTCATGGATGCTTACTCCGGGTATAATCAAATCCTCATGCACCCGCCCGACCAAGAAAAGACAGCATTTATCACAGAACAAGGCCTCTATTGTTATAGGGTCATGCCATTCGGTTTGAAAAATGCCGGGGCCACTTATCAGAGGTTAGTAAACAAAATATTCAAAGAGCAGATTGGTCGTAATATGGAAGTATATGTGGACGACATGCTGGTTAAAAGCGTCAAGGCAAAAACTCACGAGGCTGATCTCCAAGAAGCTTTTACTATCCTTCGTCATTATCATATGAAATTGAATCCTATAAAGTGTGCCTTTGGAGTTACTGGGGGGAAGTTCCTCGGCTTCTTAGTCACCCATAGGGGCATCGAAGCCAACCCAGAAAAGATTGAGGCCATTCTTCGTATGAGTCCGCCTCGGACCGTGAAAGAAGTCCAGCGACTTACTGGAAAAATCGCGGCCCTCAGCCGGTTTATGTCAAAATCAGCCGAGAAGTGCCTGCCCTTTTTTAAAGCCATTCGTCGGACGCAGAACTTCGTGTGGAACGAAGCTTGCCAAGAAGCATTCAGGACGCTGAAAATATATTTGGGGACACCACCCGTGCTTACCAAACCAGTAGTCGGCAAAGAACTTTTCTTGTATCTATCGACTGGGCCCGAAGTGGTAGCCTCCGTTTTAATACGAGAAGAAGAGGGCGCGCAAAAGCCGGTGTATTATGTCAGCAAAGTACTCCATGATGCTGAGACAAGATATCCCCCGGCAGAAAAAATGGCGTATGCTCTGTTAACTTCGGCCCGGAAGCTTCGACCTTATTTTCAAGCCCATACCATCACTGTCCTCACCAACCAGCCTCTTCGACAAATACTTCACAAGCCAGACGTTTCTGGTAGAATGGTTAAATGGTCGATAGAGTTGGGAGAGTTCGACATCCGTTATCGGCCTCGGACTGCTATCAAAGCACAAGCCCTAGCTGATTTTGTCATGGAAACTACTTTACCGGAGGAAGACTCTCCACAGGATGTTAGTCAATCGAATTCCTTTCTGCATTGGACTCTTCATGTGGATGGGTCCTCTACTGACTCTGGAAGTGGAGCCGGGCTCATTCTAAGCGGTCCTGACAACTTCTCCATTGAATACGCCATGAGATTTAAGTTTCCAGCGTCAAACAACGAAGCCGAGTATGAGGCTCTACTCGCCGGCATGAAATTGGCCAAGGTAATATCTGTACAAAACTTACATGTATATAGCGATTCCCAACTGGTGGTGAACCAGGTGAACGGCGAATTCGAGGCCCGAGGAGAAAAAATCGCTCGCTACCTAGCAGCAGCAAAGGCATTAGCCGGGCAGTTTGAAGTCTTTTCTCTAAACCAGATTCCACAGGCAGAAAATGAGAAGGCCGACTCATTGGCCCGACTTGCTTCGTCTCGCCAACTCGAGTCCAGGCGAGCAGTTTACCTCGAAACCCTAGCCGTGCCGAGTATCGACGAAATAATGGTCTTACCCGTGACTGGGGAGAGAACATGGATGAGTCCTATCCTGGAATATCTACGTGACGGTATTCTTCCCGATGATAAGGGCGAAGCCCGAAAGATTGTGTCTCGAGCCGCCCGATACACTATTCTGGATGATCACCTGTATAAGCGGGGGTTGACAACGCCCTTCTTAAAGTGTCTTGATCCGACCGAAGCTAACTACGCCCTTCGAGAAGTCCACGAAGGTATATGCGGAAATCACCTCGGAGGACGTGCCTTAGCATTCAAAATCCTCCGTCAAGGATACTATTGGCCAAAGATGAGGGAAGCAGCCATGGAGTTGGTGACCAAATGCCAAAGCTGTCAACGGTATGCCATTGTGCCACGACAACCAGCGAACCTTTTGACACCAATCGTCAGTCCACTCCCTTTCGCTATGTGGGGAATGGACCTTCTCGGGCCCTTTCCCGGAGCGACCGGCCAGCGAAGATACCTCATAGTTGCCATAGATTATTTTACAAAATGGGTAGAAGCCGAACCCTTGGCCAGCATCATGGACTTCCAAGCCCGAGCTTTCGTATGGAAATCAATCGTGTGTCGGTTTGGAGTACCACAAGTATTAGTAACAGACAACGGCAAACAGTTTAACAGCGTTCGGTTCAAAACATTTTGCGATGAATTACACATTGACCATCGTTTCTCTTCGGTTGGATATCCGCAAGCAAATGGACAAGCCGAAGTTACCAACCGAACGATCTTGCAAGGCATTAAAAGGCGAATAGACCAAGCAGAGAAGCAGTGGGCAGACCATTTGCCCAACATACTTTGGGCATATCGAACCACGACTCGAGCACCTACCGGGGAAACCCCTTTCTTCATGACTTATGGGTCCGAGGCAGTCATCCCCTTGGAAATAGGAATACCTTCCTTACGAGTTCAGAATTTCGAAGAACGAAGCAATGAGGAAGCCCTTCGCACGAACGCTGATCTTTTCGACGAAGCCCGAGACAAAGCCCAAATTCGACTCGCCGTTTACCAGCAGCGAGCCACCAGGTACTTCAACTCAAGAGTAAAAGTAAGACGTTTCTGTCTTCACGACCTCGTCTTGCGAAAAAATGCAGTATCTAGGCCCCGAGATTCAGGCAAATTAGTCCCTAATTGGGAAGGGCCTTATCGAATCAAAAAGGTATGCCGCCCCGGTTCTTTTGAACTCGAAGAGTTGAACGGAAAAGCCCTTCCTCGTACTTGGAATGCGGCACATCTTCGACGTTTTTATCAATAAATAAGTGTTACACATATGTAAGTACTCTTGTTTTATATATATGAAAAGATTTACTTACATCATTTCGTCCAATACGAAACAAAAACCTTAAAACCAAAATTAAGTAGGGCGCTAGCGGCCTCAAAATACAACCCTAACGCACAGACCGGGTCAAAGCAACAAAAAAGGGCTACAATGGATCGCCCTCAACCTAAACCCTACTGATCTCCAATGGCAGGAGATCCCGTGCCCGAGTGCCCGTCACGATCCTGTCCGTCAGCAGCCTCGTCATCCGAAGCCGGCAGCTCCTCATCCTCCGGCCCAAGCAGGTCCAACGCGGAGAAATCAAGCTCTGGATACATGGACTCGGCCTTCTCCTTGGCCTCCATGAACCCCGTAAGGTACTGCTGGCCGCCCTCAGACACCACGGCTAGGCGATAGGCCTCTGAGCTTTGGAAGGATGCCAAGGCCTCCTCCACGGCAACCCTAGTATGGACCTCAGCCTCCTCTGTAACCGCTCGAAGACGAGCCTCGGCCTCCTCTGCTGCGGCTCCAAGGCGAGCCTCGACCCCCTCAAAGGCTGCCCGAGCAGTGGCTTCAGCCTCGGCTTTGGCCCGGACAGCAGATTCTAAAGAAGCCTGCAGCAGGCAAACAGCCTCGTTCCTCTCCTCTAGCTGGCGTTGGGTTCGCCCAAGGAGCTCCGCTGTCTCTATGCACCGACGAGTGGCCGCGCCCACCAAAACACTCATCTGATACCAGAAGCCAAGTATGGAACAAAAGTCGATGAAAACAACGTAAAGTAAAGCGAAAGCGAGATCTAACCTGGGAAGCAAGAGCCTCAGTCGCCGCACATAGAGACTCCGTGGTCTTTCGACCCAACTCAGCGAGATCACGAGGGGGAGTTCCCTTAAACAGATGTTCTCTCGCCACCCGAGGATGTGCGAAGACGGAGTCGTCTGTCCGGATGGCCCAATTGGGCATAAAGATCGAGGCTTCCGAAGCCACCCCTTGGCTAGGGCCCGAGATAATGGGAGTCCCTGCAGTCGCTGGGATCGGAGCCGGAGCACTGCTTGCTGGAGGTGTCTCTGACTGGGTCGGTGGCCTCGGAGGAGTCCCTAAGTCAATCGGAGCCGGAGATGGGGCTCGTGGCCTCTTCTTCGGCCGCGAAGTCGAAGCCGATTGCTTCTCAGACCGAGCGGATCTTCTCTGCTCCATCGCCAATTTCTTGGCATGCTCACGAGCACGGGCAGCCGCTTCCATCTCTGAGCAGAGCACACAAACAAACAAATGAAGGAAATGGCGTTAAGTATAAATTGCAGAATAACAATGCAAAATGAGAATAAAAAGAAGGTAAACTAAAGCCTTTACCGCTCTCTAGCGAAGGCTCGGGGCACGAAGAACAAAGACCTCGCCGGGCCAGTTCTTCATTGTCATATAGGACCCCAACGTCCAAAGGCGAGGCCAGCATGGCATTCACTGTCTCTTGCTCATATGGAAGAAGGCCCGCCTTTTTGCATTTCCCAGTGCGGTCCATACTCCACGCACGAGGCAAGCCGAAGTCCTCGGCAGATCGGATGAAAAAGAAATTCTTCTTCCACCTCTTGATAGATGAAGGGGTCTTCTTCAGCAACCTCCTCTTCGGCCGAGTACTGAAGACCACCCACCCTGTCTGGCCATGCCGGCTGATCAAGAAGTGGGCCTTAAAAATGTCCATCGTCATTGGACGGCCCACTTCTAAGCAAACACAGATAAAGGCCATGATCAGTCGTACCGAGTTTGGTACCAACTGACATAGCACTATATCAAAATATTTTAAAATTGCACAGAAGTAGGGGTGGAGGGGAAACCGAAGCCCGGCCTGCATGTGATGTTCATACACGCAGAGCTCGAACGGAGCTCGGTCAGGGAGGACATCACAGGCCCTCTCCCCCACCCTGGCCAGCCGAAGACCGTACTCGCCAGGAATGCGGTAGGTCTTCCTAATTACCTCCAAATCTTCCTCCCTCAGTTGGCTAGGAATGTCGTTGGCTGTATAGTACCATTCCTCCCTCTCCTCTCCAGCCGAGGTCTCCCTAATATCGGTCACAGCTCTACGAGTTTCCTCACTAGACGAGGACTTTTCCTGATACTCTCTCCCAACCCCCGAAGGAATATAGGGCACTAGTGCCATGGGGCCTGCCCTTGGCGTACCCAATCTGAGGGCATCCCCCCCAGAAGAAGACGAGGACGCCTCTGCGCCCTCGGAGCTGCTACCACTCGTACCATCTACACTACTCCTACCATTACTACTACAGGGCCTATCGCGGTATGTATCAAACGAAGAAGACATAGTATGAAAATAAAAAAGAACACGAACTCACCAACGTCCGAAGGATTCGGACTTGAATTCCTCCTAGAGCTTTCCTCCCAAGGTCTCGCGATTGCAACGATCACACCAACCTTCTCACTGAAGGGATGAGGACGAGGACTCACAAGCTTCTTTGGACGAGGCCGAAGGCTCTCAGGAAAGCAACTCTCTGAAAACAGAAATTATGGCAGGTGTGTGGAAGAAGAAGAAAACAAAGCCCCTTATATAGCAGAAGTATCACGGCCAACGAGGAGCATTTAATGCGGTCGCAGGAATCTAGGGGACAATTTAGAACTCCCAAACGACCCACACTCTTTCCCAGGGGACGTTACGTCCCTCGAGGCGGCCGCCGTTTTCCTTAAAAAGGGTAACATGACGCGGCATCCATATGGTGAGACCACGTGTCTCTATCGTCGCCGTCCTAGACACGAGAAACTTTCACGTAGTTCCACGTGTCCTCGGACCCATGGTATTCTTGGCCGAGGAGATGGATTGCTCCACTGGTCCTCGGCCCACTCTCTTCAAGGTCCGAGGAGATGGATTGCTCCACGTGTCCTCGGACCCATGGTATTCTTGGCCGAGGAGATGGATTGCTCCACTGGTCCTCGGCCCTCTCTCTTCAAGGTCCGAGGAGATGGATTGCTCCACGTGTCCTCGGACCCATGGTATTCTTGGCCGAGGAGATGGATTGCTCCACTGGTCCTCGGCCCTCTCTCTTCAAGGTCCGAGGAGATGGATTGCTCCACGTGTCCTCGGACCCATGGTATTCTTGGTCGAGGAGATGGATTGCTCCACTGGTCCTCGGCCCTCTCTCTTCAAGGTCCGAGGAGATGGATTGCTCCACGTGTCCTCGGACCCATGGTATTCTTGGCCGAGGAGATGGATTGCTCCACTGGTCCTCGACCCTCTCTCTTCAAGGTCCGAGGAGATGGATTGCTCCACGTGTCCTCGGACCCATGGTATTCTTGGCCGAGGAGATGGATTGCTCCACTGGTCCTCGGCCCTCTCTCTTCAAGGTCCGAGGAGATGGATTGCTCCACGTGTCCTCGGACCCATGGTATTCTTGGCCGAGGAGATGGATTGCTCCACTGGTCCTCGGCCCTCTCTCTTCAAGGTCCGAGGAGATGGATTGCTCCACGTGTCCTCGGACCCATGGTATTCTTAGCCGAGGAGATGGATTGCTCCACTGGTCCTCGGCCCTCTCTCTTCAAGGTCCGAGGAGATGGATTGCTCCACGTGTCCTCGGACCCATGGTATTCTTGGCCGAGGAGATGGATTGCTCCACTGGTCCTCGGCCCTCTCTCTTCAAGGTCCGAGGAGATGGATTGCTCCACGTGTCCTCGGACCCATGGTATTCTTGGCCGAGGAGATGGATTGCTCCACTGGTCCTCGGCCCACTCTCTTCAAGGTCCGAGGAGATGGATTGCTCCACGTGTCCTCGGACCCATGGTATTCTTGGCCGAGGAGATGGATTGCTCCACTGGTCCTCGGCCCACTCTCTTCAAGGTCCGAGGAGATGGATTGCTCCACGTGTCCTCGGACCCATGGTATTCTTGGCCGAGGAGATGGATTGCTCCACTGGTCCTCGGCCCTCTCTCTTCAAGGTCCGAGGAGATGGATTGCTCCACGTGTCCTCGGACCCATGGTATTCTTGGCCGAGGAGATGGATTGCTCCACTGGTCCTCGGCCCACTCTCTTCAAGGTCCGAGGAGATGGATTGCTCCACTGGTCCTCGGCCCTCTCTCTTCAAGGTCCGAGGAGATGGATTGCTCCACGTGTCCTCGGACCCATGGTATTCTTGGCCGAGGAGATGGATTGCTCCACTGGTCCTCGGCCCTCTCTCTTCAAGGTCCGAGGAGATGGATTGCTCCACGTGTCCTCGGACCCATGGTATTCTTGGCCGAGGAGATGGATTGCTCCACTGGTCCTCGGCCCTCTCTCTTCAAGGTCCGAGGAGATGGATTGCTCCACGTGTCCTCGGACCCATGGTATTCTTGGCCGAGGAGATGGATTGCTCCACTGGTCCTCGGCCCTCTCTCTTCAAGGTCCGAGGAGATGGATTGCTCCACGTGTCCTCGGACCCATGGTATTCTTGGCCGAGGAGATGGATTGCTCCACTGGTCCTCGGCCCTCTCTCTTCAAGGTCCGAGGAGATGGATTGCTCCACGTGTCCTCAGACCCATGGTATTCTTGGCCGAGGAGATGGATTGCTCCACTGGTCCTCGGCCCACTCTCTTCCAGGTCCGAGGAGATGGATTGCTCCACGTGTCCTCGAACCCATGGTATTCTTGGCCGAGGAGATGGAGCACTGGTCCTCGGCCCAATCTCTTTAAGGTCCGAGGAGATGGACTGCTCCACAAATCCTCGGCTCATTCTCTTTTGCCTTAGAGCACATCTTCGACCCAGCTCCATGTCTCCACAGAGGGCCTAACGCCAACCCAGTCATGCTACTTCCTTAACCACAGTGCTGCACTTAAGGAAGTGGGGGGCCTCTGATACTACCAAAATATGTCACTCTAATAGGAGGAGGACACGTGGATTATCGTGAGCCCTGAATTCAAAGAGACACGCGGACAGTTCAGGCCCAGACAGTTGGACCTCCAGGTCATGACCGCCCTTCAGGGCATTATTGCCTCCAGCTGGGCCTCCAGGTCATGACCGCCCTCAGGAACATCTTGGCTCCAGCTGGGCCTCCACGTCACCACCGCCCTCCGGATCATCATTACCAACCAAGTTGGGGCGTCAGACCTAAACACCGTCTTACACATAGACGGTTCTGGAATAAGCCAACAAGGCAAAAGCCCTACTGAACGGTTCTCAGCTTCCTAGCTGGGCCTCATAGGCATCATTACCCTACCCAGTTGGGGTATCCTGTTACAGCTGCCCCGACCCATCACCGCCTCCGGAACTCTATAAAAGGATTTGGTAAGCGGTCCAAGAGGAGGAGGGCTTTTCAGCTTTAAACACTTACAATCTTAAACTTTTGCTAACTTAAGCATCGGAGCATCCTCGGAGGCATCCCCTCCGTCGACCCCAATAGCAAATCTCCCTTTCTCTGTGCAGGTACTTCTACAGAACAACCATCCAGCTCAGCAACACTCATTTTTTGGCATCAACAGGATGCAAAGACTTTGTCTTTGGAATACCCCAGTTGGGCTTGAGTTTATGTTGAGTATGAAGTCACCTTCTGTCGGGTAACACATGTGGATTGGTTATGGAAAAGAGGATGGATTCTGGCGGAAAATTATTTTCAAAGGTAACATGGATAACTGCACTCATTTTAATCTAGAAGGTTATAACAATATATATTGTCGGGTGCTGGTTGGGTGCGGTGATGATGCTAAGCAACAGCTAGGGAAACCGAAAAATGCAAGGTAACCATCTTCGGGTTCGGGTGACGGTGTTTCCAAGCCTTCTTATGGTGCGGTGGCTCAGCCAAGGTTGCAAAGCCCTAAGGCTGATGGGTTAGTCGACCAGGCCCAACAACATCAGCAGGATTCTCGCCATAACAAGGCCCAAGAGGTCAGCCCTTTGGTTGACCCGAGTTTACCTTCATCTTCAGCTCTGTTTGGGCCGCAAGAAGAGAACATTGGGCCACTTTTGGGTAGAGAATAGTTTGAACAGTGTATTTCAAGTCCATGAAGTTGTACAGAGAAGTCCGAATTTGATAATAGAAGGTGAGTTTGGTCAGCAAGACACGGATGCAGAGAGGCCAGGTTTGGGTACTGATTTCATGAAAGGACTTCATCATCAAGTCTTAAGCCTGCACGGTCATAGATCTCTAGACTTAGATAACATTTTGGTATTCCTCAGTTTCAGACTATAACACAGCGCCCTCTGATCCAATAGAGGAGTACATTATTTTTTCTGGTCAGACCTCTATTGAGGAGCACACTATAGAAGCGCAACAAATTGGGTGTAGAGTGTCTGACACAGGTGTTCCTCAGTTTGCAGGTAAAAAAAATAAATCTTCCAGTTCTTATTAAGGAAAATGAGTGGCTGCGGATCATGTTGGTCTTGTTGAGACAGGGATGATCATTTCTGAATCCATTTTTCTAAAATTTGGTTTTCATCCGAGAGATAGAAATAAGACCAAGGAGTTTCGGGCCTCTTTGGAAGGTAACAACACCAATTCGTCATTTTAAATCCAATTTGGCATACTTAAAGAGTAAAGATGATATGTCCTTACCTTCATCAGAACTATATATTTCTTTACATGGATATTCATTAGCAACTAAATTGTTGGATGAGAGCAACAAAAAAAAATTTACTAAGAATCAAACAAATGACCTCGTTACTTTCTTGAAAAAAATCAATCTTAAGAGATAGTGAGTTAAGCTTAAAAAGAAACGACGATGGTAAGCTGGTGTTTTTCACCGATGTTTTCTTGTTTCGATGTATTTTCATGCTTCCTTCGAAGTTGTATTTTGTGTTCTTGTTAGTGTTGCTTTGTATCAGGTTGGGTTAGGCGAGGGCTTGCCTCTTTGTCCCCCTGTATTTTGTTCTTTAGTTTTAATTCTAATTTTAGTGTTTGAAAAAAAAAACAAAAATTATCTCAGTCTCTTCTTTTACATTACAGGTACCATGCAATTTCCACCTATGATGGTATAAAAATATAAGTTCTTGTAATCACTCGACTTATGTAATTTGACTCATTGAACTCAATATTTCACCCATCTCTTATGGTGTTTTAAAAATTCCTTGTTAGTCTTGTTGTTAAATGGATCTACTAATTAAGTCCCAAATTGCTTTCAAATTTATAGTGATCAATCATTTACATCAATCATTGACTACCTTACAATATTGCGGCTTAGTCCAAATTTCATGGACTTTCATTGTATGCTTGGTTATGTGCCCATGATCGTGTAGTGCAATATCGCATACTAGATCCGAATTGCACTTACACTCAACATCACACCATTAGAAGTGAAATTTTCCCTCACATGTAACTATTTGACTATGCTCACTTGTAACTCATTATCATTCTCAGTGATTACTTGGTGTGCCTTTGTATCAATGTACAACCATTACAGTAGCATGTACTAATTTCTAAGTCCAAGTGGCATTATCATCCAAGTAGAGTTTTCTTTTAAGAATTAATCTCTTTTCATGCAAAAAATCATATCCTTGTAATTTTCTATCACAATTTTAAGCCAAATGGATAACCAGAATACTTGAAGAGATGTCTACATTCATTTTATAATCACAACAAGATATCACAAATACAAGAGAATTGTAATACTATCTATTCTCAAATGTATAAACTTTTCAATATTTTTAAACCAATATTAAACTTAGATTACTCTTTTACTAAGAAAATTAAGAATCACATCGATCTTGAATTTTCTTATATATTAATGTGTTAGTAACCTTTTTTAGTTGTCATGGAAATTCAATTAAATAAGTGTCGTATTCAACGAGATATAAGATTCATAATTCATGCCATCCATTATAGCAGATGCTATAGTCTATGGTTTTCTTTAATTCTAAGTGCAACATGTCAATATACAGCACTCAAGTTACTAGAGTGTCCATTATAACTTGTGTCTGCAAATTTTTTCAAATGCACGAGAAAATTGATTTTGTGAAAAACAAAGGAAAATCTATAGATTACTTATTGAAAATTGACTACTGATAACCCTTTATAATGAGCCTCTAAGTATTTGTTTCTAGTAGACACTTTTTGTAACGACTCATCCCGGGTTAGCCACCCTCGAGACGGTATCAATCACATTTTGAAAATCCCAGCACGACGCATATATGCAACAATAAAAAAATAAAACTAACATAAATTTTTACTGTAACCCTCAACCTTGAATAGGGGAGGTATATAAATCTGATATTTATTTAAACATAATATACAACTTAAAATGCATGAATATTTACAAATAAAAATTTTATATTTCATTTACTCATTTGTCTGAGGATATTGACACGTATGTGGCTTACAAAAAATGATTTCGTCTGACTCTTAACCCAGCAGACTACTTGTCCTGTCTACTACTTGAAATCATTGTACAATGAGGGATGAGCTTCACAAGCTCAGTGAATTAAATTTACTAAAAGTATTCAAATTTCATAAATAACCCTTTAATATTTATCATTTATCTCTCATATAAATGGATAATAGCATAATGTCTAACATTTAAATAATTCCTAACATATCATATTTCTATGTCTTTTTCTCACTGTAACTATCTCTCTCTGTGAGGCTCATTTATCTACAATTACATGAATAAAATCAACAACTTCAGTAAAAATATCAATATGTAAAACAGATACAATGCATGAATTATTATTATGGGAACGTCTTCCCATATGTCAACATGTTTTTATTATCTTAGACTGGCTCCTTCCCAGTTCTTTTATTTCCAGCATATACCGGCTGTCACGGTTTTTCAATTAGACCGGCCCCTTCCTGATTCTTTCGGTTCTCTTATTTAATGCATATGTATATGAACAATGATATAAAATATGCATATGAATAGTAATATAAAAACCACATGAATTCAAAATATTTAAATTAACTATCCGGTCTTTCCTCAACTTTCTGCTTGATAATTTCACAATTTTCTCCTCCTCATATATCACATCAATTTATTAACCATCACTATTAAGTCAACTTATTATTCTAATAATATTGCTTTTCACATAATAATTTTCTATGTGTCCAATATTCATATCATACCTATCAATTTAATTTTTATCTAACACCAAAGCAAAAGTTAATAATTTATTTAATATTATTACTAGATATTTGATTTTTATTTAGATTACTTAAAGTAAATCTAACTCACCACGTAGCACTTAAAGCTACCGGTGGACCACCTCTTTGCCTTTCCCATTCCTCTCAGAAATTTCTCCCAGTTGTTGATCGTCAACACCTGATATAATATTTGTATTAACTTTCTAATTTATTCTTCAGTTTTTCATAAACCACACCCTTTGAAAATTCCCACTTTGACTTTCGGGAAATTTCGTGAATGCTAAAAATTCAAAAATAGACATTATGTTATTACCTTCTGTTTTTCTGATAGCTTCTCGTGATTCTCTATAAAATTCCTCCGTAAACCCCTTCAAAATTTTGCTCTTTCAACCTTTCTTTGAATCCCCAAGTGTTTAAAGAAATAGAGTGGTTTGAAGAAAACTAAATGAAATTTTGTAAGTGTTAATTAACGGTTACGTATTATACATGTATATAAGAAAAATGGTACAGTTAAACTCTTGGCAGCTTACTATTGCAACTTGCAAAATCAGTTGCCTTTACTCCAAAATTCTCCACGTTTTGGAGACGTGCACGGCATGCACGCCTCCTTCACAAATTGTAAGACATTTGGCAGTAGGTGTTGGCACCTACTGCCATGTGTATATATTATATTCAAATTGGACTTTTTTAATTGGTTTATTCAAATTGGACTTTTTGCATTTAAATATATATATATATATATATATATTATTTTAACTCTATGTCATATTTATTAAAGTACTTCTTTGCTCTTATTTTACTAATACGGATATTACAATTCTACCCACTTTACAAAAATTTTATCCCCAAAATTTCCTCACCTAAAATCAAGAAAAGAGTTGGGGGTAATCCTTTCTCATTCTTGCTTCATGCTCCCACGTGACTTCTTCGATATCTTTATTTCGCCATAATACTTGAATCAAATGAATGACTTTATTGCGCAAGACTTGTTCCTTTCTGTCTAAGATTTTGAACAGTACTTGCATAAAAGTCAAATCTTTTTGAAATTGTATCACTTGATTTGAGATACTATGAGATTCATTGTGTATGTACTTTCTCAGCAGTGACAGGTGAAACACATTATGTAATTGCTTTAATTTCGGAGGCAAATCCAAAGGATATGCTACTGGTCCAATTCTCTCGATCACTTCATATGGCCCCACAAATCTCGAGCTCAGTTTTCCCTTCTTCTTAAATCTCAACACCCCCTTCCACGGAGATATCTTCAAAAATACCCAATCACCAACTTGGAACTCGAGAGGTCGTCTTCTTTTATCAGCATATCCCCTCTATCTGTTTTAGGCTGCTATGAGATTCTCCCTAACCAGTTTGATCCTCTCAATAATCAAGTTTATCATTTCTGGGACATATATCTTTCTCTCTCCAACTTCTTCCCAGCATATTGGAGTTTTACAGCTTCTACCATATAAAGCCTCGAAGGGTGCCATCCCTATACTAGTTTGATACTGATTATTGTATGCAAACTCAATGAAAGGCAAATAAGCATCCCAACCCACTAAGAAACTCAATACACTTGCCCTCAGCATATCTTCTAGTATTCTGATGATTCTTTCTGTTTGCCCATCAGTTTGTGGATGAAAAGCTGTACTAAACTGCAACTGCATACCCATAGCTTCTTGGATACCCTTCCAAAATCTAGAGGTAAATCTAGAATCTCTATCTAATACGAAACTCAAGGGTACATCATGTAATTTTACTATCTCCGCTACATATAACTCAGCCAACTTTTCTGGACTCCAGGTAGTTTTAATAGGAAGAAAATGTGAAGACTTAGAAAGTCTATCCACTATAACCCACACAGCGTCATGTCTCCTCTGAGTACGGGGAAAACCAGAGACAAAATCTATACTCACATTTTCCCTTGGCCACTCAGGTACTGGAAGAGGTTGTAATAAACCTACTAGATGTCTATTCTCAGACTTTACCTGTTGACAAGTCAAACATCTAGCAATGTATTCTGCTACATCCTTCTTCATCCCTGACCACCAATAATTTTGTTTCAACCCCTTGTACTTTTTATTATTACCTAGGTGCACGAAATATGCAGAATCATGAGCCTCCCTTAGTATCTCTTTTCTCATCTCTACATCATTGGGAACACAAACTCTATGCCCCAATACTACTATACCATATTATCTAATTCTAAACTCAGTTGACTTCCCACTCAATACTTCCCGCCTGATCTTCTGTATCCCCTCATCTCTACCCTGCATCTGCAATAAATGATTAATAATAGAAAATTGTATTACCATATTTGCCATCAATACTCCTCTATCATTGACACTCAACTGCATTCCCATCCTTCTTAATTCTATCATCAAGCTAGTATTATGACTTCCAATAACAGCTAATCTTCCTGTAGCCTTTCTACTCAGTGCATCAGTTACTACATTAGCCTTTCCTGGATGACAATGAATTGTACAGTCATAATCACCAATCAACTCTATCCACCACATTTGCCTCAAATTCAACTCCTTCTAGGTCGGTAAATGCGTCAAGCTTTTATGGTCAATAAAAATTTCACAATTGGCTCCATATAGATAATGTCTCCAAATCTTCAAAGCAAAAACTATGGCAGCTAATTCTAAATCATGGGTTAGGTAATTCCTCTCATGGTTCTTTAATTTCCTAGATGCATAAGCTATAACTCTCCCATGTTGCATCAACACACATCCCAATCCCTGATGTGATGCATCACTATAAACCACAAATCATTCATCACCAGAGGAAGCACTAATACCGGAGTTGTAGTCAGTTTTTCTTTCAACAGCTGGAAACTTCTCTCATATTCCTCTGACCACCTAAACTTCATATCTTTCTTGGTCAAATTAGTCATTGGTCCAGCAATCATAGAATTTTTTTGGATAAATCTCCTATAATAGCCATCCAACCCCAAAAAGCTTCTAATTTCAGTTACACTCGTGGGTCTTTCCCAATTCAACACTACTTCTACTTTTTATGGGTCAACTGCTATCCCCTCTCCGGACACAACATACCCCAAGAAAGATATTTCACTCAACCAAAATTCACACTTAGAGAACTTCGCAAATAATTTCTCTCTCCTCAAAATCTCCAAGACTGCCTCCAAATATTGCATATGCTCCTCTTCATTCTTAGAATATACCAAAATATCATCAATAAACACAATCACAAATCTCTCCAAGAATGGTTTAAACACCCGATTCATAATTTCCATAAATTCTACAGGAGTATTAGTAAACCCAAATAGCATTACCAAGAACTCATGATGGCCATAACGTGTCCTAAAAGCAGTCTTAGGCGCGTCCCCCTTCTTTATCCTCAGTTGATGATAACCTAATCTCAGGTCTATCTTAGAAAACACTCTAGCTCCTTATAAAGGCTCGAATAAATCATCTATCCTAGGCAAAGGATATCTATTCTTGATGGTGATTTTATTTAACTATCTATAATCAATACACAACCTCATTGTCCTGTCCTTCTTCTTGACAAACAACACAGGCCTCCCCAGGGTGACATACTAGGTCGGATAAGCTGTTTATCTAGCAACTCCTGAAGCTGAACTTTCAAATCTCTCAATTTAGTTGGTGCTATTCTATAGGGTGCTGATCTTGGAATCACCTCAATAGAAAACTCAATCTCCCTATTGAGAGGCCACCCAATCAACTCTTCAGGGAAAACATCAAAAAAATCTTTTACTACCAAGATTTCTTCTAACTTCCTACTCTCCTTACTAGAATCCGTCATATAGGCCAAAATATCCCTCATAACCCTTCTTCAACCATTTACTAGCAGTTAAGGCAGAAATAAGATAATTAGCAAGTATCTTATGTTTTCCCTGAAAATTAAACTCCTCTTATCCGGGTATCTTGAACACCACATTTTCCTAAAACAATCTACCCAAGCATGATATGCAAATAACCAATTCATCCCCAGAATTAAATCAAAATCTGTCATATCTAAAGGCAATAAATGAACTTCAAATTCTCTATCAACAATATTAATCACACAACCTCAATAGATTGTCCTGATAATAACTCTATCTCCAGTGGGAACCTCAACAACAATAGCATGCATCAAAGGACTAGCACTAGCATCAATATATGTCATATAACTACTAGATGCAAAAGAATGGGTTGCACCAGGATCAATCAATAATCTAGTAAGCCTACCAAGGATAGATATCATACCCATAACAACATCAAGAGTGGCTTGTGCATCTCGTTGGGTCAATGCATAGACTTTGCTATCTCTCAACTGAAACTGACTGCCACGTCTTCGCTTAGCTACTGATCCTCGACCTCTACCCCGCACACTCCCTGATCCACCACCTCTCTCCATCGATCTTCTCTAAACACTTTCAACGCTTATGTCAGCAGATTTCTTCGCTGGACAATCTGCAGCAACATGTCCTCCCCCACCAAATACAAAGCATATCTGCGTAGGACAATTCTGAACCGGATACCCCATTTAATTACATCTAAAGCAAGCCCTTGCCTCTCGACCATATATCAGATTACCACTTCCCCTTGGTGGCATACTTACTCCTCTACCATAACTCCTAAATCTAAGGGTCCCACAGGTATTGTGAGCTACAAAAGCAACAGATCCTGCTTGCCTCTGACTCTGCACTATAGTTCCTTGTGACAAGGAACGCCCCCCAGTCTTCCACCCTGTACACCCATACTGCTACCACCTCTAGGTCTCTCAACTCGAGACATCTTCAGCCAATCCCTCCTACCTCTCAACTCCATCAAATCCTTCTCAATTTGTAATGTTTTATCCACCAGTACAACATAATTCCCTCTACCCATATAAGAGAGTTTAGTCCGAATGTCATAGTGTAAACAAGATGCCCAGGTGGTGATCTTCCAAACACCCAAGTCTAGAATGACTTATAACAATTTGGAATCGAAAACAGGAACATAAATCAAAGAAAGAAAGAAGACAAGCAATTTGTTATCGAGGTTCGATAATAGCCTACGTCCCCGTGAGTTCCTCTGAACTCTCTGCACTAAATCAATGGTTCTTTACAAAGCAACCCTCTTAAAGAAACCTCAAGTTCTTGAAGAAACCAAGAAGAGAGGAAAGTAGATGATAAGAACTATTATAATGCTCTTTATCTAATCTATACTCCTCTCTCTTTACAACCAGCCTCACTACAATGAGTCCCTCTTGTGTTTTGTGTCTTTGCACTCTCACACAATTCTTTCTTGTATCTGTCACTCTTTATAACTGATCTCAAATTATGTCACAATGTTAATGAGAATAAAGCTAGGTGGCCCTTTATATAGTGCACCAACTTCTTGTCCAATCTTGAGAGTCAATCTCCACCCTTAGATGTTGATGACCACTCAACTATGGCCCTCCATCAATCCTAAGTGATGCTGTGCAATTTAACCTTCCACCCATGCACTTAAAAAGAGGCTGAATCAAGTGGAATATGTGTGCCTTAGTGTGCCAAGCACCTAGGCATTGAACAGGGCATGTTGCGGCGCTAGGCAAAACACCCTTTTCACTACTTTCTGGGCGCTGCGGCCTTGGTGAGGGAGAGGAATGGCACTGCCCTCCACTAGGACTTCCTTTTTGCTGGGTGCTGTGACTTGGAAGGAGCAGGACTATGGCGCACACTAAAGCTGGACCCTTCACAACTGTGCGCACTTCTTTGTCTTGCTGAATAGAGGTGTGCACACACACCCAAAGTGATGCGCACACTTGTGTGCACTCTTTTAACATGCTGAACTTTATTCTTCCAACCTTATTTAAACCTTAACCTTCACACTTGGATGCTCTGATACCACTATTGAAAATCACCTTGACAAGATGCCCAGGTGGTGATCTTCCAAACACCCAAGTCTAGAATGACTTATAGCAATTTGGAATCGAAAACAGGAAAAGAATCAAAGAAAGAAAGAAGACAAGCGATTTGTTATCGAGGTTCGGCAATAGCTTATGTCCCAGTGAGTTCCTCTAAACTCTCTGCACTAAATCAATGGTTCTTTAAAATCCAATAACCCTCTTCAAGAAACTTCAAGTTCTTGAAGAAACCAAGAAGATAGGAAAGAAGATGATAAGAACTATTACAATGCTCTCTATCTAATCTATACTCCTCTCTCATTACAACCAGCCTCACTACAACGAGTCCCTCTTGTGTTTTGTGTCTTTGCACTCTCACATAATTCTCTTTTGTATGTATGTCACTCTTTACAATTGATCTTAAATTATGTCACAATGTTAATGAGGATAAAGCTAGGTGACCCTTTATATAGTGCACCAACTTCTTGTCCAATCTTGAGAGTCAATCTCCACCCTTAGATCTTGATGACCAATCAACCATAGCCCTCCATCAATCCTACGTGATATTGTCCATTTTAATCTTGCACCCATGCACTTAACAAGAGACTGAATCAAGTGGAATATGTGTGCCTCAATGTGCCTAGCACCTAGGCACTGAACAGGGCATGCTGCGGCGCTAGGCAAAACACATTTTTCACCACTTTCTGGGCGCCGTGGCCTTGGTGAGGGAGAGGTGCTGTGCTGCCCTCCACCAAGACTTTCTCCTTGCTGGGTTTCATAGCCTGGAAGGAGCAGGGTTATGGTTTACACTGAAGCTGGATCCTTAACAGCAGTGCGCACTTCTTTATCTAGCTGAATAGAGGTGTGTACACACACCCAAAGTGATGCGCACACTTGTGTGCACTCCTTTAACATGCTAGAATTTATTCTTTCGACCTTGTTTAAACCTTATCCATGTTTAAACCTTAGACAAATACCAACAATCTCTACCTTTGTCTAAGCGTTTAAACCCGAACCATTGTGCAGAGAACTTCAGGATTCAAACTCATCTTGAGTCATCATATCAACCGACTCCAATCCTAAGTAGTCTAAGGCAATGATTGAACTTACTTAGAGGTAGAACCTTGGTGCCTAAATAGCAGGATTTTCCTCCATGGCTACCTTGTCCACATGGATGCATCCTTTCGTAACATTTTCTCGAATGAAATGATACTGAACATCCATGTGCTTTGTCCTCTCATGGAACACTTGATTTTTACATAAGTGCAATGCACTTTGACTATCCGAAAACACCATAACCTGCTCTTCTAGGACCTTCAACTCTTCCAACAACCCTTTGCACCATATAGCTTCCTTTATAGCTTTCGTTGCTGCTATGTACTCAGCCTCGGTTGTTGAGAGTGCTACCACAGGCTGCAACTGAGCCTTCCAACTTACAAAACATCCGTTTAAGTTGAAGAAGTAGGAGGTAATCGATCTTCTTTTGTCCCGGTTTGCTCCATAGTCTGAATCCACATAACCTTCAAGACAGATGGACTTACCCATCTTCTCATAAATCAGCCCCACATCTGGGCTTCCCTTCAAGTACCTCAACAACCACTTCATCCCAAGCCAATGCTCCTTTCCGGGATTACTCATAAACCTACTGAGAACACTTATTGCATGAGCAATATCATGTCTAGTGCTCACCATGGTGAACATTACAGAACCAACCGCACTAGAGTAAGGGACCATTTCCATTTTCTTCTTCTCCTCCTCCGATCTCGGATATTGATCGCTGGAGAACTTGAAATGACCAGCAAGGGGAACCTTCAATGGTTTGCTATCTTCCATAGAGAACTTAGATATCATATTCTCTATGTAGGAAGTTTGAGAGATCTTCAATCTATTTTTCTCCCTTTCTTGGATGATACACATCCCAAGGATCTTCTGTGCATGGCCAAGATCCTTTATCTCAAACTCCTCACTGAGTTGAGCATTTAATTTTCTTACGCTCTCCATGCTGCTCCCAACCAGCAACATGTCATCAACATAGATGAGGATGATCACCACTTCCTCAACCTTCTGCCCTTTGTAGTACAAGCACGAATTATAGTAGCTCCTCTTGAAACCCAAGCTGATCACAAAGGAATCAAACCTCTTATTCCATTGTTGTGGTGATTGCTTCAGGCCATAGAGAGATTTCTTCAATTTGCACACCAACTTTCCCTGCCTTCTTTCCTCATAGCCTTCGGGTTGCCTCGTGTAGATGATCTCATCAAGCCCTCCATGTAAGAACGTTGTCTTCACATCAATTTGCTCGATTTCCCAATCAAATTAAACCACCATTGCCAATACTATTCGTATCATCTTGTACTTCACAACCGGTGAGAAGATTTCGGTGAAATCTATGCCTTCTTTTTGTTTGAACCCCTTCGCCACTAACCTAGCTTAATACCGGACTTCATCTCCTGGTGTTTTCCCTTATTTGATCTTGTAGATCCATCTACAATCCACAACTCTCTGTTTTTCTGGTTTAGGCACCAACTCCCAAGAGTTGTTCTTCATCAAAGAATCTATTACTTCCTCCATAGCCAACTGCCACTTTGACGAATCCTTATACTCCATGGCTTCCATGTATGTTTCTGGTTCACTCACCTCTCATTCTGTCCAAGGAGCTGCTACATTAGCATCTGCAAACCCATATCTCAAAAGTGGTTTTACCACCCTCCTTTCTCTGTCCCTTGTGAGCTGGTAGTCATTTTGACTTGCTGCATCAGCCTCTTCCAGTTCAGCCTCCTCTAGAGTACCCTGAGCATGGCCTTCATTAATGGGCTTTACCTGGTCTGAACTCTCTTGCCTCCCTTGCTCTACCTGAACCGAATTCTTCTTGATGTGATGCTCCACAAATTTCGGACTGGTTTGCACAATAGCCCCTGCAGGGTTAGTTTTCTCCAAGTAGGGAAATAACAATTCATTAAAAATAACATCCCTACTTATTATGAGTTTCATGCCCTTCTTTTCTAAGGACCACAACTTATATCCCTTAACCCCATCACCATACCTTAGAAATACACATTTTCTAGACCTTAGGCTAAGTTTATCATCCTTTTGATGTGCAAATGCAGTACATCCAAAAGTCCTAAGGTTGCTTAATTTAGGGGGTTTTCCACTCCACATCTCCATGGGAGTCTTAAGCTCTAAAGCTCTAAAGGGTGATCAATTAGCCAAGTATTCAGCTGAAGACACAGCTTTTCCCTAAAAATATTTTGGTAAACTGGACCCAATTAACATGCACCTAACCTTTTCCATAAGGGTTCTATTCATCCTCTTAGCAACTCTATTTTTCTGTGGTGTTTTTACAACCGTTCTATGCCTTAGAATGCCTTTTAATTCACAGAATTTATCAAAAACCTTATTACAAAATTCTAGGCCATTATTGGTTTGTACAGCCTTAACTACCCTACCCGTTTGAGTCTCCAGCAACTTTTTCCACACAATAAATTTATTCAACGCATCTGATTTATTTCTAAGCATATAAACCCACACTTTTCTTGAATAATCATCAATTAAAGACAGAAAGTAATGTGTTGGTGTCCTTACTGGTCCCCAAAGGTTTGAATGAATGTAGTCAAGAATCCCCTTAGACTTGTGCACTCCGGTGTTGAAGCTGACCTGGTGTTGCGTCCGGTGTTGCTTCCCAAGAACACAACACTCGCAGAAATCAAGTTTCTCTACTTTGTCTCCACCGAGTAGGCCATCCTTGCTAAGAACTTGCAGGCCCTTTTCGCTTATGTGTCCCAAGCGAGTGTGCTAAAGGGCCGCCCTATCCATCTCAGTCATCAAGCTTGTTGCTTGATCATTGATTTCTGTCCCTTTGATCATCTCATAGAGTCCATCCTTTATTGCTGCTTTGATCACTACCAAAGATCCTTTATCCACCTTGATCTTTTCTCCCTCTACTTTGCATGAATACCCCAAGGAATCTAGCTGCTCTAATGAGATCAAATTCCTCTTCAAATTTGGAATATACCTCACATTTCGTAGCAGCCTTGTGACTCCATCAAACATCCTCAACTGGATGTCTCCAATCCCCCTCACTTAGAAATAATTTTCACTACCCAAGAAGACCCTTTCATCATTGATCTCCTTGAAATTCTTGAACCATTCCTTATGAGGGCACATGTGATAAGTGCACCTGGAATCCAAAATCCACTTCTCACTGCCTTGCCTCCTACTCACATTTGAGCACACAACAAGAACATCATCTTGCTTTTCTCCTTTGGCAACCAAAGCCTCTCCATTGTTGGTATGGCTTCTTCCTCTCTCATCCCACAACCTCTTCTTGCAATCTTTCTTGAAATTTCCCTCCTTGTTGAAGTAGAAGCTCCTCTTCCCTCCAAGTCTTGTCTTAGAATGAGATCTTCCATGGCTCTGCCCTCTACCTCTTGTTTTCTCCCAGTAGTTGCCATGAGAGCTACTGCCATTCCGAGTTGCTGGCCTTCCTCTAATGAACAACCCTTCTCCATTTGTGCTTCCCTTATCTTGGCTTTGAAATCATGTGCCCTTATAGAATTGATCACAATATCCATAGTTAAAGTATCTCTTCCATACTCAATAGCATTAATCAGATTATCAAAATAAATAGGAAGAGAATTTAACAAAATAATAGCCAATTGTTCATTCGGGAATTTAATACTACAACTAGCCAAATCTTGAACTAGTTTATTAAAGACATCAAGATTATCTTGTAACTCTTTATTAGGATCCATTTTAAAAGCAAAGATTCTTTTAAGAAGATAAATCTTGTTAGGAAGAGTTTTGGTAAGAAACAACTCATCTAGTTTCTTCCATGTGACAGCAGGATCTTCCGAGTCTCCGCACTCCCTTGTGACACTATCCGATATATGCATGAGCTGTATGCCATCTTCCTCATCTCAACCCACTAGTCCTCTGTGATACTTGCTGGAAAAGCATCATCTTCTGCAATAGCCAAGTCCACTTTCTGTTGCATAAAAACCGCCTTGATCTTCCGCTTCCATAGGGAAAAATCTCCCTTTCCATCAAACTTCTCAACAATGAAATTTGAAGCCATCTTTGTGGACAAGATCCCAGATTTATGCAATACCCACAAATGTTTTCTTCTAAACCTCAAGAACATGATCGAAGATGGATCTTAACACCGTTCTTGAATCACCCTTAAGAACACGATCTGATCTTGATCTTTACTCCGTTCTTGAATCACCCAAGAAGTTGATCTTTGATTCTTGGAGTCTTAACTCCGTCACCTTCTTGTTCTTGCTCCGACACCCAGCTGTGCAAGCTCTGATACCACTGTTGGAAATCACCTTGACAAGATGCCTAGATGGTGATCTTCCAAACACCTAAGTCTAGAATGACTTATAAATATTTGGAATCGAAAACAGGAACAGAAATCAAAGAAAGAAATAAAGAAGATAAGTAATTTGTTATCGAGGTTCGGCAATAGCCTACGTCCTCGTGAGTTCCTCTGAACTCTCTGCACTAAACAATGGTTCTTTACAATCCAGTAACCCTCTTTAAGAAACCTCAAGTTCTTGAAAAAACCAAGAAGAGAGGAAAGTAGATGATAAGAACTATTATAATGCTCTCTATCTAATCTATACTCCTCTCTCTTTATAACCAGCCTTACTACAATGAGTCCCTCTTGTGTTTTATGTCTTTACACTCTCACACAATTCTCTCTTGTATGTCTTTCACTCTTTACAATTGATCTCAAATTATGTCACAATGTTAATGAGAATAAAGGTAGGTGACCCTTTATATAGTGCACCAACTTCTTGTCCAATCTTGAGAGTCAATCTCCACCCTTAGATGTTGATGACCACTCAACCATGGCCTTCTATCAATCTTAAGTGATGCTGTGCATTTTAACCTTGCACCCATGCACTTAATAAGAGGCTGAATCAAGTGGAATATGTGTGCCTAGCGCCTAGGCACTGAACAGGGCATGCTGCGGTGCTAGGCAAAACACCATTTTCACCACTTTCTGGGCGCCGCGGCCTTGGTGAGGGAGAGGTGCAGTGCTTCCCTTCACCAGGACTTCCTCCTTGCTGGGCACTGAGGCCTGGAAAGAGCAAGAATGTGGTGCACACTGAAGCTGGACCCTTCACAGCATTGCACACTTCTTTGTCTTGCTGAATAGAGGTGTGCACACACACCCAAAGTGTTGCGCACACTTGTGTGCACTCCTTTAACATGCTGAAATTTATTCTTCCAACCTTGTTTAAACCTTAATCATGTTTAAAACTTAGACAAATACCAACAAAATCCTTCTTAATCTGTAATGTTTTATCCACCAGTACATCATAATTCCCTATGCCCATATAAGAGAGTTTAGTCCGAGTGTCATAGTGTAATCTGTCTAAAAATCTCTTACATTTTCTCTCCTCAATATTCACTAATTCAAGTAAAAACCTTGACAGGGTTATGAATCTAGAATCATATTCAGCCACCGATAAAGTTCCCTGCCTTAGATGAATAAAATCTCTTTCTTGTTGTGCCCGAAAAGTATTAGGGAAATACTTCGCAAAGAGCTCATCCTTACACTTACTCCAAGTTAAAGATTGTTCTACCTGTGTGCTTACCCTGGGTAAAATATCCTCCTACCATTGAGAAGCCTCACCTTTTACCATAAATGAAGCAAAAGCAACCTTCTATCTATCTGTCACTGGTAAAACCTCAAAATATTTTTCAACATGTCTGATCCACTGCTCAGCTTCTACAGGGTTTACAGATCCTTTAAAAGACTGGGGTTTAAACTTAAGAAATCTCACAAAACAATCACCTTGCAACTGATGTGCAAACACACCTTCTTCCTCATGAACCTCTTGCCTCACCACATCAGGTTCTCTTCTACCCCTTTCCTTTAATCTTCTCTGCAGATTATCAGCCCTTTCTTTAGCTACATTCATCCTCTCTATAGCACGATTAAGATCTTCTCTCAATTCATCCTTCCTAACATCAAATTCTCTCCCAATTCCACTAATACCAGCTGCACTATCAACATGTTCCCTCGCAGGAACCATATACTCAACTTCCTCTTCTGCTTCAGTTCTCATAAAAATTGGGGGTCTACCACATCCCCCTTGATTTAGAACTCTACCTCTACCACTAGCACATCCACGTGTCATCCTCAGACTCTGCATTTGAAATATAGTTTATTTAGATCTTTCACTTTTTAAGTTCTCATACAGTTTATAGAATCTTAAAACCTAATGCTCTAATACCAAAATTTGTAACGACCCATCCTAGGTTGGCCACCCTCGAGACGATATCATCATATTTTGAAAATCCTGGCACGACACATATATGCAACAATAAAAAATAAATAAAACTAACAGAAATTTTTACTATAACCCGCAACAGGGGACGTACATAAATCTGATATTTATTTAAACATAATATACAACTTAAAATGCATGACTATTTACAAATAAAATTTTTATATTTCATTTACTCATTTGTCTGAGGATATTGACACGTACATGGCTTACAGAAAATGATTTCGTCTGATTCTCAACCTACCAGACTACTTGTCCTGTCTGCTACCTGAAATCATTGTACAATGAGGGATGAGCTTCACAAGCTCAGTGAATTAAATTTACTAAAAGTATTCAAATTACATGAATAACCCTTTAATATTTAATCATTTATCTCTTATATAACTGGATAATAGCATAATGTCTAACATTTAAATAATTCCTATCATATCATATTTCTATGTCTTTTTCTCATTGTAATTGTCTCTCTGTGTGAGACTCATTTATCTATAATTACATGCATAACATCAACAACTTCAGTAAAAATATCAACATGTAAAACAAATGCAATGCATGAATTATTATTATGGAAACGTCTTCCCACATGTCGACATGTTTTTATTATCTTAGACCGGTCCCCTCCCAGTTCTTTTATTTCTAGCTATACCGGCTGTCACGGTATTTATTTTTAGCATATATCAGCTGTCATGGTGTGCCTTTTATTTCCAACATATACCAGCTGTCACGGTGTCCCTTTTATTTCCAGCATATACTGGTTGTCACGGTTTTTCAAATTAAACCGACCCTTTCCGGGTTCTTTAGGTTCTCTTATTTAATATATGAACAATGATATAAAATATGCATATGAATAGTAATATAAAAACCACATGAATTCAAAATATTTAAATTAACTATCCGGTCTTTCCTAAACTTTCTGCTTGATAATTTCACAATTTTATTCTCCTCACATATCATATCAATTTATTAACCATCACTATTAAATCAACTCATTATTATAATAATATTTCTTTTCACATAATAATTTTCTACGTGTCCAATATTCATATCATACCTATCAAATTAATTTTTATCTAACACCAAAGCATAAGCTAATAATTTATTTAATATTATTACTAGATGTTTGATTTTTATTTAGATTACTTAAAGTAAATCTAACTCACCATGTAGTACTTTAAGCTACCCGTGGACCACCTCCTTGCCTTTCTTGTTTCTCTCATTCCCTCGGTTACTGATTGTCAACACTTGACATAATATTTATATTAACTTTCTAATTTATTCTTCAATTCTTCATAAACCACACCTTTTGAAAATTTCCACTTTGACTTCCGGAAAATTTCATGAATGCTAAAAATTCAAAAATAGACATTATGTTATTACCTTCCGTTTTTCTGATAGTTTCTCGTGATTCTCTATAAAATTCCCCCATAAACCTCTTCAAAATTTTGCTTTTTCAATCTTTCTTTGAATCCCCAAGTGTTTAAAGAAATAGAGTGATTTGAAGGAAACTAAACGAAATTTGGTAAGTGTTAATTAACGGTTACGTATTATACATGTATATAAGAAAAATGGTGCAACTAAACTCTTGGTAGCTTACTATTGCGACTTGCAAAATCAACTGCCTTTACTCCAAAATTCTCCACGTTTTGGAGATGTGCAAGGCATGCACACTTCCTTCACAAATTGTAAAACATTTGGCAGCAGGTGTTGCCACCTGCTGCCACGTATATATTGTTTTTTTTATAAAAAAAACCTTTTTTTTTCTTCTTTTCTTTTCTGGACATCCGGATTTTTTTTGTCTTTCTTTTAATTGCTTTATTCAAATTGGACTTTTTGTATTTAAGTGTATATATATATATTATTTTAACTCTATGTCATATTTATTAAAGTACTTCTTTGCCCTTATTTAACAAATACAAGTATTACACTTTTATCCAATTTTCAACTAACAAAACAGTTATAGACATTCAGATTTTTGGCGTTAAACCGATGCTCCAGGGGACATGCTCCAGTCGACTAACACTTGATTTCCTTTTCCAAAATCCATCAAATTATGCATCTAGTCGACCGATATAGTGCTTAACTAGTTAACTGTGCTAAGTTTTTGTCCAAATTGGACAAGCAACCACTAATGGTCCAATCGATGGAAGAAATATTCACCTATGGTTTCTCAATTACTCCTTGAGCTAGAATGCCTCACCTATTGTTGCTTAATGATACCTTCAATGGTAAACTTTTCCTTATCAGTGTTAAGTGGTTTTCTTGTAGTGTTCTATACACTAGATAACTGTGTATAATCTTAGCTTCTTTTTGTTTATAATTTGAGTTAGTTAATTACCACAAGACTTGTA
Organism: Bretschneidera sinensis; assembly: GCA_023935145.1. NCBI lineage: Eukaryota > Viridiplantae > Streptophyta > Magnoliopsida > Brassicales > Akaniaceae > Bretschneidera > Bretschneidera sinensis. Next base: position 74,226,942 of record CM043702.1, on the reverse strand, counting down.
ATGACCCGTGATGGGGTCAAGTCTTAGTATCTTACATCACCTAGAGAGGATGTGATTAATTGGGCTATTTATGTAATGGCCCATCGTGAGTGGGCCCACCCAAGACAATGCTGTCACTTTTTAGATCCAAGCACGACACATATATGCAATAACTATTGCATTAAATATTGAAAATAATTACAAATATTTTTCCTCGACTCTTTTACAAGGAGTTACAACTTTCTTTATCATACATACAATATTCACAACCTATACAAAATTTATAATATGCATGTACATGTGCAACTGTCTTTTTTGATTTCTTTCCTTTTTCTGTTATTTTTTTCTTTCTTTTCTATTTTTTTATTTCCTTTCTTTATATTGTCTGTGGATGCCAACCACGAGGACTTACCTAAAACTTACTATGAGTCTTAGGTCAAGAATCTATCGGTCTTGCTCGCAGCTTGAAATTTTTTAATATTGAGGAATGAGTCTCACAAGCTCAATGAATTAAAATTTACTAGAAGTACTCGATTTTTATACTTCAAGTGATAATTATATCACAATTCATACTTATAATACAATAATTAATTTATCAATTCTCATTTCATCAATCAATCATCATATAGATATCAATTCTGAATTAATCTCACATATTTCAACTAACTCATAATTATCATCATCTTTTTGCCGTACTCCTCATCATGAGGTTCACATTCATTTCATTCATTATATGAAAATCATATAGACGTCATATTCACCAACTTCTTATCATAACTGTCTCATCATGAGACTCATGTACACATCATCAATATTTTCACAATCAATATAATGCCTTAGTATCTCATGAATTATAAAAAAAAAAACATGAATACCACATCCTCATTTCATCATTTCATTTCTTTCTTTCTTTCTCTTCTTATCACATCACATCACATTTCATCCACACTATCAACATATGGGTAATTCATCCATTTTTAGGTATACATACCAGTCTTTAGTACAACTTTTGAGGACATCTCCCCATATTTCTAAATGTTCCATCTAGACAGGCATGGTTTTGGTCTTCTCGAGGACCATATACCCTAACTCTATGAACGGCCCAACAATGCATATGAACAATCAGATACAAGCAGGCATATCATATCATCATTCATTGAAAAATCATTTTCTTTTATAAAATCCTTCTTTCATCATATAAATCAATTAATTGCTTCATATATAATGCTATTATCATAATCTTAATAGATTTATATCTCTTTTCAACATATATTTCATTGATTTTTCATCAATTTATCTTTTCAAGGATGCAATATCATTAATTTAAGTTATACTTCTAATAAATCATTAAATTTACATGTAAAACATATATTCTTCAAATCAACATGTTCATAATATATTCAATATGTCTTTCTCATACTGTTAATCATTTCAAGTTTTATGTACTTTTTTATTTGTCTAACTTACTAACAGTAAATCGTACCCACCACGTAGCACTTAAAGCTAATTGTGGATCACCTCTTTGCCTTTCATACTCATCTCAGCAATTTCAGCAGATTGTTGATCAGGACCACCTAACCATGTAATTCTTATCAATTTCACTATCTTATAATTCAATTTCTATACCTATACCTAGTTAATTTCATGTATGCATGATTATCTTATCTCAAAGTAAAATTTTTGCAAAAAACCATTTTCTTTTGGTTTGAATCCAAGTTCAAATCCCTTTTTAAGAAAAATAGAATAACATATTCTCAAAATTGAAATATTATAATCAAATTCATGAATTTTTCCCACTCAAAGTTCTTTCTTCAGATTTCTTGAAATCCTTAAGTGAATCAAACATTTTTTAAGACTGGATTATGATATCCTTCAATTTTGAAGTATTTGTAAGCTTTTTTCTAGAGGAAGTAAATCTTAGAGAGAGAAAATGGAATTTGAAAAGTAAAAATGATTTCAAACGTCTCAAAAATCCTTTTATATGAAAATTTTGGTCTGTAGTCGACTAGCTGATCATTTAAAAAAATTATAAATCTACCATTGAACCACCGATCAGTTGCCAGCCAACCGGTATATCTACCAATCGACTAACCAGCTAACTAGGGAAGCAACTGATTCCCTTTCAATCAACTTGTTGATTGACCAGTTCTGCTAACACCACCCAAACATTTTGACCACCGATTGGCTCAACTGATCAGCCATCCTCATCAGTCGATCGGTTGCCTCCTTTTACAATTTTGAAAATTTATATTTCTTCCTTTAAAATTTCTAACTTTTTTTCTAAAAATATTCAATATCTTTCTTCAAAATTATTTCAACTTCAACTTTCAATTCGTATGGATACATGTTAAATTTAAATATATAATTCAGTTTACTCTTTTACCCTTACATCGTGGACTCAACTTTTCTTTCTTCCTGAATCCCAGTACTCCTATCCATGGAGATATTTTCAATTGAACCCAATCATCAACTTGGAATTCAATAGGTATCCTTCTATTATCAACTTTACTCTTCTGTTTATTCTATGCTGCTCTAAGATTTTCTATAAACAGTTTGATCATCTTAGTTGTTAATTTTATTATTTTTCGGACCAAATATCTTTCTTTCTCCCACTTCTTCCCAACATACAAGAGTTCTACATTTTCTACCACACAAGGCCTCAAATGGTGCCATCCCAATACTAGCTTGAATTTGATTATTACATGAAAGTTCTAAAATGGTAAGTAAGCATCCTAGCTTACTAATAAATTCATCACACTAGCCCTCACCATATCCTCTAGTATTCAAATAATTCTCTTAGTCTACCCATCTTGTTTAGGAAGAAAAATAGTATTGAACTGTAACTGCGTACGCATAGCTTTTTGAAAGCCTTTCCAGAACCATGATGTAAATATAGCATCTCGAACTGATACTATACTCAAAGGTAGTCCATGCAATTTTACAATCTCATCGACATATAAATCAACCAATCTTTTTGGACTACAAGTAATTCTAATATGAAGAAAATGAAATGATTTAAGAAGTCTATCTAGTTTCAGCCACACATCATCATGTTACTTCTCTGGGTACGGGGAAAGTTAGTAATAAAGTCAATACTCACATTCTCCCATGGCTAATCAAGCACTTGAAGAGGTTATAGTAAACTTGCAAGATGTTTATTCTCTAATTTAACTTGATTACAAACTAAATATCTAGAAAATATAATTAGCTACACCCCTCTTTAATTTCTTGTACATTTTGTTGTTACCTAGGTGCATGGAGTATATCGCATCATGTGCCTCTCTCAATATCTTTTTCTTAACTCAGCATCATTGGGAACACATATCCTATGTTCCAATACTAGTATACCATCATCTCTGATTTTGAACTGAGATTGTTTTCCACTTAGCAATTCCCGCTTAATAATTTCTATTTGGTTATATTTACCTTGCATTTCTATAAGGCATTCTACAGTGAATAATTATACAACCATGTTTGCTAACAATCCAACTCTCTCATTAATATTTAATTTCATTATCAAATTTCTCAACTATACCATCAGATTCACATTATGGGTCTCTATAGAATCTAATCATCTTGTGGATTTTCTACTTAATGCATCGAGTACCACATTTGCTTTTCTCGGATGGTAATGAATCGTGCAATCATAATCACAACTAATCAACACCATCCAACGCCTCTATCTCAAATTCAACTCTCTCTGGATAAGTAAATATATGAGACTTTTATGATAAGTATAAATTTTACAAGTGACTCCATACAGATGATGTCTGTAAATCTTCAATGCAAACACTATGGTAGCCAACTCTAAGTCATTGGTACGATAATTTCTCTCATGATTCTTCAATTTCCTAGAGGCATAAACTAAAATCTTCCCATGTTGCATCAACACACATCCCAACCCTTGATGTGAAGCATCACTATATACAACAAATCCTTCATCACCAAAAAGAAACATTAATATTGGAGCAGTAGTCAATTTTTCTTTCAATAATTAGAAACTCTTTTCATACTCGTCAGACCATACAAATTTCACCTTTTTCCTTATCAGTCTAGTCAAAGTTGTTGCAATTATCGAGAAATTTTGGATAAACCTCTTGTAATAACCATCTAATCCCAAGAAAATTGTAATTTTATTTATATTGGCAAGTTTTTCCTAACTCAACACTACTTCAACCTTTTAAGGATCAATTGTTATTCCCCTTCTAGATACTAAATTCCCCAAAGAAGTTACCTCATTAAGCCAAAACTCACATTTAGAAAATTTAGCATAAAATTTATCATTCCTTAGAATTTCTAACACAATTTGTAAATGATTTAAATGTTTTTCTTCACTCATAAAATACACCAAAATATCATCAATGAATAGAACTAAAAATTTATTAAGAAAAGGATTTTAACACTCTTTTCATCAAATATGTAAATGCAACTAGAGTATCAGTTAACCTAATTGGTATCAAAAAAATCAAGGTGACCATAACATGTTCTAAAAGAAGTCTAAGGCACGTCGCTTTCTTTAATTCTCAAACGATGGCATCTTGATCTCAAGTCTATCTTAGAAAATACTCTAGCTCCCTGAAATTGTTCAAACAGATCATCTATTATTGGTAAAAGGTACTTGTTCTTAATGGTTGTCATATTCAATTTCAGATAATCTATAAAAATCTCATCGTTCCATCTTTCTTCTTAACAAATAATACTAGGGCTCCCCACGACGATAAACTAGGCTGAATTAATTGTTTTTCTAACAATTCATGAATTTGTACTTTCAACTCTCTCAACTCAACTAGAGTTATTCTATTGGTTGCGATCGAAATAGGCGCAGAACTTGAAATCAAATCAAAGAAAAACTCAATCTTCCTACAAGGAGGAAAAGTAGATAACTCCTCAGGAAATACCTCTCGATGATCTCATACCAGTAAGATTCCTTCCCGTCTTCTACCTTCTTTATTAGCCTTCACCATATAAGCTAAATACCCCTCACAACCTTTCCTTCACCACATAAAAAAATCTTCTAATTACGGTTGAGGAGCTAGGTCTCTTTAGATAAATATTATTTAGTCCAGTTTAATACAAATTTGTCCTTAAAATTTAGGGGTTGATTAGAAATTAGTTCATAAACAAGAAAAATTATCAAATGAATCCCTAAACTTGCATGTTGTTCGCAATGCGGTCCTTCGACATGATTTTATCTCAGAATTATTCATAATTCTTGTAAAGGGAACAATAATATTACTGTTTTATTAGGGGTTAATACTGGTTTTTACCAAAAGTAAAAGCATGATCAGGTATCATTTGAAATTCAAATGGACTAAATCATTATAAAGGACCACATTGCACATAAAATGTTAGTTTAATGATTAATTCATTTGAGACCTTTTTTTGTTTAGCGATCAACGTTGTAACCCTATAAGTTTAAGGAAATTTTTTCACTTAACCCTATTTAGTTTAAATTATTGATCAAAACATGGCTCCAAATGCAGATAATTAATTAGGATTCATTATGAGGATTTGTAAGGAATTTCAATTCCAATTGGTAAAGGGATTGTTACGTTTGCATCTATAATGTCCACTATCAATTTGATAAATTATTATATGCCACCATAATCCTTCACATCTACCTATGTAGAAATATTCAATGATGCACTAAGCTTCATGTATTCACCAATTTATCATTCTTTTTTTGCTTTTCATGATTCCGGAGCCAGCACATTACTTGACATTTTTATTTGGAAGCAATAATATATTCGAACATTGAATTCTGCTTATTATTACAAGCAATTAAATTTTGCCAGGGAATACAACTGAATTGAGCCTTTAAAAGGTGGAATTTGGTGAAATTATATATAATTTTTTTGGTTATTTACAATTTTATACCCCTGTTATTTGGGCCAAATCAAATTCAACCATTGTGGTTTAAAGTATACAAAATTTGTACCTTGTGGTTAACTAGGTCATTTTCCCAACTATGTTTAATGGACATTTTCATTTCAGTAAAGCCAACACATGGTAAGTTAGCGCCTAAAATGAAACATATATATATATATATATATATATATATATATATATATAACGTTTTAAGAATGATAAAAAAACCAGAGAACTAAGATTTTGTGTTAGTTTTTCTTGTTTTTTCCTTCAAATCGGCCAATATATTTTTTGTTTTAGGCGCTAACTTTTCATGAATTAATCTTGTTGGCACAAAAATGCCCTTCAAACTAACGTTATTAACCTTGTTAGGATAATGACTTAACAACAAGGTACCAATTTGGTGCACTTTAGTCATTGAATTTGACTTGACCCAAACCACATGGAGATAAGTTGTTCTTAGTCCTAAATTATACGCGCACACAAGTTTTAATAAATTAATCAGATTTTTCAAAGGCTACCTCATGGAAGCATGCAAAGTCATCAACAATTTAATCTTGAACAAAAGCATTACCTTGTTGCACCAGGGAACAACTTCTAGCTTCTTTTTGCCTATTCCATGAGAAGAATAATGAGGACATAGGCATTTATATATACGACCAGAATCCTAAGATCTTATTTTGATCATTATATTAATCTTCCATCTAAGATCCTTTGTGGTGTTCATCACATTCAATTACTGGGAGAACAAGAAGCAAATGAGGTTTATTGTCAGATCATTTTGCTCCTAGAAGAGCCTAAACAAAATATATATTCAGTTGTTAATATATGAACCAACTCAAAAATTGCTCAAGAGATCGGTTGTGCTTTAAGTTGTTCTTTTAATAAAAAATTAGAGTCGATAAGTATTAATATATATACAAGTTAATATATATACAAATACCAAACAGAGAAAAAGAAGTAAAAAAGGGGAAAAAAAAACTTACAATAAACCATTTTTAGTTTGCAAAAACCATTTTTAAAAAAAAACTTCTACCTGTCCTCTTTAGGAGTCCATTGCCATTTAATTATTACATTTCTTTGGGGTTTTCTTACTCTTCACATTTGCCTTTTTCTTCTTCTGATCATCAGCAAGTTTCCTCTGGTAAATCATCCATCTGATATCTGCAACTCACAGTTTAGAAACGAAAAAACATAGAATGAAATATAAGTTTGTGTAATTCTCAAATCGAATCGGCTCTAACCTTGGAATGGATATTAACTGTCACCTTCATCTTCAACTTCTTCAGTAATTATCATGACGATATAGTTCAAATTAAATACATGAACCTACGATTGGCTCTAACCTTGGAATGGTATATATAAATATATATCGCTTCTATCCTGCCTAATTCAATATTTAGTGTTGACTTAGAGACAACTGAGCCCTCTTAGGATTTTCTCCTCAAATTAAAATTTATAGAGATTTTTATTCTTCAAATATGACAGCTTTAATCTAATTTCCAAATTAAAGTTGTTTATACCATATAAACATAAAATTGAAGTCATTATTTTCTTTTAATTTTTTATACAACGGTCTATCAATTTTTTCTCAACCACATTAAAATAGTCAATAGTATAGCTACAACGTCCATGATCAAATATCTGATAGATTATTTTATGGCACATTAATCATTCACATCAATTTATGGAGAAATAGTTAATGATGCACTGAGCTTTATATATACATTGATTCAGCATTTATTTTCTCGCTTGTAATGATTCTGATGCGGAAACATTATCCGATATTTTGAATTTTCAAGGAATATATGTTGAAAAAATAAATTCCACTCATTATTGCAAGAAATTAAAGTCTGTGTTGGATAGCACACAAAACTGAGCCTTGGAAACTGAAGTTTGCTGAAATTATATATAACTTTAAGGTTATGTTACAGCTGCATGCATGGACTTGATGAATATAATGTTTAAACTATATCTTAACAAGTTTATGACTGTATTTGACATTCTGATATATTCTAAGAATGAAAAACAACATGCAAAATATTTAGGAATTGTGATGGAAATTCTAAGGAGTGATAGATTATATGCTATAATTTCCTAAATGTGAATTTTGGCTAAGTGAAATATATTTCTTGGGGCACGTTGTGTCGGGAGAGGGAATAATAGTTGATCCACAAAAGGTAAAGGCAATGTTGAGTTGGGAGAGACCAACTAATGTAACTGAGATTAGAATCTTTTTGGGGTTGGTAGGTTATTATAGATGATTTATCCATAATTTTTCTATTATTCCAGTACTGTTGACTAGATTAACTAAGAAATATGTGAGATTTGTATGGTCTGGGGAGTGTGAGAAAAGTTTCTAATTACTAAAAGAGAAATTAACTACATCTCCAATATTGGTGCTTCCTTCTAGTAATGAAGGATTTGTGGTGTATAGTGGTGCATCCCATCAAGAGTTGGGAAGTGTGTTATGCAACATGGGAAGGTAGTGGCATATACTTCTAGGTAATAGAGGAATCATGATAGTAATTACCCTACCCATGACTTAGAGTTAGCTACCATAGTGTTTGCTTGAAAATTTGGAGACATCATTTATATGAAGCTACTTGTGAGATATTTACTGATCACAAGAGTTTGAAATACTTATCTACTTAGAGAGAGTTGAATTTGGGACAGAAGCAGTGGATGGAGTTGATTAGTGACTATGATTGTATAAATTCACTATCATCGAGGAAAGGGAAATGTGGTAACAGATGTATTGAGTAGAAAATCTACAAGAAGATTAACTGTTATTGAGAGTCATGGTATGAAATTGATGATAGATTTAAGAGAGTTAAGAATGAAGTTGAATATTAGTGATAAAGGATTTTTGTTAGCAAATATGGTTGTGCAGTCATCCATAGTAAAATGCTTGTTAAAAATGCAAGGTAGAAATGCGGAAATAGAGAAGATTAAGCAAGAAGTGCTTAGTAGAAAGCAGTATGAGTTAAAAATTAGAAATGATGGTATTTTGGTATTGGAACATAGGATATGTGTTCCCAATGATACTGAGTGGAGAAAGGAGATATTGAAAGAGGCACATGATGATGTATATTCGATGCACCCGAGTAACAATAAGATGTACAAAGGATTGAGACTGAATTTCAGTGGTCAGAATTGAAGTGGGATCTAGCTTAATTTATTTCTAGATGTTTGGTTTGTCAGCAAGTGGAGTTACAGAATAAATATCCGGGATGCGCACACTTGTAGCCTCTTCTTGTGCTTGAATGACCATAAAAATATATGAGCATGGATATTATTTCTGGATTTTTCCACACCCAGAGAGGTCACAATACAGTGTAAATGATAGTAGATAGATTTTCCAAGTCATCTCAATTTCTTCCAATTAAACTAATCGAAGTCCTAAAAAGTTGGTTGAATTATATGTATCTAAGATTATGAGGTTGGATGGAACAATATTGAGCATATTGTCAAATAGAGATGCTAGAGTTACATCTTGGTTTTGGAGAGGCTTTCAGAAAGCTACAAGTACGTAGTTACGATTTAATATAGCTTGTCATCGTCAACAGATAGGTAGAAGGTGCAAAACTCTAGTATGTTGGGAAGAAGTGGAAGAGAGAAATATATTTGGTTCATAAATTATTTAGTTAACAACTAAGATGATCAAACTGGTTAGAGAGAACCTTAAAGCAGCATAGAGTAGACCAAATAGCTATGTTGATAATAGAAGAAGACCTCTTGAGTTTCAAGTAGGTGATTGGGTGTATTTGAAAATATCTCCATGAAAGGGTGTGTTGAGGGTCAAAAAGAAAGAAAAGTTGTGTTTGAGGTAAGTGGGACCCTACGAGGTTATTGAGAAAGTTGGGCTAGTTGTGAATAGCTTGGATTTGCCTACAGAGTTAAAACAGTTACATAATGTGTTCCATGTTTCACTTTTGAGAAAGAGTTTACATAATGAATTATATAGTATTTTGAGTCAGACTGTAGAAGTTCAAGAAGATTTGACCTTTATGCAAGTACCAATCAGAATTGTAGACAGAAAAGAACAAGTCTTACGTAATAAAGTCATTCATTTGATTCAAGTATAGCGGAATAAAGATGTTGAATAAATTAATTGGGAGCATGAGGCAAGAATGAGGAAAGCCCCAACATTTTAATGAGTTAGGTAAGGAAATTTCGAGGACGAAATTTTTATAAGGTGGGTAGAATTGCAATACCCATGTACTTAAAGTAAGGTTAAAAAAATAATTTGATAAATATTACATGGAAATAAAATAATATATGCATGAAAGATTTATTATCGAATAAAATAATTCTTTGAAAAAAAAAATTGGACGCGTGGATAGCATGGGTAAAGAAGAAAAAAAAGTTTTGATTTAAAAAAAAAAGGGAAGGGTCTAGACACGGTAAGAAAAAGAGGAAACAAAAAAAAGTTTTAGTTTAAGAAAACATAAAAAACAGGAGGAGGCGTGCAACACTTAGAGGTCCAGTGTTGCATTCATTGCATGCATTTACACAAGTTTCTTTAAGGAAACGGTGTAGACGGTGGAAGCATTATAAAAATAGTTTTTTTTTTTTTTTTGTTTATGTATACATTTATCAAATCCTGTTTGGTTTTCTTTCTTCTTCAATTCAAACTATTATATTTCTTTAAACACTTGGGGACTGAAAAAGAGATTGAAAGAGTAAAATTTTGAAGAGATTTACGGGAGAAATTTTTAGAGAGTTGAGGAAAACTCTAAGAAGAACCAAAGGTAATAATGTGAATTCTATTTTTGAAATTTAGCATACATGAAATTTCCCAAAATTCAATGTGCAAACTTTTAAAGGGTATGAATTATAGAAGAATTAAAGAATATATTAAAAATTTTAATATAAATATTATGTTAGGTGTCTCGGGGAAAATTGTTAAGAAGAGTAGAAAAGGCAAGGATGTGATCCAAGGGTAGCTCTAAGTTCTACGTGGTGAGTTAGTTTCACTTTAAGTAATCAAGATAAATATGAAATATTATGATTTGATAATAAATGAAAGATGGTTGATGGGTATGATAGGAATAATTGAAATGTAGAAAATTATTATATGAGAAATAATATTATTGGAATAATGAGTCTATTTAATAATGAATGTGATAAATGAAATTCTTGGTGAGCTATTGTTAATAAATTGATATGATATATGAGGAGAAGAAATTAGTGAAATTGATCAAATAATAATTTGAGATGAAGCAGGATAACTAATTTGAATGTCTGAATACATGCTTGTTTTTATATTATTGTTTATATGCATTTCATATCAGTATTCATATGCATATACATGAAATAAAAGAACCGAGAGGGGTCGATCTAAATGAAAACTGTGATAGTAGGTATATGCTGGTGATAAGTGAAAAACTGTGACAGCTGGTATATGCTGGTGAGAAATAAAAACTATGATAGCTAGTATATGCTGGTGATAAATGAAAACCATAACAGCCGGTATATGCTGGAGACAAAATAATCAGGAAGACAACCGATCTAAGATAAAAACATGTCGACATGTGGGAAGACGTTCCCAAATAATAATTCATTCATTGCATCTATTTTAAATATTGATTATTAGTGCTTGAGATGCTAAAGTGTTATTCTAATTGTAAATTTATTGATAGATGAATGAGTCTCACAGAGAGACAGATATTGTGAGAAAGAAATATGAAAATATGATATGATAAGAACTATTTGAGTGATAGATTATATGCTGTGAACATCATAATGAGGTAATTATTAGATATAATTGATAGTGTCAAGGTGAATAAATATATGAGAAGAAGAGACTGATAAAGAATGAGGATTATGATATAAGTAGTGATAATAGAATGCTATTATCAAATTATATGAGATATAGATGAATGAATATTGGAAGACTAGTTATACAAATTGAATACTTCTAGAAAATTTAATTCACTGAGCTTGTGAAGCTTATCCCTCATTGTTAAATAATTTCAGGTAGTAGACAGGATAAATAGTTGGTGAGCTGAGTTTCAGACGAAGTCGTTATCTGTAAGCCACGTGGACCACATCCTCAGAGTAATGAGAAAAAAATAATTGTAAATATTCATGCATAATATGTGGTATATAATGTTTAGTTGAGATCTAAATGATGTATCTCCCCTGTTGAGGGTTGAGGATTGAGGATTGAGGATTGATGTATGTAAATAATTGTAGTTGCTATATTTTTTTTTGTTGCATATATGTGTCATGCTAGGATTTTCAAAATGTGGCAATACTGTCTCGGTGGTGGCCAACCCGGGATGGGTCATTACATTAGTATCTGGAGATGATATAGCAATTGATCCACAAAAGGTAGAGGCAATGTTGAGTTAGGAGAGACAAACTAATGTGACTGAGATTAGAAGCTTCTTGGGATTGGTCGGTTATTACAGAAGATTCATTCAGAACATTTCTATGATTGTTACACCTTTGACTATATTGACCAGGAAATAGGTGAAGTTTGTATGGTCTAAAGAGTGTGAGAATAGTTTTTAGTTGTTGAAGGAGAAATTAACTACTGCTCTAGTGTTGGTGCTTTTTTCTAGTGATGAAGGATTTGTTGTGTATAGTGATGTGATTACGCCCAAAGTATACCGCGGTAGTTGTAGCACAGCTTTGGGGTGTCGATTCTACAGGGAAACAAGTTAATTACAATAGAAGATGGAATCCTTAACACGAACGATAAAAGTTGAATGGGAGAATTTGTATAATAAAGTAAAGTGATATGCGAATTGTGTAATTGTAATGAAAACTATAATGGAAGCAACAAGGTTATGGGAATCCTCCTTAGGTTTGTTGCCTTATTCCAATCCCAATTCAGTTGTTTTTATCTCGATTGCAAGTTTCACATCCCAAACAAGCAATTGGCAAATATTCAATCAAAGCACATATATAAACCCTAATGCAATTGTTATGAAATACTCTTTACTTTCAAGCACATATGACCTAACTTATAGATTATCAAGAAACGACAATATATCATGACGATAATACTGCAGTAATGGAAAAATCTATAAGAGAAATCTATCAGACTCAGTCACACCTCAACAACATCACATAAGAAGAGCATAACTAGACTTATATGGGGGAGAAAGATGCAATCACCAGATTAAGGGGAAATCTTCTAATTAGATAAAAAAGTAAATCATAACAATGTTTAATGAAAATAAATCCATACGACAACTGAATCAAGAAAATAAAATAAGAACAACTACACCTAGGGATTCATCCCTTTGCCTTGCTTGGAGATTAGCTGGCCATGGAGCTCATGCTTCCTTGAGTAGCCTCCGACCTCTCAATGATCTCCCCCTTGGTAGCAAATCTTCGGAGATTCCTCAGCTTTCCCTCCAAAAGTTCTTCGGATTCCTCCTAAAGGTCCTCTGGATTGCTCCTAAAGGCCCTTTGGATCTGACCCCTGTTGATACTCAAAGCTAAAGTGGAGAGGGGCTTTTATAGGGAAACTCCCGGAGTACTATGTGTTTTCTAATCGATGTGGGATTCTGCCCAAGTGCGCTCGATCGCAGCTTGGTGCGCTCGATCGCATTTGGTGCTGCAAAGTACTTCTAGTTGATGTGGGATGGTGCGTATGCGCTCTATCGCAACTTCGACGCTTGATCGCAGTGCAGGCAACAATTCTTTGCTCTTTTAAGCCCAACGGCTCCCAAAGTGCTTCTTTTTATTTAAAAACCTACAAAACATAGAAAACCCAGAAAACACATAAAATAAAGTGAAATAACACAACTAAGGAACTAACAACTGTAAATTAAGGGGCTTAAATATGACTATTTAAGCACTTATCACACCCCCAACTTACATATTGCTAGTCCCTTAGCAATACAAAACTAAAACTAAATGGAAAACAAAGAACACAAAGATGAATCCATCATTCATGGTATCCTAAAATTTAAGCATCACACAAAACTATGAGATTCAGTCATGAGAAAACTTAAAAGGTAAACCCATCTTCGCAATGAATAGGAATTCTAAAATATAATTACTTACAAAAGGCAGGCTAAATAATTTCAAAGTGTAATGTTTCTATGTCTCAAGATTAACAGAATTTCTCATCAGAATGAACAACGATGGCATAGTTTTTTTTTTTTCTCTTTTATTATAAAGCTCTGCTATGTTTAGTTCCCTTAAGCTTTCTAATTTACCCATGTAGCGAGTGTTGAGTCAATGACTCCCAAACCAGATGGTTTTAGGGCATTAGGTGTAAAGACACCCCTCAGGACTTACTAACTCGAGTCAAAAAGGCTACGAAACTAAACTGGCCTTAATACTACCAAGAAAAATTCATACCTTTTGACGTGAACACTCATTGCTTACTGAGGCAAGAGGTCCAGTTACTCAGCGAAAATTTTCTCAATGATCATTATGAATACAATTCCCACCTTTTGACGTGAACACTCACTGCTTACTGAGGCAAGAGGTCCAGTTACTCAGTGGAAAGTTTATCAATGATCATCCTTAGCATTTTTCTATTTTTTTTTATATATAATTTTTCTACTCTTGTATGCCCAAGTGTTCATCTAACGAGTCATCCAGTTTCAGTTAAGCCGTGGAAACATACACATTGAAATTATATGTCATACCTCACACTATTTTGTGCTAATGTGCTCATGTCAGATTAGCTCAAATATGTGAATTCTCAAATGCCTAAAGTAAGTAACAAAATTTAAAATTCTATCATCAAATCATGTGTTCAAGATTTTAAGCTCACCAATGACATCACATCATAGTATTGTTTAGATCAACCAAAATTTCAGAAACAACGTGAACATGCATTTATCTCCTCTTAAAAAAAAATACCGAAGTTGCAACGCTAACATTGTCCTCAATGTTTAAGAATCAAATTTGAATGAAGAGTAACTAAAAGGGTAGAATACACCTGATGAGTGACATGGGTAGCCCGAGAAGTACCAAAAATGGTAACCTGAATTGATAAAAGGAAACTAACCTATAAACAAAAAGAAAAAGAAAGAAAATACAAGAAAAACAAAAATAAAGCAAAACAAATCATACCTGCGTGGTGTGGTCAAGGTGAGTAGACCGGATCCATCAGTGGAATGTCTTCCACCTCCGGATCTTGCCTATCAATTAAAATCTTAAGACACTGATCATTTACTTTAAAAGTTCGATCATCCCTAGTATCCTCTATTTCTACCGCTCCATTTTCAAAAGCATTTTTTACTATGAAAGGGCCGGTCCACCTCGACCGAAGTTTGCCTGGGTGCTTATAGAGTCTAGAATCATATAAGAACACCAGATCATTAGGTTTAAATGTTTTCCTCAAAAAATTTTTGTCATGGAATACTTTCATTTTAGCCTTATAGATTCTAGAGTTCTCATAAGCATCGTTTCCTAATTCATCTAACTCGGTCAACTGATATTTCCTAAGCTTATCCGCCTCTCCTATGTTAAGATTAAAAGACTTGATGGCCCAATAAGCTCGATGCTCGAGCTCTACAGGTAAGTGGCAAGGCTTTCCAAAAATAAGCCGATAAGGTGACATACCTAAGGGAGTTTTAAATACTATACAGTAAGTTCAAAGCGCATCAACTAGTCTCAACGACCAATCCTTGCGATCCGGGTTAACCGTTTTTTCTAAAATTTGTTTAATTTCCTTATTAGCCAGCTCTACTTGTCCACTAGTCTGAGGGTGGTACGCAGTAGAAATTTTATGTAACACCCCATATTTTCTCATTAAAGCTTCAAAAGAACAGTTGCAAAAATGTGTACCTCGATCACTAATTATAGCGCGTGGTGTACCAAATCGAGATAACACATTCTGTTTAAGAAATTTAATTACCATTCTATTATCATTGCTTCGGCAAGCTGCTACCTCTACCCACTTAGATACATAATCTATTGCCACGATGATATATTGGTATCCGAAGGAAGGAGGAAAGGGTCCTATAAAATCAATGCCCCAATAATCAAAGATTTCAACCACTAAAATAGGGTTTAAGGGCATCATATTTCAGTGAGACACAGCCCTTAACTTCTGACACTTCTCACATGAGCGACAATAGATGTTTGCATCTTTAAACAAGGTAGGCCAATAAAATCCACACTGCGAAATTTTTGCAGTGGTTTTATTCATTGAAAAGTGGCCTCCGCAAGCTTGGGAGTGACAAAATTCGAAGACGTTAGCAATCTCTTCATTAGGGATGCAATGCCTTAAAATTTAGTCAGGGCAGTACTTGAAAAGGTAGGGGTCATCCCAATAAAAATTATGTATCTTATATAAGAATTTTCACTTGTCTTGAGTGCTCCAATCCACTTGTATTTCATCTGTAGCCAAATAATTCACGATGTGAGCAAACCATGGTAATGAAGTAACGAAGAGTAGATACTCATCGAGAAAGTCATCCTTGATTGGCATGTCATTAGAGGTGTCCTTAAAAGTGAGCCTTGAAAGATGGTCAGCCACTACATTCTCTACTCCTTTCTTGTCTTTGATGGTGATGTCAAATTCTTGTAGGAGTAGGATCCAACGTATTAGTCTTGCCTTAGCATCTTTCTTTGTAAGAAGGTACTTGAGGGCTGCATGATCTGTAAAAATAGGGATAAATAGGCACGAAATTTATCCAAAGCAAATACTATAGCTAGCAATTCTTTTTCCGTGGTGGAGTAGTTCATTTGAGCACTATTTAAAGTTTTACTAGCATAGTAAATGACAAAAGGTTTCCCCTCCCTTCGCTATCCAAGAATAGAACCTACAACATAGTCACTAGCATCACACATGATTTCAAAGGGTAAAGTCCAATCAGGTGATTACATTATAGGTGCTGAAGTAAGCTTACCAATCAACGTTTTAAAGGCCTCTTGACAAGCTTAAGTCCACTCAGAGGGGGTGTCTTTAACTAGGAGGGCACATAGTGGTCTAGATATGTTCAAAAAAATTTATATGAACCTACTATAAAAACCAGCAAGACCAAGGAAAGATCTTACATCCTTTATTGTCTTAGGGATAAGTAATTTAGAGATTAATTCAATCTTAGATTGATCAACCTCTATTCCTTTAGAAGAGACAATATGCCCTAAAACAATACCGGATGGTACAATGAAACGGTATTTTTTCCAATTTAAAACCAATTCTTTCTCCTCACAGCGAATCAACACTCTTTCTAAATTCATTAAGCATGCATCAAATGAAGATCCAAAAACAGTTAGGTCATCCATAAAAACTTCCATGCAATTTTCAACCATGTCACTAAAAATACTCATCATGCAACGTTGAAAAGTGGCAAGGGCATTACACAATCCAAATGGCATTCTACAAAAAGCATAGGTGACAAAGGGATAAGTGAAAGTGGTTTTTTCTTGGTCTTCTAATGCAATTTCGATTTGATAATAACCAGAATAACCATCTAGAAAACAGTAAAAGGGATGACTAGCTACACACTCAAGAATTTGATCAATAAAAGGGAGTGGAAAGTGGTCTTTCTGGGTGCAGCATTTAATTTTCTGTAATCAATGCACATATGCCACCCGGTCACAAGTTTGGAAGGGACTAGCTCTCTTAGGTCATTCTTTACCACAGTGACCCCGAACTTTTTAGGGATGACTTGCGTAGGGCTTACTCATTTACTATTAGCTATGGGATATATAATACCCACATCTAACAGTTTCAACACTTCATTTTTCACTACTTCTTTCATAGTGGGGTTAAGCCTACGTTGACAGTCTCTATGAGGATTGGTTCCTTCATCCAAATTTATTTTATGGGAGCAGATTAGGGGACTAATTCCCTTTAAATCAGCCATGCTCCATCCTAAGGCTGATTTATGTGCATTTAAAGTTTGAATTAACTTCTTACTTTGGGTCTCAGATAATTCAGAAGAAATAATAACAAGAAAGGTATCACCTAGACCGACAAAGGCATGTTTTAAACCCTTAGGTAGTGGCTTCAATTCGACTTTAGGTGCTTCCACACTTGAGGGGACTTGTGTCTTGCTTCTTTCGGGCAGCTCCTCAAACTTTGGTTACCATGCTCGATTGTTGTAATCCTAAGGTTTGTCAAAAACAACACAAATATTAATTATATCAGTTTTATCGTCAAATAAATCTATCTAAAAATTAACAAGAAAATTTTTAAGAGGATCATAATCATGAGCTAAGGAAACTCCCTCATTGATGAGTGACTCGAGCATGTAGAGCTAGTGGTTTTCTTCCTCATCTTCGGGTTGTTTTGCAACATTGAAAATATTTAATTTAAGGGTCATGTTTCTAAAGGACAGCTTAATGAGTCCATTCCTACAATTTATTAGAGCATTAGCAGTAGCAAGGAAAGGTCAACCCAAAATCAAAGGGATTTTAGAGTTAGTGTCAACAACAGAAGTAGTATCAAGAATTAAGAAATCAACAGGATAGTAAAATTTATCGATTTGAATCAAAACATCCTCTACCACACCCCGGGGTACTTTGACTAAACGATCAGCCAATTGCAATACCACCCTGGTTGGTTTGAATTCTCCTAACCTCAGCTATACGTAAATGGAAAATGGAATTAGGTTTACACTAGCTCCTAAATCTAGCAAGGCTTGTCCAACCTCATGATTTCCAATGCTGCAAGCAATGGTAGGACAGCCCGGATCCTTATATTTTGGGGGAATTCTTTGCTCAATTAACGCACTAACTTGCTCAGTTAGGAATGTTGTTTTCTTGACATGGTGCTTCCTCTTAAATGTGCATAGATCCTTGAGAACTTTTGCATAGGTCGGGACTTGTTTAATCACATGCAAAAGAGGAAGATTAAGTTTTACTTGTCTTAAGTTCTCTAGGATTTCATTATTTATTTTCAGATTTTTCTTGTTGGATTTTTAGGCTTGAGGGAATAGGGTCTTAACAGGACTTTTGGTCACTTCAGCGTCTTTGGGAAACTCGGCTTCACTACTAGTTTGACCCTTTCTCACATCCTCGGGTTTATTCATTGATGGGATGTGTAGTGACTTACCATTGCGGGTCACAATGGCATTTACATCTTTCAGATTTTCTTGTGCCATGTGTTGACCATGGGGAATGGACTGAGCTTGGGAAGGGAACTTCCCTCGCTCAGTCAAACTTAAGAAGCCCATTAATTTGGACACTTGGCTCCTTATTTCCTTATTTTCTTCCACAACCTGTATGATTAATGCCTCATACCTTTGGTTTGTCTTACCCTGTGCCTCTATAAAAGCATGTAAAATGTCTTCTAAAGAATTCCTAGAGGATGAGGGTGCATGATATGGTGCAGGGTATGATCTAGGGGATTATGCAAGCTACTGGTTTTCAGACTTCCAGCTGAGGTTGGGGTGATTTCGCCATCCCGGATTATAGGTGTTAGAGAAAGGTGTTGAAGGCTTCTTGTACATGCCTAAGGCATTGCATTGTTCCTTATGCATCCCTCTCATCTCAGCAAATGTGGGACATTCTTGGGTGAGATGATCTACCCGGCCATACATAAAACATGGTTCTAAAGATTCGGCCTGATTAGCCACGTGTGTTGGCTTTGAGCCTTTAATCTTTAATGCATCTAACTCCATAGTGAGCATTTCTACTTTAGCTTACAGGTTGTCTTCTTCCCTAAGATGATATATCCCACCACCACTCGGGTTTCCTATAGACCGTGACCTATTTGTGCTTTCAGTAGCACTAGGTCCAGTCCAAGTATGAGCTTTTTCAGTAAGCTCATTGAGGTACTCTATGGCCTCATCAGGATCTTTTTGTAAGAATTCACCATTGCACATCATCTCTACAAATTGGTGCTCTCTATATGTAAGTCCCTTATAAAAATAGCTCACTAAATGTCAATTCTCATACCCATGGTGAGGGTACACACTCAATAACTCCTTAAATCTCTCCCAAGACTGATACAGAGTCTCGCTGTCCTTTTGTACAAAGGCGGAGATTTGCCTTTTTAAAGCATTGGTCTTATGTTAGGGAAAGTTTTTATTAAAGAAAACCCGAGTCATCTCAGTCCACGACCCAATAGATCATGGTCTAAGTGAGTATAGCCAACTCTTAGCTTTATCCTTCAAAGTGAAAGGTAAGAACTTAAGTCTCACAATGTTAGCAGTTGCACCTTGACTATGAAAAGTCGCAACTACTTCCTCAAACTCCCTAATATACACATATGTGTTTTCATTTTCCATGCCATGAAATGTAGGGAGTAACTGTATCATCCCTATTCTAAGATATAGTTGGGGAATATTAGCAGGAAACATGATGTAAGATGGTGTGGCTGTGCGTGTAGGGTGGAGGTAGTCCTGAAGGGTCCTAGTAGGTTGATCTTCGTGTTTACTCATTTCCTTAGGACTAGATGGATTATCAAATAAAAGGTTTAAAAAGTTTAATTCTGACTCTAGCATAGGCTTACAAGCAAATCTAGCCAAAAGGCCTCTATATCTGGGCATGCAAGATCATAAAATAATAAAAGTACTATAAAAAGAAAGAATAAAATAAAATAAAATTAATGCAGTAAGCTAAAGAGGGAATGAAGTTACCGCCTTTATAGATGCTGAAAAGAAAAACCATCTATAATTCTTCTACAGTCTTGTCAAAAGTTGACAATCTTCTTTGTACTTAAGCGCGTGTCCCCGGCAACGGTGCCAAAATTTGATTACACCCAAAGTATAATGCGGTAGTTGTAGCACATCTTTGGGGTGTCGATTCCACAGGGAAACAAGTTAATTACAAGAGAAGATGGAATCCTTAACACGAACGATAAAAGTTGAACGGGAGAATTTGAATAATAAAGTAAAGTGATATGCGAATTGTGTAATTGTAATGAAAACTATTATGGAAGCAACAAGGTTCCGCGAATCTTCCTTAGGGTTGTTGCCATATTCCAATCTCAATTCAGTTGTTTTTATCTCGATTACAAGTTTCACATCCCCAACAAGTAATAAGCAAATATTCAATCAAAGTATATATATAAACCCTAATGCAATTGTTATGAAATACTCTTTACTTTCAAGCACACATGACCTAACTTATAGATTATCAAGAAACAACAATATATCATAATGACAATACTGCAGTAATGGAAAAATCTATAAGAGAAGTCTACCGGACTCAATCACACCTCAACAACATCACATAAGAACAGCATGACTAGACTTATATAGGGGAGAAAGATGTAATCATCGGATTAAGGGGAAATCTTCTAATTAGATAAAAAAGTAAATCATAACAATGTTTAATGAAAAGAAATCCATAATACAACTGAATCAAGAAAATAAAATAAGAACAACTACACCTAGGGATTCACCCCTTTGCCTTGCTTGGAGATTAGCTGGCCATGGAGCTCATGCTTCATTGAGTAGCCTCCGGCCTCTCCAAGATCTCCCCCTTGGTAGCAAAGCTTCGGAGATTCCTCAGCTTGCCCTCCAAAAGTTCTTTGGATTGCTTCTAAAGGCCCTCTAGATCTGATCCCCGTTGATGCTCAAAGCTGAAGTGGAGAGGGGCTTTTATAGGGAAACTCCCGGAGTACTATGTGTTTTCTAACCGATGTGGGATTCTTCCTAAGTGCGTTCGATCGCATCTTGGTGCGCTCAATCGCATTTGGTGCTACAAAGTACTTCTAGTTGATATGGGATGGCGCATATGCGCTCAATCGTGGAATGATGCGCTCGATCGCAAATGCACTCGATCGCATTGCTTCTGCACTCGATCGCAATGCAGGTAGCAACTCTTTGCTCTTTTAAGCCCAACAGCTCCCAAAGTGCTTCTTTTTATTTAAAAACCTACAAAACATAGAAAACCCAGAAAACACATAAAATAAAGTGAAATAACACAACTAAGGACCTAACAACTGTAAATTAAGGGGCTTAAATATGACTATTTAAGCACTTATCATGATGCTTCGCATCAAAGGTTGGGATGTGTGTTGATGCAACATGGGAAGGTAGTGGCATATGTTTCTAGGCAGTAGAAGAATCATGAAAGAAATTACCTGACTCATGATTTAGAGTTGGGTGCTATAGTTTTTGCTTTGATGATTTGGAGACAACATTTATATGGAGCCACTTGTGAAATTTTTTCTGATCATAAAAGTTTGACACATTTACCTACCTAGAAAGAATTGAATTTAAGGCAGATGAGGTGGATGGAGTTGATTAGTGACTATGATTGTACAATTCATTATCATCAAGGGAAGGCTAATGTAGTAGCTGATGCATTAAGTAGAAAATTTACAGGGAGATTAGCTACTATTGGGAGTCATGATATTAGCTTGTGGTAGAATTGAGAGAAATGGGAATGCAGTTGAGTATCAATGATAGAGAAGTATTGATGGCAAATATAGTGGTACAATCTTCTACTATTGATCTCTGGTTACAGATGCAGAGTAGAGATGAAGGGATAGAGAAGATCAGACATGAAATATTGAGTGGGAAGCCTTTTGGGTTTAGAATTAGAGAAGATGGTTTGATGGTATTGAGACATAGAGTTTGTGTTCCCCATGATGTTGAGATGAGAAAGTAGATACCTAAGAGAGGCTCATTATTCTGTGTATTCTATGTACCCTGTTAACAATAAGATTTTTCCATACCCATAGTGATCCCAGTCTAGTGTCAGTGATAGTAGATAGACTTTTTAAATCATCTCAATTCCTTCCAATTAAAACTAATTAGAGTCCTAAAAAGTTGGTTGAACTGTATGTAGCTGAGATTGTGAGGTTGCATGGAGTACTACTGAGCATAGTGTCAAATAGAGATGCTAGATTTACATCTTGGTTTTTGGAGAGGCTTTCAGAAAGCCACCAGTATGCAATTATAATTTAGTACAACTTTTCATCCTCAAACAAATGAACAGACAAAAAGGATTATTAGAGTACTAGAAGATATGTTGAGGGCAAATGTGATGAGTTGTTAATAAGTTGGGATGCTTACTTGCTATTAATTGAATTTGCTTATAATAATCAACATCGATATAGTATTGGAATGACACTGTTTGAGGCATTATATGGTAGGAGGTGTAGAACTCTTATATGTTGGGAAGAAGTCAGAGAGAGAAATATATTTGGTCAATAAATTATTGAGTTAACAACTAAGAGGATCAAACTAGTTAGAGAGAACCTTAAAGTGGTTACATAACATATTTCGTATTTCACTTTTGTGAAATCACTTACATTATAAATCTCCTAATATTCCGAGCCAAGCTGTAGAAATTCAAGAAGATTTGACATTTATACAAGTACCAGTGAGAATTTTAGACAGAAAAGAACAAGTCTTGTGTAATAAAGTAGTTCCATTAGTTCAAGTTCTGTGGCGGAATAAAGATGTTAAATAAATTATATAGGAGCATTAGGCAAGAATGAGTAAAGAGTACCCCTAGCTTTTTCATGAGTTAGGTAAGAAAATTTTTGGGATGAAATTTTAATAAGGTTGGTAGAATTTTAATACTCGTGTTCTTAAAGTAAGGGTAAAGAAGTAATGTGATAGATATTACATGGAATTAAAATAATATATACGTGAATGATTTATTATTGAGTAAAATAATTCTTTTGAAAAAAGAGGGCAAAGGCTAACACCTGGACGCCCAGGTGTAGCCTTCACCTTGCAGGAAAAGTGCATGCAAGAAACAGAAGATAAAAGTATGTGTGCTGAAACGGTAGGGGCTTAATTATATACAATTTTTTTTTGTTTATTTATTTCTTACCAAATCCTATTTAGTTTTCTTCTTTCTTCAATTCAAATTAGTCACTTTCTTTAAACGCCTGAGAACTCAAAGAAAGGTTGAAAGATTGAAATTTTGAAGAGGTTTACAGAAGAATTTTAAAGAAATTCGAGGAAAGCTTTTAGAAAAACAAAAGGTAATAATGTGAATTTTATTTTTGAAATTATACATACATGAAATTACATGGAATTTGAAATTGAAATTTAAAGGGTATGAACTATGGAAGAATTGAAGAATAAATTAGAAATTTTAATATAAATAATATGTTAGGTGTTGACGATCAGCAATCAAGTGAAATTACTGAAAAGAGCAGGAAAGGAAACGAGGTGATCCACGGGTAGCTTTAAGTGCTACGTGGTGAGTTAGATTTACTTTTAGTAATCGAGATAAATATGAAATATAAAGTGATGATATTTGAATTAATTATTGAACTACAATGATTGGATGATATATGAAAGTTGATTGATTGATATTATATGAATAATTGATATGTTCAAAATTTATTATATGAGAATTAATATTAATGAAATAATGAGTTGATGAGATATATAATGAAAGGATAAATGAAATTATCAACAAGCTATGATTGATAATTTGATATGAAATATGACGAGATAATTTAATGAATATGATAAAAATAATAATTTTGAGAAAGAGCTGGATAGCTAAATTCAAGGCTTGAATGTATGTTTGCTTTATTTATTGCTCATATGCGTATTTTATATTATTGTTCATATGCATGAAATAAAATAATCGGGAAGGCAACAGGTCTAAATGAAAATAAAAGAACCATGGCAGCCGGTATATGCTTAAATTAAAAGAATTGGGAAGGCAACCAGTCTAAATGAAAATAAAAGAACCATGGCAGCCGACATATGATGAAAATAAAAGAACCGGGAAGGCAGCCAGTCTAAATGAAAATAAAAGAACCGGGAAGGCAACTGGGCTAAATGAAAATAAAAAGAACCGAAAAGGCAGCCGGTCTAAGCTAAAACATGTAAACCTATGGGAGGACATTCCCAAATGATAATATGAGATGATCTGTTAATTTAAATTCATGCATTGCATTTGTTTTAAATATTGATTATTATTGCTTAAGATGCTAAAGTGTTCACAAAGAGACATATTTGATAAGAAAGAAATATGAAAGTATGATACGATAAGAATTATCTGAGTGATTGATTATATGCTGTGAACTTCATAATGAGGAAATTATGAGGTTGAATTGATAATCTCAAGATAATTAAATAGATGAGAAGAAAGATTGATATATTTGATGATTAACTTAAGAAGAGATTGATAAATGATGAAGATTATGATATGAGTAGTGATAATAGAATGCTATTATCGAATTATATGAGATATAGATGAATGAATATTGCAAGACTATTTGAAAATTTGAATTACGAGATGTGATTGGAATTATACAAATTGAATACTTTTAGTAAATTTAATTCACTAAGCTTGTGAAGCTCACTCTTCATTGTTAAATAATTTCAGCTAGCAAGCAGAACTGATAGATTGGTGAGCTAAGATTTAGACTGAGTCATTATTTGTAAGCCATGTGGTCCACATCAGACTAATGGAAAGAAAAAGAATATTTGTAAATATGCATGCATAATATGTTGTATATAATATTTCAATTGGGATCTTAATAATGTAACTCCTCTGTCGAGGGTTGAGGATTTATGTATGTAGATAATTTCAGTTGATGTTTTTATATTATTGAATATATGTGTCTTGCTAGGATTTCAAAATGTGAAGACACTGTTTTGGGGGTGGCCAACTCGGGATGCGTCGTTACAATACATTATCCGATATTTTGGATTTTCAAGAAATATTTGTTGAAAAAATAAATTCCACTCATTATTGCAAGAAATAAAAGTCTGTGTTGGATAGCACACAAAACTGAGCCTTGGAAAATGAAGTTTGGTGAAATTATATATAACTTTAAGGTTTAATTACAATTTGCTCCCATGTGATTTGGGCCACATCAAATTCAACCACTGTTTTTTTTAAAGTATACCAAATTGGTACGTTGTGGTTAGATCATTATCCCAACTATATTAATGGCAATAGTTTAAAGGACATTTTACCGTCAATCTATAGAAAAAACAATCATTTGAGAACAAGTAAATAACACAATTATTTATTTTTGTACATAAAAATTAACCAAATCTCACATTGAAAACATATTATCTTAAATCTTTCACAAGATATAATGATCTTGACATCTTTTATTCTAAGTGTGTAAGATTTTATCGTTGTATAGTTCCTGTGGTAATTTACACATATACATTGAATTAGAACCCCCACAAACACAAAGGCCAATTGTGAACTTGTTTACTTTGCAACCACGATAGCAACTAACACAATTTGTGGGATGTTAGAATTGAACATGCTTCACCTCTTCAGCCACTTCGCTAAACTTACAAAAACAAAAGACCCCTTGCATGACTTTGGCTCGCAACCAAGCTTTTGGCCTCTACATTGACTTGGTCCCAATTAAATATAATCACTTTAGTTTAAATTTTTATTAAGTTGGTACTTTCTCGTTAGATCGATCCTTTTCCAAACCAGGTTAAAGACTTTAATTTAATGAACATTTTTTGCCCCATTGAACTCGACACATGAAAAGTTAGAGCCTAAAATAAACAATATGTGAACTAATTTCACGAAAATTAACAAAATCAACAAAAAATGATGGTGAAAATAAAGATTAAATGTTACTTTTGTTATATGTTTTTCTTTAAATTAGTTCATATACTCTTCGTTTTAGAGTATAAGTTCTTATGTATCAATTTCATTGGCGCATAAATGTATATTAAATTGTTGTCAATGTTAATATAGTTAGGATAGTGAGTTAACAACAAAGACCGATTTGATACACTTTAAACCATAGTAGTTGAATTTTTGGCTCAAACAATAAGAGGCAAAACAATGAAATATAACTTAACGCGATAAGAAATAGAACAACCAAGAAATCAAACTTGAGTTAGAATGTGACTTGGGCTGTAAAATAAGTTATGTATTAACTAGGTTACGATTTTTTCCTTCGTTTTAAAAGAGAATATATTTTAAATGTATTCATAAGTGACAATGTCATTATTATTTGTTTCCGTTATGAAAATAAATATTTCGAGATCACATTTTATTTATATGGAAAGTTTTCTATTTTTGGAGGTTCTTGAATGCCATATTTACCTCTTCTGTTATTGTTAACAATAAAACATGTCAACATTAATTTAGAATTCTTGATGATTTTGACACCCTAAGCATCAAAACATTGATAAAGGTATAGAAATAGAAAACTCCTTGTAAATTCCTCTCAATTAAAAAAAAAAAAACTCTTAATCAAACCCACCAACACTAAAGCAGATTTTGATAATCCTAATATATTTCAAGTGTAACAATTTTAACAAATTGGTAAGATGTCCGCGATTAGTTTGATAGATTATTCTATGCCACCGTAATCCTTCACATCTACATATGTAGAAATATTCAATGATGCATGAGTTTCATGTATCATTCATCGATTTACCATTTCATTTCCCGCTTTTCATTATTCTTGTGTTAGCACATTACATGGAATTTTTCATTTGGAAGCATATATATTGGAACATTGAATTCCACATATTATTCAAAAAAATTAAATTTTGCGTTTGAAATTAACATGGAACTGAGCCTTTAAAAAATTGAATATGGTGAAATTATATATCTTTTACGGTTAACAACAATTTTACACCATGTGATTTGGGCAAAATTAAATTCAACCACTGTGGTTTGAAGTGTACCAAGTTGGTACCTTTTGGTTAATTAGGTCGTCTTCCCAACTATGTTAACGACCTTAGATTAATGGATATTGTCACGTCAATGAAGCCGACACATGGGAAATTAGCACCTAAAATGAAGAATATATATATATATATAAACGAGTTTCAAGAAAAATAAACAAAAAATGATAGGCAAAATTAGGATTGTGTGTTAGTCTTCCTTGTCTTTCCCTTCAAATAAGTGTATATACTTTTCATTTTAGGTGCTAATTATAACAACCTATCCGAAGCAAGCCCTATCTAGATGGAATCATTAAGTGCTAACATGAAATGTCATGCATATACCACGCTCTAAAATGCAACATTTCACCATTCATAATTCCAAATCAATCCATCACACCATACAATAAAAATATTTACATATGCAATATGTCATTACCGTATTAACTCATGTATACAAATTTATAGCACAAAGTTTTGCAAAGGACAATCAGTAAT
This sequence comes from Bretschneidera sinensis, assembly GCA_023935145.1. Taxonomy (NCBI): domain Eukaryota; kingdom Viridiplantae; phylum Streptophyta; class Magnoliopsida; order Brassicales; family Akaniaceae; genus Bretschneidera; species Bretschneidera sinensis. Next base: position 74,199,133 of record CM043702.1, on the reverse strand, counting down.
ACTTATTTCCTTAAGGATAGTCAACTAAATGTAGACCCAAACAATAGCTGAGGATGTCGTTCCCATGGACCCACCTAAGAATACTGACTTGACTGCTTTCCACTAGATCTTACTCCAAATCTTTGCTAGCCACTTGAGGGAAAAATTTAGAAAAAAGCCCAATTATGTTTACTGAAAAAAAGTACTCAATTTTTCTTGCTTTGCTTACCGAGCCTTATTATTTATTTGGTTTTAAGTTGTTGTTTCCATATGTATGGGTGTGTGTTCATATATATATATATATATATATATATATATATATGTATGTATTTATATACAAATATGTATATCTTGGATCAAACCCAACAATTGTACATATATTCAAGGAATAGGAGGAGTTCGCAATGCACATGACCCCATCAATTCTAAATATCAACCTTCACACATTTCAATATCACAACACAATTTCAGTTCATACCATCCATTCAAAATCAACCTTCACGTATTTCTATATCATTACACCATTTTCAGACCTATCAGCACAACACATCAATCATCAAAGAAAAAATACAGCAAAAAGGATGCTCATGCACAACAAAATCTCCATACCATTCTTCATTCCAACATCTCTTCCCTTTTCAATCATCACAAGGGGATGTCTCCCCATATGCCAACACGTTAGCCATCATCATAATCCAGACTAGTGAAAAGCCCATCATTCTTTGGACCTGAAGGTCCTACTATTAATAGAACTAAAATTTAAATATACCGAGTTGTGATTAATTAAAAAGAAACCCGTGGTCAATACCGTTCCTAGTCCAGCCTCCCTTTCTGTAGTCCTACATGTTCTAGGACTTGTAGGTCTTATTATTATTATCTTTGAATTTAGTCTGAAATGCACTCACATTCATCACATAAGCCAAAACAAGATAAATACAATTTCAACATACCACACAATGTATATAACTCATATTCACAACTAGCTGACACATTATCTTACCAACTGATTTACCTAATAACATTACATAGTCTAATATATTAATATATGAATACTACTTTAGAGACATATACATAGCAAGATACATATATATATATATATATATATGTATATATAAATATACATATATATATATGTATGTATGTGTATGTATGCGTATATACATACATACATATATATATATATATATATATATATAATCCTTAGTACATACATACACACATATATATATATACATACACACATATATATATATACATACACACATATATATATATACATATATATATATATATATGTATATCCTTAGATTTCTCATGTTCATCAATTATCTAAGTTTTAGAGTTCTTAAGTCCTTCTCGAGTACTAGAAGTAATATGAACTCACCATGCTACACGACCAAATAAACTAGCTTTGAGCGATCCTTTGAAGTAGTTGGCTTTCTTTTTCACTGTTATCTAGGTGATCGATGAAACTTGAACCTATGAAGTAGTTGGTCTCCTTTTTCATCATTATGAATTCTTTTTCAAGATGTGACTACATCTGAAAAGATCTTAACCACCACCTACACAACATATTTAGTTGTTAAGATTTGATCTAACTCTGAATAGCTCAAGAGATCGACCATGCTTATTTAATTTTTTTTTACAAAAACACTAAAAAGGTAGAGAAAAACATAAATATCAAATTTGTTAGTTTTAAAAACCAAAAAAAGAAAAAAAAATTTAACTTGTCCGCTTTAAGAGTCCATTGCTTTTCTTTTATGACCATCCTTCTAAGGTTGGCTAACTCTTCTCATCTGTCTTTTATTTCTTTTGATCATTAACTAGTATATTTTTTTGTCATTCTAAAATCTTCACTTTTTAAAAAAAAAACAATTAGTGATAATGAATTGGTGGGTATTATAAGTGTAACGACCCATCCCGAAAGAACCACATAGTTCCATTCGAAGTGGCATCATTACCTTTGAACATCGAGAATTTGAAACTGATATAACCTGCGATCCAGTCCTTACTATCATATTTTCTTAGAGTTGGTGCATACTTCAACGCGTCAAGATCTATAGAACCCCTGACGACCATGGGGTCCCGTTCCCTAGAGAGCGGACAGGGGTTAGGGGGCAATGCCTTTGAAATTTTTAAGCCCTGTACATGAGTTGGGTCTAGTTTTTTGCTTGGGGGTTTGAGCTTGGTCTGATGAATAGCCATGGTTTTGCAGTGGGGCAGAAATCCTAATTAGGGCATCTTAAGTTGCTTATAAATACTCTCTATGTACTGAGCACACATTGTAAAATGAGAGATTTGTGAGGTTGATAATAGTGAAACTTCTGGTAGGACATAACCCTATTATGGGGTAAACCTGGGAATATCGTGTCTTATTTTCTTTCTGTTTATAATTTTTGTGATTGACAGGTCTCAAATCGTTTAATTGGTATCAGAGCCTTGTGTTCGAGGATTAACAATTAGAGATGTCGATTGTATCACAGATTGAAATCGAGAAGTTCGGAAGGAAAAGCTTTGAGTTGTGGAAATTGAAGATGGAGGATCTACTCATGGATATATATATGTTGATGGTGATAGTCAATGAGATGTCAAAGAGTACGATAAGTATGACAATAGTGTCCACAACAGAGGCAGTGTTACCGGTGGCGGTTTCGACATCATCTACAACGGCCATCTTAGAGTGGGTAAGCTCTATCGGAAGGCACAAAGTCTGATTCAGCTATACTTGGCTGATTCTGTCTTGATAAATGTTTCTGGAGAGAAGATTGCGGAAGATCTTTGGAAGAAGCTGAAAAACCTTTATCAGAGTAAATCTCTAGTAAACAAACGGTTTATGCGGAAGAAGTTTTACAACCTTCGGATGGTTGAGGGCGATTCTTTCTCTGTTCATTTACATGAGTTCAACACTTTGATAGGTCAGTTATTGTCTATCAGTGTTAATGTGACAGATGATGATAAGGTTATTACACTGCTCTGGTCACTGCTTAATTCATGGGATAACTTGATAGTTGCGATAGGTAGTAGTACAACTGATCTGTCATTTGAGAATGTCATGGTAGCCTTATTGTCTGGGGAGATGAGGCGGTAGGGTACAAAAAACTCGTCAAAGAAAGCCTTATCTGTGAGAGGGCGAACCCATGATAGAGACTACCAGTAGTTTGGTGATAAATCCAAGTTCAGGGGAAGATCAAAAAGTGGGGATAAATCTAGATTGAAGTGTTTGAAGTGTAGGAAGCCCAGGAATCTAAAGAAAGATTACAGAAGTAAGAGAGTGAACCCTGAAAAGCGAGCATATGAGATATCAGCTTCATGAAATAGGAACCAGTATGATGATGATGATGCTGGTGAATTAAATATGGTAGCCTTTATAGCTCATTTAGATCAAAATGTTTAGATAATTCAGACAGAAGCATAATTTCACATGACACCTCACAGGGATTGGTTTCGTGAGTATAAAACCTTTGATGGGGGAAACGTTTTATTAGGAGATAACTCTCAAGTGAAATTTATTGGTCGTGGGAAGGTGAAGTTGAAGATGAATAATGTGATGGTCAGGACACTCCCAGGTGTGATTCATATTCCGGGTCTCAGCAGGAACCAGATGTCAGTTAGCAAAATGACAGACGGGGGAGTGAATTTCAGCTGTGACAAAAATTCATGCAAGATGACTCATGGATCCTTAGTAATCGCATGAGGTGTTCGATATGGTACATTATGACAAGTTGCTAGGAAATACAGTACAAAGTTAGTGTAGTTGAGGTTTTATCTCTGAAGAGGCGACTGATGATGAGGCGAAGTCCTCTATGTTGTGGCATCAATGGCTTGAGCATATCGATGAAAAGGGACTATCTACTTTATTGTTAAAGTAGATGGTGAAGGGTTTCTCAGATTGCTCCATGAGATTCAGTTTCTGTAAGCATTATCTACATGACAAGCAGAACCGTGTGAGTTTTAAGTCTACTGGCACGAGGGTGAAAGGTATTCTGGATTTGATACATAGTGATGTGTTTGGGCCAGTTCCAGTCCAATATCTTGGAAAATAAAAGTATTACATCTCTTTTATTGCTGATTCTTCAAGGTATGCATCGATTTATTTCATTAAGAGTAAAGCTGAAGCATTTGATAAGTTTCGTGAGTTTAAAGCATTGGTAGAAAATCATATGCAAAGAAAGATAAAGGTACTGAAAACAAATAATTAATGGAATTTTGCTCAGACAAGTTTGAGTGGCAAGCAGCATTGCAAGACAAAAAAAAATCCATATACACCTCAACAAAATAGGGTGGCCGAGAGACTCAATCAGTCACTCATAGAGAAATTGAGGAGTATGCTGAGTTATGTAGGTCTCAATCAGTCACTTCTATTTCTTTCTGTTTATAATTTGTGTGATTAACAGGTCTGGAATCACTCATATTTTAGGACTACTTCATAAACATGTACACTACCATGATTTCTTTACACTTTATACATAGTATTTTGGTTACAACCAAGGATCTACAAAATATACAACTTTTCCATTTACTACATCTAAGATAAACTAAATTATACACTTATAAAAAAATGGAGGTATATACATAATCTATTCAATCAAAACATAATAAGGAGTAGACTTCTGCTTATAACCCACCTAAACAAAATTCTCTTTTAGTCACTCCTTCACCTGCAACTTTAATGTCTCAAAAAGGCTTTCCTATAAGATTGAAAGAAAGGAGAATGAGTTAAAAAGCTCAACGAGTAATCACATTACTCGGAATAACTGTTAAATTAAACCACAATATGATTAAATATTTTCAATCTTCGCAATAAGTAAAATGAAATAAAAACGAATGTAGTGATCATTCTTTAATTCATAAAACAAAAACTCATGTAAGATTATTCTAATCAAACAAGATACATCACCTTCCCGTAATTAACTATTTCATACCCTTCATTGGGTAATAATTCCAATCTTAAATCATAGCATTATAATGAAATGCCATGAAATGCAAATTTTAAAAATGATTATTTATTTCCCATTTTAAGGTTCCTTTAATTTCATGAGTTAATTTTTAACACACGGGGACATCTCCCCATGTACTGGTACATTTCACATTCTTCCAAATATCAGATCCCCTCTACCTAGGTAACAACCTACTCTAGGCGGGATCCTAACATTTTCTCCACCTAGATAACAACCTACTCTAGGTGAGGTCCATCAATCCCCATCACCTAGGTAACAACTAACACTAGGCGAGGTCCTTCCATTTTCACTCAGTTTCATCTTACTTTCCACTTGGTTCCATAATATCATTAAGAAAATGCATGTCATATGAAATGCATTCGTAACACATATTATAGTAGAAGCAATTCCTCAAATGTAATTCCATCAACATATTCACATCATATTTTACTTCCAAATACACATATCGTTATTTATATTAAGCACACATATATTCATATCCTTATAGGATTTGTGTTTCCCACTTGGTATATATATATATATATATATATATATATTTTATCTTATAAATCACCACACTTACTAAGAGTAAGGTGAAACTCACCTTAATAGCATCAAGTGCTATTCTTGGGTTTTCTCCTTGCTTTTCCTACGCTCTTACACCACACCTAAAGTATATATCTTTTAGTATGACAATTCAAGAAATATAAGAATTTCATATTTACATGTAACAACAAATATAGTCAAACAAGAACCATTGTTCTCCTTAGTTTTTCTTTCTCCTTTCATAATAAATTCTAACTAACAACTTCTAACCACGAGACTCACTTTTTTCCAAGCAAAGTTCATGGTAAGTCATAAACAAGCTTAAACTCCCCAAGAGTTAAGATTAATTTACTCACATCATTTCAATTCTCTTGATCTTACTTCCCTCCAATTTATTTATTTATCAAACTTCTACTTTCAATTTAAAAACTTATAGCATCAAGAAACATACCAATCTAGTAGTCTTTACATCCCATGATCTCAAATTTTAAAAAATTAGTCATTACAACACTTAATTAAAATTAAAAGTCATACTTTTCCATTTAATACTCCTTCCAAGCTTACTTATCATTAAAATCATCTAACTTAGAGACTTTCATTTTAATACTAACTAGAATTAAAATTTAAACAAGTTTTATCATTCTATAAATCTATAATTCCATATATTTGCAAACTTCCCATTTACATAGTAATTAAACTCCGAATTTCCAACTTAGAGTAATTGCCTTAAAAACTCCAATTTTCTAAAAGCATCTTCTTTTTTAAATCCTTGAATTTAACAAGAAAGTTTCTTAATCAAAGGGGTTCTTTTAGGTCTATCAAAGATTGTATACCTCATACCCCAATAATTTAATTTTCAAACACACCCAACATAACATTAAGGATTTCCATAATACATTTTATAAATCCAATCCCACAAATTCTCTAATCATCTTGTAATTCTCACTAATCACAAACCCATCATTACTAACACTTTTCTAACATCAAGACTCTTTAATTTTAACAATACCCATACATAAATTTTTTTTACATCATCATCAAAATTTAAATTTAACTTATGCTCTTATAATCTTTGTCATCAACACATGAACATCAACTTTCCATAATTCAAAAATAATGAAATTAAACCCAAATGACCTTAAACAAAGCTCCAAAATAAACTTTAAGAAGTCTAAAATATCTTAGGAAAGATAGATATTCAAGAATACCTAAAAAAATGGGAAAACAGTCAAAACAAACAAAAGAACATAGGTAGGAGGTTGCAGCAAGGGGACTTTAAACTTTGGGGGCAAAAAGACTTTCTTTGGTAGGGTTTTGACTTTGTGAAATATGGAATAAAATGGGTTTTGAAAATGAAAAAAATTCTTAGCTTTCTTATCTCTATTTTTTTCTTGATTTTTGGAGAAGAATAAGTGAGATTCTAGAGTTTTCTTTCCCTTTTTAAACTCCCCCTTACCCTTGAGCACTTACTCTTATATCCCTCCTCAAATTATTTTAGGAATTTGCAAGTCCTTTCCTCTTATTTCTCAATAAGACAACTAAAGCCAAATTCTTTCCTTTCTATTTAAAAAATAAACTTATAATACTTTTTTAACTCACACTAAAACACCCTTTAATTAAATATCTAGAGCTATTTCTTTCGACAAATCTAATACACTCTAATACGGGCATTTAGTTCCAATATTTACACAAACATGAATCAAAACAACACAATTTAAAATCAGATTCTACAACAAGAACACCCATGAACACTAAAGCCAACAATACACTTGTTTACCATTTAACCGTGGCGGCAGCTAACACAATATGTTGGACATTAGAATTGACCTTGCTTCATCTCCTTTGCCACTTCCACTTTCAGAAACAAAAGCCACCCTTACACGAGTTTCTCTCGCAATCAAGCTTATGACAAGTTCAATACACTCTAAAGGGCTACTGCAACAAACTGACACCTATATTTGTAACTCAATACCTTGTAAAAAATCTCCCAACAGTTTCCACAGTTTAAGCATCACTGATATACTATAAATCACCTATCTAATTATTAGAAATATATCACAAAAACAAATATAACTCAACTCAGTTCAACTTGACTAAGCTTTAATTATAAGATCGTTAATTAGGTAAATAAAAATAAATAAAACAATAAACTAATTCATATATGGTTAATTACAATTTATCTCTGGTTTGCGCTAAATTAAATTTAAGCACTTTAATGGGAATTTTTCTCACTAATGAAGTCGATAAATGAGAAGTTCGCACCTAAAATGAAGAATATAATAACTAATTTCACAAAAAAAAAAAATAAACAAAATCAACAAAAAGTGATTGTGAATGAAACCGATTTATGAGAATGTAGCACCTAAATTGAAGAATAAAATAATTAATTTCACAAAAAATTAATAAAATCAACAAAATGTGATGGCAAATATCAGGATTATTTGTCAATTTCATTGTTTTTTCCTTCAAATGAGTTCATATATTATTCGTTTTAAACTATAACTTCTTATGTATTTCATAGGCTCTAAAATGTTCATTGAACTGACATCGATGTTAACCTAGTTGGGATAAAGATATAACCACAAACACCTAACTGATATACTTTAAACCACAATAGTTGAATTTGATTTGACCCCAAATTAAAAGAGGCAAATTGTAATTAATTGAAAAATATAACTCAATCAAAAGAATGAGAGAGAGAGGAGTGATTTATTTGACACAATAACAGATAGGATAACCAAGAAAACCAACTAGAGTGAGGCTTTATCTATTTGATTTCATTAGTATACGACTTGATCATGTTGTATTTGAGTTATGTATTAGCTAGGTTACTATTTTTCACTTTTTTTTTCTTGAAAGTGCATATATTTGAGCCATATTTATAAGTGAATGCCTTATTACTTTGATAATTTTTTTTCTTCTAAACAGATCGATCTCATAAAGTACAACTTGTAAGAAGTGTTAGGATCCTTTTCTGTAATGACCAAAAATAAATTTTCTCAGATGCACCAATTGATGAGTATTGTCACATCAATAATTAATAGTTTTATATAGATCTCATTCAGTGGGGCATTATGGAAAAAATCTCACTTGCTTGTTACAGCTAGCTAGGTCTCTTTTGTTAATATTATTAAGTGGGTTTATTGCAAATTTGTCTTGAAATTTAGAGATGGATTCAAATTTAGTCCATAGACGAAAAAAGGTAATAAACGAATCCCTAAACTCACATGTTTCCCACAATGTGGTACTTTGTCCACAACAAGAAAAAGACTTATATGTAGGCTTAAATTAACATAAATAATGATATCACTGAGGGAATTTTTGGCTCTCGACACTAGCTAACTGTGTATAATCTCAACTTCTTTTTGTTTATAATTCGAGTTAGTTAATTACCACAAGACTTGTAATGACCCGAGATGGGGTCAACTCTTGGTATCCTACATTGCCTAGAGAGGATGTGTTTGGGTGGGTTGTTTATGTAATGACCCATCCCGAGTGGTCCCATCCAAGACGGTGTCGTCACTTTTTAGATCCAAGCACGACACATATATGCAACAATTATTGCATTAAATGTTGAAAATAATTACAAATCTTTTTCCTCGATTTTTTTTACATAGGAGTTACAACTTTCTTTACCATACTTACAATATTCACATTCTATACAAAATTTACAATATGCATGTGTCACGACTCGCGTGGGACCCGCGTGTTAGAGAGTTTCCTAGTACAACTGTTGATTATAATGTACAACATTGTACTGCATGTGCACTACCAGGTAGTACCTTATACTTTCGTACTACACTTGTACTACACTTATAGTACCGTAGGATTATGACACTTGGCAAGATGTTAGCCAGGGATGTAAATGAGCTCTCCCTATATAAAGGGGCCTCCCCCTCACTTGTAAACGATTTAATCATTCAAGCAATAGCAAGCTCTCTAGCTTTGTCTCATATTCTTTTGTGTTATCTTATTTTCTTTGAGTGGTTCTCTTGAGTAGCTAAGAGGAAGGCTGACTTAGGCATTCCAAGGAGGTGTTTCTGAGCCTAAGGCTGCACAGTTAGCGACATAAGCTTGCAGCCCATGACAAATGGTACCAGAGCCTAGCTCATCGAGAGTTTTGAGAAGAGATAGCGACCATTTCCAATGCTAGCAACCTAGCTCATGACAGTTATGAGACCTGAGGGAGGGCGGCCAAGAAGACTAGTTCAAGGGCTGTGATGTTAAGCATAGATGATCGCTTGGTTAAGGTGGAGTTAGTCGTGGGGGAAATACGGGATAAGTTTGATGTTGTGCAATTATCCACCTTAATTAATAAGAAAATAATCAAACTTGTTTTACTTGCAAGTGCACAAGTTCAACAGTAGCATAGTGTGCAAATGCGAGACCATCTCCACAGGGATTGGTGAATTTCGTTTTAGAATCAGTTTCACAATATAAAATGATAGAAATAAATATTGAGTCTAGATTGATAATGATAAGAACATAGGACTTTGATATCCACCACTAATCATACTTTCCTAATAAGTAATGTGTCAATGCTTTAGCCCTACCATGAATACCTAATGGTTGTCAACCTAAGGGCTTGGTCTGCTCCTTAAGCTATTGATATCCCTAAGCAACAAGTTAGGCATGGTGTATACTCTAACTCTTTTCTTTCTTAAGGGATTCAGCATGGTGTATACTGAGTTGTTCCTTAAGAGAGCATAAGGTTTATGGAAATCAACAACCACATGAGACCTAAGGCATGTTGTATACTCCTAAGTTCCCATATTGATTAACCCAAGAATCCGACGTGGATTTTTTTGTTACTATTGCCAGACCCAGGACTCAGTCATCCAAATTGATCTAACTAACTAATCCATACCACATGCATACGTTGATCAGACAAACACATATGAGGAATTCAATAAAACAGGCATTAATCAATTTAAGCATCATAACATGGTTATTTCCACGGCAATAATACTTATATATAGAAAAGCATAATTAGGGCTTCACTCAAGCCCTATTAAGAAGTTAGTTACAAATGTTGTTTAAGCAAAACATCATAAACTAAACTAAGTAGAAAGATAAAGCCTGAAGAATACTATGGAGAAGGGTCGTCACTTCCTCTCCAAAGCTTACAAATCAAAGCAAAATCAAAAAGTAAAGTTTCTATGCTTTACAAGCCTATATATAGGGTTCTAAGGACACCTCGAAACCTTAATTTCCAAAATAAGTCCGAAAGAAATCTTTCCAAAACTGGCTCTGCCGCCTCTCTGTGCATGTGCACTCGATCGCATGCTTTTGTGCTCAAGTGTAGGGTTGTGCTCGAGCCTTCTAGATGTGCGCACGGGTGCTTGTGTGCTCAAACATAGCAGTGTTGCGCTCGATCATACTTATCTGGTTCCAGATCTTCAGTTTTTTTCCTTAGAGCTCCAAAATGCTATCTTTTCTTCAAAGACCTATAAAAAACACAGAAAACACAAAAATGAAATAGAATATACTGAAATACATAAACAAAGAGCTTAACAACTGCAAATTAAAGGGCTTAAATATGAATATTTAAGCACTTATCACCCCCCCCCCCAAACTTACATATTACTAGTCCCTTAGCAATACAAAATGAAAAACTAATTGAAAAAACAAAATCGAAGATAAATTCATCATTCATGTTATCTAAAAATTTGGGTTGCCCATAAAACCATGATGTTTGTTCATGAGTAGGCTTAAAATATAAACACATCTTCGCAATGAATAAGGATTTTAAATTCTAATTACTTATATAAGGCTGGTTTAAGGGATCTCAAGTTTGACTTAGTGTGTGGTAACTTAGCACATAAAAGATGAAGCTTCCAAATATCTCCACTGTATAGTGTTTCGGTGCCTTAACATTCATCGAATTTCCTATCAGAATGAACATTAATGGCATAGTTTTATTTCTTTTCTTTTATTACGAGATTTTTGCCATGTTGAGTTCCATTAAGCTTTCTAATTGACCTATGTAGCGAGTGTTTAGCCAATGACTCCCAAACCAGATGGTTTTAGGGCATTAGGTGTAAAGACACCCCTAAGGACTTACTAACTCGAGTAAAAAAGGCTACAAAACTAATTGGTCTTAATGCTGCCAAGCAAAATTCCCACCTTTTGACGTAAACACTCACTGCTTACCGAGGCAAGAGGTCCAGTTACTCAGTGGAAAGTTTATTTAATGATCATTAGGAGCATTTTATTTTCTCTTTTTGTGCAATAAATTTTTTTCTATTTTCCTATGCTAAAGTGTTCATCTAACAAGTCATCCGGTTATAGTTAAGCTATAGAAACAAACATATTAAAATCACATGTCATATCCTTACAAAATTATGTGCTAATGTGCTCATGTCAGATTAAATCAAACTTGTGAATTCTTAAATGCCTTAAAGTAAGTAATTAAACTTTTAAAACTTTTATTATTAGACCATGTGTTCTGGATTTTAAGCTTACTGATGAAATCTTATCACACTATTTGTTTAGATCAACCATAATTTTCAGAACAATATGAACATGCATTTATCTTTTCAATAATAATAAAAAAAAACTGGGATAGAGTGTGTGTGAATGTGTCTCCCATACCCCCAAACTTAAATTACACTTTGTCCCCAATGTGTGAAGAACATGGAAAGATCTGACCTGGGAGATGGAGAACTAGTTGGCTGGCATGGCTCATAGCACACCCCCAAACTTGAACTGATGCACACACATTGCCCCTGAAAAAGAAAAATGAAAGTAATACCGAAAAACAAAAGATACTAAAAGTAAATAGTTATGAGAAAAACAAAAATTCATCATAAAAATAAATACTAACAAGAAATGTGAAAAATACTAAAAACAAAAGGATATGCTGTGGGGTGCCTCTCATTAGCGCTAAGTTTTACGTCTTCAGCCAGACGGTCTTATTCCCTCCCAGAAAAGCATAAGTTGAATGCACCAGTAGTTGCTTCAATGCCAAATTTGGTGCTTAGATGCTTTAGAGAGGCCTCAAGGATGTTCACAGCTTCACTGATGTTATCAGTAACATCTGCAGATTCTGGCTCAATATCTGCTCTTGTGAAACCATGGGTGAGGGTGGACTCCAATGGATTAAGGTGATGGACATGAAAGACTTCCTCAACAACACTTTGCATCATGCATACATTAAAACATTTCGTATCATCTTGGGGTAATTTGAATGTATCAAATATTGTGAATTCAACCTTCTCACCATTTACCTTCATACTTACAATACCTTTTTTCACATAAATTTTTGTATCAGCAGTTCTTATAAAGGGTCATCCTAAGATGATGGGCAAAGGCAATGGCATAGGAGATTCTTCCATATCTAATACAATAAAATCAACAGATAAAATAAATGGACCTACCTTTACCAAGATATCCTCAAGAATACCTTTTGGTCTTTTGATGCTTCTGTTTGCCAATTGCAAGGTGATGGAAGTTGGTTGAAGCTCCTCTAAACCTAGTGTCTCAAATATATTGTATGGCAGCAAGTTGACACCAGCCCCTAGGTCTAGTAATGCACGCTCGAACAGCTGGTTACCTATGCCGCAAGGAATGGTAAAACTACCTGGATCTTTTAGCTTTGGTGGTAGTTTTCTTAGTAACACCGCACTTACCTCTTCAGTTAAAGCCACTGTTTCATGCTCCTGGAATTTCCTTTTATTAGTGCAACAATCTTTCAAAAGTTTAGCATATACAGAAATTTGTTTAATTGCATCTAATAAAGGAATGTTAATCTCAACTTTTTTTAAAGTTTCAAAAATATCAAGCAATTTATTCTCTTTCTTTAGCTTTACTAACCTTTGAGGGAAGGGTGGTGCATTCACCTTCTCCATCTCACTTACCTTTGATGTGGATGCTTTATTTAGAGATGCTTGTGCAGGCTCATCAGCGCCTATGATCTTACCATTTCTGAGAGTTGTCACGACATTCAGTTGCGGGTGTCCTCTTGGATTAGGTAGTGCTTGGGTTGGAAGTTCACCCAGCTTTATTTCACTTAGCTCCTTAGCCAATTGCCCCACTTGTACCTTTAGTCCTTGAATGGCTTGTTCATGCTTTGCAGTGATTTGTCTTTGCTCAGTCTAAAATTTTCTTTCCTCTGTCATGAACTGTTCTTATGAAGTCATCAACTGTTGTTGCTGAGTTGCCAATTGCCTCACAATGCTCTCTAGGTCACTCTCCTTTGATTCTGAAACTGAGTGGGCTGCTGATTGGGAGTTCCTTTGTTTCTCTTGAAGGTTCAAAGCATTTTGATTGTTAGTCCATGAGAAGTTGGGGTGGTTTCACCATCTAGGATTGTAGGTATTTGAATATGGGCTATTCTTAGGAGGATAGTTGTTTGGTCCCACATAATTCGCTTGCTCTGGATCTGCAGATGAATATAAAGGACAAGTCTCAGTATTATGATCTAAATGAAAACATATAGCATATACCTGGAGTGGTGTAACTGGTGGACTAGGTGAGGCGTTCTGAGCGGTCATGGCTTTAACAAGCAGATCTAGCTTCCTCTCAACAGCAACTATCTGATTAGAGGATCCACCATTTAGAATCACCTCATACATACCTTTGCTCTTAACTCCTTGTCTACCTTTAGAGGAGAATTGCTGGGTGTGCTTACTTAGTGTCCTAAACAGCTCCATGGCTTCTTCACTGCTCTTCTCCATCAGCACACCTCCACAACCTGAATCCACAATACTTTTATTAGTATCACTCAAACCTTCATAGAAAGCTTGTACCAGTTCATTCTGAGGTAGATTGTGATGTGGGCATTTGATTAGCAGCTCGTTGAAATGTCCCTATGCCTCAAAGAATAGGTCTCCATCCTTCTATTGGAAAGATTGAATCTCCTTCCTCATTTACCTTTTCTTTTGAGCTGAGAAAAACTTTCTTAGGAACTTACTGGCCAACTTTTCCCAAGTGTGGATAGAAATTGTAGGCAATGAATTGTACCATAGTTTAGCATTATCTTTTAATGAAAAAGGGAAAAGAATTAACTTGATTCCTTCTTAGTCTAGGCCCCGGATATGCTGGAACTTACAGAGATCAAAGAACTCCCAAAGATGCAAATGTGGGTCCTCAGCAGGTGTACCCCTAAAGTGAGTTAATGCACTGAGTATCTGCGGAGATATGTAATAATTGCCTTCCACCTCTGGTTGATAAGTAATGCATGATGGCTGGTAGGTTCCATGGGATGAAAGAGTGCTTCATAGGTCTTCGCTCAGGTGGTTGTTGGTTTTCTAGCTATTATGCCATTGGTGCTTCTCCCTCGAATTCTTTTTTTACCTCCTCAACATTGTCTCTAAGCCTTTGTCGAATGGTCTGCTCAAGCTCTGTATCGAGGGGAAAGAAAATTGGATGCCTGGATCGAACCCCTTGCATGAATCAACAAAAATCACATCAGTGCAGCAGTTTAGTACTGCTGCTCGTGTAGACTCTACCTCAAATGCACTCGATCGCACAAGGTGCTATACTCGAGCACAATGTCACAGAGAGCTTCTGCTGTACTGCCTGAAATAGAAAACGAAAAGGAAATAGATTAGGTTTTTGATGAAACAAAATAAAAATGAAAAACAGAAACTTAGAATTTTGATAAAAATAAAACAGAATAAAATAAAAACAAAAACGACTAAACTAAACAAAAAATAATTCTAAAAATAAATTTAGCGCAATCCCCAGCAACAGTGCCAAAAACTTGTTGTGCAATTATCTACCTAAATTAAAAAGAAAATAATCAAACTTGTTTTACTTGCAAGTGCACAAGGTCAACAGTAGCATAGAGTGCAAATGCGAGATCATCTCCACAGGGATTGGCGAATTTCATTTTAGAATCAGTTTCACAAAAGAAAATAATAGAAATAAATATTGAGTCTAGATTGATAATGATAAGAACATAGGGCTTTGATATCCACCACTAATTATACTTTCCCAATAAGTACCGTGCTAATGCTCTAGCCCTACCATGAATACCTAATGGTTGTCAACCTAAGGGCTTGGTCCACTCCTTAAGGTATTGATCTCCCTAAGCAATGAGTTAGGCATGGTGTATAATATAACTCTTTTCTTTCTTAAAGGATTCAACATGGTGTATACTGAGTTATTCCTTAAGAGAGCATAAGGTTTATGGAAATCAACAACTACATGAGACTTAGGGTATGTTGTATACTCCCAGCTTCCCATGTTGATTAACCCAAAAATCCGACGTGGATTTCTTTTGTTACTATTGCTAGACCCAGGACTCGGTCTTCCAAATTGTCTAACTAACTAATTCATACCACATGCATACGTTGATCAGACAAAAATATATGAGGAATTCAATAAAACAGGCACTAATCAATTTAAGCATCATAACATGGCTATTTCCATGGCAACAATACTTATATATAGAAAAGCATAATTAGGGCCTCACTCAAGCCCTATTAAGAAATTAGTTACACATGTTGTTTAAGCAAAACATCATAAACTAAACTAAGTAGAAAGATAAAACCCGAAGAATACTGTGGAGAAGGGTCGTCACTTCCTCTCCAAAGCTTACAACTCAAAGCAAAATCAAAAAGTAAAGTTTCTGTGTTTTACAAGCCTATATATAGGGTTTTAAGGATGCCTCGAAACCCTAATTTCCAAAATAAGTCTGGAAGAAATCTTTCCAAAACTGGCTCTGCCGCCTCTCTGTGCGTGTGCGCTCGATCGTGTGCTTTTGTGCTTGAGCGCAAGGTTGTGCTTGAGCCTTCTAGATGTGAACATGAGTGCTTGTGTGCTTGACCATAGCAGCGTTGTGCTCGATCACACTTATCTAGTTCCAGATGTTTAGTTTTCTTCCTTAGAGCTCCAAAATGCTATCTTTTCTTCAAAGACCTATAAAAAACACAGAAAACACAAAAATGAAGTAGAATATACTGAAATACATAAACAAAGAGCCTAAAAACTGTAAATTAAGGGGCTTAAATATGAATATTTAAGCACTTATCATTCAAGGATATCGATGGTAGCATCGAGGAGCTAAACTCTATGAGGGAGGATCTCCAAGGAGCGATGCAAGGTGCCCTCAACGAGGTCGTAGATGTGTTCACGCAAAAGAATGCCACCCTTGAGGCCGCGGTGGTATCTATGCGGGAAGAGATGGAAGAGCTCAAGCATGAGGTCTCAGCTTGCATAGTAGCCTTCGAAGGTGGTATGCTTGCTATGACACCCAATCATAGGGTGGATGTGCCTAAGCCAAAGGAGTTCAAGGGCATCCGAGCTGCAAAGTATGTGGATAACTTTCTTTGGGGAATGGAGCAATATTTCCTAGTGATGAACATCATGGAGGATGTAACCAAGGTAAACACAGCCTCTATGTATCTTGTTGATATTGCTTTATTGTGGTGGCGACGTAGGTGTGCGGGTGCTACCATTGTTACGTGGGAAGAATTCCAGAGGGAATTTCACCAACAGTTCTATCTGGAGTATGCGAAAGATGAGGCATAAGCCACATTGCGAAGGCTCACCCAACGTGGGGAAGTACAGGAGCATGTGCAAGAGTTTTCAGAACTCATGCTCCAAATTTATGATCTTGGAGAGAGGGATGCTCTCTTCTCCTTCATGGATGGCCTCAAACCATGGGCAAAGCAAGAGTTGCAAAGAAGGTGTGTCCAAGACCTCACTCGAGCTATGTCCGTGGTGAAATCTTTGGTGGAGTTCAAGAAATAAGAGAAATTTGACTCCTCCAAAAACGAGGACAAAGGTGGGGGAGACAAAGACAAGTATCATAAGGGTGGTCCGGGGAAACCACCCATTCATAAGTGGAAGTCCACCAAGGAAACAGACAAAAAGAAGGAGCCATTAGCATGCTTCTTGTTTGTGGGTCCTCATCTGGTGCGAGATTGCTCGAAAAGAACCAAGCTCTCTGCCATTGCTAGGGAAGAGGGGGAAACAGAGAGAGATACCCTCAAGCTTGGCTCTATTATGCTTAACTCGATCAAAGCCAAAAGGTTTGGCAAGCGGAAGGAGCTCATGTTTACAGACATCATGGTGGCTGGCACCAAGGTTAATGCTCTTGTTGACACTGGGGCTTCTGATCTCTTTGTATCATAGGAAATGTCCAAGAGATTAAGCCTTAATGTGGAGAAAGGCAATGGGTCGATCAAGATAGTCAATTCCAAAGAAGTTCCGACAATGGGTGTAGAACAAGGGTTGAAGCTACAACTAAGAGATTGGAAAGGCAAGGAAACTCTTGAGGTAATCCCACTTGATGATTATGACTTTGTAATTGGGTTAGATTTCCTGGATCGGATTAATGCTTTGCTAGTGCCATTTGCTAACTGTGTGTGCATCCTTGATTCTCGGTGCCATTGCCTTGTGCCGGTAAGACGAGACTCTGGCTAGGCTAACCGGGTTTTATCGGCAATCTAACTAGCCAAAGGGGTGAGAAAGGATGAAGTCACATACCTGGCTACCTTGGAATTTGAGAATGTCCTAGAGTCCAAGGAAGAGACTTGATTACGCTCAAACTAATACGCGGTTATTGTGTATAGTTGAGGTGTCGATCCCATGAGGAAAAGCGATCTACAAAGGAAAAGTGCAAACCTTAACACGAACGATAACAATCAAGTGATAAAATATAAATTTTGGTAATGAAGTAATTGTGTAAACAGATTGAAGAATATAATAAAGGAACAACAAGGTTCTGAGAATCCACCCCAGGTTCGTTGCCTTATGCTAATCTTGGTTCAGTTGTTTTTATCTCGATTGCAAGTTTCACATCCCAAGCAGGCAATCGGCAAATATTCAATCAAAGTATATGTAAACCCTAATGTAATTTATATGAAATACTCTTTACTTTTGATTTAAGCACACAAGACCTATCCTATATATTTATCAAGAAACAGCAATATATCTTAATGACAATATTGCAGTAATGGACAAACCTAAAAGATAAATCTACCGGACTCAATCACATCCAAACAATCTTAACATAAGAAGAGCATGACTAGACTTATATTGAGGAGAAAGATATAATCATCGGATTAAGAGAAAATCTTCTAATTAAATTAAAGAGTAAATCATAACAATGTTTTGACAATAAATCCCATCTACAACTGAATCAATAAAGGAAAATAAGAACAACTACACTTAGGGATTCATCCCTTCGCCTTGCTTGGAGATTAGTTGGCCATGGGGCCCATTCTTGAACACTTTGATGGAGGAGAATATAGTAGTCTTCTTGTGTTTTCCAACCTTAATGATGTCCTCTTTATCAATCCCTAAGTGATCTATATATAATACAAAAGGTCCAAGGGTGTTTTCGGGTTTAAACCCTCATTAAAGTCCTAATTAGGTTATGACACGGAGCAGGGGATCATGTGCGCGGCATGGCTCACACTTGCTCGCACCGTGGCTCAGCCTTTTCCTTGTTTTCTTCACTTTCCGGAGGCCGCGGCCCTGCCTGGTCCAGGCCGCGGCTCTGCCTGATGGCATCCTTACTCTTTTGGGCTTAATTCTGGAGGCTGAGGCTTAGAATTCTTCAGGCCGTAGTGCACATACTTAAGACTTGATTTCTCTTCATTTTGTCCTTCCGGAACAACTCCTTCACCTTAATGTACATGGAATCTTAGTGCTTCAAGCAATAATAGCTTTTCCATCTCTTTTAAACACAAAGTACCTGAAAATGCACCGAAATAAGTCAATGATCCAAGAATATCACTTTAGAGTTATTAAGGTATAAAAGTGCAATTCAACCCTCGATCAACCCTAAAATGCTGACAAATAAGTACTGTTAAAATGCATTTTATGGCTCTCATCATAACCCCCAACTAGCTTATTGCTAGTCCCTAGCAATTCAAGAGAAAACAAGAGATGAATTCTATGGTAGGAATCAAAACAAAGTAAAGTAATGCTAACGTTAAACCAAGAGCAATTCACTTTTTGTCTCAGAAATTGCACATAATACATAGCACATAGAATCATTAAATATCACTCAAGTCCAAAAGTAATCCAAACATCAATCTTAAAATTGTTATCGACTCTTAACATCCATCTTACCACAATCCATTAATCCGAACACCTGGATGATTTTATGCATAACATTCATGAATACAAGTCTTGGCGACATCAATAAAAAAAACAAGCTCTATAGGCCCACTTTTCAAATCACTCTCCACTATTGTAGAAAAGTCACACCACCTTGGATCAATGGGTCTTTAAGAA
Organism: Bretschneidera sinensis; assembly: GCA_023935145.1. Lineage (NCBI taxonomy): Eukaryota > Viridiplantae > Streptophyta > Magnoliopsida > Brassicales > Akaniaceae > Bretschneidera > Bretschneidera sinensis. The sequence continues at coordinate 74,179,475 of CM043702.1, read as the reverse complement.
GCTTGTAACGTTAGGCTAAGGTAAAGGTTAAGAAAGAATAAGAAGGTTTCAACAAATAAAAGAACTTAATCTCTTAGTTTTAAACACAACCGTTTTAAGCACTGGATAACCTTACTTCAATACCCAACTCTTTCAACCATTTTTCGAGCATTTTTCTCAATAAATCACCACTTTTTTTTTCTTCTTTCTTTGCCATAATTCACTTCTATTTCTTTTTTTTTTTAATTTTGCCATAAGACCATTCACCTCCTTTTTTCATTCTTTTCTTTTCCTTTCTTTTCTTTTCCACAGCCCCCAACTTATCTCTTTTAATATACTTGGGTTATGGCAGTAATATATATATTTTTTTTCATATTTCCATCCTTACTCCTTTCAAGTGCTTCTCAACAAATGTATATAACTAAGTTCTTTTAAAATAAGGGTAAAGATAAAATATTTGTAGGCTCATAAAGGTAAGTAAATGGGTTATCGAAAGAAACAAGGCTCAAATTCTTTTTCAAGAAAAGGCTCAAACAGGTGACTAGCGATAAATATAGCAATGGTAAGTTTGAAAGGCTCAAACGGTTCAAAAATGACCTATATCATATCTTAAGTAATGTGCATTCTAGGAATTTGCCTCAAGTGATTATCAAATAGGTTCTAAAGCTTGTCGAGACCGCAAAAGTATTCACAAACAATCACACATAAAACTTCTCTAAATGTTTTAGACTAATCATACAATCTTATCGTAAACTAGAGTCTCAAACCAAATGAAGATTGACACTTAAATCATTCTCAAACTGAAGTAAGATTTAATTTCTTCTAAATGCTATATGCTATCTCAATTAAGTTCATATCATTGACATATGAATTAACTCCAAGGCTAACACAAGGCATGCTAAAAACAAACAAAAAGGGAAAGTAACACCATGCAGTTTAATGAAAAAATACGTTTCCTCCACCCCCAACTTAAAAATCGCATTGTCCTCAATGTGAAAGAAAAGGCAAAGGAAACTCCCTTTGTAAGCAAAAGTGCACATAAGCTAAAAATTGTGCACCACCACTTGAACTGCATGCCGTGCTTCTTATTGAAATTTTGATTTGATGCTCAAAGTTGGAGAGAAGAAGGAGTACCCGCCAATTTGAAGTTTTCTTGATGAATCCAAAATCCTCTTAGTACCAAGCCTTTTGGAGAAATTTCCAACAAAATCTGCAATATTAGTGCTCAATCCTTCAAGAAATGATGTTAGAATCAAGAAATTTTGAGTAAAAGTGAGTGGGTAAGTGAGGGTTTGGAGAGAGGAGGAGAGAGAGATGAGTGTGCTGCGTTTTCTCAAAGTGGAAATGAAGAACAAAGCTGCAGATTTGGGGTTTTAAACTGTGCAACTCGTGTGGGCAGGAACAGGTGGTGCTGCGGCTTGGCTGAGGGTGCGCCGTGGCTTTAAGGTCTAAGGTGCAATAGGCGTGCTGCTGGGGGGCACGGCGCGGACTGGGGTGAGATGGGCCTAAGCTACTAGGCGGGGCGTACTTCTGGTGGGCCTAGGCATGGCCCGGCCTGATTCTAATAAAAAAACTTGTTTGTTGCCAAAGAAAATTATAAAATTAGCAAAATAAAAGTAATAAAAATAGATGTTAAACTAAAAATTTGATTAAAACAAACTAAAAATAAAAATTGAAATGAACATAATTAAAAACAAAATAAACAAACAAAACAAAACAAAAAGAAATAAAAACATACATGTGTGGTGTGGTCAAGGTGAATATACCGGATCCATAAGTGGAATGTCTTCCACTTCCGAATCTTGCCTATTAATTAAGATTTTAAGGCGTTGACCATTTACTTTAAAGATTCGACAATTTCTAGTATCCTCAATTTCTACCGCCCCATTTGCAAAAACATTTTTCACTACAAAAGGACCGGTCCACCTCGACCGAAGTTTTCTTGGATGCTTATGGAGTCTAGAATCGTATAAGAACACCCGATCATTAGGTTTGAATGTTTTCCTCAAAATATTTTTATCATGAAACACTTTCATCTTCGCATTATAGATTCTAGAGTTCTCATAAGCATCATTTCTTAACTCCTCTAACTCAGTCAACTGATATTTCCTAAGCTTACTCGCCTCTCCTATGTCAAAATTAAAAGACTTGATGGCCCAATAAGCTCAACACTTGAGCTCCACAGGTAAGTGGCAAGGCTTTCCAAAAACAAGCCTATAAGGTGACATACCTCAGGGAGTTTTGAAGGCTGTACGGTAGGCCCAAAGTGCATCAACTAGTCTCAAAGACCAATCCTTGCTATCTGGGTTGACCGTTTTTTCTAATATTTGTTTAATTTTCCTATTTGCAAGTTCTACTTGTCCACTTGTCTGAGGGTGGTAAGTAGTGGAAATCTTATGTAACACCCCATATTTTCTCATCAAAGCTTCAAAGAAACGGTTGCAAAAATGTGCCTCGATCACTAATTATAGTACGTAGTGTACCAAATCGAGATAACACATTTTTTTTGAGAAATTTAATTACCATTCTATTATCATTGCTTCGGAAAGTGGCTGCCTCTACCCATTTTGACACATAATCTATTTCCATAATGATGTATTGATATCCGAAGGAAGGAAGAAACGGTCCCAGAAAATCAATGTCCCAACAATCGAAGATTTCAGTCACTAAAATTGGGTTTAAGGGCATCATATTACGATGAGACACAGCTCCTAACTTCTGACACTTTTCACATGAGTGACAATAGATATTTGCGTCTTTAAACAAGGTGGGCCAATAAAATCCACATTGCAAAATTTTTGCAGCGGTTTTTTTCATTGAAAAGTGTCCCCCACAAGCTTGGGAGTGACAAAATTCTAAGACGCTGGCAATCTCTTCATTAGGGATGCAACGCCTTAAAATTTGGTCAGGGTAGTACTTGAAAAGACAGGGGTCATCCCAATAAAAATTACATACCTCATTCAAGAATTTTCTCTTGTCTTGAGCGCTCCAATCTATCGGTATCTCACCGGTAGCCAAATAATATTGATATGAGCAAACCATTGTAGAGAAGTAACAGAGAGTAGATGCTCATCGGGAAAATCATCCTTGATTGGCATGTCGTCAGAGGTGTCTTCAAATGTTAGCCTTCATAGATGGTCAACCACTACATTCTCCACTCCTTTCTTGTTTTTCATGATGATTTCAAATTTTTGCAAGAGTAGGATCCACCGTATTAGTCGTGCCTTAACATCCTTCTTTGTAAGAAGGTACTTGAGGGTTACATGATCTTGAGACTCAGACAATTCAGATGAGATAATAATAGGAAAAGTATCACCTGGACCGAGGAAAACATGCTTCAAACCCTTAGGTAGTGGCTTCAATTGAGGGGATTTGTTTCTCGCTTTTTTTGGGCAACTCCTCAAACTTTGGTTGCCATGCTTGAGTGCCATAATCCTGAGATTTATCAAAAATAGAACAAATATCAATTATAACAATTTAATCATTAATAGAATCAATCTCAAAATTAACAAGAAAATATTCAAGAGGATCAAATTCATGAGCTATGAAAACTCCCTTATCGATGAGTGACTCGATCATGTATAAGTGGTGGTTCTCGTCCTCATTTTTGAGCTGTTTTGCAACATTGAAGATGTTCACCTCGAGGGTCATGTTTTCAAAGGACAACTTCATGAGTCCATTCCTATAATTAATTAGAGCATTTGCAGTAGCAAGGAAAGGTCTACCCAAAATCAAAGGAATTTTAGAGTTAGTGTCAACAACAAAAGTAGTGTCAAGGATTAGGAAATCAACAGGATAATAAAATTTATCAATTTGAATTTAAACTTCCTCTACCACACTCCGAGGTACTTTGACTGAATGGTCAACCAATTGCAATGCCACAGTGGTTGGTTTGATTTCTCCCAAACCCAGCTGCAAATAAATGGAAAATGGCATCAGATTTACACTAGCTCCTAAATCTAGCAAGGCTTGTCCAACTTCATGATTTCCAATGCTACATGCAATGGTTGGACAGCTAGGATCCTTGTATTTTGGGGAGAATTATTTGTTCAATTAAAGCACTAACTTGCTCTGTTAGGAATGTTGTTTTCTTTACATGGTGTTTCCTCTTAATTGTACACAAATCCTTGAGAACCTTTGCATAAGTAGGAACTTGTTTAATCACATGCAAAAGAGGTAGATTAAGTTTTACTTGCCTTAGGTTCTCTAGGATTTCATTGTTTAGGTCCAGATTTTTCTTGTTTGATTTTAGGGCTTGAGGGAATGGTGCCTTAATAGGGCTCTTGGTAACTTCAGGGTCCTTGGGTAACTCGGCATCACTACTACCTTAACCCTTTTCCACATCCTTGGATTTGTTCATTGTTGGGATGTGTAATGACTTACCACTTCTTGTCACAATGGCATTCACATCTTTCAGATTTGCTTGTGCCATGTGTTGACCATGGGGTGTGGACTGAGGTTGAGAAGGGAACTTACCTCGCTCAGTCACACTTAAGGAGCCCATCAATTTGGACACTTGGCTCCTTATTTCCTTATTCTCTTCCACAACTTGTGTAATTAAGGCTTCACACTTTTGGTTTATCTTACATTGTGCCTCAATGAAAGCATGCAAAGTGTATTCTAAAGAACTCCTAGAGGATGAAGGTGCATTATATGGTGCAGGGTAAGATCTAGGGGGTTGTGCAACCTGCTGATTTTTAGACTTCCAGCTGAAGTTGGGGTGATTTTGCTAACCCGGATTATAGGTGTTAGAGAAGGGTGCTAGAGGCTTCTTGTACATGCCTAAGGCATTACATTGTTCATCATATATTCCTCTCATATCTACGAATGTAGGGCACTCTTGAGCGGGATGATCTACCCCGCCACACACAAAACATGATTCCGAAGATTCGGCATGATTAACAACATTTGTTGGCTTTGAGCCTTTAGTCTTTAACACATCTAACTCCCTAGTGAGCATTTCGACCTTAGCTTTTAGGTTGTCTTCTTCCCTAAGATGGTATATTCCACCACTACTTGTGTTTCCTATAGGTTATGACCTATTTGTGCTTTCAGTAGCACTAGGTCCAGTCCAAGTGTGAGCTTTTTCAGTAAGCTCATTGAGGTACTCTTTGGCCACATCAGAATCTTTTTGCAGAAATTCATCATTACACATCATCTCTACAAATTGGCGCTCTCTATATATAAGTCCCTTATAAAGGTAGCTCACTAAGTGCCAACTCTCATACCCATGGTGAGGACACATACTTAATAGCTCCTTAAATTTCTCCCAAGACTGATACAAAGTCTCATTATCCTTTTGTGCAAAGGTGGAGATTTGCCTTTTTAAAGCATTGGTCTTATGTTGAGGGAAGTATTTATTAAAGAAGACCTGAGTCATCTCATTCCATGTCCTAATAAATCATGGTCTCAGAGAGTATAGCCAACTCTTAGCTTTATCCTTCAAAGAGAAAGGAAAAAACTTGAGTCTCACGATATCATCAGTTGCATCTTGACTATGAAAAGTTGGAACTACTTCCTCAAACTCCCTAATGTGTACATATGGGTTTTCATTTTCCAAACCATGAAATGTAGGGAGTAATTGTATCATCCCTGTTTTGAAATTTTGATGGCGAGTATTAGCTGGAAACATGAGCCATGATGGTGTGGCTGTTCGGCTAGGAAGCAAGTAATCTTTAAGTGTCCTAGCAACATTCTCATTAGGGTTTTCAGCCATGTTAACAAAGTCTTCTAAATTCTCATTTAGGTATACACTAGGGTTTGATCTAGGCGAGGTTTCACTAACAGACGTGGAAGGAAAGGGTAGCTCTATTTTGGGTCCTTTAATGAATCTACCTTGCAAATCTCTTGGTCTAAGAATACACCAAATGAGTTAAAAGGAAATAAAAAAAACAGAAAAAATAAAAGAAATCAGAAAATCAAAAAAAGAAAGGAACAATAGTACCGTCTTGTCTTAGAGTTGACAATTTTCCTTGTATGTACGCAGGTTTTCCCCGGAAACGGCACCGAAATTTGATTATGCTCAAACTAATACACGGTTATTATGTATAGTTGAGGTGTCGATCCCATGAGGAAAAGCGATCTACAAAGGAAAAGTGCAAACCTTAACACGAACGATAACAATCAAGTGAGAAAATATGATTTTTGATAATGAAGTAATTGTGAGAAAATTATGTAAATAGATTGAAGAATATAATAAAGGAACAACAAGGTTCCAGGAATCCATCCCAGGTTCGTTGCCTTATTCCAATCTTGATTCAGTTGTTTTTATCTCGATTGTAAGTTTCACATTCCAAACAGGAAATCGGCAAATATTCAATCAAAGCATATGTAAACCTTAATGTAATTGGTATGAATTACTCTTTACTTTTGATTTAAGCACGCATGACCTATCCTATAGATTTATCAAGAAACGATAATATATATTAATGACAATATTGCAGTAATGGACAAAGCTAAAAAATAAATCTACCGGACTCAATCACATCCAAACAATCTTGAAATAAGCAGAGCATAACTAGACTTATATCAAGGAGAAAGATACAATCACCGGATTAAGAGAAAATCTTTTAATTAAATTAAAGAGTAAATCATAATAATGTTTTGACAATAAATCCCAACTACAACTGAATCAAATAAGGAAAATAAGAACAACTACACCTAGGGATTCATCCTTTAGCCTTGCTTGGAGATTAGTTGGCCATGGGGCTCATTCTTTAACACTTTGATGGAGGAGAATATAGCAGTCTTCTTATGTTTTCCAGCATTAATGATATCCTCTTTATCAAACCCTAAGTGATCTATTTATAATACAAAAGGTCCAAGGGTGTTTTCGGGTTTAAACCCTCATTAAAGTCCTAATTTGGTCATGACACGGAGTAGGGGATCGTGTGCGTGCCATGGCTCACACTTACTCGTGCCACAGCGCAGCCTTTTCCTTGTTTTCTTCACTTTCTGGAGGCCGTGGCTCTGCCTGAAGGCATCCTTGCTCTTTTGGGCTTAGTTCTGGAGGCCGAGGCTTAGACTTCTTCAGGCCGCAGTGCATATACTTAAGACTTGATTTCTCTTCATTTTGTCCTTCCACAACCACTCCTTCACCTTGATATGAATGGAATCTTAGTGCTTCAAGCAACGATAGCTTTTCCATCTCTTTTAAACACAAAGTACCTGAAAATGCACCGAAACAAGTCAATGATACAAGAATATCAATTTAGAGTTATTAAGGTATAAAAATGCAATTCAAACCTCGAATAACCCTAAAATGCTAACAAATAAGTACTGTTAAGATACATTTTATGACTCTCATCAAGACTCCTCTTGAGGTACTTGAGCTTTTAAAGTCCTTTGTTGATGTGATGCCCCTAGAGTTACCCAAGAAACTCCCACCTAAGAGAGAGGTGGATCATAAAATTGAGTAGGTATCTACTGCCCAACCACCAGCCAAGGCTCCATACCGAATGTCACCTCCCAAGCTTAAGGAATTGTGGAGACAACTTAAGGAGGTGGTTGATGTGGGATTTGTGCGACCTTCCAAAGCACCCTACGGTGCACTAGTTTTGTTCCAATGGAAGTATGATGGTTCTATGAGGTTGTACATTGATTATAGAGCTCTAAACAAGCTCACGGTGAAGAACAAGCACCTCATCCCACTCATTGCAGACCTATTTGATCAACTTGGGGATGCTAGATGGTTTACCAAGCTAGATTTGACATCGGGGTACTACTAAGTACGGATAGCTGAGGGGGATGAGCCAAAGATAGCATGTGTCACTCACTATAGTTCTTATGAGTTTCTTGTGATGCCTTTCGGACTCACCAATGCTCCAGCAACTTTCTACACTCTAATGAACAAGGTACTCCAACCCTTTCTAGACTACTTTGTGGTTTTTATCATAATGATATTGTTATCTATAGTCGATCTCTATATATGAGGCACTTGAGATAAGTATTTCAAGTTTTGAAAGAGATTGAGCTCTATGTGAAGAAAGAGAAGTGTTCATTCGCCCAACATGAGATACCACTCTTTGGCCACATAGTCGGTGGGGGAAAGATTCGAATGGATGGGGGAAAGATTCAGGCTATTGTTGATTAGGAGCCACTGACCAAGGTTACCAAGTTGAGATCATTCCTTGGGTTGGTGAATAATTATCTACGTTTCATCAGAGGCTATTCAACCATCACCACACCCTTGACCGATATGCTCAAGAAGGGGAGAGTGTGGGAATAGAGTTCAGTTTGTCAGGGGGCCTTTGAGTAGTTGAAACAGAAAATCATAGAGGAGCCAATCCTAGCCTTACTGAATTACACCAAGCCATATGAGGTCCATACGGATGCATTCGACTTTGCTATTGGAGGGGTCTTGATACAAGATGGTCTTCCGATTGCTTTTGAGAACCGAAAGCTTAATAAGACAAAGCGATGGTATATGGTTCAAGGGAAAGAGATGACAGCCGTGTTTCATTACTTGTGCATATGGAGGCACTATCTTTTGGGGTCTAGATTTGTGGTGAAGACCAATAATATGGCCACAAGCTACTTTCAGACTTAGAAGAAGCTCCCTCCCAAGCAAGCCTGTTGGCAAGATTTCCTTGCCGAGTTTGATTTTGTGTTAGAGTACAAGCTAGGGAAAACCAACATAGTAGTGGATGCACTAAGCCAAAAGGTAAAGTTTGCTGCCATTAGCCGACCATAGGGTTCCTTGGTGGATCACATTAAGGAGGGATTGTCCTATGACCTGGCCACTAAGTCTTTGATGGAGTATGCCATAAAAGGTAAGACTAGGAGGTTCTGGCTAGAGGAGGGCTTGCTCTATACCAAAAGGAATCAATTATATGTGCCGCTTCATGGGAAATTACTGAAGGAGGTGATGCAAGAGTGCCACAATTCTAAGTGGTCTGGTCACCCGGGTATGCACCGTACCCTAGCACTTATGGAGGAACTGCTACTATTGGCCACACTTGTTGAGGCCTGTGTGAAGACCCGTCTTGTGTGTCAATAAGACAAAGTAGAGCAAAAGTTACTTGGGGGTCTTTTGGAGCCATTGCCAATTCTGGAGCGTCCATGGGAGAGTATCTCCATGGATTTCATTATGGGGCTACCCAAGAGTGATGGATTTGGGAGCATTATGGTTGTTGTGGACCGGTTTTTGAAGTATAGGACTTTCATTCAGACTACCAAAGAGTGTCCAGCAGAAGAGGTAGCTCGATTGTTTCTCAAGCATGTGGTGAAGTATTGGGTTATACCACAGTCCATTGTTAGTGATCGGGATGGACGGTTCACGGGACAGTTCTGGACAGAATTGTTCAAGTTGCTCGGATTGGATCTAAACTTCTCCACCAGTATCCACCCCTAAACCAATGGACAGACTGAGAGGGTGAATGCTTTGTTAGAGACATACCTCCGACACTATGTGAGTACATCATAACGAGATTGGCCAAATTTACTAGATATGGCTTAGTTTTCCTATAATTTACAAAGTAGTGAGGCCACCAACCAAAATTCCTTTGAGATTGTGATGGGACGACATCTTCACACTCCGAGTACTATTACTATGTGATACACGGGGTCAACTCTGACAACCTATAAGTTTGCCAAGGCGTGGCAAGAGCAAACCGGTTTGGCTTGAGTTTGCCTACACAAGGCAGCTAAGCGTTCCAAGAAGTGGGTTGATCGTAAGAGACAGGATGTGCAGTACCAAGTGGGGGATTTTATTCTTGTGAATCTAAATTTGGTACTTTGCACCAGGGGGATCCATAAGACATTTGTACGTAGATATGAGGGGCCTTTCAAAGTTGTTAGGAGGGTGGGAAATGTGGCCTACAAACTTGAGCTACCATCCAAGCTCATGGTGCATCCGGTCTTCCATGTGAGTATGTTGAAACTATTCCATGAAGACCAAAATGATTCGGATTTACGTGAGTCGTAGCGAGCCCCTATAAGAGTTAAGATCTCTGATAACTCTGAATAAATCTTGTTATTATACTGCTTTTAGGCACGTTTTTGGTGTTGATCTTAAGCATTAGAATTATGTTGCATGTATTTTTAGCAAATTGAGTTTAGTTTTTCTTATTCTACTAATAAGTTGTTTTAGTTAATTTATCAATTCTAAGTCATGGAAATTTATTGTGCAAACACTTGCTAGAGCACTGGAGAGCACTGGAAGGCCAAAATACACAAAGAAGACAGAAACTCAAGGCTACAGCACCAGGATGTTGGCGCTGCAGCGCTGGTAGCTGACAAAAAGAGAGGATTTGGGCAGAAAGTTGGCGCTGCAGCGCCAGAAAGTTGGAGCTACAGCGCCAGACTAGGGTTTTAATTATGTCTTGGCGTTGCAGCGCTGGGATGCTGAAGCTACAGCGCCAGCCCACTGATTTTGAAAGCTATAAATACAAACCCTAGCTGAACAAGAGGAGGAGGCGGCCGTAGAAAAAGAAAACAGAATTTGGAGAAGAGGAGAAGCCAAAGGAGAGTTGGAGTCACTCCGGGAGGCTACACATCAAGCTTTTAAATTATTTTTCTCTGGTTTTGTATTATTCTTATCTATCTATGTTGATGTTTTATAATATGAACATGGTTTGTTTGAATATTATTATGGAGTAGATAATTTTGTGTTAAGGATAGATGGATCCTAAACCTATATCTTGAGTTGTTGTTTGGATAAGTAGAATTTAATGTGTTTTTCAAAGAGTGTGTTTTATTGTTCTTAATGCTTTTTATTATTTTGATTCCTTCTTTGGGCATGGTGATGTGTCGAATAGAGAAGCCATGCTTTTATGAATGGTTGAACTAATAAATATGATATTGGATTGTTATTTATGCAAAGGCCAGGGTAAAACATGCCATGAATGGAATAGGAGTAACCGAATAGGGATTCTAGGAAGTTCATGTGGTCCGCTTAAATTGTAACCGAATATGGAGATTTAACTGAAAGGAATCCATAAACACTTAATGCTTCTTAATTTTAATTAATCTAGAATAGACCTGGAATACGGATATTTGAAGTTAATGATTCTTGAGATTGTGGTTAGACCTGGAATATGGATAACCAATTTATTAGGGATTCTACCATCTTGAAAAACATAGTAAGTGAAACTTGTCCATTCAAAACTCTTGTCAATTATGGTTTAGGTGAAGTTGAGTCCTTAGCACGTTAGTTCATAAGAGTCTTCATTCCAAAGTTTGCAAGTCTTCCTTTATTTACTATCGCGTTCTGTTTTTCCCTTTTAGTTAATTGTTAGTAACTTTTTCTCCGACAATTATTCGTTTGCTCAAATAACAATAAGAGTCGAGTCATAATTTCTGTAGTATTTGCTCAGTCCTCGTTGGGAATGATATTTACTCATCATTTTATTACTTGAACGATTAGTGCACTTGCTAGTGTCAATTTCATCGCATCAAGTTTTTGGCACCGCTGCCGGGGACTGAAATAAAATATTACATTCATTGTAATTCAACTAGTTAATTTGAGAGTTTATTAATTTGGTTTTTAAGTTTATTTTGCAGGGCTTTCACTTCTAGTGCATGACACGTACTACTGGGAGAATACTTGTAGAACCTAATCCAGAGATTGAGCGCACGTTTCACTCTTTGAGAAGAGCAGCACCAGTAACAATTAATACAATGGCAGAAGGAAAGAATGCAGAGGTGCAACGTGCACTGTGGGATTATGCCATGCCAAAGATGGATGGTGTTGAATCTAGCATTCGACGACCACCTATACAAGCGAACAATTTTGAAATTAAGCCCGCCATCATTCAGATGATTCAGCATTCAGTACAATTTGGGGGCTTATCGCAAGAAAATCCAAATGTTCACTTGGCGAATTTCCTGGAAATTTGTGACACATTTAAGCATAACGGAGTATCGGAGGATGCAATTCGCTTAAGACTTTTCCCATTTTCATTTAGGGATAAAGCAAAAAGCTGGTTGATTTCTTTGCCTGTCAGATCCATAACAACATGGGCAAAATTGGCACAAAAGTTTTTAGGAAAATACTTCCCTCCTGCAAAAACTACAAAGTTACGTAATGAAATTACTATGTTTTTGCAGGTCGATCGAGAGTCACTCTATGAGGCATGGGAGCACTTTAAAGACCTGTTGAGAAGATGTCCTCATCACGAGTTGCCCACTTGGATACAGGTACAAACTTTTTATAACGGTTTAACCAGTGCAACCCGAAATATGATTGATGCAGCTGCAGGTGGCACAATCATGAGAAAAACTCCAGAAGAGGTTCTTGAATTGCTAGAAGAGATGGCCACAAATTCTTATCAATGGCCAGTTGAGAGGTTACCTGTAAACAAAACCTCAGGATTGCACAATATAGATGCTGTTACAGCTTTAACAGCACAAATGGAGGTTTTCACCAAGAAGATAGATGGACTTTATCCTACTACACATGTTATATATGAATTATGTGGTGGTAGTGGCCACCATAGCAGTAGCTGTCAAGCAGGTAATCAGTTTGCGTATAATTCATCTGCTGAACAAGCTAATTTTGTTTCAAATTTTCACAGGCAGAACAATCCATACAGCAACACATATAATCCGGGATGGAGAAATCATCCAAACTTCTCGTGGAATCAAAGCAATGCAAAGCAACCTCATCCTGAATATACCCCTTAAGAAAAGAAGTCCAACTTGGAGGATATGATGGCTAAATTTTTAAGTACAGCAGAGACAAGATGCCAAAATCAAGAAGCATCCATAAAATATCTAGAAGTTCAAGTCGGTCAACTAGCGAACATAATTTCTGGACGTGCACAAGATTCTCTCCCGGGCAACACAGAAAAGAATCCTCAGGAGGATGTCATGGCCATAACACTAAGGAGCGGCACACAATTGAAAGAGCCATAACCTAAAGAAATAACTCATCAAGAAGGTGAGAAAGAAGAGACTGAGCAAGAGAAGAAACGTGTTTCAGCAAAGAAATGTACTGGTAAAGGTTTGATCAATTCTAACCCTGAAACTAAATATATGCCACCTCTTCCCTATCCTCAGAAATTTATGAAATAAAAATTAGATAAGCAATTTTCAAAATTTTTAGAGATTTTCAAGAAATTGCATATTAACATTCCATTTGCAGAGGCATTAGCACAGATGCCTAGTTACACTAAATTTTTAAAGGAAATTTTGTCTAATAAACGGAAGCTTGAGGAACACGAAACGGTAATGTTAACTGAAGAGTGCAGCGCTATACTGCAAAACAAGCTATATCCAAAGTTAAAAGATCCAGGGAGTTTTACTATACCTTGCACTTTAGGAAATTCATTTTTTGATAAAGCTTTATGTGACCTTGGTGCAAGTATCAATCTTATGCCTCTTTCCATTTTCAGGAAACTTGGATTAGAAGAAATCAAAACAACAATAGTGTCATTGCAATTAGCTGATCGATCTATTAAGAGACCACGAGGAATTATAGAAGATGTACTGGTAAAGGTTGATAAATTTATATTCCCTGTAGACTTCATTGTTCTTGACATGGAAGAGGATCGTAAGGTACCTCTTGTACTTGGATGTCCATTCTTTGCTACAGGGAGAGCCCTAATTGATGTACAACAAGGAAAATTGACTTTAAGAGTCAATGATGAGCAAGTAGTTTTTGATATGTATAAAATGATGAAATACCCTTCTGGCTTTTCTACTTCTTCTTGTTTTCAAGTGGATATTGTTGATAACCTCATTGAGGAGTTTTAGGAGAAAACATTAAATGAAGATACTATGGAGGGATGCATCATGGAATTAGGAACTAATACCACTGAAAAACTCATCATCGAAGAATAAGCAAGGAACTTGGAGTCTGAAATGGGAAAAGAAGTGCCAGAAGAACAAATAATAATAATTGAATTGAAAACTTTACTTGCTCATTTAAAATATGCTTATTTAGAGAAAAATATTTTCCCTGTGATAATATCTTCTTCGTTGACAGGTAAAATGGAAGAACAGTTGCGGAAAATCCTAAGAAGGTACATATTTTTGAGAAAGCTGAAATCTCGGTGGACTGGACCGTATACCGTGATAAGTGTCTGACCTTTTGGTGCCATTGAGTTTCGACACGAGAAAAACAAGGAGACATTCAAGGTTAACGGGCACAGATTGAAGCACTACATTACAGGGACTTTTGACCCTAAATCGTCCACCACCATTCTCCAAGAGCCATAAAATAGAAAGTCAAGCTAAAGACTATAAATTAGAACTACCATTTTGGTTCTTACTTTTTAATTTTTTCTTGCCTTTAGAAATTATTTGGTGTGTTTCAAATTTGTTTGTTTTGCTTAATTTATTTGTATTTCAATTTTTATGGCCTTACAGTGTGCATTTTTTTTGGTTTATTTTCAGCCCTACTTGAAGTCAGGACAGCAATCCAGCGTTGCAGCCTCACATTTCTGGCGCTGCAGCACCAGGTCTTTCATTTATATGCTGTCCAGGTCAGAGAATCAGCACTGCAGCCTCACAATATTGGCGCTGCAGTGCCAGGACCTGTGCACACAAGCTGTTTCTGCACTCATGCACATTAAATCTGCCCAAAAATCCAGTGCTACAGCGTTGGAAAGTGGAAGCTACAGCGCTAGGCCGCAAGCTAACATTTAAATGCACAGCCCTTCCACAGTTAGGGCACTCTAAAATTTAATTTCTAGCTGCTCTCCCTCTCCACTACCACCATATCCCGATCATAGCAGTGATCATGAGGATAAGGACATTGACAAAGACGATTGATTCGACCTTCGACTAATCAGGGGAGTTCCCTTCTCTTACTTGATAATTCAATTTCTATACATTGCGGACAATGTATCATTTAAGTTTGGGGGTGGAAACTTTATCTGAGTGTTGTGCACTGCTCGTGTTTCTAGTTATTTTTCTATTTGTGTTATCTGAGTGCTTTCTGTCGTTTGATTTTGATTTTGCCAATGATGAGAAATAGATTGACTTGATTATAGCCGTTGAAAATTTGAAAAATGTTGCATTTGTCAGTGTGCTTGAATTTGTTGTTGGATTTATTTTACATCGAACTCTTTGAACACAATGAGCACTTACACCTAAGCACTTTGTTATCTTGCTGTTTCGGAGAGCGTTTATGTTAGCAGTGTAGTCTTGTGATCTCTTGGACTCTATAACTTGTTTGAAGACCACTCGAGGCGAAATCCTAGGTAGTACAGTACCGAAGAAAGGATCCAGGCCATGTTTGGAAAGTTTGAGCCTTTCTAGCCAACCCTTGATATGTGATTATCCTTAGTTTTCCCCTTTTGAGCTTGGATAGATGTTGTTTTGTCACCCAATCATCTAACCTATTTCCCTTTCAAAAAAATAAAATAAAATAAAAATTATCCCCACCTTTCACCTGTAAGCACATTGATTAATAAATGGACTATTCTCTTAAGTGGTGACAAAGGATTGAGCAAGAGAAAGCGGTCATCACTTGGCCATGATAAGTATCACATATTTCCCATCGAGAGTGACCAAGGGAAAGATCAAAGTTAAAAAGGTTTACCACACGAACTATTTGATCAAGTTGTATTCTGCCTATCACAGGTAGCCAGCAAAGTTGTGTTTGATCGTCGTGTACATGCTATGCTATAGTTTCAGTAATGCACACGGAAACAAAGACTAGTGCTACTATAGTACAAGCATACAAAAAAAAAGAGAAAAAGAAAAGAAGAAGAAGAAGAAGAAGAAGATGTGACAATAGCAAAAATATTGGAAGTATTCCATGATAACTGAGGGAAAGTTCGAAATAAAATTTTTATTGGTTGATGTGCTTAAGATGATGTGAGCCTCAAATCAATCTTTTACCATACCTTAACCTTAGCCAAAGTTATAAGCAGAATAAAGTCCTAGTGATCTCAGGTATTGTCATGGCCTACATTAGTGGAGAGTGGTGTGAAAAGCAAGCTTATGGACTTTGAAAGATTGGCATTATCCTACTTGGTTGCATAAACCGATCAGAGTGGCGAGATGATTAAGTTTATAAAGGTGTTACACACACACACGTTTAAAGAATTTGATGTAAGATAAAGCTAGCAATAAATTTGAAATTCTAGACATTTGAAGCATTTGGAAAGTTTTTTTGCGTTATGATTTATATGCAATCTTTGAGGCATGTTATATCAAATCTAATCAAACCATCTCGCACTCTTAGGAAGTGTGTGCATAGAATTATATTCTAGTTTGCTCGAGGACTAGCAAAAACGTAAGTTTGGGGGTGTGATAACTCTGAATAAATCTTATACTGCTTTTAGGCACGTTTTTGGTGTTGATCTTAAGCATTAGAATTATGCTGCATGTATTTTTAGAAAATTGAGTTTAGTTTTTCTTATTCTACTAATAAGTTGTTTTAGTTGATTTATCAATACTAAGTCATGGAAATTTATTGTGCAGACACTCGCTAGAGCGCTGGAGAGCACTGAAAGGCCAAAATGCACAAAGAAGACAAAAACTCAAGGCTGCAACGCTAGAATGTTGGTGCTGCAGCGCTGGTAGCTGACAAAAAGAGAGGATTTGGGCAGAAAGTTGGCACTGCAGCGCCAAAAAGTTGGAGCTGCAGCACCAGACTAGGGTTTTAATTATATCTTGGCGCTGCAGCGCTGGGATGCTGAAGTTGCAGCGCCAGCCCGCTGATTTTGAAAGCTATAAATACAAACCCTAGCTGAACAAGAGGAGGAGGCGGCCGTAGAAGAAGAAAACAGAATTTGGAGAAGAGGAGAAGCCAAAGGAGAGTTGGAGACACTCCGGGAGGCTACACATCAAGCTTTTAAATCATTCTTCTCCGGTTTTGTATTATTCTTATCTATCTATGTTGATGTTTTATAATATGAACATGGTTTGTTTGAATATTATTATGGAGTAGATAATTTTGTGTTAAGGATAGATGGATCCTAAACCTATATCTTGAGTTGTTGTTTGGACAAGTGGAATTTAATGTGTTTTTCAAATAGTGTGTTTTATTGTTCTTAATGCTTTTTATTATTTTGATTCCTTCTTTGGGCATGGTGATGTGTCGAATAGAGAAGCCATGCTTTTATGAATGGTTGAACTAATAAATATGATATTGGATTGTTATTTATGCAAAGGCCAAGGTAAAACATGCCATGAATGGAATATGAGTAACCGAATAGGGATTCTAGGAAGTTCATGTGGTCCGCTTAAATCGTAACCGAATAGGGAGATTTAACTGAAAGGAATCCATAAACACTTAATGCTTCTTAATTTGAATTAATCTAGAATAGACCTGGAATACGAATATTTGAAGTTAATGATTCTTGAGATTGTGGTTAGACCTGGAATATAGATAACCAATTTATTAGGGATTCTACCATCTTGAAAAACATAGTAAGTGAAACTTGTCCATTCAAAACTCTTGTCAATTATGGTTTAGGTGAAGTCAAGTCCTTAGCACATTAGGTCATAACAGTCTTCGTTCCAAAGTTTGCAAGTCTTCCTTTATTTACTATTGCGTTCTGTTTTTCCCTTTTAGTTAATTGTTAGTAACCTTTTCTCCGACAATTATTCGTTTGCTCAAATAATAATAAGAGTCGAGCCATAATTTCTGTAGTATTTGCTCAGTCCTTGTTGGGAACGATATTTACTCATCATTTTATTATTTGAACGATTAGTGCACTTGCTAGTGTCAATTTCATCGCATCAATCTCTTATGACCAAGACATTGAGAGTATACTGGCCGACTAAGTTTTGAGATGGAAAAACTACAAGTCGAGGCATGAGTACTTGATACAATGGAAGGGACAACCCGATAGTGAAACTAGTTGGGAATTAATCGAGGCCTTATGGAAATTGCAGACGAAGATCGACCAGTTTCATGCCGAGAATGCGACAAAGACGTTGCCAAATTGAGTGGGAGAGAATGTCACGACCTGCATGGGACCCGCGTGTTAGAGGGTTTCTTAGTATTTTTTTGTTATAATGTACAGTATTGTACTACACGTGCACTACTAGGATTATGACACTTGGCAAGATGTTAGCCATGGATGTAAGGGAGCTATCCTTATATAAAGGGACCTCCTCCTCACTTGTAAATGATTTAATCATTCAAGTAATAGCAAGCTCTCTAGCTTTGTCTCATATTCTCTTATGTTGGCTTATTTCTTTGAGTAGATCTAGCTTCTAGTTTGGTTCTCTTGAGTAGCTAAGAGGAAGGCTAACTTAGGCATTCCAAGGAGGTGTTTCCGAGCCTAAGGTCACACGGTTAGCGACTTAAGCTTGCAGACCGTGACACATGTACATGTACAACTGTCTTTTCTCAATTCTTTCTTTGTTTCTTTTCTCCTTTTTTCTTTCCTTTCTTTCTACGTGTTGTGAGTTTTAAATTACTCGCAAGCGCACGAGTCGTTTGCAATATAGCGTTGTGCAAGTGCGACGTCGAATCCACAGGGAATTGTGTTGTGAAAATATCATTTTAATCTAAACTAACTTTATCTTAACCTAGTTCCGAATTGTGAATGATATTGCAAAAGAAATATAAACTAAGCTAAGTTGATTTTAAAACTAATAATAAAAAGCACTAAGGTTTCTGAATCCACCCCACCGAAGTTAAGCATACATGTTCTAAAAATATAGCCTATCAAAACATTCCATGAATCCAACTATAAGACAAAAAACAAAGAATATCCCAACTAAACCAAAAGCACCCAATGTATCCGCTCTTAACAAATCACAAAGGGAATCCAATTTAATCGAAAAGCATTCAATGTATCCATCAGATGAAACACAAAGAAAATCCAACAGACAATTTAAACTCAACCAATTATAAGATTAACTCAAATAATTGACAGAACATTTATACTAAAAATTGTCAGATTTGTACAAACAAATCTGAACTACTACGCCAAACAACGGCGGGGCTTCATCTTCAACCTTAGCTGAAGAGTCTAGCCACTCATAACTATAAAACTATAATAAAAAGTGCTAAACATTTAAACTAAAACAACTGAATATAAAGAAATAAATAAACAACTTTACATGGGAGAAATTCAACTCGCTAACGGGCGGCGCTTCCCCTCGTGGTAGCAATGCCTTCGGGATCCACCAAAATGCTGGCGGAAGTCCACCGGTAAACACCAAAGTGGCTCAGGAATTGTACACTGAATTATGAAGCCAAATGGTGTTTAAATAGGGGAAGACCCGGAGCAATATGGGTTGCAGATTCGATGTGGGATACTGCCCATGTGCGCTCGATCGCAGTGTGGTGCGATCGATCTCAGGTACGATCGATCGCATGTCTTGTGCGCATGATCTCATGTGCGCTCGATCGCATGTCTGCTACGATCGATCGCAGATGCACTGAACTTCAAATATTTTGATGTGGGATGTTGACCATGCGCTCGTTCGTAGGCAGGTGCGCTCGATCGCATATCTCGTGCGATCGATCGCAATGTCTCCAGAAGCTTCACATCTCCTGAAATGCTTTATTTTCTCCACAAACCTGTAAAAATACACAAAACACAATAAAGATGTAAAATAAAGTGAAATACTACTAACTAAGAGCATAACAAATATAAGTTAAGGGTCTAAAATATGCAATATTTAAGACTCATCAAATACCCCCAAACTTATATTTTGCTAGTCCCTTAGCAAAACAAAATAAAAGACTCAATGAAAACCAAAGAACATAAAGATAAAGTCATCACTCATGGTATCCAAAAATTTAAGGAGCACACATCACCATGATATTCATTCATAAGCAAGCTTAAAAAGGTAAACCCATCTTCGCAATGAATAGAAATGTTAAAATCTAATTACTTACAAAAGGCAGGATAAGGCATCACAAGCTTGAATCAGTGTAAGGTGAATTAGCATATAAAAATGAAGCTTCCAAGTAACTCTAATGTGTAAGGTCTCCATGTCTCAAGATTCACCGAATTTCCCATCAAAAATGAACGAAAAGGCATAGTTTTTATTTTATTCTTTTTTCTTTTTTATTTTTTTAACAATAATAAGGCACGACTATGTTTAGTTCCCTTAAGCTTTCTAATTGACCCATGTAACGAGTGTTGAGTCAATGACTCCCAAACCAGGTGGTTTTAGGGCATTAGGTGTAAAGACACCCCTAAGGACTTACTAACTTGAGTAAAAAAGGCTACGAAATTAAACCGACCATAATATTACCAAGCAAAATTCCACCTTTTGACGTGAACACTCACTGCTTACTGAGGCAAGAGGTCCAGTTACTCAGCGAAAAGTTTATTGATAATTTTTTTTTTTAATATTTTCCTATGCCCAAGAGTTCATCCAACAAGTCATCCAGTTTCAGTTAAGATAAGGAAAAATACACATTAAAATCACATGTCATACCTCACATAATTTGTGCTAACGTGCTCGTGTTAGATTATGTCAAACATGTGAATTCTCAAATGCCTAAGGTAAGTAACTAAATTTTAAAAATTTATCACCAGATCATGTGTTCAAAATGTTAAGCTCACCAATGACATCACATCACAGAAAATGTTTAGATCAACTAAAATTTCACGATAACATGAGCATGCATTTATCTCTATGACGAAAAGACAACAAATTAGGACAAAGTGTGTGATGTGTCTCCCATACCCCCAAACTTAAATTACACATTGACCCCAATGTGTGACTAATATGGAAAAAGCTGACCTGAGATATGGAGAACTATCTGGACTGGTATGGCTCATAGCATACCCCCAAACTTGAACTGAAGTACGCTTTGTCCCTAAAAAATAAAAACTGGAAAACAAAAAAATACTGGAAACAAACATTAATCATAAAAATGCGAAATAATAAATAAAGAAAAGAAAAGATAAGCTGTGGGGTGCCTCCCATGAGCGCTAAGTTTAACGTCTTCAGCCAGACCCAACATTAGTAAACATGCCCAACTAAGTGCTCCACCATCTGATCAATAAATGGGAATGAAAAATGATCAGGCCTAGTGGCAGCATTCAATTTACGGTAGTCTAGACACTTTCTCCATCTTGATTGCACTCGGGTTGGAACCAACTCGTCGTCCTTATGCTGCACTACCGTTAATTCAGCACGTTTGGGCACAACATGAATCTGGCTCACCCACTTGCTATCAGAGATGGGATAAATGATCCCTGCCTCTAACAGCTTAATATCTTTTGCCCTCATAACCTCTTGCATAACAGGGTTGAGCCTTCTTTGTGGCTCCCTCGATGGCTCAGCATCCTCCTCCAAATGTATCCTGTACGTCACCACCGAGGGGTTGATCCCCTTGATGTCCTCAATGGTCCAGCCTATAGCTTCCTTATGCTCTCTTAAGACGTCCAATAATTTCTCCTCTAAAGCATCACCCAGATCTGAAGGTATAATCACAGGCAAACTATCGACTGAACCTAGGAACTTATACTTAAGATTATCTGGTAAAGGCTTAAGTTCCTTCTTGGGGGTTTCAGGTGCGGTAGTCTCCTCTGTCTTATTGCTCTTCCGAGGAAGAGACTCTAAAATGGCATTCGCTTGCTCAAGTAATTTATCTAAATCCATATCCTCTCCAAATTGAGCAAAGCATGCCTCTAGGGGGTCCTCAGTGCGGGAGTCATCCACAATCTCATTCGTCTTATTGCTCTCCCGATGAGGAGACTCCAAAATGGCATTCGTTTGCTCAAGTAATTTATCTAAATCCATATCCTCTCCAAATTGAGCAAAACATGCCTCCAGGGGGTCCTCAGTGCTTGATTCATTCACAGTCTCCTCAAGAATCTCCTCTATCAAGCATACATTTCTCACTTCATCATATTCATGTGGTTGCCTAGTGATATCAAAAATATTCAACTCCACTGTCATATTTCCGAAGGAGATCTTCATCACCCCTGTCCTACAATTTATCAGGGTGTTAGCCGTGGCTAAGAATGGTCGCCCTAGAATAACCGGTATTTGAATCCCTACATTTTGAACCGGTTCTGTGTCAAGCACAATAAAATCCACGGGGAAATACAACTTATCCACTTTTATTAAAACGTCCTCAACTATTCCCTGTGGTCTTTTCACTGACCTGTCAGCCAATTGAAGCGTAGTAGATGTGCGATTCAATTCTCCTAACCCCAACTGTAAATAGACTGAGTAGGGTAGAAGATTCACACTCGCCCCTAGATCCAAGAGAGTCCTCTCAATGTGGCTGACTCCTATCGTGCAAGAGATGGTAGGACACCCCGGGTCCTTATACTTGATGGGTAGCTTGCACTGAAGAATTGAGCTGACCTGCTCGGTCAGAAATGCCTTTTTTGGGACATTCGTCCTCCTTTTGATAGTGACCAAGTCCTTTAGAAACTTGGCATATGATGGCATTTGATGGATGGCATCCAAAAATGGGATATTGATTTGGACTTGCTTGAATACCTCCAGAATTTCCTCATACTTCCCTCCTTTCTTCGGTGCCTGTAATCTCTCGGGGTAAGGTGCTCTAGGTACAAATGACCTAGGAGGGTCCTTCTCAGTAGGTGTGGCTGTAGATGGCTCAGTATCTCTCTTCTCCGTGTTGCCACTTCCTTGCCCTTGCTGCATAGCAGGGCTCTCTTCCACTCGATTGTCCACCTGTCTCCCATACCTCAGTGTGACAATCGACTGTACTTGTTCCGCCCCGTGCGTAGGAGTTGATGAACTCTCAACCATATATTGTCCTTTCGGGTTGGGCACGGGCTGACTGGGGAACTTCCCCTTCTCTCTCTCACCCAAGTGACTTGCAATTTGCCCTATTTGACTCTCTAGCTTGGCAATTGCTTGGGTGTTTACCACTGTTGCACTCCTCACATCACTCATATTTTGGCTAGTCGCCTTCATGAACTCCTTAAGGGTGTCCTCTAGCGACTGTGAAACTGGCGCTGGTGTTTGAATGGGTGCGTGGTAAGCAGGTGAAGGTGCTGGATGGGCAGAACAACCATGATTAGGAATTTGTGGGGCAAATCCGAGAGGATATTGATTTTGACCATGATGAGGGGCTCCTCCCTGATTCATTGGTTGGTTCTACCTCCATGAAAAATTTGGGTGGTTCCGCCATCCTGGATTGTACGTCTCAGAGCACAATCCATTTGACTGCCTTCGAAAGTCATTGAAAGCATTTAATTGTTCCATAGGATACTCAGCACAAGCAGGCATTGAAGGGCAATTCTGTGCTAGATGCATGGGACTAGCACAGATGGAACAGCTTTCAACATTGAATGTGTTGGCAGCATTGATGGATTGGCTCACAGTGAGAGCGTCAATCTTCTTAGTGAGGGCATCTAACTTTATCCTCAAATCAGCGTCCTCTCTGACCTCATAGATGCCTCCCCTCTTAGGAGCACGAATGGACTTATCTCGACAGCTTGAAAAATCCCACTGCTGTGAGTTGTCGGACAACTTGTCCAACGCCATATATGCTTCGTCTCCTGTCAGACTCAAGAATGCCCCCCCATTCATAGACTCGATCATGCTACGGTTGGGTTGAGTCAACCCTTGGTAGAAGAATTGAACGAGTCTCCACTTCTCATATCCATGTGGAGGGCATCTGATCAGTAGCTCTTTGAAGCGCTCCCAACCCTCAGAAAATTTTTCATCCTCATCCTGAGTGAAAGAGCTGATCTCCTTTCGGCACTCATTCACTCTAGACATTGGGAAAAACTTATGATAAAATTTGCTAAGCAGGTTTTGCCAAGATGTAATAGACCCGGGCGTGTTGGAATCCAACCACGCCCTAGCTCTATCGTGAAGAGAAAAAGGGAAGAGTCGAAGATGGACTGACTCTTCAGAGAAGTTCTGGAATTTGAATGTGGCACAAATGTCTTTGAACTTCTTCACATGGCTATAAGGATTTTCAAGATCTAAGCCATAGAATGAGGGTAAGAGTTGGATGACATGTGGCTTCAAGTCAAAGTGGGTGGCATTGGTCGGTAGCAACACTATGCAAGAGGATGAGTTAGTCGCAACGGGTGCGAACAAGTCCCTAAGGGATGTAGTGGAGTCCACGTTCCAAGCTCTAGGTTGCTCTATATGTTCAGGATGATTTGCATTCCTATAATTCTCTGCCATCTCAACAGTCTCTCTCTCAACTAGCACTCTTTTCTGTCTCCTAAGAGTTCTTTCTAAGTCGCGATCTAAAAGTATCAAATCTAAGTCCAAGGATCTCCGACCAAGCATACACCAACTAAAAAAGCACTAAAGTAAACTAACCAGCAGAAACTTGCAAAATAAAACAAACACACAACTTCAATTTTTTTTTTAATTTTTTCTAACTTTTTTTTAATTTTTTTAATTTTTTTTAAATTGATAACTAACTAGTAGAAAAATAAAATCAATTCAGACAAAAAATTTTCACAAACCAAACAACTCCCCGGCAACGGCGCCAAAAACTTGTTGTGAGTTTTAAATTACTCGCAAGCACACGAGTTGTTTGCAATATAGCGTTGTGCAAGTGCGAGGTCGAATCCACAGGGAATTGTGTTTTGAAAATATCTTTTTAATCTAAACTAACTTTATCTTAACCTAGTTCCGAATTTTGAATGATATTGCAAAAGAAATATAAACTAAGCTAAGTTGATTTTAAAACTAAGAATAAAAAGCACTAAGGTTTCCGAATCCACCCCACCGAAGTTAAGCATACATATTCTAAAAATATAGCCTATCAAAATATTCCATGAATCCAACTATAAGACAAAAAACAAAGAATATCCCAACTAAACCAAAAGCACCCAATGTATCCGCTCTTAACAAATCACAAAGGGAATCCAATTTAATCGAAAGCATTCAATGTATCCATCAGATGAAACAAAAAGAAAATCAAACAGACAATTTAAACTCAACCAATTATAAGATTAACTCAAATAATTGACAGAATATTTATACTAAAAATTGTCAGATTTGTACAAGCAAATCTGAACTACTACGCCAAACAACGGCGGGGCTTCATCTTCAACCTTAGCTGAAGAGTCTAGCCACTCATAACTATAAAACTATAATAAAAAGTGCTAAACATTTAAACTAAAACAACTGAATATAAAGAAATAAATAAACAACTTTACATGGGAGAAATTCCACTCGTTGACGGGCGGCGCTTCCCCTCGTGGTAGCAATGCCTTTGGGATCCACCAAAATGCTGGCGGAAGTCCACCGGTAAACACCAAAGTGGCTCAGGAATTGTACACTGAATTATGAAGCCAAATGGTGTTTATATAGGGGAAGACCCGGAGCAATATGGGTTGCAGATTCGATGTGGGATACTGCCCGTGTGCGCTCGATCGCAGTGTGGTGTGATCGATCTCAGGTACGATCGATCGCATGTCTTGTGCACACGATCTCGTGTGCGCTCGATCGCATGTCTGCTACGATCGATCGCAGATGCATTGAACTTCAAATATTTCGATGTGGGATGTTGACCATGCGCTCGTTCGTAGGCAGGTGCGCTCGATCAGATATCTCGTGCGATCGATCGCAATGTCTCCAGAAGCTTCACATCTCCTGAAATGCTTTATTTTCTCCACAAACATGTAAAAATACACAAAACACAATAAAGACGTAAAATAAAGTGAAATACTACTAACTAAGAGCATAACAAATATAAGTTAAGGGTCTAAAATATGCAATATTTAAGACTCATCACTACTGTTTATAGATGCCAACCGCGAGGACTTACCTAAAACTTACTATGAGTCTCAAGTCAAGAATCTATCACAATTCATACTCTTAATTTAATAATTAATTTACCAATTCTCATATCATCATTTCTATCATCACATCGATATCAATTCTGATTTAATCTCATGTATTTCAACTAAATTATAATTATCATCTTTGATATTATTATCATCATTTTTTTATCATACTCTTAAACATGAGGTTCTCATTCATTCCATTCATTATATAAAAATCATATAGACATCATATTCATCAACTTCTTATCACAACTTTCTCATCATGAGACTCATGTACACATCATCAATGTTTTCACCATCAATATGATGCCTTAGCATCTCATTAATTATAAAAATAAACATGAATGTATCCACATCATCATCTCATTTCTTTCTTTGTTTCACATCTCATCACATCACATCTCATTTCATCCACAGTATCAACGTATGGGTAATTCATCCATTCTTAGGTATCCATATTAGTCTATGATACAGCTTTTGGGAATGTCTCCCCATAGTTCAATATGTTTCATCCAGATAGCCATATTTCTCGTCTTCCCCTGGACCACATACCCTAACTTTACGAGTGGCCTGTTAGTGCATATGAACAATCAGATACAAACAGGTGTATCATATCATCATTCATTTAAAAATCATTTTCTTTCATAAAATGCTTCATTCATCATATAAATCAATTAATCTCTTTATATATAATTTCAACTCAATTATCATATTCTCAAGAGATTTATTTCTCTTTTCAACATATATTTGATCAATTTCTCATCAATTTATCTTTTCAATGATGTAATCTCATTAATTTAAGTCATATTTCTAATAAATCATCAAATTTACATATATAACATATATTCTTCAAATCAACATGTTCATAATATATTCAATAAGTATTTTTGATGAGAGCCATAAAATGCATCTCAACAGTACTTAATTATTAGAATTTTAGGGTTGATCTAGGTTTTAATTGCATTTTTATTCGTTAACAACTCTAAAGTGGTATTCTTGAATTGTTGATCTATTTTGATGCACTTTCAGGTACTTTGAGTCCAAAAGAGAAGGAAAAGCTATCGTTGCTTGAAGTACAATGACTCAATGAAGATTGAAGCGAAGGCATGATTACGAAAGGACAAAAAGAAAAGAATCAAGTCTTAAGTGTGTGCGCTGTGGCCTGGAAATATCCAAGCCTCGGCCTCCAGAAGCTTGCCCAAAAGAGCTAATCCTCCTTTAGTGTGCACCGTGGCCTGGACTAGGTAGGGCCGCGGTGCCCAGAACCTTCACAAGACTTTAGCACCAGCCAGAGCTGCAGCCTAGATTAGGTAGAGCCGCGGTGCCCAGAAGCTCTCCAGAATAAAGAATAGTGAGAGCCACGGCGCGCACTTGAAAGTGAGAGCCGCGGTGCGCACTCGAAAGTTTGTTTCCGAGTTATGACCTAATTAGGACTTTAATGATTGTTTAAACCCTAGAATATCCTTGGACCTCTTGTACTATAAATAGATCACTTAGGGTTCAAGAGAGATCATCTTTGGAAGTCTGAAAAACTCAAGAAGGCTACCACACTCTCCTCCATCAAAGAGTTCAACCATGAACCTCATGGCGAACTAATCTCCAAGCAAGGCAAAGGGATGAATCCTTAGGTGTAGTTGTTCTTATTTTCCTTTTTTGATTCAGTTATAGTTGGGCTTTATTGTCAAAACATTATTATGTATTACTCTTTTATTTAATTAAAGGATTTTCTCTTAATCCGGTGATTGTATCCTTATCTCCATATAAGTCTAGTCATGCTTTTCTTATGTGATATTGTTCGGGTATGATTGAATCTGGTAGATTTATCTTTTAGGTTTGTCCATTACTACAATATTGTCATTGAAGATATATTGTCGTTTCTTGATAAATCTATAGGATAGATCATGTGTGCTTAACTAAAAAGAGTAATTCATATCAATTACATTAAGGTATATATATGTGCTCAATTGAATATTTGCTGATTCTTTGTTTGGAATGTGAAACTTACAATCGAGATAAAAACAACTGAATTAAGAGTGGAATAAGGCAACGAACCTAGAGAGGATTCCTAGAACCTTGTTGTTTCTTTATCATAGTTTTCAATCTATTTACACAATTACTTCATCATTGATATCTTGTCACTTGATTATTATCGTTTGTGTTAAGGTTTGCACTTTTCCTTTATAGATCGCTTTTCTCTGTGGAATCGAGACCCCAAAGCTATGCTACAACTACCGCGTTGTACTTTGGTCATAATTAGTTTCTTATTTTATTAATCATTTTAAGTTTTATGTACTTTTCTTATTTGTCTTGCTTACTAACAGTAAATCATACTCACCACATAGCACTTAAAGCTAATCATGGATCACCTCTTTTCCTTTCCTACTGATCTCAACAGTTTCAGCAGATTGTTGATCACCACCACCTAACCATGAAATTCTTATCAATCTCACTATCTTATAATTCAAATTTTATACTTGTACTGGGTTAATTTCAAGTATGCATGATTATCTTATCTTAAAGTAAAATATTTTCTAAAAACCTTTTTCTTTTGGTTTGAATCCACGTTCAAATCCCTTTTTAAGAAAAATAGAAGAACTTATTCTTAAAATTGAAATATTATAATCAAATTCATGAATTTTACTTTCTCAAAGCTTTTTCATCAGATTTCTTGTAATTCTTCGATGAATCAAACAATTCTTAAGACATAATTTTGAGATCCTTCAATTTTGAAAATTTTGTAAGCTTTTTTCTAGAGAGAGAAAATGGAATTTAAAACGTAAAAATTATTTCAAACGTCTCAAAAATCATTTTATATGAAAATTTTGGTATGACCAGTCGAATACTCGGTCGATCGGCTAATCATTTAAAAAATTACAAATCTACCCCTAAACCACCAATCGGCTGCTAGCCAACCGATACATCTATCGGTCTACTGACCAGTTAACCGGGTAAGGAACTAGCTCATTTTCAATCAGCTTGGCGATCGACCAGTTTTGCTAAGTAAGAACTAAAGGGTGTAAAAATTCAGCTTCAGCTCCAAGTGTGCGCCGCAACCCAAGAAATCCACGTCGCACCTTCCAGCAAGGAGAAGGGTTCATGCACAGGTGTGTGCCATACCTCAGGAAGGCTGCGCCACGGTGCCCAGAAGGTGGAGGTTGTGTGCTCTGGCTTGAGCCGCGGCGTGCCCTGTTCTGGGCCGCGGTGCTAGGCACACCTGATGCTTCATTTTGGGCACTTTGGATTGATGCGTGAGGGTTGATCAAAATGCACAAGATCACTTAGACTTGTGGAAGGGCTATGATTGATTAGTCCTCAAGATTTAAGAGTTGAGATTGACTTCAAGATAGGTTCAAGAAGTGGTGCACTATATAAAGGGTCACCTAACTTCAATCTCAATATGACATAACATAACTTGTGAAAGTGAGATCAAGTGTAAGAGTGTAAAGACACAAAACATAAGAGAGACTCATTGTACAGAGGCTGGTTGTTTAGAGAGAGAGTAGTGTATATTGGGGATTCAAGGGCCTTGTAAGTGGAATTTTCTTGGGAAAAATTCCAGGGAAACTCAAGTCCTTATCACTTTCCTTTTCTCTTCTTTCGTTCTTCAAGAACAAGAGGTTTCTTGAAGAGGTGTTGATGTAACTTTTAAGAACTTATTGATTTAGTGCAGAGGGCTCGGAGGAACTGTGGGTGCTGCATAAATCTGGGATTTTCTCTGCAAGATGGGTTCGAACTTCATTGTTGAGAAGTTTGATGGAAAGGGAGACTTTGCCCTTTGGAAGTGGAAGATCAAGGTTGTTCTTATGCAATAGAAGGTGGACTTGGCTATTGGAGAAGATGACGTTTTTCCAGCAAGAATCACGGAAGTCCAGCGGATTGAGATGAAGAAGATGGCGTATGGCACCATCTTTCTGCACATCTCAGATAGTGTCACAAGGGAGTGTGGAGACTCAAAAGATCCAACTGTCATTTGGAAGAAACTAGATGAGTTATTTCTTACCAAGACTCTCCCTAATAAGATTTATCTTCTTAAACGAATCTTTGCTTTTAAAATGGATCCTAATAAAGAGTTGTAAGATAATCTTGATGTGTTTAATAAACTAGTTCAAGATTTGGCTAGTTGATGTATAACATTCCCGGATGAACAATTGGCTGTTATGTTATTGAATTCTCTTTCCGATTATTTTGAAAGTTTGATTAATGTTATTGAATACAGAAGAGATACACTAACCAAGGAAAGTGTGATCAATGCTATAAGGGCTCATGATTTCAAAGCCAAGATGAGGGAAGCATCAAGTGGAGAAGGGCTATTCGTTAAAGGAAAGCCAGCGACTCGAAATGGCAGTAGCATCCATGGTAACTACCAGGAGAAATCAAAGGGTAAAGGGCAAAGCCATGGGAGATCGCATTCTAAACCGAAGTTTGGACGCAAGAGATGCTACTACTGCAATAAGGAGGGTCATTACAAGAAAAATTGCAAGAAGAAGATGTGGGATGAGAGACGAGGAAGCCATACCAAGAATGGAGAGGCTTCGGTTGCCAAAAAAGAATAGCAAGATGATGTTCTTGTTGTGTACTCAAATGTGAGCAGGAGGCAAGGCAGCGAGAAATGGATCCTGGATTCTGGGTGCACATATTACATGTGCCCTCACAGGGATTAGTTCAAGAATTTCAAGGAAACCAATGATAGAAAGGTTTTCTTAGGGAATGATACTTCTTGCCAAGTGAGGGGGATAGGAGACATCCAGTTGAGGATGTTTGATGGAGTCACAAGGCTACTGCGGAATGTTAGGTATCTTCTAGATTTGAGACAAAACTTGATCTCATTGGGGTAGCTAGATTCCATGGGGTACACATACAAAGCATAGGGAGAAAAGATCAAGGTACCCAAGGGATCTTTGATAGTGATCAAAGCAGCAATAAAGGATGGTCTCTATGAGACGATCGGAGAGACAAAAATCAAGGATCAAACAACAAGCTTGATGGCTGAGATGGATAAGGCAGTACTTTGGAACAATCGTTTGGGATATATGAGTGAAAAGGGGCTGTAAGTTCTCAGCAAGAATGGTCTACTTGATGGTGACAAGGTACAGAAACTTGATTTCAGCGAGAGTTGCGTTCTTAGGAAGCAACATCGGGTCAGCTTCAACACCAGAGTGCACAAGTCTAAGGGGATTATTGACTACATTCATGTGGATCTTTGAGGACCAGTAAGAACACCAACACAGGGAGGTAATCGTTACTTTCTGTCTTTAATTGATGAACCACATGTAAAGATTTGGGTTTATTTGCTTAAAAATAAATCAGATGCTTTGAATAAATTTGTGGTGTGGAAAAAGTTCCTGGAGACTTAAACGGGCAAGGTAGTTAAAGTGTTAATAACCGAGAATGGCTTAGAATTTTTTAATAATGATTTTGATAAATTATGTGAGTTAAATGGGATTCTAAGACATAGAATGGTTGTGAAAACCCCTCAGCAAAATGGAGTTGCTAAGAGGATGAATAGGACCCTTACGAAAAAGGTTAGGTGCATGTTAATTGGGTCCGGTTTACCAAAATGTTTTTGGGGGGAAGCTGTGTCTACTACTGCATATTTGGTTAATAGATCACCCTCTAGGTCTTTAGACCTTAAGACTCCCAAGGAGATGTGGAGTGGGAAACCCCATGAGTTAAGAAACCTTAGGACTTTTGGATATGCTGCGTTTGCACATCAAAAGGATGATAAACTTAGCCCAAGGTCTAGAAAATGTGTGTTTCTTGGGTATGGTGATGGGGTTAGGGGGTATAGGTTGTGGTCCTTAGAGCAAAAAGGAATGAAACTCATAATAAATAGAGATGTCATTTTTAATGAATTGTTATTTCTCTATTTGGAGAAAACTAACCCTGCAGGGGATAGTGAGCAAACCAGTCCGAAATTTGTGGAGCATATCATCAAGGAAAATTTAGTTCAAGTAGAGAAAGGATTGCAAGAGGGTTCGGACCAGGTAGAGCCCATTGATGAAGGCCAAGCTCAGGACACTCGAGAGGAGGCTGAACTGGAAGGGGATGATGCAGCAAGTCAGAACAACTATCAGCTCACAAGAGATCGGGAAAGGAGGGTGGTCAGACCACCTTTAAGATATGGTTTTACTGGTGCTAATGTAGCGCTCTATATTCAGAAGGAGAGGTTGAACCAGAAACTTACATGGATGCCATGGAATGTAAGGATTCGTCAAAGTGGCAGCTAGCTATGGAAGAAAAAATGGATTCTTTGAGGAAGAACAACTCTTGGGAATTGGTGTCCAAACAAGAAAAACAGAGAGTTGTGGATTGTAGGTGGATCTATAAGATCAAAGAAGGGAACACTCCAAGGGATGAAGTCCGGTATAAAGCTAGACTAGTTCACAGAAAGAGAAGGCATAGATTTCACCAAAATATTCTCACCAGTTGTGAAATACAAGATGATAAGGATAGTGTTAGCAATGGTGGTCCAATTTAATTGGGAAATCGAGCAAATGGATGTGAAGACAACATTCTTACATGGAGAGCTTGATGAGACCATCTACATGAGGCAACCCAAAGGCTATGAGGAAGGAAGGCATGGAGATTTGATGTGCCAATTGAAGAAATCTCTCTATGGCCTGAAGCAATCACCTCAGTAATGGAAGAAGAGGTTTGATTCCTTTGTAACTAGCTTGGGTTTCATGAGGAGCTACTATGATTCGTGCTTGTACAACAAGGGGCACAAGGTGGAGGAAGTGATGATCATCCTCATCTATCTTAATGATATGTTGTTGGTTGGGAGTAGCATGGAGAGGATACGAAAATTGAAGTCCGAACTCAGTGAGGAGTTTGAGATGAAGGATATTGGCTATGCACAGAAGATCCTTAGGATGAGAATAATCCGGGAAAGGGAGATAAATAGATTAAAGATTTCTCAGACTTCCTATATAGAAAAGATGATATCTAAGTTTTGTATGGAAGATAGCAAACCAATGAAGGTTCCCCTTGCTGGTCATTTCAGGTTCTCCATCAATCAATGTTCGAGATCGGATGAGGAGAAGAAGGAAATGGAAAAGGTCCCTTACTCTAGTGTAGTTGGATCAGTCATGTTCATGATGGTAAGCACTAGATCCAACATTACTCATGCAATGAGTGTTCTCAGTAGGTTTATGAGTAATTCCATAAAAGAGCATTGGCTTGGGATAAAGTGGTTGTTGAGATACTTGAAGGGAAGCCCAAATGTGGGGCTAGTTTATGATAAGAGGGGTAAGCCCATCTGTCTTGAGGGTTATGTTGATTCGGACTATGGAGCAAACTGAGATAAAAGAAGATCGATTACCTAATACTTCTTCAACTTAAACGGATGTTGTATAAGTTGGAAGGCTCAGTTGTAGCCGGTGGTAGCACTCTCAACAACCAAGGCTGAGTACATAGCTGCAACAGAAGCCATTAAGGAGGCTATGTTGTGCAAAGGGTTGTTGGAAGAGTTGAAGGTACTAAAAGAGCAAGTGGTGGTGTATTCGGATAGCCAAAGTGCGTTGCATTTGTGCAAGAATCCGGTGTTCCATAAGAGGACAAAGTATATGGATGTTTAGTACCATTTCATTCGGGAAAATGTTACGGAACGATGCATTCATGTGGACAAGGTGGCCACAGAATAAAATTCTGCAGATTTAGGTACTAAAGTTGTACCTCTAAGTAAGTTCAATCATTGCCTTGGACTTCTTAGGATTAGAGTCGATTGATATGGTGACTCAAGTTGAGTTTGGATCCTGAGTTCTCTGCATTATGGGTTTTGTTTTAGTTGCTTAGACAAAGGTAGAGATTTGTTGGGATTTGTCGAAGAACTAAAGGGTGTAAAAATTTAGCTTCAGCCCCAAGTGTCCACCGCACCCCAGGAAGTTTGCGTTGCACCTTCCAGTAAAGAGAAGGGTTCACGTATAGGTGTGCGTTGCACCTCAGGAAGGGTGCGTTGCGGTGCCTAGAAGGTGGAGGTTGTGTGCTCTGGCTTGAGCCGCGGCCTGCCCTGTTCTGGGCCGCAGCCACGGGCACACCAGATTCTTCATTTTGGGCACTTTGGATTGATGCGTGAGGGTTGATCAAAATACCCAGGATCACTTAGACTTATTAAATGGCTATGATTAATTGGTCCTCAAGATCTAAGGGTTGAGATTGACTTCAAGATAGGTTCGATAAGTGGTGCACTATATAAAGGGTCACCTAGCTTCAATCTCAACATTACATGACATAACTTGTGAAAGTGAGATCAAGTGTAAGAGTGCAAAGACACAAATCATAAGAGAAACTCATTGTAGAGAGGCTGGTTGTTTAGAGAGAGAGTAGTATAGATTGGGGATTCAAGGGCCTTGTAAGTGGAATTTTCTTGGGGAAAATTTCAAGGAAACTCAAGTCCTTATCACTTTCTTTTTCTCTTCTTTCGTTCTTCAAGAACAAGAGGTTTCTTGAAGAGGTGTTGTTGTAACTTGTAAGAACTCATTGATTTAGTGCAGAGGGCTCAGAGGAGCTCATGGGGATGTAGGCACATTGTCGAACCTCGATAACAATTGCTGTGTTCTTTCTTTGATTGGTTTGATTCCTGTTTTGTTTCGGTTTTATTACAGGTCATTCTAGACTTGGGTGTTTGGAAGATCACCACTTGGGCATCTTGAAGGTGATTTCCAACAGCATTTTTGAAAAATTATCTTTCTTCCTTTAAAATTTCCAACTTTTTTCTAAAAATATTCAACATCTTTCTTCCGAATTATTTCAACTTCAACTCTCAGTTCGTATGTATACATATTAAATTTCAATATATAATTCAGTTTACTCTTTGACCGTTACATCGAGGGTACAAATAATACAATTCTACCCACCATATTAAAATTTCTTCCTTGAAATTTTCTTGCCTACACCATGAAAAAGTTAGGGATACAAATTTCTCATACTTGCTTCACTTTCCCACGTGATTTATTCAGCATCTCGATTTCGTTACAACACTTGAACTAGCATAATAACTTTATTACATAAGAATTGTTCTCTTGTGTCTAAAATTTTGATTGGAACTTCCACAAAAGTTAGGTCTTCCTGAATATCTACAGATTGATATGAAATGTTATGGGATTCATGAGGTAAATACTTACACAAAACTGAAACATTAAAAACATTATGCAACTGATTTAATTCTGGAGGTAAGTCGAGTCTATATGCCACTAGTCCAACTTTCTCAATAATTTCATTAGGTCCTACATATCTTGGACTCAACTTTTCTTTCTTCCTGAATCTCAATACTCCTTTCCATGGAGATATCACCGACTTGGAATTCAAAAGGTCTCCATCAAATTATCAACATAACTCTTTTGTCTATTCTGTGCTGCTATAAGGTTTTCTATAACCAATTTGATCATCTTAATTGTTAATTTTATAATTTCTGGACCAAGTATCTTTCTTTCTCCATTTCTTCCCAACATACAGGAGTTCTACACTCTTAACACACAAGGCCTCAAATGGTGCCATCCCAATACTATCTTGAAATTGATTATTATACGAAAATTTTATCAATGGTAAGTAAGCATTAGCATACTGATAAACTCATCACACTAGCCCTCACCATATCCTCTAGTATTCAAATAATTCTCTCAGTCTACCCATCTGTTTAAGGATGGAAGTAATACTAAACTGTAATTGCATACCAATAACTTTTTGAAAGCCTTTCTAAAACTAAGATGTAAATCTAGCATCTTGATATGACACTATACTTAAAGGTACTCCCTGTAATTTTATAATTTCATCAACATATAATTCAACCAACCTTTTTGGACTCCAAGTAATTTTAATAGGAATAAAATGAAATGATTTAGAAAGTCTATCTACTTTCACCCACACATCATCCTGTTACTTCTCTGGGTATAGTAAAAGCCAGTAACAAAGTCAATACTCACATTCTCTCATGGCCATTCAAGCACTAGAAGAGGTTATAGTAATCTTGCCATATGTTTATTCTCTAATTTATCTTGATTACAAACTAAATATCTAGAAAATATAATTAGCTACATCCCTCTTCAATCTTGACCACCAATGGTTCTATTTCAATCTCATGTACATTTTGTTATTACCTAGGTGCATGGAGTATATCACATAATGTGCATCTCTCAATATCTCCTTTCTTAACTTAGTATCATTGGGAACACATATCCTATGTCCCAATACCAGTATACTATCATCTCTGATTCTAAATTGAGATTGTTTTCCACTCAGCAGTACTACTTAATAATTTCTATCTGCTCATATTTACCTTGCATTTCTATAAGGCATTCTACAATTGATGATTGTACAACCCTGTTTGCTAACAATCCAACTCTCTCATTAATAGTCAATTTCATTACCAAATTTCTCAACTCTTCCATCAGATTCACATTATGGATCTCTATAGCAACTAATCTTCCAGTGGATTTTCTAATTAATGCATCGGGTACCACATTTGGTTTCCCCGGATAGTAATGAATCGCACAATCATAATCACTAATCAAAACCATCCAACCCCTTTATATTAAATTGAACTCTCTCTAGGTAAGTAAATATGTGAGACTTTTATGATCAGTGTAAATTTTACAAGTGGCTCCATACACATGATGTCTCCAAATCTTTCATACAAATACTATAATAGCCAACTCTAAGCCATGGGTAGGATAATTTCTCTCATGATTCTTAAATTTCCTAGAGGCATAAGCAACAACTTTCCCATGTTGCGTCAACATACATCCCAACCCTTGATGCGAGGCATCACAGTATATAACAAATCCTTCATCACTAGAAGGAATCACTAACATTGGGGCGGTAGTCAATTTCTCTTTCAATGCTTGGAAAATCTTTTCACACTCCTCAGACCATACAGATTTCACCTCTTTCCTTATTAGTCTTGTAAAAGGTGTTGCAATTATCTAGAAATTTTGGATGAACCTCTTGTAACAACAATTCAATCCCAAGAAACTTAAAATTTTAGTTACATTAGTAGGTTTTTCCCAACTCAACACTGCTTCAACCTTTTGAAGATCAATTGCTATTCCCCCTCTAGATACTAAATGCCCCAAAGAAGTTACCTCAGTAAACCAAAACTCACATTTAGAAAATTTAGCATACAATTTCTCACTCCTTAGAATTTTTAAAAGCTTTATATGTTTTTCCTCACTCTTAGAAAATAAAAGAATATCATCACTGAATGCAACCAAAAATTTATTAAGAAAAGGGTTTAAACACTCTATTCATCAAATCCTTAAATGCAGCAGCCGGACTATCAGTCAATCCAAATGGCATCACAAGAAACTCATGGTGACCATAACATGTCCTAAAAGCAGTCTCAATTGATGGTATCCTGATCTCAACTCTATCTTAGAAATTACTCTAGCTCCTTTCAATTGTGCAACGACCCATCCCAGGTTAGCCAACCCCTAGATGTGTCGTCATTTTTTGAAATCCCAGCATGACACATATATGCAACAATATAAAAATACCAACTGAAATTATCTACATACATAAATCCCCAGTCCTCAAAAGGAGAGTTGCATTATTAAGATCCCAACTAAAACATTATATACAACATATTATGCATGAATATTTAACAATACGTTTTTCCATTAGTCTAAGGATGTGGACCATGTGGCTTATAGATAATGACTTGGTCTGAATGTCAGCTCACCAATCTATCTGTCCTACCCACTACCTGAAATTATTTAATAATGAGGAGTGAGCTTCACAAGCTCAGTGAATTAAATTACTAGAATTATTAAATTGTTCAAATGGTCTTCCAATATTCATTCATCTATATCTCAAATAATTCGATAATAGCATTCTATTATCACTATTTATATCATAATTCTCATTATTTATCAATCTCTTATTCCCATATATTTAATCATCTTGAGACTATCAATTCTACCTCATAATTACCTCGTTATGAGGTTTACAACACATAATCAATCACTTAGATAATTCTTATCATATCATACTTTCATATTTCTTTCTCATCATATCTATTTCTTTGTAAGACTCACTCATCTTTTAATAAATTTACACTCAAGAATAACACTTTAACATCTCAAGCAATAATAATCAATATTGAAAACAAATGTAGTGCATGCATTTAAATTATATTATTATTTGGGAATGTCTTCCCACATGTCGAAATATTTTAGCTTAGACCGACTGCCTTCCCAGTTCTTTTATTTCCAGCATATATCGGTTGTCACGGTTCTTTTATTTCCAGCATATACCGGCTTTCACGGTTTCATTTAGATCGGCTACCTTCTCAGTTCTTTCATTTCCAGAATATACTGGCTGTCACGGTTTCATTTAGACCGAATACCGTCCCGGTTCTTTAATTTTCAGCATATACCGGCTGTCACAGTTTCATTTAGACCGGCTGTCTTCCCGATTCTTTTCATTTCATGCATACACATATGAATAATAATACGATATATGCATATGAACAATAATATAAACACAAGCATACATTCAAACAGTCAATTTAGCTATCAAGCTCTTTCTCAAAATTAGTATTTTTATCATATTCATTAAATTATCTCCTCATATATCATATCAAATTATCAAACATCGTTTGTCAAGAATTTCCTTTATCCCTTCATTATATATTAAATCAACTCATTATTTCAATAATATTACTTCTCATATAATAAATCTTTATCATATCAATTATTCAAATCATATCCATCAACCAACTTTCATATATCATTCAATCATAGTTTAATAATTAATTAAAATATCATGACTTTATATTTTATATTTATATCGATTACTAAAAGTAAATCTAACTCACTATGTAGCACTTAAAACGACCCGTGGATCACCTCTTTGCCTTTCCTGCTTCAGCAATTTCACTCGATTGATGATCGTCAACACCTGACACAATATTTGTATTAAAATTTCTAATTTATTATTGAATTCTTCCATAATTCATACTCTTTAAATTTCTACATCAAATTTTGGGAAATTTTCATGTGTACTAAATTTCAAAAATAAACTTTACATTATTACCTTTTGTTTTTCTTAGAGCTTCCATCAAATCTATTTAAAATTCTCCCATAAACCTCTTCAAAATTTTAATCTTTCAACTTTTCTTTGAGTCTCCAAGTATTTAAAAAAAGAGAGTAATTTGAATTGAAGAAAGAAGAAAACTAAACAGGATTTAGTAAGAAATAAATAAAATAAACTAAAACTAAAACTAATTATATATATATATATATATACACACACACACATACATATACATATAGTCAGCCCACCTCACTACCACCATTTGCTGCGTGTTGTCTAACATGCATATTTTGCATGTTAGACAGCTAACACTTGGATCCAGGTGTTGGCACCCCCTTTTCTTTTTCTTTTTCTTTTTTCCCAAACCTAGACGCTTCCATTTTATTTTCAAAAAAATTATTTTATTCAATAATAAATCTTTCATATATATATATATATTATTTTAATTCCATGTAATATATATAGAATTACTTCTTTACCCTTACTTTAAGGACACAGGCGTTACAATTCTACCCCACCTTTTAAAAATTTTGTCCTCGAAATTTCCTTACCTAATTCATGAAAAAGTTAGGGCTATTCTTTCCTCATTCTTGCCTCATGCTCCCAAGTACTTTCTTCAACATCTATGTTCTGCCATAATACTTGAATCAAAGGAATAACTTTATTAGACAAGACTTGTTCCTTTTTGTATAGTATTCTGACCGATACTTGCATAAAGGTCAAATCTACCTGAAGTTCTATAGCCTAACTCAAAATACTATGTAATTCATCATGTAAACACTTTCTTAAAAGTGAAACATGGAACACATAATGTAATTGCTTTAACTCTGGAGGCAAATCTAATCTGTATGCTACTAGTCCAACTCTCTTAATCAACTTGTATGGCCTCACAAATCTTGGACTCAACTTTCCCTTCTTTTTAAACCTCAATACACCCTTCCACAGAGATATTTTCAAAAATACCTAGTCACCAACCTGAAACTCAAAAGGTCATCTTCTATTGTCAGCATATCCCTTCTATCTGTTCTATGCTGCTCTAAGGTTCTCTCTAACCAGTTTGATCATCTCAGTAGTCAAATCTATCATTTTTGGACCAAATATCTTT
The DNA here is from genome assembly GCA_023935145.1 of Bretschneidera sinensis. Lineage (NCBI taxonomy): Eukaryota > Viridiplantae > Streptophyta > Magnoliopsida > Brassicales > Akaniaceae > Bretschneidera > Bretschneidera sinensis. Next base: position 74,139,746 of record CM043702.1, on the reverse strand, counting down.
CTTTCTCCAACTTCTTCCCAACATATTGGAGTTTTGCACCTTCTACTATATAGAGCCTCAAAGTTGCCATCCCAATACTAGTTTGATACTAATTATTGTATGCAAACTCAATCAAAGGTAAATAAGATTTCCAGCTCACTGAGAAACTCAATACACTTGCCCTCAACATATCTTCTAATATTCTGATGATTCTCTCTGTCTGCCCATCAGTTTGTGGATTAAAAGTTGTACTAAACCACAATTGTGTACCCATAGCTTCTTGAAAACCCCTCCAAAATCTAGAAGTAAATCTAGAATCTCTGTTTGATACAATGCTTAAAGGTACTCCATGTAATCTGGCAATCTCTACTACATACAATTCAGCTAACTTTCCAGGACTCCATGTAGTTTAATAGGAATAAAATGCAAAGACTTAAAAAAGTCTATCCACTATGACCCGTACAAGATCATGACCTCTCTAGGTACGGGGAAAACAAGAAACAAAATCCATGCTTACATTCTCCCATGGCTATTCAGGTATTGGAAGAGGTTGTAATAAACCTAATAGATGTCTATTATCAAACTTCACCTATTAACAAGTCCAACATCTAGAAATATACTCAACTGCATCCTTCTTCATCCCTGACCACCAATAATTCTGTCTCAACCCCCTGTGCATTTTATTATTAATTGGGTACATATAATATACAGAATCATGAGTCTCCCTTTATATCTCCTTTCTCATCTCCACATCATTGGGAACATAAACTCTATGTCCCAAAACGACTATACCAACTTCTCTAATTCTAAACTAAGTCGGGATCCCACTCAATATTTCCTGTCTAATCTTCTCTATCCCTTCATCTCTACTCTGCATTTGTAACAAGCAATCAAAAAATAGTAGATTGTACCACCATCTTTTCCATAAATACTCATCTATCACTAATACTCAATTGCATTCTCATTTCTCTTAGTTCTACCATCAAGCTAATTTCATGACTCCCAATAGCAGTTAATCTCCCTGTGGACTTTCAACTTAATGCATCAGCTATTACATTAGCCTTTCTTGGTTGATAGTGAATTGTACAGTCATAGTCACTAATTAACTGCATCCCTCTCCTTTGCCTCACATTCAACTCTTTTTGGGTGCGCAAATGTGTCAAACTTTTATGATCAGTAAAAATTTCACACGTGGCTCCATATAAATGATGTCTCCAAATCTTCAAAGCAAAAACTATGGCAGCCAATTGCAAATCATGGGTCGAGTAATTTCTCTCATTGTTCTTTAATTGCATAGAAGCATAAGCTATAACTCTTCAATGTTGCATCAACACACATCCCAACCCTTGATGTGATGCATCACTATATACCACAAATCTTTCATCACCAGAAGGAAGCACTAATACCGGATCAGTAGACAATTTCTCTTTCAATAGCTGGAAAATTCTCTCACATTATTCTGACCGCCTAAACTTCATTTCCTTTGTAGTCATTCTAGTTAGTGGTCCAGCAATCATAGAACAGTTTTGGATAAACCTCCTATAATAACCAGCCAACCCCATAAAGCTTCTAATTTCAGCTACACTAGTGGGTTTTTCCCAATTCAACAATACCTCTAATTTATGTGGGTCAACTGCTATACCATCTCCTGACACAACTGCAATATTTTTTGTGACTCACATTTAGAGAATTTTGCATACGATTTCTCTCTTCTCAGAATTTCCAACACTATCTCTAAATATTACACATGCTCCTCTTCTTACTTTGAATATACCAGAATATCATCAATAAATACAATCACAAATCTATCCAAGAATGGTTTAAACACCCAATTCATTAGATCCATAAATGTTGCAGGAGAATTAGTTAACCCAAATGGCATCACAAGCACTCATGATGGCCCCTCCTTTATCCTCAACTGATGATAACCCGATCTCAAGTCTATCTTATAAAACACCCTAGCCCCCTGTAATTGCTTGAATAAATCATCTATCTTGGGTAAAAGGTATTTATTCTTGATGATGATCTTATTCAACTGTCTATAATCAATACACAACCTCATCGTTCCATCCTTCTTTTTCACAAACAATACAAGGGCTCCCCAAGGCGACACACTAGGTCGAATATATTGTTTATCTAGCAACTCCTAAAGCCGAACTTTCAACTCTCTCAACTCAGCTGGTGCCATTCTATAAGATGCTATAGTTATGGGTGTTGATCCTAGAATCACCTCAACAGAAAACTCAATCTCCCTGTTGGGAGGCAAACCAGACAACTCCTTAAGGAATATGTCAGAAAAATCTTTCACTACCAAGATTTCTTCAAACTTCCTAATCTCCCTTCTAGAATCCACTACATATGCCAAATACCACTCACAACCCTTCTTCAACCATTTACTAGCAGTCAAGGTAGAAATAAGATAGTTCGCAAGTATCTTATGTTCTCCTTGAAAATTAAACTCATCTTGTCCTGTTATCATGAACACCACATTCTTCCTAAAACAATCTACCCAAGCATGATATGCAGATAACCAATTTATCCCAAGAATTAAATCAATATCAATTATGTCTAAAGGCAACAAATCAACTTCAAGTTCTCTACCAGCTAGACAAATCACATAACCTCGCTGAATTTTCCTAATAATAACCCTATCCCCAGTAGGAACCTCAACCATAATAGAATGCATCAAAGGACTAACACTATCAACAATATATTTCATATAAACACTGGATGCAAAAGAATGGATTGCACAAGGAACAATCAGTAATCTAGTAAGTCTATCAAGAATAGATACCATACCCATAACAATATCAGGAGTTGCTCATGCATCCTATTAGGTTAATGCATAGATTTTGTTGTCTCTCGACTATAACTGACGACCACATCCTCTTTTAACTACTGATCCTCTGCCTTTGCCTCACATACTCCCTGATCCACTACCTTTCTCCACCTGTCTTCTCCCAACACCTCCAACACCTATATCCATAGATTTCCCCACTGGACAACCTATACCAACATGTCTTCCCTCACCACATATAAAGCACATCTGAGTAGGACAATTCTGAGATATATGCCCTGTCTAATTACATCTAAAGAAAACTCTTGGCTCTCGTTCATACATCATATTACCATTTCCTTTTGGTGGCATACTTAGATCCTCTACCATGACTCCCACTTCCCATAGCCTGTCTTCTAAATCTTAGGGTCCCAGCAAAATTACTCTAAGCTACAAAAGCAATAGATCTTGCTTGCCTTTGACAATGTACTCCTATAGTTCCTTGTGACAAGGAACGCCCCCACTAATATAGTCTCCTACCCTACACACTCATACTGCTACCACCTATGGGTCCCTTAAATCTAAACCTCTTCAACCAATCTCTCCTACCCCTAAACTCCACCAAATCTTTCTCAATCTATAATGCTTCATCCACTAGTATAGCATAATTCCCAATACCATATAAGAGAGTTTAGTCCGAATTTCATAATGTAACCCATATAAAAATCTCTTACATTTCCTCTTCTTCATATTTACTAACTCATGTAAAAACCTCGACAGGGCTATAAATCTACTATCATACTTAGCCACAGATAAGGTATTCTGCCTTAAATGAATAAAGTCTCTCTCATACTATGCTCGAAATGTATCTGGAAAATACTTCACAAAGAACACATCCTTAAACTTACACCAAATTAAAGGTTGATCCACCTGTGTACTCAATCTAGGCAGAATATTCTCCCACCATTGAGAAGCCTCACCTTCCAGCATAAATGAAGCAAAAGCAACCTTCTGTCTATTTGTCACTTGTAAGACTTCAAAATATTTCTCAACATATTTAATCCACTGTTCATCTACCATAGGATTTACAGATCCTCTAAAAGACTGGGGTCTAAACTTAAAAAAATCTCACAAAATAATCCTCTTGCATCTCATATGCACACACACCCTCTCCCTCATGAGTCTCTTGTCTCACCACATCAGGTTCTATTCTACGCCTTTCCTCTAATCTCTTTTGTAAATTATCATCCCTTTCTTCTACTACATACATTATCTCTATAGCACGAACAAGAATGTCTCTCAACTCATCCTTTCTAACATCAGATTCTCTCCTACCTATTTTAGTACCAACTGCACTAGCAACTTGTTCCCTTGCATAACCATAGACTCAATCTCTCCCTCTGCTTCAGCTCTTCTACCACGTCCCCTCTGATTTAGAACTCTACCTCTAGCTCTAGCATGTCCACGTGTCATCCTCAAACTCTGCATTAAAATGTATTTTATTTAAATCTACCTCTTCTTTAAATTTTTAATGCAGTCTACAGAATCATAAAACTTAATGCTTTGATACCAAAATTTTAATAACCCATCTCGGGTTAGCCACCCCTGAGACATGTCGTTACTTTTTGAAATCTCAGTGCAACACATATATGCAACAATATAAAAATACCAACTACAATTATCTACATACATAAATCTCAACCCTCAACAGGGGAGTAACATTATTAAAATCCCAACTGAAACATTATATACAACATATTGTGCATGAATATTTAACAATATTTGTTTCCATTAGTCTGAGGATGTGGAACACATGGCATATATATATTGACTCGGCCTGAATGTCTGCTCACCAATCTATCTGTCCTATTTGCTACCTGAAATTATTTAACAATAAGGAGTGAGCTTCACAAGCTCAGTGAATTAAATTTTCAAATAATCTTCCAATATTCATTTATCTCTATCTCATATAATTTGATAATAGTATTCGATTATCACTACTTATACCATAATCCTCATCATTATCAATCTCTTCTTCTCATATATTTAATCATCTTGAGACTATCAATTCTACCTCATAATTACCTCGTTATAAGGTTCACAACATAATCAATCACTCAGATAATTCTTATCCTATCATACTTTCATATTTCTTTCTCATCATATATGTTTCTCTGTAAGACTCATTCAACTTTCAATAATTTTATAATCAAGAATAACACTTTAACATCTCAAGCAATAATAATCAATATTTAAAACAAATGCAATGCATGCATTTAAATTATATTTTTACTTGGGAACGTCTTCCCACATGTCGAAATTTTTTAGCTTAGATCGGTTGCCTACTTGGTTATTTTATTTCCAGAATATACCGGCTTTCATGGTTTCATTTAGACCAGTTACCTTCTTAGTTCTTTCATTTCCAGCATATACCGACTGTCACAGTTTCATTTAGACCGGTTACCTTCCCGATTCTTTCATTTCCAGCATATACTGGCTCATCATGGTTTCATTTAGACCGACTGCCTTCTCGGTTCTTTCATTTCATGCATACGCATATGAACAATAATATGTTCTATGCATACGAACAATAATATAAAAACAAGCATATATTCAAATAGTCAATTTAACTATCCAGCTCTTTCTCAAAACTAGTACTTTTATCATATACATTAAATTATCTCCTCATATATCATATCAAATTATCAATCATTGCTTATCAAGAATTTCATTTATCCCTTGATTATATATTTAATCCACTCATTATTTCAATAATATTATTTTTTTTATAATAAATCTTTAACATATCAATTATTCATATCATATCCATCAACTAACTTTCATATATCACTCAATCATAGTTTGATAATTAATTAAAATATCATCACTTTATATTTCATATTTATATAGATTAGTAAAAGTAAATCTAACTCACCACGCAGCACTTAAAGCGACCCCTGGATCACCTCTTTGTCTTTCATGCTCCTTTCAGCAATTTCACCCAATTGGTGATCGTCAACATCTGACATAATATTTATATTAAAATTTCTAATTTATTCTTAAATTCTTCCATAATTCATACCCTTTAAATTTCTACATCAAATTCTGGGAAATTTTCATATATGCTAAATTTCCAAAGTAAACTTCACATTATTAGCCTTTTTTTTTCTTCTTAGAGCTTCCCTCCAATCTCTTTAAAATTATCCCGTAAACCTCTTCAAAATTTTAATTTTTCAACTTTTCTTTGAGTCCCTAGGTGTTTAAAGAAATAGAGTAATTTTAATTGAAGAAAGAAGAAAACTAAACAAGATTTTGTTAGAAATAAATAAAATAAACTAAAATTAATTAATTATATATATATATATATATATATATATATATATAGTCACCCCCCTCATTGCTACTATTCGTTGTGTGTTGTCTAACATGCATATTTGGCATGTTAGACAGCCAACACCTGGATCTAGGTGTTAGCATCCCTTTTTTTTCTTATTTGTTTTTTCCTTTTTTTTTCTTTTTTTCCTTTTTTTTCCCTAAACGTGGACGCTGCCTCTTATTCTTTTGTCCCAAACCTAGATGCTTCCATTTTATTTTTCAAAAGAATTATTTTATTCAATAATAAATATTTCATATATATATATTATTTTAATTCCATGTAACATTTATCGAATTACTTCTTTACCCTTGCTTTAAGAACACAGGTATTACAAATTGTTTAAACATATCATCTATTTTGGGTAAAGAGTACTTGTTCTCAATGGTTATCTTATTCAATTGCCTGCAATCTATACACAATCTCATTGTTCCATCTTTTCTTAACAAATAATACCAGGGCTCCCCATGACAATACTCTAAGGCGAATGAATTGTTTATCTAACAATTCTTGAAGTTGTACTTTCAACTCTCTCAACTCAACTGGTGCAATTCTATAGGTTGCTATAGAAATAAGTGCAAAACCTAAAATCAAATAAATGGAAAACTCAATCTCCCTACTAGGAGGAAAACTAGATAATTCATAAGGAAATACCTCCGGATAATCTTATGCCACTAAGATTTCTTCCAATGTTCTACCTTCTATATTATAATTCACAACATAAGCTCAATACCCCTCACAACCTTTCCCAAACCATTTGTTAACTATTAAGGCAGAAATAAGACAATGTGAAAGTATCTTAAAACTCTTCTAGGCCAGGTATTCTAAACACTATATTCTTCCTAAAATAATCAACCCAGACATGATATGCCGATAATCAATCCATTCCTAATATTAAATCAAATTCTATCATACTCAATGGTAATAAGTCCACTTCAAATTCTCTATCACTCATATGGATAACATATCCTCAATAGATATTTCTAATCATAACTTTTTCCCTAGTGGGGACCTCAACAATTATATTATAAATCAAAGGGATAACAAATACATCTGTAGATTTAGTAAAAGAACTAGATACAAATGAATGAGTTACACCAGGATCAATCAATACTCTAGCATATTTATTAAGGATAGATATTGTACCCATTATGACTTTAGGAGTTGCTTAACTATCTTGCTGGGTCAGTGCATACGCTCTGCTCTCTTTGGGTTACGTCTGACTACCATGTCCTCTTTCTGCAACTCCTCCTCTGCTTAGAGCTCTACCTCGAACATGCCAAGATCTACAACCTCTATTTGATTGTCTTTCTGAGCACCTCCAATAGAAACTATCTCAGTTGATCTAATATTCAATTGAGAATTCACACTAATATGTCGACCCTCTCCACAAGCAAAACACATCAAGGTAGGACAATTCCGAGACAAATGTAATATCTGATTACCCCTTTAGTATGCTATGTTCTCTTTATCAAATACATCACCATCATCTTTTCTTGGTGGCACACTTACACCTCTACCAAATCCTCCAAATCCCATAGGATGTTTTCCAAACCTAAGGGTTTTTCCAACAAAACTCTTATCCACAAAGGCTACAGATCTAGCCTGACTCTGTTAACTCTGAATAACGGGTCTCTGTTAAAAGGAACGACTCTTCTAGGGTGGGAAACCTCCCTAAATCCCCAGACTACCACATCTACTTCCCTCAGGTCTACTTCTCTTTAACCACTCTCTATGTCCTATAGACTTAAAGATGCCCTTCTCTATCTGAAGCGATATATCCACCAAAGTAGTATAATTAGAATGCCTCAATTATGAGAGTCTAGAATGTATTTCAAAGTGCAAGTCATTAAGAAATATTTTACACTATCTCTCATCGTTATTCAGTAGCTCATGCATAAATCTCGATAAGGTTACAAATCTACGATCATATTATGCCATAATCATCAAATTTTGCCTCAATTGGATAAAATTCCTTTCTTGCTGAGATCTAAAAGTATCAGAAAAAGTCTTTGCAAAGAATACTTCCTTAAACCTACTCCGAGTTAAGGATCGATCTACATCCATATTCAGCTTAAGGAAAACATCATCCCACTAATTAGAGGCCTTACCCTCTAATTAAAAAGAAGCAAAAATAATTCTCTACCTTTTTGTCATTGGTAATACACCAAATAAACATTCTATAAGTTTAATCAACGATTCAACTTCAGAAGGGTTATTAGATCCCTTAAAAGATAGGGCTTTCAACTTAATGAATCTAACAAAATAATCTCTCTGCATCTCATTAACAAAATAACCCTCTACTCTCTGAACCCTATGCCTTTCAAGACTACTCAAAAAATTAACTACCATATCAGGATTTGATCAATCTTTCACTGCACCACAAGTACCAGATGCACTATCATCATATTTCCTTTCAAGAACCACAGACTCAAAATCAATCTCAATGTCTGCTCTTCTAAACACAGGGGTCCTACCACACCCTCTCTAATTAATAACCCTACCTCTAGGTCTACGATGTCCACATGGCATCCTCAGACTCTACATTAAAATATGGGTTATTATCACCAAATAGCCTTATATTTAGCTTTGTGTTTCAATGTCTCCCTTGCATTTTAAAAATGATCAATTTACCTATTGCATTTTAGATATGTATCAAATAAACCCTTATAGTGATAATTCCGGTGAAATTGATATCAATGCACACAAAAATCTTGACTTCTAAATAAGGAAAAAAAATGTTGTCAAGATTTCTTTGTGCGCCAGTATCAACTTTGATCAAGATTTTTGTGTTGTTAGTATTAATTTGATCAAAATTATCACTAAAAGGGTTTATTGGGCACACACCTAAAATAAAAGGGGTAAATTAATCTTTTTAAAATGCAATGAGGACATTGAAGTACAAGGCAAAATATAAGGGTGTTTGGTGATAATAAGGCTTAAAATAATTTATTTTAGATTTACACTTTATTACGTTTTATGCCGTATATAGAATCATAAAACCTATAATTCTCATATCAAAATTATAACAACCCATCTCGGGTGGGCCCATCCAAGACGGTGCTGTCACTTTTTAAATCCAAGCATGACACATATACGCCACAACTATTGCATTAAATACTGAAAACAATTACAAACATTTTTCCTCAACTCTTTTATAGAAGAGTTACACCTTTCTTTACAATACTGATATTATTCACAATCTATACAAATTTTACAATAAGCATGTACACGTAAAACTATACAGCTATGCAACTGTATAACTATTTTTTCTCAATTCCTATTTTTCTTTCTTTGTTTCATTTGTCTTTCTTTCCTTTCTTTATACTATCTCTGGATGCCAACCACGAGAACTTACCTAAAACTTACTCTGAGTCTCAAGTCAAGAATCTACCGGTCCTTCTCGTGGCATTAAATTATTAAATATTGAGGAATGAGCCTCACAAGCTTAGTGAATTATAATTTACTAGAAGTACTCGATTTGTATGCTTCTAGTCATAATTATATCACAAATCATACTTATAATTCAATCATTCATTTATCAATTCTCATATCATCGTTTCTATCATCATATAGATATAAATTCTGATTTAATCTCATGTATTTAAGCCAACTTATAATTATCATCTTTGATATTATTATCATCATCTTTTTATCATACTCCTCATCATGAGTTTGACATTCATTTCATTCATTCTATGAAAATCATATAGACATCATATTCATCAACTTCTTATCACAATTGTCTCATCATGAGACTCCTATACACATCGTCAATATTTTCACAGTCAATCTGATGCCTTAGTACCTCAATAATTGTAAAAATAAACATGAATGCATATCATTTTATTTATTTCTTTCTTTCACATCTTATCCATACGTATGGGCAATTCATCCATTTTTTGGTATCTATTTTTGTACATATATTCTTCAAATCAACATGTTCATAATATATTCAATAAGTCTTTCTCACACTTTTAATCATTTCAAGTTTTATATACTTTTCTTATTTGTCTCACTTACTAACATTAAATAATACTCATTATGTAGCACTTAAAGGTAATCATGGATCATCTCTTTGCCTTTCATACTCCTTTCACCAAATTGTCGATCACCACCACCTAACCATGTAATTGTTATCAATCTCACTGTCTTATAATTTCATTTCTATAATATATACCAGGTTAATTTCTTGTATGCATGATTATCTTTTCTCAAAGTCAAAGATTTGTTGAAAACCATTTTCTTTTGGTTTGAATCCAAGTTCAAATCCCTTTTAAAGAAAAGTAAAAGAAGATATTCTCAAAATTGAATCTTATAATAAAATTCATGAATTTTACCTTCTCAAAGCTCTTTCCACAGATTTCTTGAAATCTTTCCATGAATTAAACAATTCTTAAGACATTGTTATTAAATCCTTCAATTTTGAAGTATTTGTAAGCTTTTTTTCCAAAAGAGAGAGCAAATAATAGAGAGAGAAAATGAAATTTTGAACGTAAAAATGATTTCAAACATCGTAAAAAACTTTTATATGAAAATTTAGGTATGATCGGTCGATTATCTAGTGGATTGGTTGACTATTAAATAAAATTACAAATCTACCCCTGAACCATCAATCACTGCCAACCGATTGGTTCCATTTCTAGTCAACATGTCGTCGCTGATAGGTTAAAGCTCTACTAGTCGACCAATCAGTCGATTGGTTCAACTTCTACCAACCAATCGGTCAGTTGATCGATTCAACCTCAATTAACCGATTGGTTGGCCAATTGGTTTGGGTAACCATTTGATCGCCTAATCAACCAGTTCTATCCTTTCGCATATTTGAAAAATTATCTTTCTTCCTTTAAAATGTTCTAACTCTTTTCTAAAAATATTCAACATCTTTCTTCAAAATTATTTCAACTTCAACTTTCAATTTGTTTGTATGCATGTTAAATTTCAATACATAATTCAATTTATTCTTTTATCCTTACATTGAGGGTACGAGTATTACAGTTTATAAGTGATTGTCACTTGCCACTTGGCACAATATTGTCTGCTTTGGCACACCAGGCCTCATGGTTTTAAAATGTGTTGTGCAAGTGGAGGTGTTAATCACTTATAAACAGTACAATCACATCCTCTCTAGGCGATGTGGGATAAGAAGCCTTAACCCCATCTTTGGGCATTACAATCTCCCATTCCTTGGGCACAACACCATTGGTGTGGTGTGGTCCACATCCGGTAACCCACTGGTTAAAATCATCGGTCGATCTTTCAAGTCGGTTATAATAAGACCAACAATTTAACGATTTTCTAACTGTGTGAATGCTTTATATATTTTGTAGCTCGGATTTAAGTTTCCATGATGTATTTTTTTAGGTTAATTACAATTTGCCTCAATATGATTTGGTCTAAGTCAAATTTCATCTAGAAAATTTAAAGTGTGTCAAATTAATAATTTTTGGTTAAACCGTTATCCTACCTATATTAACAAAGATAGTTTAATGGACATTTTCATGTCAAATTATAGTAAAGAGAAATCCTTTATATACTCAAGCAAGTAAAACAATTATTTATTTTTGTACACAAAAATTAACCATGGTATTTTAAGCACTCAAATCAAAATCATCCCATCCATAGACACAAAGGCTAATTATGCACTTGTTTAAGGTGCCATCATGACAATGACTAATATAATCTGTTGGACTTTAGCATTGAATTGGATTCACCTCTGCCACTCAATTACGCGTACAAAAACAAATGTCACACTTGTACGAGCTTGACTCATAACTAAGTTTATGGTAGGCTTCAATACACCCTAAAGGTTTATTGCTATGATATTTGTGTTTGTTCCTCAATTCTTTGTGAAAGAACTGCTAACATTTTTCATTGTTTAAAAAACACTTTCACTATAAATAACTTGTATATTTATTAAAAATCAAGCACAAAAACAAACATAACTAAACTCAATTCTACCTAACTCGACAAAGCCTTAATTATAAAACCGTTAGGTTATAAATAAAATAAATTGAATTATAAAAAAAAACTATAGGGTTAATTACAATTTACACTTTATCGTTTGAGCCAATTAAATTAAAATACTGTGGTTCAAAAATGTACCAAACCATAGGGGCAAATTATAATTAACCAAAAAATATAACTTAGTCAAAACAATGAGAGAGATAAAATTAGAGACTTACATGATGTAATAACAAATAGGACAACCATAAAAATAAACTTGAGCAAGGCTCTCTCCATTTGATTTTATAATTAGAATGTAACTTGTGTTGCATTATAAGTTATGTGTTACCTATAGTTATAATTTTCTTTCCCCCTATGTAGGAAGAATATATATCTGAGCCATATTTATAAGTGAAGGCGCCATTATTTTGCATTTCCATTATGGAAATAAATATTTCTAGATCAAATTTTTGTTAGAACAAATTATAGAAAATTGTAGTCTAGTTTTTTAGAGAGAGAGTTTCAAGGTGTGTAACAATATTACTTTTCTTAAGGTTTAATTTTTCCCTAATACATATTACTTAGTGTGCACTGGTTCTTCAAATAACCTAAAGGATATAATGAAACCTAATGAATGACTGCATTTTATACAAAACAAGATCATACAATGTTCCTCAACAATATTGATAGAAAAATCTAAGGTTTTGTATAGTATTTGGGCATGAATAAAATACAAAACTAAGTTTAGAGGTAGAAGATGATGAGAGTTGTTTTTAATCTTTTAAAATGGCAGTTAAACGACCCTTTATATATAGGGTTTAATGTCTGTTTCGGATATAAAAAAACATTTGGATAATAAACAGACCTAATTGTTAGATTTCAAAGTGCAAAATGAATTAACTGTGGGTCTAATCAACTCAGATAATGCCTAGTCAAATGTGAAAACATTTTGCCAAAACTGCATTGAATAAAAAACATGGTCAAATCGAGTGGGCCTTGGCACCAATCAACTGACACTTTTATTTTAGAAATTTTCCAACAATCCTCCACCATTTTCAAAACAAACTAGACTTACATTTCTAGAAACTTTATGCATGAGTGAAGGTATCTTACGATTGGAAGCTCCACTCAGTGAAGACATATTATTACCAGTCAGGAAAGAGTGTAGAATAAGTTTCGAACTATTGATTCTATTCGACTAGCTAAATACATCTCACACATAAGTTTTTTTACCAAGGAAAGCTCAAATTAAACTGACACTTTTTTGGCATTGTGTCTGTGTCTTTTCATGAATGTTTAAGAGCTAAACTCTGAGAAGTGACACCAATTCGCATTCACATCGGTAGATTCTATCAAAAGTGTTGCTATAACTTAAGCTATACCGGTGGATAAAGCTACGAAATTCGGACTAAACTTTCTTATATGGGTATTGAGAATTATACTATTATGGTGGATAAAGCATTACAGATTGAGAAGGATTTAATGGAGTTTAGAGGTAAAAGGGATTAGCTGAAGAGGTCCAGATTTGAGGGACCTAGATGTGGTAGCACTATGAGTGTGCATGGTGGGAGACCACCCTAGAGGGAGCGTTCTTTGTCATAAGGAACTATCATCTAGAGTCAGAGGCAAGCATGATCTGTTGCTTCTGTAGGTCAGAGTAATATCGGTGGGACCCTTAGATTTGGGAGACAGGCTATAGAAATTAGGAGTTATGGTAGAGGTGTAAGTATGCCAACAAAAGGAAGTGATAATCTGATGTATGATCGAGAGGCAAGAGTTTCCTTTAGATGTTATCAGACATAGCATCTATCTCGAAATGTTATCTATCTCAAGAGGCAAGGTTATAGTCCAAAGACAGTAGAGTCTATGCGTTGACCCAACAGGATGCATAGGCCACTCCTGATGTTGTTATGGGTATGGTATATATTCTTGATAGACTTGCTAGATTATTGATTAATCCTAGTACAGCCCATGCTTTTGCATCCAGTGTTTATATGAAATTTGTTGATGCTAGTGTTAGTCCTTTGATGCATGCTATTATTGTTGAGGTTCCTACTGGGGATAGGGTTATTATCAGGAAAATTTATCGAGGTTGTGTGATTAGTCTTGGTGGTAGAAAATTTGACCTAGTATGTTAACTTGGGGAGCCCCTGTATTGTTTGTCAAAAAGAAAGATGGGACAATGAGATTGTGTATGGATTATAGACAGTTGAATAAAATCACCATCAAGAATAGATATCCTTTGCCCAAGATAGTTGATTGATTCAAGCAGTTATAGGGGGCTAGAATGTTTTCTAAGATAGACCTGAGATCGAGTTATCATCAGTTGAGGATAAAGGAGGGGATATGCCAAAGACTACTTTTAGGACACATTATGGCCATCACAACTTCCTTGTGATGCCATTTGGCTTAACTAATGCTCCTGCAACATTTATAGATGTAATGAATCAGGTGTTTAAACCATTCTTGGATATATTTGTGATTGTATTTGTTAATGATACTCTTGTTTATTCCAAGAATGAAGAGGAGCATATGCAACATTTAGAGATAATATTGGAAATTCTTAGGAGAGAGAGATTGTATGCAAAGTTCTCTAAGTGTGAGTTTTGGTTGAGTGAAATATCTTTCTTAGGGCTCGTTGTGTCAGGACATGGGATAGCAATTGACCCACAGAAAGTAGAGGCAGTGTTGCATTGGGAAAGACCCGTGTAACTGAAATTAGAAGCTTTTTGGGGTTGGCTGGTTATTATATGAGGTTTATCCAGAATTTTTCTATGATTACTTGAGCATTGACTAGATTGACTTGGAAGGAAGTGAAGTTTAGGTGGTCAGAAGAATGTGAAAGGAATTTCCAGTTGTTGAAAGAGAAATTGAGTACTGCTCCGATATACGCGCTTCCTTCTAATGATGAAGGATCTGTGGTATATAGTGATGTGTCACATATGGTGCTCGAAATCAAGTTTGAGAATCGAATCAGGTCGCCAAGTTCACTGGGACCCATCAACTCTGCCTAGTCAAGACAAAGTACAGCGACAGATGACCACCCACAAAAAAGAGAGAAGATAATCAGACATGAAATCGAAACAAGACTCACCCTAGGGGGTTTAGGAGCTTTTACTCCTTTAAATTTGGCTCAACTTCAAAAGATTAGGGGGCATATGATATATGACAGATATACCTTCTTACCAAAAGGTGACACTGCTTATGCCCAAAGGATAATGCGGTAGCTATAGCATAGCTTTGGGGTGTCGATTCCACAGAGAGACAAATTTAAAGAATAGTAGAAGGAACAAAGAAACTAAAGAAAAATATTAAATGATTAATGGAGAACAAAGATTAATTTAAAATGCAAATTAAAGTGAAGCAAAGTGACTAACAGAGAAAGTACTCAAATTTGACAAATAGTAAAGCGTCGGGAATCCCTTGCACAAATCTGGTATTTTAATTATTCTTAATTCATTGAATAACTCAATTGGGAACTTAATTCCCAAAATTCCCAATCGGAAGCTATAGATTTATTAACCAAGATTAAACCAAATGCAACCCTTTGAAAAATCATTCACCACTTTTAAAATACGTAAATTATTATCACTATTGAGAAAATCCAACGACGACAATATACTCAGGAAGCGATATTGTAGCAAAGAATTAAATCAATATAGATAAATAATTGATCCAAACATAATCAAAGAGCTAATCCATTTAATAGAGAAAGCATGACTGAATCTATAAACAAAATAAATTCTACAATTATTCGGAGAAGAAAACATCACTAATGAATTGAAAATGATAAAACAAAAGAGTTTTAGTAATTGAAAATCAAATACATAAATTAAAAAATAAATGAAAATACCATCTACAGTGCAATTTCAGCTTTAGCCCCACTTGAGAATTTAGTTACCCATAAATATAATGGATAACAAAAATCTTAAGGGAAAAATTAGAGTGAACATTAAACTTTAAAACTTAAAAGAAATAAATTAAAACTGACAATACATGGAGAGAGAAATTTCATCCGCAGCTGCTATGCATTGCTTCCCCCAATTGGTAGCAAAATCCTCTAGATTGCACCCCTTGGTAGTAAAGCCCCCGAGATTGCACACCCCTTTGATGAAGTGAAATGGGGCTTTTATAGGGGAACTCCATGAGTATAATGTGTTTCCAATCCGATATAGGATGTAGGATGTCGAATGTGTTTCCAACCAATGTAAGATGTGGGATTTATGTCTTCACATTCCCTTCAAAACTTCTGTCCACACTGAAATCATGCACAGTCTGACCTTTATCTACTAAAACTGCCATAACTTTCTCTAGAAAGATCATATTTACGAGCCGTAAAATTCTTCAGAAAATAGACATTCGGATCTTTCTAAGCATATATTGCTCATCTCTTGTTTCTTCCTGAATCATTACAGTTTAATCCGCAAAAATCACTTCTGCCACGTTGAAATCTCGCACAACCTGACCTTTGTCTATTAAAACTGCCATAACTTTCTCTAAAAAAAATCATATTTACGAGCCGTAAAATTCCCCAGAAAATAGACATCCGGATCTTTCCAAGCATATTTGGCTCATCTCCTGGTTCTTCCTGAATCAATACAGTTTAATCCACAAAAATGACTGATTTGTATGGACAATTCTGGTAATTTAGTAAAACTCATTTCCAAGTGCTTGTAAACTTGTAAAACAGTGAAAAAAACAACTCAAAGTAACAAATTCCTAAGCTAACAATTGTAAATTAATGGGGCCAAAATATGCAATATTTGGCACTAATCAAATACCCCCAAACTTACATTTTGCTAGTCCCTTCGCAAAACAAAATAATAAAAAAAAAGTAAATGAAAAACAAAGAACATAAAGATAAGTTCATCATTCATGGTATCCTAAAATTTAAGTATCATACAAAACCATGATATTCATTCATGAGCAAGCTTAAAATATAAACTCATCTTCGTAATGAATAGGAATTTTAAAATCTAGTTACTTACAAAAGGCAGACTAAGGCATCACAAGTCTGACTCAGTGTAAAGTGAATTAGCATATAAATATGACACTTCCAAATAACTTCAATGTCCAATGTCTCCGTGTCTCAAGATTCACTGAATTTCTTATCAGAATGAACAACGATGGCATAGTTTTATTTTCTTCTCTCTTTTATTATAAGGTTCTGCTATGTTAAGTTCCTTTAACCTTTCTAATTGACCCATGTAGCGAGTGTTGAGTCAATGACTCCAAAACTAGATAGTTTTAGGGCATTAGGTGTAAAGACACCCCTAAGGACTTACTAACTTGAGTCAAAAAGCTATGAAACTAAACTAGCCTTAATGCTACCAAGCAAAATTCCCACCTTTTGACGTGAACACTCACTGCTTACTGAGGCAAGAGGTCCAGTTACTCAGTGGAAAGTTTCTCAATGATCATTATGAATAAAATTCCTACCCTTTGATGTGAACACTCACTGCTTACTGAGGCAAGAGGTCTAGTTACTCAGTGGAAAGTTTATTAATGATCATCATGAGCATTTTTCTCTATTTGTGAATTTTTTTTTAATTTTTATTTATACTTTTCTATGCCAAAGTGTTTATCCAATAAGTCATCTAGTTTCAGTTAAGTCATGGAAACATACACATTAAAATCACATGTCATACCTCACACTATTTTGTGTTAATGTGCTCGTGTCAGATTAGATCAAACATGTGAATTCTCAAATGCCTAAAGTACGTAACAAAATTTTAAAAATCTATCATCAAATCATGTGTTCAAGATTTTAAGCTCACCAATGATATCACATCACAGTATTCGTTTAGATCAACCAAAATTTCAAAACAATCATGAACATGCATTTATTTTTTCAATAATATATAAAAAGAAACTAGGACAAAGTGTGTGTGTGTGAATGTATCTCCCATTCCCCCAAACTTAAAGTACACAATGTCTCCAATGTGTGAATAACATGAAAAGAGCTGACTTGGGAGATGGAGATCTAGCTGGACTGGCATGGCTCATAGCACACCCCCAAACTTGAACTAATGCACACATTGTCCCTGAAAAAGAAATACTAATGTAATACTGGAAAACAAAAAATATTAAAAATAAATAGTAACAAGAAATATGAAAAACAATAAAAAATAAATAAAAGGATATGCTGTGGGGTGCCTCCCATGAGCGCTAAGTTTAACGTCTTCAGCCAGACTCAAGTGTCACCTAGACCAAGGAAAATATGCTTTAAACCCTTAAGCAGAGGCTTCAATTCAACTTTGGGTGCTTCCGCACTTGAAGGAATTTATTTTGCACTCCTCTTAGGCAACTCCTCAAACTTAGGTTTCCATGCCCGAGTTTCATAATCCTGAGTTCTATAAAAAATAGCAGAAACATCAACTACATCAGATGGATCACTGATAGAATCAAACTCAGAATTAATAAGAAAATACTCAAGGAAATCAAAATCATGAGCTATAGAAACTCTCCTATCCATAAGTGAGTCAATCATGTATGCCTGATGGCTCTCGTCATCATCTTCTAGATGTTTTGTAATATGGAAGATATTCACCTCGAGGGTCATGTTTCTAAAAGACAGCTTCATGAGCCCATTCCTTAGATTCTCTAGGATTTCATTGTTTGGATCCAGAGTTCGCTTGCTTGATTTTAAAGCTTGAGGGAATGGTACCTTAATAGGACTCTTTGTCACCTCAGGTTCCTTGGGCAGCTCGACATCACTACTATCTTGACCCTTTTCCACATCATCTGATTTGTTCGTTGTTGGGATGTGTAATGACTTACCACTTCGTGTCATAATGGCATTCACATCCTTCAAATTCTTTTGCTCCATATGCTGACCATGGGGTCTAGACTAAGCTTGAGAAGGGAATTTACCTCGCTCATTCACACTCAAGGAGCTCATCAAATTGGACACTTGGCTCTTTATGTCCTTATTTTCTTCAACAACATGCGTAATCAACAATTCACATCTTTGGTTAGTCTTACCATATGCCTCAATAAAAGCATGCAAAGTGTCTTCTACATAACTCCTAGAAGATGCAGGTGCATGATATGGTGCAGGATACGATCTAGGGGGTTATGCAGGCGATTGGTTTTCTAGTTTCTAGCTAAAATTGGGGTGATTGCACCACCCCGGATTATAGGTATCAGAGAAAGGTGAACAAGGCTTCTTGTACATACCTAAGGCATTACATTGTTCCTCATATATCCCTCTCATCTTAGCAAATATGGGATACTCTTGGACGAGATGATCTACCCCGTCACACACAAAACATGGTCCAAAAGACTCTGCATGATTAGATACGTGTGTTCGCTTTAAGTCCTTAATCTTTAACTCATCTAGCTCCCTAGTGAGCATCTCGACCTTAGCCTTTAGGTTATCCTCTTCCCTAAAAATGGTAAATTTGACCACTATTTGGGTTTCCTGCAGGTCGTGACCTATTTGTGCTTTCAATAGCACTAGGTCCAGTCCAACTGTGAGCTTTTTCAGTAAACTCATTGAGGTATTCTATGGCCTCATCAGGATCTTTCTGTAAGAACTCACCATTACACATCATCTCCATAAATTGGCCTTCTCTAGGTGTAAGTCCCACATAAAAATAGCTCACTAAGCACTAGTTCTCATACCCATGGTGATGACACATACTCAGCAACTCCTTAAATCTCTCCTAAGACTGATACAGAGTCTCACTGTCCTTTTTTGCAAAGGTGGAGATTTTCCTTTTTAAAGCATTGGTCTTATGTTGGGGAAAGTATTTATTAAAGAAAACCTTAGTCATCTCATTCCACGACCTAATAGATTATGGTCTCAGTGAGTATAGCCAACTCTTAGCTCTATCCTTCAAAGAGAAAGGAAAGAACTTAAGTCTCAGAATGTCATTAGTTGCATTTTGACTATGAAAATTCGTAACTACTTCTTTAAACTCCCTAATGTGCACATATGGGTTTTCATTTTCCAAGCCATGGAACATAGGGAGTAACTGTATCATCCCTGTTTTAAAATCTAGTTGGCGAGTTATCGGTATTTGTCTAAGGTTTAAACATGGTTCAAACATGGTTAAGGTTTGAACAGGTCCAAGCATGGTTCAAAGATGGTTAAAGTCTAAACCAAAGGTGGAGGATCAAAGTTCAGCAAGTTAGAAGGCTGCACACATGGTGTACTTTATTTTGGAGCATAGGAAGGCCATGCGCACTAGTGTGCGCACTTCCGCATACAAGCATAAGGGTGTTGTGTGAATGGGACAACAACTCAAAGCTGCAGCGCTGGAACCTGGCAGAAATAGTATAAGGGACAGAAACTCAAAGCTGCAGTGTTGGGAAGTCGACCCTGCAGCACTGGCCGGCACACATGGATAGCATGCTTTATCCTTCTCTTAGGTGTGTGAATGCAAGGTTAAAACGCACAGCACCACTTAGGATTGATGGAGGGCCATGGTTAAGTGGTCATCAAGATCTAAGGGTGGAGAATGACACACAAGATTGGACAAGAAGTTAGTGCACTATATAAAGGGTCACCTAGGTTCAATCTAAAAAAGAAGACACAACAATGTGATGATGTAACTTGTGAGACATGTGTGTGAATGAGAGAATTGTGTGAGAGTGCAAAGACACATACATATAAGAGGGACTCATTGTAGAGAGGCTAGTTGTAAAGAAGAGAGGGTAGTATAGAATTGATAGAAAGCTTTGTAATAGGTCTATCAATTTCTAGTTCTCCTCTTGGTTCCTTCAAGAACTTGAGGTTTCTTGGAGAGGGTTGCTGAATTGTAAAGAACCATTGATTTAGTGCAGATAGTTCGAAGTAACTCACAGAGATGTAGGCACATTGTCAAACCTCGATAACAAATTGCTTATCTTATTTCTTTCTTTGATTTTCTGTTCTTGTGTTCGATTGCTGTATTTCTTTCTACAATTCATTCTAGACTTGTGTGTTTAGAAGATCACCACCTGGGCATCTTGTCAAGGTGATTTCCAATAGTGGTATCAGAGCTTTGAACAGTAGTATCAGAGCTACACAGCTGGGTATCGGAGCAAGAACAAGAAGGTGACGAAGCCAAGACTCCAAGAATCGAAGATCAACTTCTTGAGTGATTCAAGAACGGTGTTAAGATCCATCTTTGATCTGTGTTCTTGAGGTTGAAGAAAGCATTTGTGGGTAGTGCATAAATCAAGGATCTTGTCCGCAAAAGATAGCTTCAAATTTCGGTATTGAGAAGTTTGATGGAAAGAGAGATTTTTCCCTGTGGAAGCAGAAGATCAAGGAGGTTCTTGTGCAACAGAAAGTGGACTTGGCTATTGGAGAAGGTGATGCTTTTCCAGCAAGTGTCATGGAGGACTAGCGGATTGAGATGAAGAAGATGGCTTGCAGCAACATTTTCTTGCACATGTCGGATAATGTCACAAAGGAGTGCGGAGACACGAAAGATCCAGCTGCAATATGGAAGAAACTAGATGAGTTGTTTCTTGCCAAGACTCTCCCGGATAAGAGATATCTTCGTAAACGAATCTTTGTTTTTAAATTTATCCTAAGAAAGAGTTGCAAGATAATTTTGATGCCAAGATAAGGAGTGCATCAAGTGGTAAAGGGCAGTTCTTTAAAAGAAGGCCAGAAACTCGGTATGGCAGCAACCATGGCTACTACCAGGACAGAGGTAGAGGAGAAATCCATGGGAGAATGCATTCCAAACTGAGATTTGGAGGGAAGAGTTGCTACTACTGCCATAAGGAGGGTCATGTCAAGAAAGATTGCAAGAAGATGACAAGGGACAGAGGAGGAAGCCATACCAAGAATGGAGAGGCTTCGGTTACCAAAACAGAACAACAAGTTGATGATGTTCTTGTTGTGTGCTCGGGTGTGAGCAAGGGGCAAGAAGGCAGTGAGAAATGGATCTTGGATTCCGGGTGCACTCATCATATGTGCCCTCACCGGAGCTGGTTCAAGAATTTCAAGGAAACCAATGATGAAAGAGTTTTCTTGGGGAATGATATTTCTTACCAAGTGAGAGGCACGGGAGACATCCAGGTGAGGATGTTTGATGGAATGACAAGGCTGCTGGAAAATGTGAGGTATCTCCTGAAACTTCTCCCGGTTGATGACCGCCAACACCTGACATAATATTTGTATTCAATTTCTAATTATTTCTTCATTTCTTCGTAAACTACACTTTTTGAAAATTATCACTTAGAATTCGGAGAAATTTCAGAAATGCTAAAAATTCAAAAATAAACACTATGTTATTACCTTCTGCTTTTGTGATAGCTATTCGTGACTCTCTATTAAATTCCGCAGTAAACCCCTTTAAAATTTTTCTCTTTCAACTTTTCTTTAAATTCCCAAATGTCTAAGGAAAACGAGTAATTTAAAGGAACTATGAAATCAGTTAAGAATGTTTACACTTGCAATATATATATATACAAACCAAAGTTGCCTTTTTTTTAAAAAAAATCTATAACCCCCCCATCCCAAAGTCTTCCACGGTTTGTGGTGCTGGAGGGCAACTTTTACACATGTAAGTTTGGTATCAAATTGGGCAGCAGGTGCTGCCACTTGCTACCACACATGTGTATTTTTTTTTCTTCTTCCTTCTTCTTTCTTTTTTCTTCTGAGACGTTCGTGTCCCAGATTTTATTATTATTATTATTTAACTTTTTATTTATTATTTATTTTTCTTCTTCTTTCTTTTGCCGCTCTTTGAACATTCTGGATTTTTTTTTTGTCTTTTTCTATTTGGGACATAAACATCCTTTTTTTTTATTTTGGGACAAAACGTCCCTCGTTTTTTTTGCATCTAAAATACATGTAGTATTTGAACTCTATGCCTTATTTATTAAATTACTTCTTTATCCTTATTTCACATATACAGGTATTACAATTCTACCTACCTTACAAAAATTTCGTCCTCGAAATTTCTTTACTAAAATCAAGAAAAGAGTTGGGGAAAATCCTTTCTCATTCTTGCTTCATGCTCCCACGTGACTTCTTCGATATCTCTATTTCGCCATAATACTTGAATCAAGGGAATGACTTTATTGCGCAAGACTTGATCCTTTCTATCTAGGATTTTGACTGGTGCTTGCATAAAAGTCAAATCTTCCTGAAATTCTATCGCCTGATTCGAGATACTATGGGATTCATCGTGTAAGTACTTTCTCAGCAGTGACACGTGAAATACATTATGTAGTTGCTTTAATTCCGGAGGCAAATCCAAACGGTATGCTACGGGCCTTATTCTCTCAATCACCTCATATGGCCCCACGAATCTCGGGCTCAGCTTTTCCTTCTTTTAAAATCTCAACACTCCCTTCCACGGAGATATCTTAAAAAATACCCAATCACCAACTTGGAACTCGAGAGGTCGTCTTCTTTTATCAGTATATCCCTTATGTCTGTTCTGGGCTGCTCTGAGGTTCTCCCTAATAATTTATGGACCAAATATATTTCTATCTTCCATTCCTTCCCAACATATAGGAGTTCTACACCTCTTACCATACAATGTCTCAATCCTCTATACCTCTTATTATTACTTGTTTGCATCGAATCTACATCATTATGTGCCTCCCTCCTTATCTCTTTTCTGAACTCCGCATTATTGGGAACATTATTTCTATGTTCCAAGACCAGGATACCATTATTTCAAATTTTGAACTTATATTGCTTTCTAGTAAGCACTCAATGCTTAATCTTTTCTATCTCTTCATCTCTACCTTGAATATCTAAAACATTTTACTATGGATGACTGTACAACTATATTCTTTATCCATGATCCTCTCCATTGTTATTCAACTTCATTCTTATCTCTTTTAAATCTATCATCAATTTCACATCAGGACTCCCAATAGCAATTAAATTTCTTATAGACTTTCTACTCAATGCATTAGCTATCACCTTCGCATTTTCTATATGATAGTGAATTGTACAATCATCGTTACTTATCAACTCCATCCACCATCTTTGTCTCAAATTCAACTCTCTCTAGGTAGGTAAGTATGTCCAACTTTTATAACCTATGAATATCTCACAGGTGGCTCCATACAGATGATGTCTCCAATATTTAAAGTAAACCCTATAGCAGCTAATTCTAAGTCATGAGTAGGGAAATTTCTTATCATGAATCTTCAATTGCCTAGAAGTATGGGTCGCAGCTTTTCTATGTTACACATATCCCAATCATTGATGTGACGTATTACTATACACCACAAATCCTTCATCACCAGAAAGAAAAACACCAATACTGGGGCTGTAGTCAATATCTCTTTTAGAAATTGAAAATTTTTCTCACACTTCCCTCACCATAAAAATCTTACCTTTTTTTTTTGGTCAGTCTATTCAACTGTATTGCAATAATAAAAATTTTTGAAAAAATCTTCTATAATAACCAGCTAACCCCAGGAAGATTCTAATCTCAGTCACATTAGTTGGTGTCTCCCAACTTAACATTGCCTCTACCCTTTGTAGATCAATTGTTATGCCATTTCGCAATATTACATGTTCCAAAAAAAAAGTTATTTCATTCAGCCAATACTCACACTTAGAAAACTTTGCATATAATTTCTCTCTCCTCAGAATCTCCAACACACTGTCTAATGTTTCACAGGTTGCTTTTCCTTCTTAGATTATATCAGAAAGTCAAATACAACTATAACTTGTTAAGATATAGTTTAAATACTCTATTCATCAAGTGCATGAATGTTAATGGAACATTAGTAAATCCAAATAACATCACAAAAAGTTTTTGACCATAACGTGCCCTAAAAACAGTCTTAGGCATGTCTCCCTTCTCTATCCTCAATTGGTGATAACCTGATCTCAGGTTTATCTTAGAAAATACTCTCACTCTTTGCACTGCTCAAACAATTTATTTATCCTTGGAAAAATATATTTGTCCTTATTCAACTATCGGTAGTCTATACACACTCTTATCGTTCCATCTTCCTACTTCACGAACAACACAGGGGCTCCCCAAATACATTAGGTCCGATAAATTGTTTATCTAAAATTTTTTGAACATTCGATTCTCTTAACCCCACGGTTGTCACTTTGTAGGGTGCTATTAAATATATTTGATGATCCTGGTATCACATCAATAGAGAATTTGATCTCCTTACTTGGAGGCAACCTAGACAACTCATCAAGAATTTCATCAGAATAATCTTTCACCATTAAGATTAATTCTAACTTCCTATTTTCCTTTTTAGAATCCATTTTGTATACCCAATACTCCTTAAAACCCTTCCTGAACCATCTCCTAGTGGTCAGAGTAAAATAAGATAGTTCGAGAGTATTTTATGTTCTCTCTAAAATTAAACTCTTCATGTCCATATCTAGAACACTATCTTCTTTCTAAAATAATCAACCATATTCAAAGATAATAAATCAGCTTCAGATTTTCTATCACTGATACGAATCACACAACCCTTGTAAACATTTTTAATTATCACTCCATCTTTAGTGGGAACTTCAACAAAAATATTTTGCATCAAAGGACTAATACATACTTCAATAGACTTTATATGAATACTGGATGCAAAAGAATGGGTTGCACCAAGATCAACCAATATTGATATGTCCACCTTTTCTATATACAAGGCACCTCAAATTAAAAAAAATTATGGGATAAAATATATCTATGACAAACTTCTATCTCTCAATCATACATCAGATTACCACTTCCCCTTGGTGGCATACTTACTCCCTCTGCCATGACTCCCAGTTCCCATAACCTGTCTCCCAAATCTAAGGGTCCCACCAATAGTATTCTAAGTTATAGAAGTAACAGATCATGTTTGCCTCTGACTCAGTACTTTAATTCCTTGTGACAAAGAACGCCACCTTTGGGTGGTCTCCTACCCTGCACACTCATACTAGTACTACCTCTGGGTTCCTCAAATCTAGACTTCTTCTGCCAATTCCACCTTCCTCTAATTTCCATCACACATTTCCCAATCAGAAGTGCTATATCCACTAATCCGACATAATTCATAAGCCTCATGTAAGATAGTTTTGATCAAATCTTAAAAATAGTTCATCTATGAACCTCTTACACTTATTCTCATTTGGGTATACCATTTCCAGTACCAACCTCGATAAAGCCACAAATCTCCTATCACACTGAGCCACAATCAACTCATATGCCTCAAATAAATAAAATCCTTACCTTGTTGGGCTCTAAAGGTCTAAGGAAAGTATTGATCAAGGAAAACCTCTTTAAACCTATTCCAGGTTAAGAGTCTACAACATCTGCACTTACCCTGGGAAGAATATCCTTTCATCATTCTAAAACTTCTCCTTCTAACTTGAATTAAACAAAAATGACCATCTGTCTATCAGTCACTGGTAAAGTACCAAATAATCTCTCTACATGTTTCTCCCAAAACTTAGGCTTAAAAGAATTCATGGATCCTTTCAACAACACCGCATTTAGCTTAATTATATCTCCTTGCATCTCATGCATAAATCCATTTTTCCCCTTTTTTAAGTGTCTACCATTACTAGATTAACAACATCAGGCACTGCTCTAGCCTGTTCATCAAGTCTATGCTATAAGCTATCTACTCTATCATTTGTTACATTCATTTTCTCAAAAGCGTGTGTAAGAGCTTATCTTAGCTCATCTTAGCTCATCTCTTTCAACTTCAGATTCTCTCATACCTTTAATATCTATTATATTACTAATATCAATCATACTATCAACATGTTTCCTTCTAGGAACCACAGATTCAAGCTCAATCTCGACTTGTCAAAATATTGGGATCTACTAAACCCTCTCAAATCGATAACTCTAACTCTAACTCTAGCTCTAGTACGTGCACGTGTCATCCTCAGACTGTTCATTTTAATTTATTTTAATCTTTCACTTTCTTACTTTTTATACAGTCTACAAAATCTTAAAAACCTAATGCTCTGATACCAAAATTCTAACGACTCATCCCGGGTTAGCCACCCTCGAAACGGTGTCATCACATTTTGAGAATCTCAGCATGACACATATATGCAACAACAAAATATAAATAACACCAAAAGAAATTTTACATCAATCCGATCGTTAAATGTTCTATACAATGTAAAAATGCATGAATATTTACAAATAAATTTTTCATTTCATTTTATTTCCTCATTAGTCTAAGGATGTGGACACACACTTGGCTTACAGAAAATGATTTCTTCTGAACTTCAACTCACCAAACTATTTGTCAGATCTGATATCTGAAAATCATTGTATAATGAGAAGTGAGCTTCACAAGTTCAGTGAATTAAATTTACTAAAAGTACTCATTTGTATAAACAGTCTTTTAATGTTTAAATCACTTTATATCTCATGCACTTGATACTAGCACTCTACTATCACTACACTTGTCAAAATATTCATTCTATATCAATCTCTTCCTCTTATTTATTTATTCACCTCAAGACCATCAATTATCTCATAATTACCTCACAATGAGGGTCACATCATAAAGTCTATCATTTAGATAGTTCTTATCACCATAAAAATAACACACTACACCTCAACATTTAAATCATCTTATCGCCATAACTGTCTCTTTCTGTGAGACTGAACCATCTATAGTCATATTCACAATAATACACCACATATGACTAATTTCACAATAACACACCACACCTAAGCATTTCAATAATTTTATCACTATAATTGTCTCTCTCTGTGAGACTCATTCGTCTATGATTAAATTCACAATAACACATCATATATCAACATTTCAATAAAATAAGAAATAATTAAAACAGATGCAATGCATGAATGCATATGATGGGAACGTCTTCCCACCAGTCGACATGTTGTTATTATCTTAGACCGGCCTCTTCCTAGTTCTTTACTTTGCAACTTGTCCTGGTTGCCACGAAATTTTCTTAGCATATACCGGCTGGCACGGTGTCCCTTTTATTTCCAGCATATACTGGCTGGCACGGTTATTTCATAAGACCGGCCCCTTCCCAATTCTTTTCTTTCTCATTTAATGCATATACATATGAACAATGATATGAAATATGCATTTGAACAGTAATATAAAAAAAACAACATGAACTCAAAATATCTAAATTGACTATCTTGATTTTTCTCAAATTATATAAAAATTTCACTAAAATTCCTTCATCCCAAATCACATCACAACATCCATTAAAGCTTGTCAAGATCCACTAAATTTCATCCCAATTCACATCAAATCATCCACCAAAGTTTGTCAAGATCCACTAAAATTTATCTCCTCAAAATTTGTATCAAAACATCAATATAACTCATCAAGAATTTAATTATCACCATCATTATTAAATTAACCAATTATTCCAATAATATTCATTCTCACATAATAATTTTCTACGATTCCAACATTTATACCATATCTATCCACCCAACGATTTATCTACCACCCAATCATACTTTAAAAATTAAATTTAATATTATCACCAAATAATTGATTTTTATTTAGACTACTTAAAGTAAATTCAAGTCACCACGTAGCACTTACAACTACCCATGGATCACCTCCTTGCCTTTCTCATTCTTCTACGAAACTTCTCTTGATTGCTGACCGCCAACACTTGATATAATATTTGTATTCAATTTCTAATTATTTCTTCATTTTTTCATAAACCACACCCTTTGAAAATTCCCACTTTGAATTCGGGGAAATTTTAGAAATGCTAAAAATTCAAAAATAAACACTACATTATTACGTTCTGCTTTTCTGATAGCTATTTGAGACTCTATGAAATTCCGCAATAAACCCCTTTAAAATTTTTCTCTTTCAACTTTTCTTTAAATTCCCAAATGTCTAAGGAAAACGAGTAATTTAAAGGAACTATGAAATCGGTTAAGAATGTTTACACTTGCAAT